>JAVTVJ010000253.1:0-1200000 GCA_034509425.1 Eopsaltria australis | reverse complement strand
TTAACAATAATAGTAATAATAAAAGTTGGCTTAAAGTATGTAAATAGATAGCTGTCATTCCTAGAATAGATAAAGTATGCTACGCCTAATTAACATCACAGTACTTTGATTTCTAAAAGCAATTTTGTGTGTTGAAACTTTCTGTTTCTCCTTAGAGAGAAGCCTACCATGCAAGAATCCACAGTGCCAGATTCATAGCCAGCACACAGCATCCTGCTGGTGATGATTTTCATGTCAAAATATGACTGGCATTGTTCTAAGGAAATTATGCGAACCTCTCCTTCTTGAAGCTTGAAAGGCACTGAAAAACAGAATTAAGTGTTAACTATACACAAATTCACAAACACCTGTTATGACTCCATGAGATACGACCAACATTTCCATTGGGATACATTATAAATATTGCTCTCTAGATATGTATTAAATGTAAGGAGCGCTATGTGTCACATTCTGGAGAAGGACTAAGCACATGGGGACTGGTATGACATTTGCTGTTTATTGAGCATTCACACCTTGACGTGCTGCGTGTGTGATTTTTAAGATGAGGGCAGTAATGGCCGGAAAACAGTAATGTGAGGGAGGTGGACAGCAGGTTCGATTTGCTGTTCCAGGGCAGGATCTCCCTGTTTCTTGGTCTCCTGTCATGGTAAAGCTTGGTAATAATCACAGCCATTAAGGCTATGTTTGGGTAAATTTGACTTACAGAATGTACCAGGAAATCAAGAATTCAAACTTAATGAAATTATTGTAATATGTTCAAGAGACAATAGAAGACTTCTTCCTAGTCTAAACAACTGACTTAGCTCAAATTCTAATCTAAATTGTTCAGCCTAGGGTATATGCAGTAGTACATGCTTTGTAGCCATGGTGGTTTTTGATGCTTCCTAGCATAAAACCTTTAGAATCAACACGGACCACATTAGAGAACAAAGATCCATCTTCCATTTACCAGTGCTGCAAAAACATTCTGTTGGAGTTTTTTTCCTGACGTCATATAGAGATATAGAGATATTTTTAGATGGGTAGAGATGCTAGTAAACACCTTACCCTTCATATGTACAATTTAATTTTTACTACATCTACACTACAACTGAAGTTCCACTGGAGCTTGCACTGGAAGATTTCCTTATCCAGCGTACAAGAAAGCCATCCCTAGTAATTACTATGAAAGGGAGAAACACAATAGCTAGTGCACTAAAAATGTTGGGGCCAGGCTAATTTGCATACTATTAATGCAGAATAATTTTGCCTGAACAAAGATCTACATAACACAACAGTTCTTGTCAAGGATTGTGGCAGCTCCAAAACAAGAAAATGCACTAACATTCTGTTCAGAGATACAAAAACAACACTTGTGATTATGGAAAAAACTGTGTCACAAGTACAAAATGATTCATGACCCTGTTCCTTCAGCCTGTATGCCAATGCCTCCAGTGCCTCCAGCTTTCACTGAGCTAAGGGTGTTTCCCCCGCACTGATGATGTGACACCTTTGCAATACTGTTCTGAATGCAACCTAGATAGGTGAAGTCATAACTAATGCGGGTGACTTTCTTGATAGAAGTTTCCAGATCTTCAACATTTTTAAACATCAAGCCACAGTGTCTAAGTATCAAGGAGCATAAATTGAGGCTGCTGCTTGAAAAAGCTAGGCTACAGTCACAGCTTGATCCTTTCAAGAGTAGTTACACTTCCATAGTATTTACTAAGGTCCAGTAATAGTATAAATGGCTAAAAGTTTGTAACGGGATCACTTATTTGATTAACTCAGTAGAAGCTTCACATGTTTCTCAAAAGTCACAGAAATATTCATCTTACTTTTGTTGCCCATGTGTCCCCAGCCTGTGATGTAGCAGTAGGTGTCTGGCTGAACCAGCTGGTCCTTGCTGGGCAAGCAGACAGGTCTTACATAGCTTGTCTCGTTGATATCCTCATCTAGTTCCACAATGCTGATATCATAGTCTACAACTGCTCTGTTGTAGCGTGGATGGAGGATGATGGTCCTTACCAGTCGGGTCTGCATGAAACCTGATGGATGATCAAGATTGCTAATCCCAAACACTACTTTCCACACAGCTGCATTTTCTCTCCTTTGTAAAAAAAACAAAACAAAATGCAACCAAAAAAAAAATATTTATGCATTATTCCTTACAGCAAAGATCTGAGCAACAGAAGTCAATGCTTTCTATTTCCCTCTGCCTGTAATCAAACACATTAAAGCTCGCCCCATCAGAAGATATGTAACCATGTATTAGTTGCTGTATTAAAGGCTGTCAAAGTCATCCCTTGGATCCTTCGCAATATTAGTTGCTCACATGCTCAGTGGTGGGCACACAGATTTCTCTGGGGTGAGAATATTGTTCAGTAGTCTGCTGCTGACAGCAGTAAGTCTCACTGAAATCCCTAAGGAGTCTCAAAGAAGCAATTCTATTGTGTAAATTAAATATTTTATGATAGCCATGGGAAAAACCCCTTATTTATTCAGCATTCAGTCTGTGCCAAGATATACTTTCTATGCCTAAGATCAAAATTACTTTGACTATCAAAAAATTTTAAGACTCTTTTGGTAAACATAAAAGACCACAAAACAATGATTCACATGATACAAGGGGGAACACTGAACTATTGTCCGTTGAGACACATCAGAAAAGCCTAGAATTTATGAAAGGTTTCAAGGCTGTAATCTCTTGATCCTAAATGGTCACACAATAAGTTGTGGGTTATTCGTGGTTTCCAATTAGTCTGTGATGCTAAAGGCTCTCAGAAAAGTCACCGTTTTTCACAGCTGCTGAAAGACAACTCTATGTAACTAAGCACGTTTGACAGGACTGAAGCTTATTCAAAGCAATGTAAGTAAACGCATGCAAAATTTCAGCTTTTTCATAGTACTCAACAGGATTGTAGTTCCTATAATTTGTAAAGAGATTTGGTTGCTAAAGCAATGCTACTTTTATCTTAAGAGTTGGATGAAAATTCTGGCATTTCAGACTATAATGATCATTTTAGCATCGTGAGCTGTTCCATAAAGTTAGAGGAATTAAGAGCTGAGAATATTCATATACTATTGTGTTTATGACCATTGCAAAACAGCATTGCCCAGAGAAATAGGCAGCCAGCCAGAATGCATTGTCTTACAGGTAAGAAAAAAAATCTTTAAATGTTTTGGATGCTTTAATGTAATTATTTCAAAATTATCTTGACAAAACTCTGGGGACTATAATAAGAAAACTTGCAAATGACATGATGTTTAATGCAGCTCTTTCTATTTATGCCCTCTACAAGTATTCATGGATATTTGTATTATTCTTATATGGGCCTCATGTTTTGTATTCCAAATTTCACGAGTTTCAAAAAATGGAGCATTTTGTATAAAGGACCAGAGAACTTTAAAATTTATATTGTTCTCTCATCTGGTTGGTTTGGAAAATTTTTAAAATACTTTATATCAAAAAAACACCAACTTTGTAACATCAAGAACGGTCTTGCTGATTACATAGCTTCTTACAAATGAAGAATTTCAAGATTTCAGGCTACTGGGTACATCTCCCCCAAATCTATTCAGAAAGGCAGAAGAGAAAAAAGTTCATATAACTTCTCAATCAATTATTAGACTGGAATATCTTAGTACTTTAAGGTCTTTAGAATATACTATAGAAAGAAAGAAACTTTTAACAAGTTATACTCTGAGCTCACAGGGATATTACGTAGCTCTACATGAGGGGTAAATGAGCAGCTCCAAAATGTAGTGGCACCTTTTCTGCGTTTTACAAAACTGGGGGAATTTTTACTTTATAATGTGACAGCTGCTTTGTTTATCTTTCAATAATGAGAGGAATCTCTTAGCCAGGAAATTCAGTAGCTGTCCAATATTGCTGAAGGATCAACCTCTGTCCCACCCTCTATTTTAGATCACCAGAAAGTGTTCTTCCAAAGGATAGGAAATATTCCAGCAGTATATTTAAAAATAGATGGAGAAAGAAGAGAAATTCCTTCTGGACCCAAAATCTGATAAAATACAGCATCCTTGGTTGGATTATACAGGTTTAGCATACTGTTAGTTTAGAAGGACAAACACCAAAGAACTCAGGTTTTCAGAAATAAAAAGACAAAATGTAAATTTTTACTGAAAAAGGGAATGACTAACATTATAAAGAAATATCAGTTCAAGAGAATCTTGCTTAACACAGAATTTCTGCTGGCTTAAACACAAAGAAAGGTGTTTAGTGCAGTCTAAAATAATTTTCAGTGAGGAAGCTCCAGTTTAAAGCAGGATTAAGCAACCATATGCCAGAGAAGTACTTGCTAACTACAGCAGAAAACACTTATTTATATTTTCTTTAGAAACCCAACTAAAAAGCATTTGTACAAGACAAAAGAAATGAGGTAGTAAGCCTCCTTCTGAAAGTTGTGGTTCATCAAAAGGAAATATTGGTTAGCACCAAAAAGCTGATAATGATCAGAACAGTCGCTAAGACATGTAAACATCCTGTGCAGTCCAGACTGTCCCTCCACCACGGCCTCTGAAACCAGGAGGCACTAAGTAGTTGTTAATACCGACTTGTTAATTATTGCAATCCTAATAAAATAGTGGACTGTATAAAAGGAAAAGGCAGTGACTTCAATATGTCACTTGCACTGTGAGTAAATACTCAGTTTTTCTTTTTACCAGTGGCCACAGCATTTTTCAGGGTCTTTTCTACGCTGGTACAGAGGATGATTTTTAAACCCAAGGCAGATGTATATCAGCTATAGAATTAGTGCTTTGGTCTTCTTCCTTTTCCTGTTTCCTGCTGAAATTCAGGGCATCTTCATTTACCTTTTATCAGCAGAGATAGATGCCAGCAATGAATAATAAAACATGGGAAAACCTAAGCTGATGCTAGTTTGTGCATTTTTACTTTTTTTTTTTAGTCTCCTAAAACCGGGTCTCTGTGATTGGCCGTTCTGCAGAGGCCTTCCCCTACGCCCCGTGTGTTTGGTAGAGGAGGAAGGACTTGGTAATTCACACGTGCAAGCTTATCCGAGCAGTGAAATAGGCGAGCCGTCTCACCCTTCGAAGCAGTGTGCTACCGTCAGGACCCATCTCTTGGCGATGAGGACGCAGCCGCAGATGTGTCCGCTGGGCTCGCTCTGCAGGGAGCACTGCCATGGCCAGCGGCCGGGCCGGCTGGTCCTGCCGCCCAGGATCCTCTTGCTCATGCGGGCGGCGGGGCGGCGGCCGCAGTCTGCGGGAACACAGCGCGTTAGGCGGCAGCGCCTGCAGCACCTGCCGCGCCGAAACGGCACAGAACGCTGGCAGCAGCCGCGAAGTTACACTAAACAGCACAGGAAATGCGGCAATCACCGACCACAGCGCAGTATCAAACGCTGAGCCATTTTTAGCCTTCCTTTGCATCAAAGGATTTGCTCTCCGATTATTAATTTTGCTGGGATCAGCCTGAAATATTAACCAAGCTAAGTCTGGAATCCTGACTTCCTTTCACTCAGGAGGTTTCCTGATGTCTTCTTCCTTCTGTCAGCTAGCAACATGTTTGGCCTACTTTGTATTATCTGGAAGTATTGCTTAAAAAAATAAGGTTTTTCTTAAGTCAGGTGTGAGGTTAATACCATGCCGTTTATTCAGCTACACAGCAGTAAACTTGCTTTACCTGTATAAATTACCAAGGGTGAATATTTAAAGATCTGAAGACATTCTAGTACTTTGTCCATTACACTTTACAAAGCACTTCCACTAGAAATGACACCAGATTCCCACCTGCCATTTACTACTCTACAATAATCCTTCACTTTTGTTTCAGTTTATATTCTGGATTTGAAAGATGACAGACTTGTTATTTATCCTGTTTATACTCAGTCTGACTTAGAGAACAAAAAAACACCACCAGTTTCTGCAATCAGTGTCCCAATGGAGGATATGCTGCCATTGCATGTATCTGGGAATATAGCGCTGAAGAAATAAATTGGTGCAATAGTTATTCGCAACTTTAATTCTTACTGTGTTCACTTAATTTCATAGAGTAAGCAACATATGTTTGAACAAAATACCTTCAACAAGCTCCTTTGAGCTTTTTCATTTCTCTGACAAGTAGCAAGTGTTTTGATTAGTTTCCCAAATTTAGGTCCTGTCTTGTAATTACTTTTCCCTGAGTCAAGCTACTTCATAGCTCATAGTTCAAGTGTTCTTTGGCAAAGCTCTCCTTGTCTGTAGAGCATGGTTTCATCACAGATAAAGAATTTCTGCATTTTCAAACCACTTAAAATTGCACAACCTGCTGTGCCAGCAGACTTGGCCCATAAATTTCTACTTCAGGTTCTTCTGTCTCCTTGAACTTAACAAACAGATCACAGCTTCAACTCCCAGGCAGACAGTCTCCAAACCACTCTGCTGGTTAAGGATATTTTCAGCAGGAAGTTTTATCAAATTGCTTTCTGAAACCTAACTGCTGGCAAAATTCCTTTTGTGGTATCAGGACTGGGCTACCTTAACACACAGCATCCTAGTCAAAATACAAGAAAAGCTGATGAAACTGAGTAGAGTAGGGAAAAATAAACCCAGTGCAAAATTAGATGTTGCAGAGGTCTAGTAAAAATTTCAGAATTAATCCACACGAAACATCTCCATTTGTTAAAGTGATTTAACGTATTTTGAAAAATTTCTATTTTATAAGCACTTCTCTCTTACCTTCTTTAGTGCAAAAGAGAGCCACTTTGCTTCTGCTTTGACATGTCTGTCTAAATATTGAAACAAAACACGGTGGAAATCTCATTAATTGATTAATTTTGGTAATTTGAAAATCAGCACAGGTATTGTATTCATTGCTGTAATCCAGCTGTTAAAAATTCCCCCAAACTGTAAAAAGAAACTCAAGGAGCTTCTTATGCCAGATCATCCATGGGTTCCAGCATCTGCCTGAAGATAATTCAAAATATTAGTTCAGCTTTACAATACATTTCATGAGTAGGTGCTACATATTTTGCTGACTACCTCGCTCCCTGGGCGTGGATCCAGCTCTGAGGTCAGCTGGGATGCACAGTCCATCAAATTCTTTTTTATGGCACCTGAAAGCACAGATTGCCAGTCTCCTCTTCCTTACAGTCAAAGGATAGGATTTTCTTCGAAATGCCTTTGATAACAGATGATCTTTCATGCCCTAAGAGTTTGGCTATTTGGAAAGGATCCAGGAAGTCTGCTTAAGTAGGTATTAAAACAACAAAAAATTACAATTTTTGTTGGATTATCTCTTCAGATAAGAGAGGGAAGAATTGATTCTTTTTGTCAAGGGAGGAGAAATCACAATTAAATCAACAAGCACTGTTGCACAACTAGCTGACTGCCTTTTTATTTCCACAATTTTTTCATTCCTACTGTGTACATGCTTTTCTGAGGCAGGTGCAGAGCTATATTGGACTGGATACACAGGTCATTTCTTCACCAGGTAATTCTTTGCAGACTTTAATCCCAGCAGGTAGGTACTATCTTTAAAGCTGCAACTACCTAAAAAGAGGCTGCATTTCATATTAAGTCATAGATACTAATGTGGACAAAACAAGTGTCAGCCAGCCCACCAGATTGAATCTGGAATTTAATCAGACCTTTGTCCCTTAAATTGCATATACCTTATTCATATACTGTGCAAATCAGTTTATTTCTCTTCCTGAAAACATAGTTCATAAAATTATTTTTCTAGAGATAGTAGAGAGAGACAACAAATTTCAGAAAATAAAATTTGGTCCACAATTTTGGCAATTAAAGAAAATATACAGAATATAACTGAGACCAGCCATGCTCATGTTTTACATTTGTTTCTTTCACTTACCATACAGCCAGCTCTAAAGAGAAAACTTTAAGCTTTTATGTGTGCATTTCCTGCAGTGTGACATCCCCTCCTATCAAAACTTTATGAATTACTGGTGTATTTGTTAGTTCTTGGCCAACTTCCCATCAGTTCAGAAGTGTGGCAACTCCTTTAAACATACAACATACTCCACAGCACAAATGTTTTACATGCTGCAGTTGATCCAGATGAATACACCTAGACTGCAGGGCTCAGGAGCACTTCCCAGTCATCTGGACTGGATGCCTGATGCAGCCAAAATGAAAACAGCTTCACCTTTTGTGTACCCTTCCCCCTTAGCTTCTCACTTCTTGGTATCCATTTTCTGAATTCAGGGGGACTGGAACATCTGTTTCCTACATGTTACTTGCATTTAAGCAATAGATTTAACAATAATCCTCATTCCCTCATTTAACTTGCACATTGGGCAGAACTAAATCTTTTGCTACTAGAATTTGTAACTCAGAGGCTCCAGATCCATTACTTTATTTGGTTCCTAGCAGACATCTTTCAAAAATGTCAAAAAGTACCTTGAAATTTCTGCTTTGCACTTTAGTGACTGAACAGAATATGATTGTGGATCTGCTTTTGCATCTGGTCACAACCCAAGGTGTTTATTCTGGTATTACTCTGGAGAAAAGCATTTAGATACTGTTAGGCTAGAGGAAAAAGACAGTGAGAAAGGAAAATCAAAGAGTTAAAAAGACAACTTTCAAGTATCAGGCACTTCAGTAATGGACCTTCTAGATGAAGAAATATAAATTAACTTAAAGGAATGGAGAAAATATGAATGTAAAACAAAAAAGGTACAAAACTGAGATGTAAGAAAGCAAAACTAGGTCCTTGCAGGCACAATCTTTTAAGTATTCTGGGAAAAATCTGCATACAGAAAATAATGGAACCAGGCAAAAGAAAAGTAGATTTCTTCCTCAGATTTGTGTCTTCACACATACTGTATCTCTGCAGTTGCCCAAGACAATCTTTTCTTGTGAAATAGAAGGATTTTCTATTGGAAAAAGGATATTCTGAAATCTCCTGGGCATTTGAAAGAGAATAGGGAAACCATGAATCTGCTTTTTGAAGAATGCAGTTGTCAATGGGGATTAGGTGGCTCTCCAGTTTTGCCCTGGATTTCTAAGTTCACTGGTTCTTCAAGGTCACACTTTGTCTCAACCATGAGATCCTGGCTTCTCATTAGTAACTATCTGTTTAGTTGGGTTAATTAAAAGGAATATACCATCATCTGAAGCCAGAGCTAAGGAAACCTACTGTAAGTGGATATAGCTTCTACTGGAGAAGCTGTGGTTGTTCCAAATTAATGAATCCAGACTACATGGGCTGCAGGGAATGGTAAGATGTTGCTGCAGATTTTGCTATATAGTACTTGCTGGACTTTCTTGCTCAGCAGAGATGTAATGAAGCTGTTTGGTCCAGGTTCTTCAAGGGCATCCCCTCTGTACCATTCAAATGCTCTTATTATACCAGAACAGGCCCCTGAGGAGTCACAAAATGGTCTCAAAAGATCCTACAGTGGTTGTAGACACTAAAGTCATTGTAGACTGTATCTTAATAACTTACATGAGAGTATGCTGGGATTTATACACAGATACCTTGGAAAAAAAGAGCTTACCAAAGAGTTTTTCATCCTGCATTGATAAGTGACAGAGAAATAGATCTTATTTACATGTTACTTACCCATGCACTAGAAGTGCGTGTAAAGTGGATGCATTTTTATTCTTCCAGTCTGAGTGCAGATTCAGCCATTTTTGGTCCTGCATTTGCTCATCCTCTATTACAATTTCTGTTTTGGATGGTCCTCTGAAACAAATGAAAGACATTGATAGAACTTCTGGTAGGTTTCTGTGTTATAGTTACGAAGGTGAAGAGGCCCTAACAGCTCTGTTTACCCTGAAGATATGCATCTGAATGATATGGCAAAGCCATGAGTGGCAGATACACAGTTAGGAGAATTAAATCATCCCAAGAAGCCAGGCCAACCAACATATGACTGTCACGTTGTATTTCCTGACAAGAAGCAGAATTGGAATTGGGAACAGCAAGAACCTTCTGGTGGCATTTACTGTAATGCACACATTGGTACTGTTTCAACAGTTTCTTGGCCTCCCAAAATACAAAAAAAAAAAAAAAAAAAATAGTTCTTCATATGTAAAAGAGATAGCAGAAAAAATATTTTCTTACATTCCTGTCACTGGAAATCCATTAAAATTTAACAGCAAAGGGCAGTCTAGATCTTGATAATAAAACTTGAGCGTATCTCTAAGTCCAAGCTGCCCGCTTTGCGAAACAGAACAAACCACTGATGACGATGTCAAACCCATTCTTCTGCAGCAACCTAACAAGTGTGTGAGGGTTAGAATGGTTCACCAGGAGATGTTTTCATATTTCCACTTCCTTAGTCTAGTTGTTGCCTGATAGACTTGAAAAATTGCTGTTTTATTAAAACTTGATTGGAAAAATGGAAAATGGAAAAAAATAGAGTATTTCTAAATTTCTTTACTTGTCATGCAGCTGTCCAGGACAGAAATTCATGATTAGCCATCAATCCCTGTCAATGACAAGGACTTTCAAGTAGTGCTGTCCCAAACACCAGTCAAAGGCCAAATTCTAAAGCCTAATTCATGGAAAAGAGAATGAGAGATGTTCGGAAAGATTGTGATGTCACCTTAAATTGGCCTCAGAACCCAATCTCTCATGAGTACCTAGTAATGCCAGCCAGGATATTAGTTTGTCTTTAAGTTCAAGTCTCAATAATGACTATATTTCTTTTTAAAAAAAATCTTTACAAAATACCAACACTCTTTACCCACTTGATTGCATAAACTAACAAAGATCAAAGAAATCTGTTTTATGGTAAAGTTGTCAAGTGTACCCATATGGAAGTATTTTCAACACAGCTGGCAGAATAAACCAAACCTCGGGGTCACGGCCCTGGATCCTGCCTGTTATTTTACTTATTTTTCAGAACCTTCTCTGGGCATATGAAGCAAATATTCCATTATCTACTAAACAGAATGTGCAGGCATATACTAACAAGTTTGCTGCAACTTTTCTTTCTCAGTGCCTGCTTTTAGCATGCACATAAAGATCTCCTCTCTTTATTTCCATATTTCCCACTCTTTTTTCCTACCAAACATATCCAAACCTTTTTTCTTACGATGACATTCTGCCTTATGATCCTCTCTGAACAATGATGTCCACCATTTCATAACAGTGTACAGTGATATTTTATGAACTTGTAAACAATGTCTGTTCTATCAAATATGTAACTCAAAAATGTGCAAAAAGGTGCAAATATCATCTCATCTGATGAATCCAAATCTATATTATACCAAATACCAGATTGTTTTGATGAAACCTGCAGTTCTGAATTGCAGATTACAGTGATCCTACAATCATAATTAAGGAGATATGTACTTCTAAATCAAGGTAACAACCTACAAAACACTTACACCTGCATGAAATCTTATAATTATTTTACTTAGGGAAAGTAAGATCATACCTATGCCTTTTTTCTTTGGTGGTCACAGATTGATATAAAACACTCAAAACCAGGATACCTTCATTTATGGTTTCTATAAACATTTATATTCCTGCCTTGATGCTGATTATAAAAGGGTTTTTTTTTTAAACAGGCAAGTGCCACCACTTGTCTCCTTTCATCTATTTAATGAGAAATAGCCAGAATGAAGGGGACCAAAGAGCCTCATTTCTAGATGAAGGAAGTTGGATACAATGGTTAGCTGGAGACAATTTGTGTAGAGACCAGAGCATACTCAGAATTGCTAGAAAATGAGAGTATATGTGGTGAAGGAATTCCTTGTTTTGCTGTGCTTATGTGCATGTTTTTCGCTTTACCTATTAAACTCTCTTTATCTCAACCCTTGAGCCTTCTTACTTCTACTCTTCTGCATTGTCTCCCCCCTCCCATCAGGAGGAGTGAGCAAGTGGATGTGCAAGTGGATGTGTGGGGCCGAGTTGCTGGCTGGCATTAAACAATAACACTGTTCTCTGAGTCTGTAAATTATAGGTTTCATAAAGTATCATTTTGTAGCTAAACTTGGAGCAATTGGGAGCATCTAAAGTTAAAGCTTCAAATAAAACCTAGATTTTCTTAGCTGGAAGTATTAATTCAACTTCAAATTGCATGTAAAGTCGTTCATTTAAAGTCAATTAGCTTTTCATTTTAAAAATACGAAGTATGTCTCTCAGCGAAAAATGTTTTGAAACAAAATTTTAGTTGTTTAATTTCCAAAATTTGAAACAAATAACTTGATTTTTCAACCATTTCCCCCTGTAATGAAACTATTCACTGAATTTGAACAAAATTCACTTGTTTCTTTGTTCAACATCATCCTTTACAGAATTATTAGTCACTAAGAAATCTTCCCATTTATGGTTGTTTTTTCAAGACATGTAACACATTTATTCTTTTATTACTAATTTCTTCTTCTCTCTAACAGAACTTGAGAGCCATAGTCTCATAGGAATTTTTTAAAATTTTGAGCTTCCTTTTTATGTCTAAAGCTAACATTGACATAATTTCATGAGATAAGTTTACCTTCGAAAGAACCTCTGTCTGTATAATGATACGGGGTTTATATGCAGAGGATGTCTTTCATTAGGATGCTTGGTAAGTGTTGAGGAGAGGGTGTGGAGGTCAAATAAGACTTTCTTGAATTACATAGCAGAAAGAGCAAAACTGAAGGAGGACCTATTTGCCTGAAAGCTTGTCTGATAAAAGATGCTGTGTTTCTGGCAGTCCTCTCTCAAAGTCTTAAGTCATGTCATTAAATTACAGAATATGTTGCTCAGAGTCCCATCCAGCCTGACCTTGAATATTTCCAGGAATGGGGCATCTACCATTTCTCTGGCTAACCTGTTTCAGTGTTTCACCATCCTCATTGTAAAAAATTTATTCCTTATGTCTAGTCTAAATCTACGCTATTTTACTTTAAATATATAAGTTAAAAAAAAAAAAAACCCAAACACTTCAACTTGCAGATTTTAGAGTACATTTTCAATGCAGAGAGATTTAATATCTGTTTTGTGTTAAACTAAGTAAATTTGAATCTGGAAGCCCCTGGAAATAAGAAGAAAGAAAAAAGGGGGCAGTAAGTTTATAATGTACAAGTTACGGCATAAAATAGTTTGAAAAAGGATTTGTGATCAATCATTAGAATAAGAACATTTCCTTGTTTGGTAGTATTAATTTATCTTTCTTTTAGTCAATCATAGAATGGTTGGGCTTGGAAGGGACCTCTGGAGGTCAAGTAGGGCCACCTATGGCCAATTACCCAGAAGCACATTAAGACAGCTCCAAGGCTGCTTGAGATAATAAAATTATGAATAAGAATTATCATGGAGCTAGAAAGTGTTATATGAGGGGACTGACCACAAGCTTGTGACATTTGAAGAAATTGTCACAATTTATCAGGAATAATAAGGTTAGAATTTTTTCCAGAAAAGCCTTATCCAAATAATTATATTTTAAACTACATATGTACATGAAAGATAAAACATAATTGATCAGATTTTAATCTAACACAACTCTAATACACTGATTAAAGTCTACATATTTTAACATTGAATTATTAACCCTCCAATTTACTAGAACAGCCTTCCACATCTACCACAGCTCTATTTTCAGTAAATTTCAGTAATGAGTTATGAGTTGCCATTCTTAAAAAATTAAATGAAATATGAAAAATTTGCTATCTTTCTTCATCATCTACAAGATTAACAGAACACTATGGCAATGGAAAACATGAATAGATTCAGGGTAGGGTAAGAGTAAGTTACATTCTGTTGAATGGGTCTAGAAATCTATATTGAATTAATGAATTCAAGTACTTCCTCTTTGGCATGGAATTTGTTTCACTAAATGTCATGTTTATTCTTGGAGAAAATGAAGTTTCATTCAGAAGTTCAAATTTATTATGTTGGTATGACAGAAGGATTCTGGGTTTTGTTTCTGTTACGTTCTTCAAGCAAATAAAACATTAAGCTGGGCTCCCATTATTCCTCTTGCAGAAATTGTTATAGAGGAATAAAAAAAAAAATTAGATCATGTAAAAACAAGAGATTGTTTGTCCAGCATCTTGACTGATCAGTTGTCAAATATTCAAGATATTTATACCACAGACATAGAATGAAAAAGTACCAGGAAAGACAAAAGGCCAGGCAGCAACGTGAGACTTGCCCCTCCCTTTCATAAATACACACACAGCAGGTGCAACAGCAGAGGAAGGAAGGAAAAGGAGCTACTGGTTTCAGTGGATCACTGTGACACAACCTCCAAGAAAGGGAGCAGCAGTCACAGGAAGAGATAACAGTAGATTTTTAAAAACAAGTAACTTGATAGACATCTGCCATTTTACACTGGTACTAGACCAGAACAAGAAGGTGAAGTAAAATTCCCCTGTACTCCGCTGGGTACAAGCTCTTGAAGTTTATTGTATTTGCTGTATCATCCTAGTGCAGCTAAGAAAGACAAATTATTCCACTGTATTTTCACAGAATGACAGAACAACTCCACTACTGCGTTTATCAAATTTCAGAGCTCAGCAGACCATGCTTTTATGATCACCATTTCATCAACAAAGAACGTGGACTTCCAAGCATATGAAAGCGAGTTTCTTCAACTGAACATCACGAAAAAATACATTCTTTCAACATAATGTTCTGAACCTACACAGTACACCCATCCTCAGCAGGGACGGTGTACACACCAGGGCAGATGTGAGACTGACTGCTGTTCTCTTCTCTACCTGTGTTCGCAGAAAATCTAATTGCCAGAGACTGCATTTAAATTCACTGTATTGGAATTTGGGACTCAGTCAGAAGTCTCTGAATAAACTTATATTTGCTGACATGAAGAGGCAGTCAGATTAGGTAAAGTGACAGTCCCATCTGGTTGTAAAGTGTGAAACCTAAGACTTGAGCATTCCCATTAAGCTCTTAGCATTACAAACAAACATATTTAAAATTTTTTGTACTAGAGGAAAACATAAGAATTGCTAAGAATACATGTTGCTTAAGTTGAGCAACATCCATCATTAGTGCAAAGCCTTTCAGACAATGCTTGGAACTTGCGGTTTTATGAGCTGTTGCATCATACATCAGACAACACATTCCATGAGGTGTGCTGTGAAAAACTGGAAAACCACATCATCTGTGGAATTAGAATTGGCAAACAGCCATGAAAATTGCTTGCATTTTGTGGAATGGGCAGAAGCTAATTAACTTGAATGTTGCTTCAGGCTCAAGGTTTATCCATTCCAAACAGACAGACTGCTATTCTGTAAAATGTGTTACCACTATCAGTTAAATTAACCTAACTTTAACCACTGTCATTTAATTAGCTTCATTTGGTTTTTTTAGATTAATTGTGCCTAAAGTATTAAAATATCTGCTATTTTTAAATAACTAAAATATCCAAAAGCTGTTAGAAAGACAGTGCCTTTATATTTTAAGCATTATCATGTTATGTAACAATTGGGAGTTTTTATCTGGCAAAGCACCAGACAGTAATGAAAAATAGTTTGCAGAGCTTTACAGAAAATAAAAATGCCAAATGCAAAAAATTGCTACCATTCATTGTAATTCTTGGTCTAAGGCATTAATAAGTCTTCACTTTGATATCTCATAGGCATTATTTTTCTCTAAGAATAAACAAGAGAGCTATTAAATCAAAATCAAGTGTTGCTGTAAGTCATTATTAAAGAAATCTGCACAGCCACAAAACTGGGTGGTTCTGCAGTAATGCCGACAGAATTTGTATATTCACCACTTTAATTTTCTGAAGGAGTAAAATGAAGTTGTTCCCAATGGGAATACTTGCAGAAAAGGACTGCATAAAACATTTAATATTTATTTATTAATTATTTTTTAAAAAGTAAAAAGGAGGAGTTTTATCATTATTTGGGTTCTATGCAATATACAGTCTAATTAGCCTGTACTCTCAGTGGTGAGTAGAAAGAGCTTATTAAAAACACCAGTGTTATCAACCTCACATTCAGCCATTCTTGTTATAAGTTAATTAAATAATGTATGTAGGACATTATAAATGCCAACAGATGAAGTTCATGGCTTCAGATTAGATTTCACAGTGGCATGAAACTCCAATTATTCAGTCTTCCATTTCACCATATAGAAAACATTACTCTCTGTAACATTTTCATTGAATCCCTATGCAATGTTAACAAAAAAATTAAATAACTATATTACTCATATTACTCCTTTTGGAAATCAGTTCTGGTAATGCATTACAATCTTTGTTTTTCTTATGGCTCTTCAAAGCTAATTTACTGTATTTTTGGCAGTGCCACTCCACAAAAACTTGGAAAATAGCTAAGAAAATCAGGCTTCAGGTGATTGACAAAATCAGGCAGTAAGAAAGGAAACACAAACACTAGTCTGGTTTTCTGAAGTACTGCAAGAAAGAATTAGAAATTAATATTGGATTCAAACTGAAGTTGCAGACTTCAGATTTGAAGTGTATTTTCCCACTGCCCTTCACACAATTACCTGTCTACTAAAAAGATCTTG
The DNA here is from genome assembly GCA_034509425.1 of Eopsaltria australis. Taxonomy (NCBI): domain Eukaryota; kingdom Metazoa; phylum Chordata; class Aves; order Passeriformes; family Petroicidae; genus Eopsaltria; species Eopsaltria australis. The sequence continues at coordinate 1,183,598 of JAVTVJ010000253.1, read as the reverse complement.
TAGAAAAATTGATTTGTAGACTATGTCACCCAATTAGAAAATGGACTTGTGAGATTCAAGCATCATTTTTGTCTCTTACATTTCATAAAAGTGTAGGATTGATAAACACCTGTTAGCAAGCATTAGTGAAGAAGCAGGAAGGTGTAGGTTTCTACTCATGCTAGCTTCAGCCTAGGCACACCTCTGAAAGAAGGAGGGAAGCAGAGGTCTTGTGATAGCTTAATACATTTTCATTTTCCTAGCAGCAAGCATCATGGAAAAGAGAACCAAATTTTATGTTAGGGCCAATGGCAAGGTGAATGTGTGTCAGCAGTGCCCTAGCAGCCAGGAGGGTCAGCTGTGTCCTGGGGGACAACAGGGACAGCATCGCCAGCCAGGTTAGGAAGGGGATTGTCCCACTCTGCTCTGCACTGGGGCAGCCTCTCCTCAAGTGCTGGGGGCAGTTTTGGGTGCCACAGTATAACAAAGACATTAAACGATTAGAGAGCATCCAAAAGATGGCCATGAGGATGGTGAAGAGACTGAATGGGAAGGGAAGCTGTATGAGGAGTGTCTGAGGTCACTTGGTTACGTCAGGAGGGTAAGCAGAGGGGCAGACACTGATCTCTTCAATCTTGTGACCAGTGACAGGACTCAAGGGAATGGTATGAAGTGTCAGGGGAGGTTTAGGTTGGGTAACAGGGAAAGGTTTTTCACCCAAAAGATGGTTGGGCACTGGAACAGGCTCCTCAGGGAAGTGATCACAGCACCAAGCCTGTCTGAGTTCAAGAAGCATTTGCACAATGTTCTTGGGTACACAGTGTGATTGCTGGGGTGTCCTGTGTATGGCCAGGATTTGGACTCAATGATTCTGATGGGTCCTTTCCAACTCAGTATATTCTATGATTCTATAAAGCTTTTTAGGATGCTAGATAAAGCTAAAGCATAAAGATAATGCAAGTATTATTTAGACACACTAAACTAGATAGAGGAGTATAAAATTATTGTGTGTTAGAATGGCAGGCAGCCCATTTACAGGTGGTCTTGAATTCAGGGCATCTGTTAGAACTGATGTCAAGCATCCCTGCAGCGCAAAACTATACAGAGTACATGAAGTGCAAAGTCCCTAACCCTGTGTTCCTCCTGTGTTCTTTGAGAAAGGCACAAAGAACATGCATGTCAGTACGTGTAGGGGAGAAAGGCAAGCAGAAAAGACACTTCTTAATTCAGTTTGGGGATCAGACACTGGTAAAAGATATCCTCATAGACCATCGGATTTGCCTCTTCCTAGTAGGAGAGATCAGAGCAGATGAACTTTTTTTATCCAACACTTACATTTTGCATCAATTATTCCACAATTTAGTGTACGTGCAATAAGAAAGACACATAGAGGCTATTTTTTTTCAGAGTTCCACACAGAAAGCTCTTTCTTTAATAATTTGTTGTTCAGAAATGCCTAGGTGAAATATATCCACTTGTCTAACAGTATTTACTGCAGAATGCAAATAAATGAAGATGATTTTTCCTATATCTCCCAAGTCTGCTTTAATTCTTTAGGAAGAAATAGAGTATTACATTGCCAAAAATTCTGAGCCTCAGCAATAACTGTAAGTTCAAATATTGAGACTTGGAAAAACACCATTATGTTTTCAAAACACTCTTTTAATAACAATCATGCAATGTTTATAAAGTGGTGAAAGGGCCTATATTCTAGTGGAATTCTGTTCCTGTCATAGCTCACAAAATTTCATAACCTCTTTTCTCTGTGAACCATTTCCACACTAGCTCTACCACTGCAGTGATCAATGATCATTCACATCTAACTCCAGCACTCCAATTGTCCTAAGAAGTTCATCAAAGCTACAAACTACTGACCTTACCCTAAACCCATCTGATTGCAGGCCAGTTGGCTTAAGTTTTCTTGCCATTCATCAGCACAAACATGGTTATCAGCAGCTGACCTGTGAACGGTCAGGAACATCAAGGAATCTGTGTTTTTAGACAGTGTAACTGGAAAGAAAAAAGGAGGAAAATTTCAGTATTATTTCAAATAGTTTTATAAATGGCAAACTGGAAACATACAACTGCATTCAAGATTTTTCCAAGTTGCTGGCACTTTTCCTAGTTTTACAGGCTGAATAGCTATGCAGTTTAAAACCAAGGCAAGTGTGGCTATCAGCACCTTGTTAAGACAGCACGAGACACTGAACAGCAAGGGCATCGAGAGGGTAGCTTCAGCTTCCCAAATACTTTTAATTCACCAGCACAGATTCACATGGGTTGCTGATAGCCTTAGTTTTTATAGCCTTAATCTAACTAAATAATCTAGATAGAAAGATCACCATTTCTTCTCTCTTTATCTGTATATAAAAGTTCAGGAACTGCTTTTATCACATGCATAAAGATTCTCAAAAGGTCCTTCCAAATCTCAACATCTTCTTAATTTCTCCTGTATCCACAATACTTTCCTGATTACATGCATCATCTACACATTTTCTTGCCATATCACTTTTCTTATATCTTTACACTGTGACGCTTCACACTGAGCTTTTTCTTTCTCTTTTGCCCACTTCCTAGCATGCTTTCCCAAACCTTCTCTTTGCTAATAGAGGGAGTACCTCTCCACCACTGTATTTTAAATTAAATCACCAGAGATTACTACCATCACCCAAACACCACTTTGAGGCAGCGCAGAGCAGAAACTTACCACAGTCCCATTCATCTGAGCTGTCACTGCAGTCTGCCTGCCCATCACACCAGAGTCCACGTGGCACACATTCATGGTTGGCACATTCAAGTTCACTCTCTTCACAAAATGCTGCAAAGACAAAAACATACTTCCTCCTGAGAAAGACATTATCAAAGTGAAATTCACACTGAGACAAAAAATTGAGGTGAGTGCAGGTAGGTGCAGATCAGATTTATGGAGCAAGTGAGACAGATTTGCAACAAAATTCAGCACGAATACCACTGATGCAGAAGGTGGTTGCTGCCATGCAGTGGCAGAGGGCATTGCAACTCAGAAGGAAGGAAGAGTATCTGAAAATGCAAGATCTGTGATTACTTAGCATCATTTGTGGTCTTGTCATATGAAACATCTAAGCCCCTCAGAAGCTGTAAGTGAAAATACTGTTCTGTGCTTTTTAGCCAACTGATCCAAATTTGTTTAATTCCTCATGGTTTTTGAAAAATTATTTTACTACAACAAGTGTCTATGTCCTCTTATCCACAGCAACTATATATTAATTTTTTAATTGGCCTTTGCTTTTGAAAATTGTATAATTATTTTTGTCTCTCCTTTAGAGGTGGAGAACTGCTGTACAGATAGACATGTTCCAGCCCACAGCTGGTTTCCAGCTGGCATCCTTACATACGGATATCCAGAGTCTGTTCAGTACGGGGGCCACAAGAGCTTCCATTTGCAAATGACTTTTAGCTTTCCTCCAACAACCTCCCATCCAAAAGGCAGGCATGTAGCAGTACAGTACCTTCCTTGTTAACACACTTCCAGCTTCTATAAACCCCAGCATTAGGAAATTCTGAGACCTGGAGGAGGGCAGAGAGGGAGCGAAGACATAGAAGGGAGCTGCATTCTGTTGTGCCCACATTTGGCTGCTGTACAGTGTTTATACTGCCATACAACCCAAGCATTTATTGGCAACACTAGTACAACAAGTGCACTCCACAGTGCAAACCATACAGATAGAGAAGGCAGTGCTGCCTACCACTGATCTTTCTGGATCTGGAATGAAGCATGCAAAAACAGAAAAAGCACTTTAACTCCACCTTCCTGAGAGAGCATAATTCACTGGAAAACTGGAAGCCCTCAGCTGGGAAAACTTTGCTCCCATTTTAGAATATTCAAGACCCAACTCAAAAGCAGAGAGGAAATATACTCTGGTAATTATAAACTAGCTTAACCTTAGCCCTTTGGTAATCTTTTCTCTGTCACGACCTCAGTCTGTGATCATAAGTAACTCACTTTAATATAACCTCCACTTTTTAGATTACAGTCTAGAGCTTGGAAGTTAAATAGTATAATCTTTACAATGAAAAGCAGGTTAAGAAATGTTTTGTGAGCTTCAGCTTCCCAAAAAGAAACAAAGTTTGATTTAGTGATTCATGCAGATTGCTGTTCATTTTAGCAAACATATTCATAGGCTTCACTTAGCACACAAAATGTGCCTACCATCCTGCTTCTACCAACTGAACTCCAGAGACTCATTCTTTTAAATCACAAAATTATATCCAAACATCCCAGCAAAAAATTGTAAGATATCAGGTTTACTCAGAGAATGAAAAATTTCAATTTTCAACCAACTTTACCAGCCAATGATCCCTTCTTTCTCATGCAGACTGTCTCCTAGTATGTCTTTTCTACTTCTTTGTCTTGGGAACATGCCCACACACGAGGTTTTCTCAGGAGAAGAGAATTCAGAGTACCACTAATATATTACTGAAAGCGAGCTAACATCTCAGGGCACTCACTCCCAGCTTCATATGCAGGGTGGGAGACTACAAAGCAGCTGCTCTTTGTAGCTGTTCCACCATTTCCCATCCCATTCTCAGATGGAAACAGTGGAAACAGAACTGAGGACAGACCCCCCAGGGGACCAGAGGGCCTGCTGCACACTGCCAGCACTCCAAACACCGTGCACATGGACAGTGTGCCCATGCCAGCAGTGTACCCTAATAAGGTTTGTATCTTGATTTTTATCACAGTTTGGATGGCACAAGAAATCTGTGGAGCCAAGTAGGAAGACAGAAACTAAATAAAGAAGAGAGACATATGACATTTACCAAAAAACAGATCAGAAGGAAAATCAAGTAGAAATTAAGGAAAAAATGAGCAGTGAGCAGCTATGAGTTATGCCTGTATGGAATGAAGTTAAGGAAACTTGGGAAAAGAAGTCAAAAGTCTAATAAAGGAATAAAGAAAATAAGTACAAAGGCATAAGAACAAGGAGGGCGAAAGAGAAAAAAAAAAGAAAAAGAGGATGAGAGTGACCAAACAGACAGCAAGGATCCAAGGATGTGAACAACAAAGGACACAAGATGAGGAAAGAGAGAAATTGGTGCCATAGAAAAACTGAAAAGAAAGCTGAGGGAATGACTAAGTCTTTCTGCCTATAGAAAGCATAAAGCATTTTTACTTTCATTTCTTTTGCACCCCAACATCCCAAAAATGTGATCAACCTTTTAAGCAAGTAACAAACTGCATGAGTCCTTACAGCAATTCTTTTCATCCATCATGTCAGGGCAGTCTGGGAAACCATCACAGATCATAGTGTGTTTGATGCACAGCTTCTTCAAAGGACACTCCCAAAGACCCCTTTCTCTACAACCTGGAGGCAGAGAAGCACAGTTCTGAAATATTTGCATGCAATATTGAATCAACTGGTTTCTTCTTTGAAAGTCCTGAAATACACAAAATATTTTCACTTGCAATATAAATTCTAGAAGGTAGCAAGAACATTTACTAATGAAGAAATGGAAATACGTTTGGCACAGTGCACATTTGATAAATAAATCTAAATATTATAACACTTCATAATACTTCAGTGCTTTTTAGATAATAATTATATTATGATTATGTATTATACATATCTATCATGGTTTAGGCATTAGCTCAATTAGCCCAAAATTCATATACCACTATTCTTGAAATACATTTACTAGTAACGTAGGAACTTTTCTATTCCTGAAGTCTGTAGAAATTCGTTGGTCTTTCAAAAGCAAATGCTATAAAAACATGGAATCTCCAAGAAACAGTGTAGAAATACATACTTTTTTTCCTGGCAGTGCTGATACAGAATCTAACACAGAATCACAATGAAAGGTAGAAAGAAAACCAATACAAAACTGTGTCAAAGTGCTTTGACAGTAAAATTCCTGTTGGTCAGCTAGAGGAAATTAAGAATAGCCCAAGCTATATTTTAGAAAATAGTTTTCTCTTGTTCTATTCCACTTTTCATTTCCATCAACTAATAAAGTATTTTATTTAAAGTTTAAATACTTTGACATACTATTGTCTTGCATGTCTGACACTTTGGTTTTATAGGAAGCCATAAAAATGACGTGTTGCCCTGACTAAACCAGATTATTTGATTGCCTTGTTTGGCCTGTTCTGTAGACAATACTCTTCATTTTAATCTAAGTGCAAATTCAATTGATAACCCTGATGTTCATACATACAAATAGTTCAGGTATAAATTTACATTATAGCATTTAAAGCAGCACCTCTCTTTGCCTGGACCTGAACTATGAAAGCATATCAGCAGTAAGTTACTAAGCAAATATATTGTTTCCAATAAGTTTTAATTCAGAAGTACATGTTTTACAAATATGAACCAGAGAATTCCTACTGGATTACTGGAAAAGTCTATTCAGGTTTTAACTGTACCTGGATGTGTGGGGTGCTTGATTTTGCTTAGATTTGAAAAAACCTGTAAAAAAATGTTAAAGCCCAGAGAAATAAATAGCTTTAACCTTTGAAACTAATTCCTTATGATCAAAGAACTTTCCTGGGTATCACCACTTTCCAGGTCTCCTTCTTGACAAAATTTGTGATAACTATTAATGAAAAATTAATTGAAACCAAACAAAATCTCTACTCTTATATAGAACATGGAATGTCATGTTAGGATCTTGATATGAATATAAAATAAGAAAAGCTTAACCCCTCCATAATTTATGAACCTTGTAATTTTTTAGCAGAGTGTTTACAATTCATTAAATACATATTTGCTTTTCCTCTTCATCACACATTACAGTGTTACACTGTGAAATGTACAAGGACTCTCCAAAACTAATCACACAGACAAATACAGAGACAATTCCCTATGAAAAATTCATTACTTGCTGAATTCAGTGTTCAAATACACTATTTTATTGGTAGAGACCATTTGGAGTATTTACATTTCATCTCTAATTATTTTTGTGACATGAATTTTAATTCAATGAAAGGGAAGTGAAAAAAGAGGTAGGAAAACTTGTCTATATGTACATTACCCCCATCCCAAAAATGCATTTTGACAAGAGATATCATTTCATGTATGATCTTACCTTCATTCTTCATAATATGAAGTTACCAATTGTTATCCATATATACATTTCCCATACAATTATCATTAAATCATTAACATCAAGATCACCACATTTTTCTCTCACCTAAAATACTACAGGTCAAATCTCAGATTTCAGAAAACAATGAAAGACAGTATTGGTTTTGAACATTATGTCCTCAATTTCTTTACTAGGTGTAGGAGGACTCTCTTCTGTTCCCTACCAGGGGCACTGTTCAGCAGCCAGAAATTTAATACATTCAATTGCAACCAACTATATCTAATACAACAAACTCTTGTGACATCATTCATCATAATATTTTTTTTAAATTACCTTCCCTAAACTTTACTGCACTCAGAAGTCTCATTTCCAGTAACCTCAGTCAAAGTTTCTCCCCAAATCCCAGTCTAAGCAGCACTAAAGTCTTAGGACTTCACCACAATTGCACGGCTGAGATTTCCTCTCACAGATACCATGTGAAAGTGTGGCAGGGACTGCTAACAGAAGGAGACAGTGGGTGCTGAATACAGCTCTGCTCTGCATGGGGAGAGCAAACCTTAGTCCCTTAGGGCGGTTCTAACTTAAATTACAGAGTAGTTTAAGCATAAGGAAACTGTAGCTAGTCTTTTTCAGCCTCCTTCTCCCAGCACTGTAAAGCTGTTCCATGTCTGTCATCTAAAGCACTTCAAATACAAGGGTTTCAAATTAAACATTCAGGGTTTTTTAATGTTAGAAAACCAGTTTAAAAGGATAAAGCTAATAAAATTTGAGCTATCCATTTACACATGGAAAGATCATCAAGTTTTGATTTTGTCCTGCACACATGGAATATGAATAAGTCGGAGACAGTTACTTCTGGAGCTCCACAAGGACTTTTTGTTCTTCAGTAACACTATCAGCCTTGGTCAATGTAATGTCACTCTGACAGCAGTAATTTCCTAGCTGATACAGCCTTCCATATTTATAGAAACTGATAAGAATTCTGCTGATTGCCTGTGACATTCTGTCTAGACTTTAGAGAGAGAGAGAGAGATCCACTCATGAAATTAATGTTACATATTAGAACAATATTTCATATGTTAATGTCTAGAAGAATAAAATTATCCTAAAAGACACATAACAATTAGTTTTCTAAGGAGTTCAAAATCAGTGGCAACAAATAATATTTGGCAGGGAGGACAATTGAGACAATTGATTCAAAAGTAAAGAGATGTCAAATGCTGAAAGAGCCACTGTGATCATCAGCTCTGACTTTCCTTTATAATCCAAACAAGATGACCTAGTATTAAATCATATTTTAGAGAGCATATCCTTTTTTTTCCTTTCTTTTTTACAGGGGTGGGGGAAGGGAAAGAAAGAAAAAGGGAAAAAGGATAGCAAATACAAGCATGATCTGGAAGCTCCCAGATACTGAGAATACATCACACATTGGGGATAAATAACCCCTTGGTTACGGCAAACATGAAAACAATCTACTTTTTAAAAATAAGCATTTTAGAGGGTTACCAAGCTTGAATTTTAGGCTAATTTTAGCTTTCTGGTGTTGGATTTATTTTATTGTCTCTGAGTAGAAATTCTCTTATTGCCACAGTTTTGTTATTCACATAAACTCTGCTCCCCTCTTAACCCATTCTCAGTTAAAAAAAATGAACAGGTTGTGCATCTTAACCCTATTCTGCTGGCATGTTTTCCAGTCCTTTGCTCATAAGCACACCTCTTCTCTAAATCCCTAGTTATTTATAAGTATGCTTGTTGCCCCTAGGGATGCCAGACCTGCATGCAGACCTCCCTGAAGGCTACACCTCAGTCAATTAAGAAATATTTAGAACTCCCTTCTCCTTCTGAAAACTCTCCTGACAGCATGTACAAGGATATATAGTGACCAAGAGATTTCTTGATTATTCTCAAGCTCAATACATCCCCTTAAGTTAAAACTCAAAAGCATCTATACTAAAAGTAAAGTCAGAAACATATTGGAGAATAAACTTTGAGGGTTTATACTTGTACTTGTAACTTGAGGTTGACCAATCTGAAAAAAACATGCAGAATCCACTTCAGCAACACAATACATCATAATGACATCTTTTGTCTATACATCCTAACGAGAACATTACCATGTATAAATTTAAAACTACATTTACAGATTCAAGATTTAATCTGCCAGGGAGTTATATTTTAGCTGAGTAAAACCTTCAGCAATATGAGAAGAACAAAATCTACAGAATTTTTTTAGCTTGATTATTTAATGAATACTCAAACATCCCAGAGAATGGTTATCAGAATCTAAATTATCAATTATCATAAACTGTATTCACGTTGATTAAGAAGGATTCTTGCTATAGTATTTTTACTGATACTGTCTTAAAAAAACCCCAATACTTTTAAACATATTTTTACAAAAAATACAAAAAAAGGGGCTTATTCTCTGAACTGTCATGCTACCATTCAAGTAACTGAATGAAAGGTGAAGCTCATTTTCTAATGCTGCAGCTACCCTCCACTGCAACTCATTGAATGTATTTACCACAGTTGTCCTCGTCACTATCATCCTCGCAGTCAGCTTGACCATCACACCTCCTGGATGCCAGGACACACCTCCCAGAACGGCACTTGAAGTGACTGGGTGAGCATTCTGTCAGTGACAACGAACAGGGAGAAACAGGACTGTGTAAGATAACAGCTTAATCATTACATGGGCACTTATTTGTCACCGGGGCTGTTTCACAAGGGTAAATAACACGGAGAGAAAGCTTGTGAGACTGGAACTATGTATCAGGCAAGAGTCTGAATAATTGGTTGCACTGACAATGTGGTGGAGCAATATTTTCCAGAGCTCTCCCTCACCTGCTGCCCTCTGTCAAATTCCATCACTTTGCCAAATGACTGGCATACAATGTTTAGACCGTGGTTACGAATTTCCTAGCTACTCTTCTCACCACTGTGGTGTTGTGTGATGCAATGAAATGAGCATAAGAAATCCATGGGATTTAAAAAAAAAAAAAAAAGATTGACAATTATGTGTCTATTTGAACTAATAAAATCTGGTATAAATGTCCACTAATTATTCCTTTAATTGTTTGTGCCTCATCTTACATTAACATTTTGGGACAAAGAAGTGGAACAGAGCTGGTAGATCTTTAAGGAACTCTTTCATTGAGCGCTAGCAATTCCCAGGAGCAAGAAATCCAGCAAAGGCAAGAGACCAGCATGGTTGAATAGGGGAACTCAGTTTGGAATAATTTCCACAGTTTAAACATTATATTTTAAAGAGGAGGCATCAAAAAAAAAACAAACCAGTGACTTTGGGAACCCATTTTAATATTTTATATGCTGTTTTATGTATAGGAGATACCTTCTACATCTTCATCTGGTGTTAGACAAGTTTGGTTGTCTGAGTTCTCATCTGGAAACTGAGTGCAGTCTGTATCTTCTGGCCACTGCAGACCTACAATGCCAAGCACAGCCTCACACCGCTCCTTGGACTGTACACATAATGTCCTGAGGAGACAAGGCAGAATTGCACCAAGTAACTCAATGCATGTCAGATACTAGAAATACCCAGATACTAGAAGTTACTAATCCTAACCAAAGTTAAAAATGAAGATCAAGGAAAAAAATCCGTTAAACAGATGTTTTAATATGAAAAAAATACATACATCAAAGAATGCTACAGTTGAAACATTATTTTAAGTTACTATTGTGCAGTTATGTTATAAATAGGTTAATAATACCCAAATGTAACTGCTTACAAACATGCTCTCCTCTGTAAGAGAAGGCAGAGAACATTTTTTAAGAAGCGCTAACTGTTTTCCTTCAGGGAAAAAACACATCTTGTACTACTGAAATGCTACCTCTTCTGATTATGCTACCTCAGAAACCACATGGTTTCAGAAGGACAAAATATTTAAGCCTGCAAACAAAAGAGTGAAGAACTCCCCAGGGAATTCAATAAAATCAAAACTTTAGGAAAAGCAAAGCTCAGACCAACCCAGTCTTGAGGCTGTTGTCAGTTAGAGCAACAGAAGCTTGTATCATATCAGGAAAAGTCTTGAATACGTTCCTCCTGCAGCATTTCTTTTTTAACCATATAAAAGATGTGACTCACTATGAAAAATTCATTCAATACCCTGAGACTGAAAATCATCCATCATCTCTCTCAAAATACCCACTGTCAAATGCTTCAAAATTACAAGGAGAAAAGGCATAATAGAAAAATACCGTAATGTTTTAAACATTTAGCCACTACTTTTGCCTGGGATCCTAGCTGTACATTGAAAAATATTCAGCCAAAGAATCCCACCTTTTTTTTTCCTTTTTGATTTCTTTCATGCCACTTTTAACTTGCATTCATTTAATTTGATTCATATTTACATATCTTTCTTCTAGACACACCCCTTTCATGGAAGAGACACTATTTTCATAAAAGACATTTTATTCCATTCATTTTTTTTGACATTTTGACTAATGGAACTTTTTTATTTTCCTGTAATTCGCTTTGGAAAATGCTGTGACCAAAACCAACAAAACAAATCCATATAGGATTAATGATTTTATGCTCTTTTGGGAAAACAATGCAGTATTAGTCCTCCCAAATTAAATTCTGTTTTGAGGAATTAAATGAACAAGAGCCAACGTTTTTCTGCACCAAACAATTCACCACTGAGTTGAGCAACCAGACAGAATTCAATGATGTCAGTTAACCATGTTACAGATTCTCTCTCTTTCCTTTTAGATCTTCCTCAACATCAAAAAGGTTGACTGACACCACTCTTTTAACCTCAAATTTCTGAATGCCAGGATTTTTATTTTCCAATGACAAAAAACAAAGCCCACAACAAAAATATGATAATATAGCAGAGACATCTAAGCTGCTTCTCTCCTGTGTTCTCTGCATGCTCAGATCTTTGGTTAAAGCTGACCTTCTCCAAGGCATTATCAGCCATTTAGTTGTCTGTCTGTGGTGAAAGAACAAGAATCTATTTAAACTTCAAAGTAGGCCTGGACTAATATTATCAACACCTTATCAGAGATGAAGAATAATGTTCAGAAATTGAAAACATACTTGATAGATCAATGAATGTTATAAATAAAAACAAGCAGTTATTTCAAAAAAATCTCTTTAACTGTGTTCTTTACTTTGAATAAAACTTTATGAAGACTCTTACAGTTAAAAAATAAAGTCTGACAGCCAAACTAATATAAAGACAACCAAAAGCCTTGCAAAGCAGGGACAGCTGTTTTATATGGGGGACTAGAATTAAAATAATTTAGTTGTACCACATGGAATGAAAAAACAGATACATGTGCCCGTATTAAAATAATCTAATGAATCTCCAATACATTTATATTATAATAGACCCAGAATTAGAACATAATGTGCAATTAATGGTTGGAAAGTACACTTCGACTTAAAAACTGCTTTAGCCAAACTCTGTTTCATATTTACAGGAAAAACGTTTATTGATATGAGGTTATTTTTGTTTTCATTTCTAAAACATTTGTAGGTTTTTACATTATATGAGTATCTGAAATTCTTCCTAAAACATCGTTGTTAAGCAGATGCTACAGATCAAGTGGGACCTTCAAAGATGTCCCTTCCTGATAAAAACACTCTTTATCTATAACCTAACATAAGAGTGAAACCTAAAAACTACTGCAAAAGTAGAGCTTTGAATCGTACAATTTAGTTTTATGTTGTATATTCAATCTGGTCTAAATTTGACGTTACCCAGTTTGAGCAGGAAGTTGGACCAGATGACTTCCACAGGTTCCTATCAAATTAAATTGTTCTGTGCTTTCTGTAAGTTCCTCTTCATCTGTTTAATACTTTAAATTTGAAGACTACTCAACTGTATCATGATACTTCCTAAATTCTGTTACCTAGGTATGATGGTAAAGAGCCTAAAATTTATGTCTCTCTGCATTAGAATAAATGAATCCCCTTTTTATGGATCCAAATTTTATACTGTTTTCTTTAAAAAAACCCTTGATTTTCAAACTAGCAAGCCTGACACAGAGCTTACACAAACCCCTCCGTAACTTTGAGCTATCCTGTATGCAGTATTTTCTTTCCCATTAGGTTCCTATGTGAAAATTTAACAGTATATTCATAAACTTCCTTGTGTCTCACTCTTACCTTGCACTAAGAAGCACATCACTAGACAAAGAAATGTTATCAATTTGCCAATAATATCACTTGGTAAGAAATTTTAGGATGTGTACTGCAATTTTTGATGCACTTTTCTTTCCAACAGAAGATGTTAATTGACCAATTCTGTCAAGATAGGCCCAACAAAAGAGGCAGAAATACAGAATGAGAGGACTCTAGCAGCCAGTAGCTCAAAGAGCTCTGCCTGTTGGTCAGGTTTCTTGGATTTCCTGACTTGCAACAACTGCTGCTAAGAGAGACATGAAATCCACAGAGCACAGTCTCTCTCAAACAAATACAGGCGTAACTTTAAAAAGCACAGTGATGTTACTCAGTGAGGATGGTGGAACAGTTACTCTGACAAGCAGAAAACCTAAGTTAGCCTAGAATTCAGAATGATGTAGAACTCCTAATTAAGAAAGGTAAACATTCATTAAAATCTCAGGTTTTGTTGAGCATTTGGATAGGGCTTTGCATCAAGTAATGTACTAATGAAAGGAACTATTACAAAATGCTAATGTTCCAAATTTAGTTAATTGATTCCACACTTAAACACCCTTTCTAGTGGCATAATTCTAATCAAGCACACAGAAATGGAAAACACTTCATACAAAGCTCCCAGCATCCTTCTTGTCACCTTTCTCAGCAGTGGAATGAGCAGGTTCACAGTGCACTGTGTGAAAAACTGGCTGAGGGGTCCTGGCAAACAGGGCTGCATTTGGCTGGTGACTGGTCACCTGTGCTGCTCCTCTGGGTCCTGTTCAGTACACTTTGCAATGGTCTGGATGCAGCAATTTAGTGCATCATTAGGAGATTTGCTGATTATACAAAACCGAGAGATGGTGTTGACTCTCAAGGGACGAGAGGCCTTTGCATTGGGCAATCATCAAGGGCATGAAATTTAGCAAGAACAAATGCCTGATTCTCCACCTAGGATGGAGAGGAGGATGCACCAGGCACAAATTGAAGAGCAGCTGGTCAGCAGTAGCCTTTTCCTATGAAATTCCAAAGCATAATTCTTGGCATTTTCAATGAAAACATAAAATTGAGAAAAACCATGACAGAAAAAGTCAATAATTAAATTAAATATTGTTTAGTACAATACCTGCAGGGTGGGATCCGCTGATTTGTATGGGGGTCACATTTTGGTACTAAGATTGTACAGGCAAAAAACATCAGGTACTTGTAGCAGTTGGTCTGAACCAAAGCTGGGAAAAGGGAAGACTCCCAGCTGATAGAGGCTTCCTTCTGTGTCCTGTGGCCCAGGTAGTTTGGGTAATAAGTATAGTTGTAAGGCAAGTTCATACAAAGTTCCAGAGTAATTGGTTCACACTGACCTTTCACAGAAAGAAAACAAACAGAACCACAAATAGTGTGAGATTAAATTAAATACAGAAGAAATAATTACATATTAATTTAACAAATTTAGCCTCTCAGGCTTGAGAAACTGCAAGTTCCAGAGCTAGAGATCTCTTATAAGCCTATTCATACGAGTAAAGATGGATTTGAATTCTGCCTACCTCATAACCCATTAAGATACTTTTATTTCCTTAATATTCATTAACTTTCTGAGTAACATCTTAACTTTAAGGTGGTGCAATAAACCATCCTTAAACCAGTACAATGTGCACTGTACAACAACACACTTCCCACTGGTGTGTACCTACTACACTACCATGACACACCCCACATTGACAGGACAATTGCCATAATTAAGAAAACAGAAATTGTTGGATACTTTGTGTTGGAAAGGATTTCAGGAGGTCTCTATTCCAATGCCCTGATCAAAGCAGGTCAGCTCTGACGACTGATCAGCTTTTTAAAAGGCTTTAGACAGTCAGGTTGTAAAAAATCTCTAGTGACAGAGACTGCACAATTTCTCTTTATAGAAAACAGAAGTAAGGATTTGCTTTTAAATTTTTTTCCTTGCTCACCAAGATCTGAAGGAAGAATGGGGACAATTAGGTTGTATATTGCACAAGCATTGAGCAAGAGACAGTCTGCAAATGAGAACCATAAGCAAAGACAAAACAGATGCAACAGCTACAAGTCCATATGATTACATATATTATAGCTACAAACAAAAATCTTCTAACTTTTGGGAATTTATCACAACAAATTTTGAACTAGCCAAGTATTTTGGATTTTTAAAAAGTGTATAGCTTTTTTATTTCTTCTCAAATTGGTATTCAGAAATATTTATTTTTCAATTTTCCACCATAACAGAAAACTACAGACAGAATTTCACTTCAGACTGAAATTCAACATTTTATTTAGCAATGAGATGACTGTGAAATTATTTAAACTTATTTACTATGGATATATGAGAAAGTTTTCCATGAAAAAGTATACCATTTAAAAGTAAAACAATGCATATATTTGCCTATTCTGGGAGCAAATACACCTTAATATGATTAATATTCTCTGCTAGCCAGTTGCTAGCATCAGCTACTAGTACAGTGTGGCAACTGTGTCATCCCACAGCTGTATCTTTGAGAGAAGTTGAAAGAAGATCCAACAGTCAATTATTCAGCTGATCAGGAGAACTGGGCACTCTTTCCTGGTCTGGTATTTGCTGCTATAACCTCCTTTACTATTCACCCCTAATCTGATGAACACGAAGCTCATTTTCTACATCCAGCTTTTCCTCACTGCTAAACCCTGTCTAAATCCACCAATACTGAACTATTTCTGTTGTCTCAAACCACTCAGTCACATCTTTGGGGTATATGAGGTTCAACGACTTTAACTGTTCTCCTCACATTACTGCCATTTCCTTTCCTTCATGATGAACCGTCCCTTGTCCTTCCACATTTTTGCCTGAGATGTCCAGATCAGTTTGGGCTCATCTTTTTATTTTGGCCAGTAAACATCTTTCTTTGATGTGTACAGAACTTTACACGTTAATCAAGATTTCAGGATGAACACAAAAGTACATGCAATATTCTAGGAGTTTGTATAATGTAACACCATTCAAGATTAAAGGCTTGAAATGCACATAAACCATTCTCTTTTATTATGCCTCATATTTATAGGAGTTTAAGTGAATTCTGGAAGAAAATCTAGTCCACTGAAATGCTACTCGAGAATAGCTCTTTACATGTTTTCAATATGATTATAATTTTCACGCTGTGTTTAGAAAGCTTTGGTTACGTTATGCACAGAAGTGTCATTGTAGGTTTGAAAATAATAACATTGACTCTCACACGCAATTCCCAACAATCCAGAGAGTGATAAAGAGAACATATGCTCCAGGGAAACATCTGACTCATTCTAAGTAGCCCAAATGTTAGTCTTTCCTTCTCAGTCTGTCCTACAGCTTAAGAGGCCCTGCTACTCCCTTATTTATAATACATATGAGTACAACCTAATGAGTGGGGGACAAGGAATAAAATTATTTGTGTATTTTATCCTAAATTAAAAAAAAAACCCAACCAAAACAAACACAATAAAAAAATTAGAATAAATTTTAAAAAGCAAAACCAAAACAAAAAGAAACAAGCCAACAAATAAACCTCACAAACCAAGACATTACTATGTAGACCATGCCGGGATTTAATATCTTCCTGTGTTTATTGTTAACTTGTTCTATCCACTGGAGTCTCTAAAACCACTCTGGGCAATCTGTGTCCAGTCACACTTGCAGTAAAAAAAGTGCTTGTGGTCAGAGCCTTATTATGCTCCTGTGTTTCATTTTGTGCCAATTGCCTCTAATCCTGTTACTGAGCCCTGTCTTCTTTACACTCTCCCTTCAGGTATTCATTCTGTTATCCTAAATATGTTGTAAATTACATTGTAATGCCAGCCTAAACTGATCTGATATTATCACATTTGGAGAACATCCACCATATTCAGTATCCGGAAAAGTGGCCTACGCTTTGGAATTTTCCAACCAAATAGTTATCTGGGCCAAGAAGTACTGCTTTGTCAAAACTGAAATTTTTCAGGAGAATTCTCATTTCTTACCAAAGAGGAAATAACTCTGGTCAAAATACAAAGAACAAAAATAATATGAAAAAAAGACAAAAGTACTTCCAGATGTTATGCAAGAAAAATCTCTCCCAAACTGTCTTGCTGTTCCATTGTGGATAAACAATTAAATATTCACTGGACTAGAAAAGGACAAAGTGAGATGATCCAGAAGACTAGTTCAGACTATGTGTTACTCCTGCTAAAACTACAGATAGTTGCCCAAATTATATTGAGGAAACCTCTTACATAGAAAGCTCTTGGGTTTCTCATAAGATGGCATAAAAACATTGATTTAAAATTCAAATATTTAATGTCAAAAAATCATAGAATCATTGGGTGGTTTGGGTTGGAAGGAGCCTTAAAGATCATCTTTAGTGGGAGATCTTATTGATCTTAGCAATTAATGGGAAAGTGTAAATTAAATGGAACCAGACCCTTTGAAGCTTGTGGGAATAGGATGAGAGGCAAAAGACACGAGAGAATTCCAATTATTTATATAGAAAATAGGTTTTAGAATGGAAGTGCCCTAACAGTAACACAGATCTCCCAGAAAGTCTGTGGAATCTCTGTCCTGAAGGCCAGAACTGCTCAGCTGCACAAGATCATGGGCGACACAACTTAGTTGGCACTGATTTGATCGGAAGTTTGGGTTTGTTGACCAAAGGTGTTACCTGACTTCCTTCTAATGCTAAACATCGTACATAAGAGTATTCCTTAACAAAAACTTAGGCAAAGCATTGATAGAAGCACATGTAAAGCATTTATGCTTTATGAAGTATGTTATAGTTTTACTTTAGCAGCATCTAAAGGCCCCAGCATGAGTGGTGTCTGTCTCAAGCACTTGAAGGTGATAGTCATAACTCTAGAGAGAATATGGTGTTTGCACTAATTGACCTTCCTATGTCCATTCAATTCTAAATGGAATAACATCATCCACACAAGCTACCATATAGTATCAAAGCATACCTTGCAGAGATAACTGCAGCACAAACAATTACACGTAGAATTGCGTAGAAATAATCTGTAAGTGAAGCCAAGTCTGCCTGTGTATCAAGGTGACCTGAATTGATGTGACTGTATTAACACAACACTAAGTTTTGAATTAATTTTGAGTAATTTTTAATACAATTCTGCCCCACTTTCAAAACATAGACAAATCTATTTCTATTGATTACCTGTTCACATTGCTGTGTTGCACTATTGAGAAAAACAGCTATTGAGAAGCAAGTGCACAGTTAGTACAGGAACCTTGCATGGAGTGGTATAGTACAGTGTGCAGATTTGAGGATACACAGAGCTGAAGACCCTGATCCTCTACAATATGTATTGGTCAGAAGAATAGTCAGTTTTTCCCATCTGAACACCAAAATTATTCCTTCATAAAAGTCTAGAAGTTCTCCTGACTACTAAATACATGAACATGTTTTTTTTTTTATATTTTGAAAATAAATCAGTATCTTCTGCTTTGCACTTACACTATGCTCTTTACTTTATATAGACGCTGAATGTCATTAAATGCTAAGAGAAAGTGCAACAACAAAAACCCATGAAGAAAATACAAAAAATTCACAGAAGAGAAAATGAAAATACCTCATGTCAATTGTTATTAATTCTAGTACATCAATAATCAAGAGTTTCGATGACAAACATTGCCCTTTTCAAAACTCAATCATTAGACATGTACATTAGCTAGAAAATTAAAGTATTACTTACTGTGTTCTACCCTGCATCCTCATTATAATCTAAAACATCCTAAAAGAGTGACAGAATGAAGCACGTGACCTACTTACTGCAGTTTGCCTGGCTGTTTCTCATCTCACAGGGAGAAGCTCCACAGGGATCAGGGCAGGAAGAGCACCTCTGGTCTCCCTCCTGACAGAGGGTTTGATCTGAAAGAAATAGGTATGTACTTTTCAAATTATTTACCAGACTAATAAAAATGACTGGAGAGTAATAAGAACATAGAGTGTTTACATAAAAATTAAGTATTTCCTTTACATAGCTCAGTAAGTACTCAACAGTATTTCAAGTGCAGTAAGGAAGAAAAGCATGCAGCACTGTCCAGATCTCACTTTTCTCACTCCTCTGTTCAATATAAAAATTTATATCCCAGTTGCTGAATGAGAAGTATGGATCTCTGAAAGATATTTACCATGCAGAGTATGAAAATTCATGCAAATCACATTTCAAAAAGAACAAAAGGTCCTAGCTGAAAGAGAACACCCTCTGGGAATTATTCTTCAATGCCATTCAATTGATCTGCTTCTCATTTTATGGTTGTTTTGGTTCACAATAAAAGACATCCTGAAGAAAGGGTGTCAGAGTTGAAGCTTTATTGTCCTCCTTTGGTTAAAAAACAAACAAGAACAGAAAGAAATCCAAAAATGCTACAGTCCTAATGATGGACTTCAGAATAAATAAAACCAGCACTTCATCAAAAGTTTCTGAGCATACTACCTGGGTAGTTACTTTATCTGACAAATCCCTGGACCTCTCTCTTTCTCATACTTGTGATAGCTCGTTTCCAAACCATTAAATTCCCTCTTCCATGTGCAAAATCAGTCATTTAGCTTACTATTCTGTAAGGAGAGACTAAATAGACGGTGTTTATAATCTTATCCTGTCTAAAATATCTTATTGCCCTGATTGCTTAGTGTTTGTATTGCACTACTACTGGCTATGAACATGAATCATTCATCCCTCCATTGGACATAAAAAGGTGCTGAAGAAAGATGTAGTTTCAATAACCTTGACAACAATCTTGTCTAAAGGAACTGATGATTTAATTGTATCGATCATAATTACGTGGATTTACTTCCATTCATACATGTCTTATATTGAAGCAATAGAGGCAATTTCTTTGCTATAGCACTTGACCAACTTGTTTTACAGCCGCATCTGATTGCAAAATGGAACTTGAAAGGTAGGAAAAGCCTTTTGACTTCTAAAGCTAACCCAAATATTTACATTAAAATTATTTTTAAAGTTTGCTCCAACTCCTTCCTTTCCCTTAATGGAAGAGTTTATTAATGGTTTAAAAATCCCTGTGCTACAATGTAGATTATTTTGATCCTAGCACAAATAATGCTGAATTTCTACAAACACACCATACCCTGTCTTTTGAAGAGAACACAGAAGCAGTCGTGAGTACATCTTTATTAGATTCTATTGTCACAAAATTAATGAGAGCAGTACTCAGATGCCATAACTTAAATTTTCTGAAGGTATGTAGTGAAGGAGACCATTTTCTTATCCAGATAGAGATGAAGCAATGGCCATTTGTAATCTCTGAATGTATATACTTGTACTAGGACACAAGATCCCTGTATCCTTTTATAGACAAGGGGAAATCACTACACCTTGACCTCAAATTTCTATGCTGATTTCACATATTTACTGTGTTCATAACAAAACCAATACTCCAGACTGCATTAGCCCTAACTTCACTGACTCTGGCAGATATATCCAAATTTTTTTATTTGATTTGTAGAACAGAAAAGTCTTTATAATAAGTGAATGTCCTACTAGATTTTTTGCAGTTGCCGGAAACAACAAAACATATAAGAAATACAATAGTAAGTAACAAAAAAGAATTCTGTCTTGCTTTACAAGGACTTTGCAAAAAACCAAAGATGAATGAAATCCAAATTCTGCCAACATATTCACATGCAAATTAGGATGGATGGGATATGGCTGCCTAAAGAAAGAATTTTGCTCTACACAATACTGGATAGAACTTTTGCACATTGAAAAATTAATGATACAAACTAGGAAAATATTTGTATTTAAAAGCTTTGCAGTTAAATGCCAAGCAGAAAGATCTTTTATCATGTAATGAGATCACTGACTATGTAATTATCACCCTGCTTGAATATTTTAACCTATACCTACCCATCATACCAAAAAAAGATGTTTATTCAAAATCAAAAGGGAAAAAAAGGCTGTGAAAACAAAATACATTGCTGACTTCTAGCTCACATAATGCAAGAGAAATGGAGGATGAAAGAATTCATAGAATAAGACTGAGATAGGACATCAAGAAAGAAGAATAAAAAGTGAACATTTTGTGGAAGTACACAGTCAGAACTGAGGACAAAAACTTGCTTCTGGGTTTTTAGATTGCCACAGTCAGAACTAGAAGATAATTCATGCAAGACCTTTTTATAACGTTAATAGTGAAGAAAAATAATGATAATTTCTGTGTTTCAGCCTCTCAGGTATTTTTTGGAATGGAGGTGTTTAAATTGGAGTAGAAAGATCCCAAGAAATTCCTGTGAAAAGAAGTGACTGAATAACATGCTTATGAAAGGATTTCTACTAGACTGGTTTTCTAAAGAAATGAGGCTTATATAATCACACTGCATATCTATCTTATGATAACAGGTCTTTTCTACTCTAATAAGCATTAAATTACCACTACATCTGGCAGCACTAGCTTTCTGCATAAGGTTAACTATTTCAATTTCTTTAAAATAAGATTCATTTAAAAAAAGACATTAATAATTCTTGCATTGAAGGAAAGGCTGCAATCTGAGCCTGTACTTTACCAGAAATAAGATAATTACATGTGAAAAATACCTTCAAATTTTGAAATCATCATAACATGACAACATTGCTTTCTAAGTGTCTTTGGGAAACCATGTTCTGGGGCCCAAGACATGGCCTACTTTCCTCTTCTCTCATAGATTCCATCATAAGACAGCTATCAAGTAGTTGTGAAAATTTACGGTCTCATATATTTTCCCTTAGTCACACTAAATCATTAGTTTACTTATGAAAACATTCTTTCTCTGATTCCCACGTTCTGATTAAACAAAAGGATTTTAATGAGAAAATTCCTCCTTAAATGACACCAATTCCTGTCATAGTGGATTCTCATTGCTCCAAACAATGTATTTCAAGTAACAACTGATCACATCAAGTAACTAAATACTGTGCTAAATATCAGCACCACTTCTGCATCTTTTTAAATATTTTGAGTACTCATAGAAGTCTGCTTACAAATGCCTGTGTGAAAGCACACACCAACCAGCCTTAGCAAGTGCTATTTGAAAGGTAAAGAAAGTAATTTGTCAGACAGCTTTAGCTAAAGGCACTGTGGAACATAGCAGCCAATGGTAGGTTTAGTAAAAAGAGTAAAATGAGGCATATCCTTACTTTCACTGCAGTTTTCTTCATCACTTCCATCTTTACAATCATTATCTCCATCACACTGGAATGCACTAGGAATGCACTGCCCATTCCTGCACTCCACCAGACCCTGACTGTGACATGCTACAGAGAAAAAATATTTAAAAGACAATATTCTGATCAATTTCGCGCAATGCAGTTCTGCATTATATTTGAACATCATACTGAAGTTATTTTAGGAGGAGCTGATAACACTGCTTAGCACTGAACATCATGAGGCATTTTTCATTATGTCGGCTAAGTTTTCAGTAGCTACAGCTGTGCTGATCTTTAACTACAGAGACTTAAAAATATAAATGTCAGGCATTAGCAATAGGCTGAAATGAAGTCTTAGCTTCCCCAAGGGAAAAAATCCACATAATTTTTACTCATATAGTGGGAATATTACGATTAACAAAAAGCTAATTCTGTAATTAACAAGCTCTAACACAAAGCAATGCTTTACTTCACAACAAAGGCAACAAATGTTTAATTTGCTGCAGCTGTCTACCCAAAACAGACATTTGTCAAGTGTGAACTTCTGAAATAAAATAAGTTTATTGTTTTGCCTTAAAAGTGAGTACACTAGTTATCTTACTTTTCTTTTTACTTTAGTTTTTAAAGAAAGGAAAAATAATTTAGAGATTAAGGGAACTTACAGCAATTGATCTCATCTGATTTGTCTATACAGTCATGGTCACCATCACATACCCAATCAGCTGTTATACATCTCCCCTCTCCACACTGGTGATGTGTCACTGGATTACAATCTACATAAAATGCAAATTTGAAGAAAAAATAAGGATGCTAAGTTATCATTTGTATATATATTACTGATCAATTTTTATGCTTATTAGCAAATCTTATTAATGAGCCATTTTGTATTAATAAATTATATTAAGAGATTTTTTGTATCTGCAGACTTTTTTTGCAGATGGTAGTTACATATATTCTTAATTGTATTGCCTGTATATTCCTTCTCTCATGTGCAAAGCTATGATTATTTGTAAATAAACAATTTTCTAAGATTTGTTAAGTACATTAGAAGATCTGTCTTACCATCTCAGGGAATGATTTTCAGTTAAACAACATTTTCAGTAATCATCAGAGAAAATAATTTCCTACATTTATCTTTTTACTAAGACGTTTTTAAAAATGTTTCTCAACTTCAGAAACTTTTTTTTTTTATGTACTTTGCATGTACTTGGAATTTTCCATAAGAATTATCTACAAAGAAATTTTTCCAGTCTTCATCTTACTCTTTCTACCTGAATGCACAAAGAAGAGCATTCTGTTGAGCAGGCTGACTTTACACCAAAATAAATAGAGAGAATAGACACAGCCCAATGCTCCAAATCTGTCATGAAAACCAATTATAGCATGCACAAAAACTCAGTTTTTAAAAATTGTATAGAAAAGAACCTATGTCAAGGTAGGAAAGATAGGAGACAGATTAATATTTAGAAAAACTTAATCATCTTTAAACAAAGATTATTTATGAAAAAACCCCACTAAATAACCAAAACTGACAAGAAAATACTGAAAGGTCTTAGAGTGTGCTTAAATTGGAGAAGAAATATAAAACAAATCTCAGAAAAAAAATGTGCCTTGATTTTCAGTTTTTATGTTCTTTGTGTTCTTCCTTAGAAAAGCAAAAGAAAAAAAGTGATAAATAGTATCACTTAGTGATATAGTTAAAGAATCATTTTAGAAAACTTAATTTTTCGCAGGTGTAGTAGCAGGACCAATAGTTAGTAAAAATAAGGCTTCTAAGTTTTCCAATATTTACATATGAAGGTTATTCTTTTTAATGGTAAAACTTCATTGTTTCCCCTATGGAAGTTAAGTGTAGGTAGATACATATAGTTGGTAGGTAAGCATCATGAGTCAGAACATGCAAAGCTGATCAACAAGAGAATTTGATAATCAAAACATACAACCTCACTATGAATCTTATGTAAAAACAGCTGAGCTATAAAACAGTTGGCACCACCAGTGTCAGTTGGCACCGCCACCCTCTTATGGTTTGCTTTGCTCTCAGTTAAATCAGTCAAGCTAGCAAAGAAACAACCATAACATGCTTTGGAATTAGTTTAAAGCAAATTGAAATTAGCAGTATTTCTTATAAATACCAAACCCTTCAAGATTTGCATTGACCCAGAACTCTCCTTTAAACCTTTACAGATTGCATATAGAATCTGTGAGCTTTTTTCACTTTGTTTAAATAGAGTAAGAGCAGGGTGTATTACTCTTTCAATAGTTTAAGGAAAAAGATTACTGGCTTAGGCAGTCCTGATATCTTAAAGACTTTAGAAAAGCACATAACTTTCATTTACCACAGTTTTGTTCATCACTAAGGTCTCCACAGTCATCGTATCCATCACAAACAAAGGTATAATTGAGGCATTTTCCCGTGTCACAACGGAATACATCATTACTGCAGTCTACAAAACAAATGTATGTAAAATGTTAATGTTGCATTGGAACATTCATATAAACTATGCACACTGGAATGTGATGACTGCACACAAGATTAACTAAAGATACCTTACAACTTACAGGTCTGCATAAACATTGGTGTGTACCAGTTTATGAGAATCTAATCTAGAAGAATATGAAACATCAAGAGCCATATTTAGAAATTTTTACTCTCTCCCTACCAGCTGTTTTTTGATCAATACCATAAGGAGAGAGTGCTCTGGTTGCACATAGGGACCTAAATGTTTAATTTATACACATAAAATTTACAAGAAATGTTGTAGGCTTCACCATTGTAGATTACTAGGACAATCCTGAGTATCTGATGTGACCATTAAGTGGAGATGAAGATTCTAACAGCAAAATCAAGCTCCCTAGACCCTTCTTTTGAGCCTGCCTTTGATCTTACAATGGTTTCAAATGAGCTTCATGCTTAACACAGTTTGGAGCTCAGATTTGGCCTGGTGCCTTCTCATCAAGGAATTCTTACCACTGTCAGCCCTAAGTGGGTTTAATCTTTTTTTCATGACTGGAGGCATCAGTAAAGCCTGCCAGATATTCTATGAGAATAATCACAACACTTGAATAATATCAGGTTCAATAAAAACGTGGAATCTATGTTGTAGTTAAGAGGGTTGAAGAGAAATTATGGTTTGTGGTGTCTGGTCCCATCAGTAATAATTTTTGATTTCAAGCACAAAGCTAGGAAGTGGGTAACTCAATTTCACTGCCTTCTTCTAGACTTTTCCTTGACCTCTAGCTTTTCAGGGAGAATGCCAAGATACAGAACACCTGGGACAATCCTTCCTTCCTGTTGAAGCTATGTCACTGGAACCAAGGGAGTCCTTTGTGCCCGTTCTTACTGATATATGTGGGCATTTTAAATTAGTTCTTCCCCAGAAAACAGAGAGAGAGAGAGCTCAAGAAGCAGGGACTGGAACAAAAGTGCCTCCTTTCTTCTGAGATGATCAACCATGAAACAACACAATCATGCTACCACTTCCTTCTCTCCTCTTGGCATGTGATTTGTGTGTTCATGATTGCACAGTGGTTCCACTTAGAAAGCAGGGTGTCCTTCTAACGATATTACACATTAAAAGGTGTAGAACTTCTCCAGAAGGTGCAGTGGGGTTTCTACCCCTTCTGATCAATGTCAACCGAGTGTTTCACCTCCTAGGTGAAAAAAACTCTGGAACTTGAACATGAGTCACTTCCTCTCCTTCCCCCACAGAAGTATTAATGCTTTCTACAAGAAATTCCAAACAGAATTTATAGCACAATACGAAGGAAATGCTTCAGGATACAAAGTAAAATAATACGGCTGAGCCATGAGCTACATGCTCAATAGTTAATTTAGCTTCAAAAAGAAACATTATTCATAAAACAGGGAATAACAAAAACCCCACACTAAATGAAAATATTTGCTTCCTGTAAGCAGACTAATACCCAGCTGAGAGTAAATTCTAAACATTACTTGTTTTGAATATGCAACAGCATGAAGTACTCTGGCAACCTTTGATCTTATTGATCAGTTTGTAACTCTGACAGTTTCTATGCTTCTTCCACTGCTCCTCCTGCAAATGAAACAAAACTGTCTTTCTCTATGTTATTTCCTCTGGATAAATTTACTGTTTAATTTCCATTCATACCCCCATTCCTGTTTACATTCATACCTCTGAAGCTGCTGTGGTGTCCTTTAGACTAGACAACTCACAGGCCCACACAGACAGGGTAAACAAAAAGAATATGAACTTCCTTGCAGGGAAATAAGATTAACTTGATGAAAATTTAACAGCCTTGATATATATTTTCTTCAAGATATTGGCAATAATGTATTGTATAGGATAGATGGCTACTCTGTTAAGTAAGATGGGCACTTGGCAGCTGCCACTTGTAAAAGGCTCGACTTAAATTTTATAAATTATAGGGAAATTCCCGTTTTCATAAAATTAAATACAAATTCCTATTCTACACTCCACTAAACACAAACGAAGCCTGGTGAATCTTTTGCATTCAACAACTTGACCCTGAGATAAGCTTAGCTGGTTGAAGCATGGTGCTAATAAAGCCAAGGTGGCAGGTTTGATCCCTGTATGAGTCCAGAAGGAGCTGCTGCACATGGGTCTGGGCAAACCTCTGCAACATGCTACTCTCTAAATTGGAGAGAGATGGATTTCATGGGTGAACTGTTTGGAGGAATTGGTTGGATGATCCCATCCCAAGGGCCAATCTTTCAGAATCCCAAAGGACATCAGTGACCAGCTGTGTCCCTCAGGGTCGTGTACTGGGACCAGTGCTATTTAATGTCTTTATTAAAAACACAGAGGAAGGGATCATGTACAGCCTCAGGAAAGCTGCAGATGAGATGGGGAGGTGGTGTGGAGGTCAAACTGAGTGGTGTGGTTGATGCACCTGAAGGACAGGGGACCTGGACAAGCTCAAGAAGTGGGCACATGGGACTCCTGTGGTCTAACAAGATCAAGTACAAGGTGCTGCACCTGGGTCAGGACAAGCCCTGGTATCAACACAGGCTGGGGAATGAGCAGATTGAAAGCAGCCCTGCCAAGAAAAACTTGGGCAAACCCGTAGGTGAACAGCTGGACATGACTCAGCAATGTGCACTTGCAGCCCAGAAAGCCAGTTGTATCCTGGGCTGCATTGGAAGCAGCATGGCCAGAAGGCTGAGGAATGTGAATCTGTTCGTCTGCTCTGCTCTGCTCTTGTGAAAGCCCGCTTGGAGTGCTGCATCCAGCTCTATGTCCCAGAGCACAGGACAGACATGGACCTGCTGGAAGAGGACCAGACAAGGCTACAAAAATGATCATAGGGATTTAACAGCTCTCCTTTGAAGAAAGGCTGAGAGAGTTGGGGTTGTTTCTCCTGGAGAAAGAATGGCCTTTCATCACTTTAAGGAAGCTTTTAAGAAAGATGAGGACAGACTTTTTAGTTGGGCCTGTTACAGTATGAGGGATAATAGTTTTTTAAAGAGGGTACTTTTGGACTAGACATAAGGAATAAATTTTTTACAATGAGGATGGTGAAACACTGAAACAGGTTAGCCAGAGAAATGGTAGATGCCCCATTCCTGGAAATATTCAAGGTCAGGCTGGATGGGACTCTGAGCAACATATTCTGTAATTTAATGACATGACTTAAGACTTTGAGAGGGGACTGCCAGAAACACAGCATCTTTTATCAGACAAGCTTTCAGGCAAATAGGCCCTCCTTCAGTTTTGCTCTTTCTGTTATGTAATTCAGGAAAGTCTTACTTGACCTCCACACCCTCTCCTCAACACTTACCAAGCATCCTAATGAAAGACATCCTCTGCATATAAACCCCGTATCATTATACAGACAGAAGTCCTTTCAAAGGTAATCCTAGCTTATGAAATTTATGCTTGCTTTTTCAAAACATGTAATATATTTATTCTTTTACTACTAACTTCTTCTTTTCCCTTTTCTAATAGAACTAGAGAGCCATAGTCTCATTGGCATTTTTAAATTTTTGAGCTTACTTTAAATCTAAAGCTAACACTGACAGGAAAAATTGGAAAATAAAAACATACAATACTTTTTACAAAACAGACATTATCTCAACCTCCATTAAATGAATTGTAGGCTATGAAAGGATAAGCAAGCTCTAGCCTCATTCATATTGACACCAGGAGGAAATTGCTGTCCTCCTTTATTCCTTGGAGTATCCCAGATAAAATCTAACAACTTCCCTAAAAGCAGCTTTGTGAGTCTTGGAATGCCCAGGCTCTTAAATCACTAATAAGAACAAATCTTCTGAGTTGAGTGTAAACTGCACAATCTGACATTTTTCAAAGTTTCACTGAGAAATCCTGTTTTGTGGCATCACATCCTGCTACAGTCCCTATTTAGTATTTTTTCTACATTTTCTTTTGTTCTTTTTCTTTTCCCCTCCTCATTGTTTTCTCACAGTACCTTTGCTCAGCTTTTCTAAAGGTATTTGTAGTCCAAGGTGTTTTGTGAACACAGAAAAACACATGGAAGCTCTAAAGATATGCACTACCACAAACAAATAAACAAAAAATTAAGCTATTACATATGTACATTCTACTGCAGTACATACTGGGATTAATTTAAATTAATCATATCCAAGGTTGAGACTAAGAGAACTTTCTAAACAGATGGTCTTGCATCTACTTTAAAATCAATGCCAAAGAGCAGGATAAAGCTACAACTAACAGTATTCAGTTGATTATCAGAAGTGCTCCTTTCTGATGCACACTATTGATCCATTTAAAAAAACCAAAAAAGTCAAATATTTCTTATTTCCACATAGTTCCTTGCAGAATATCTGCCTCAAGGCATAAAATTTGATAGATCAAAAGCATATGCTGTGGCCTGAGTGAGCAAAGCTAAGCATTGCCAATGGCAACTGACAGAGTCCAAATGTCAATACATGCAAACACTACACAAAGCTCCTACTCTGTGCCAGGAGCTGCTTCAGTTTTCAGGTTTCCCTGAATGGATTCAGTACTTCAGCAGAACACGGCAAGGTTTAAGAAACTTACTACAATGGACCTCATCACTCCAATCATCACAGTCGTTGTAGCCATTACACTGAAGTTTCCCTGGGATGCAGATCCCACTGGCACACAAGAAACTCTCCTCTCCTCCACACAGTGCTGTAAGAGAGCAGAAAAGACAGAATGAGGAGAAAAATCACTAGCATCAACACTACAAAGTTAGCACTACTAGAGTCTTACAAATGTTAAACTGATTTCCCACAGGGATTGGAATGTATTTTCAATTTGGAAAACATCAGGATACCTCTCAGAGGAACAACACTGAATGCAATAAGATCAAGAGGAAAACCTAAATGAAAAAAATCTCAATTTTTGAGATTTAAACATTTCAAACTTCTATCAGTGAATGACCCATTTTAAAAGACCTCAACAGGTAGTCGTGAAAAGACTATTACACCTGTTAAATCTGCCCCTAGGACTGAGGAAGGAGCCTTACATGCTCATGTGGAATATGCCTATAAAAATATAATAATTTCTGCTTAAGTCTGGCTTTACTGTATAGCCCTTTGGTATTCTTCACAGTTTGCCAAACCAATAGGTTTACAGTGGATGCTGTGAAGTACCACTTAGCACTGGACGTGCTTTTTCAGTGTTTCTCAAAATGACAATTAGCTCCAGCTTACACTGGCTGCACATTCAACTATTTATCTAGATTCTTAATTTTATTTGTGGTCCTAGAATAGCAGTCTTTTCTATCACACTATGCCAATGGCTATACACACAAACACACACACTCTCAGCACCCTCATTATTAGTTTTAAATTTTGTCAGCAGGAAATTATTTTTTTTTCAACATACTCACATTCTTTTCTAAGCCTCACTATTACTTTATCATCCCCAAGAAACAGGGCAATCTTAGACTTAGTTCACTGAAACACACACTCCTTATGGAAAATAAGGAAAACTTACGAATAATTTCAAAATCTTTTCTATGGCATTCCCAGGTGTATTGTCCACTTGGACAGCAAATAATTTTGATTTTGCAACAGAAACATCATTTTCTAGTTGTGTAATGGGGACGCGGTTATTGCAGTGAAAGCTGCTTTGCAACGTATTCTAAAGGAGGTGTCTAACTTTATGGAAGGGTGCCCAAAATACTAAGAGACTTTGAACAAAAAATTTTCAACTAGTTTGTGCCATTTAAAGTTTGTGACTCTTCATCAGAAACAAGGCAGTGCAAAACCAGCAGCATCATCCTTTTGCACACCCTTATGATGTGCTCCTCAGTTGGTTCCCTCACATTGTGTGGTTGGACACATTTCCTAACCTCTAACTGAAGAGTTACTGCCTCACCTGTATTCTACAAGTTTCGGAAGGGTATTACAAACTGCAAAATACAATAGTCTTAAGACAAACATGAGATTAGATAACATTCACAGTCTCATTTTATAGGGGAAAAATGAGGCAATGAAATATTAAAGTGAAAGTTGTAAGAAATAATGAATAATAACATCTAAGACACAAAAATCAGCATGTGATTTTTTTTGGAGGGTAAAGACTGATGTTATTTTACATGTTCAAAGAATAGCTCTTGTTGCCTTTACTTGTAGCTGCAAATGCCTCAGTTGCAAATAAACTCCAGCCTATACAAATGAAGAGCCCTGTTAGCTGGAAGTGTTCAAAGAACAGTAGAGAAAATTTTTAGTCAAGTGCCTTGTTCAACATGGTCATTGCAACAGTGACAGGGCAAGAATCTCATTCCATATGATAATGTCACACCTAAATATGAGCTGAACTTTTTTTTCCAATTCCCTGCCCTACACACTGGACTTCCCAATTTCTGCAGTCACTAAGCTCTACAGAGATCCCTAGAAACAACAGACTTCCTTGATATGGAAGTACTAGTTCCCTGGAGACCAGTGTTTATCCCACAGATGGTGATGTCAGGTAAAAATAGAATATGATAGCATAATCAAAATTTTGTAAGTCATCATAGAAGAAAGACTCTTAGAGGTTGGAAAGGCAACTTCAAGTGATTGGCAACTTTACATTCTTATAACTCGGCTTTTACACTATTCCCTTATGTTTAAAAAGGAAAACAGCACAAATAGCTCAAAAGGAACCACCTTGATTTGCTTTGATGGAGATCTCCATCAGTACAGAGCTTCACTGGTACTAAGATAGCAAGAGTAATGGACTATCTTCTGTGTGAGTATGCCAATTTGGTCTCAGAGAATGAAAGTTAACAGCAGGAATATCTAATAATTTTTCTTACAGATCAGAAGAGAAAAGATTTGGGGGCCCCATATTAATTTCTGGGCTGTGAACACAAGTGAGTTGAAGAACTTATGTTATCCTGACTCTGCCTTCTTAATACATCTCTATCTTGTTCAGCTCCTATCCCAAACTGCTTCTCCATTTCTGCATACCTAAAGTGAGCATTTTCCTGTTTATCTTGTATGTTATAAGGAGAACAGGTATTAAAACAACCAAAAGGCAGTGCTCTTCATGCAATACATTGACAAGTTGTAACATTCCAGAACACAATACTATGAATGTTAAAACCTACATAGACCCATGTAACAAAGGGACATATAAACGCAATAAAAATCTATGGCACACCACAAATTACAGAAAAATCCTTGAGTCTCAAAAAGATGGAAAATGCAGGAGTATTTGGAAAAGTACTGCCACCTAGTCTTGCCCTTTTCTCCTTTTCTGGACACTTGATTTTGTCAGCTTTTGGAGTCATAATTATGAGACAGATGGACTTTTTATCTTACCCAATACAGTCATAATAGCACAGTGGAACACAGAGGAATCCCTGTATTCTCTCACTTTCAGATTTTCATCACCTGCTCCCTATACCATGTCTATACCCTGCAGTCCAGTGTATGCATCTTGTTGCTGTCAATTCTAAAAAGATTTGATACTATGATCAAAATCATGGAATTAGAAAAGCTGGTGACTCCTTACCCCCAGGTAATTGTTCATTTCTCTATTTCCTTAGGATGCAAAACCCTGTGGGAGAAAAAAGACAAAAGACCTTTTTCTTTCACTAAAGTAATGTGGCCTAAAAAGGCCACATAAGAAACTCCAAGCTGGAAAAGAGACAGGCAAAAAACAGGAATACAGGCAGAATAGGAGAATAAAAACCAGAGAACACAACAAAATATAAAGCAAGATCAATAGAATTAAAGAGTGATTTGGTGGGGGAAATTTTTCAACTGTGCGTGTTTCTTCACATGAAACACCACAACAATCCTGAAAAACATTTTGTTTTCCTCAAAAAATTATTCTACTATTGCTGTTTTTGCAGCTGTTCAGTATCGATGTTACACATGCATAAATCATCTCTCTCTCCTTTTCATTGCATTAAGAAAGTGCAAAGGCACAAAAGAAAGATAATGTCTTCCTGACTTTAAAAGCATTTTCTCAAAAAAATTATCTACTGGATGTATATAATTACATTGCTGATAGAAAAATAAGTACCCGTTGCAATCAGGTATTTGAATTCTGTACTCAAAGTTATTCCTCAAAGACAATTCTCTTAATTAATACCAGTGAGAATTAAGCTAGCAGTGACATAATTGCAGCCTTCCAATACCTGAACAGAGCCTGCAAGAAAGAGGGCGAGGAACTTTTTACAAGATCAAGTAGTGATAGGATAAGGGAATGGCTTCAAACTGAAAGACAGTAGATTTAGAGTAGATATTAGGAAGAAAATCTTTAATGTGAGGGTGGTGAGGCACTGGAACAGGTTGCCCAGAGAAGCTATGGATGCCCAATTCCTGGAAATGTTCAGGGCCAGGTTGGATGGGGCTCTGAGCAACCTTGTCTAGTGGAAGGTGTGCCTGATTATGGCAGGGGGGTTGGAATTAGATGATTTTAAGGTCCTTTCCAACTCAAAATCTCATGGCGACAAAGTGCAGTTCAGGCTACTTGTGCACCATTCCTTTAACAGAAACAGACATTCATTCATATTGCCTCTTTAGCAAAAATACAAAAGTGAACAATGTCTCACAATTCTATACTGTAATTTACATAGTTTTGTTGTATAAACAGTAGAAGCATCATATTCACTGCTGCTTTTGAAAGCATTTTACAATTCAAATTAACAGAAAAATAACTTCAGGGCTCTTTTGACAGCTCCATGCTAATCTAAGTCCGATGATTGTGTTGCTTTACTTCTCATTCAAGCTACTGGGTTTTTTTCTGCCATGGGTTTAACAGCAACAGTTATGCTGGCTGGTCAAAGCAAATAAAATAATGTAATAGACAATGTCAATTGAGAGAGAGAGAAAAGCAGAGCTGAAATGTTTCTGTGAGTAGGGATATGAATAACAGCCCCCAGGAATGTTTCTTTGATTTCTTCCCCCCAGAATGTTATTGGTTCCATGTGGAGTGAACAGTTGAGCCTCCTGCTCACTCCCTTACATGCTCACAACTCATTAGACCTATTCAATCACCTGTCTTAAATCTCAAAATATATATTCTTACAACTATTTTTAGAGCAGCTGATTTTGTCATCTACTGAGTCACTTGAGTAAATGGATATCAAACCTTAAGACCTGCATCTTTTTCTCTGTGACTCAGAGAATGACTGAATGACTCAGTCATTTTACATTCAGATGTTTTTGCTATAATGGCACAGCCTGGACTTCCCAGTACACAAATACATCCCTGTGATCACATCAGGGATGATTTTCATAACAGATTCCCCTTAATGGTATTTTGCACTCAATTTGCAGTGCTTGTGGATCTAACTTTTAGACAGAGATATTAGCTGTGACATATGATTCAGTATGTATCCACTAGATAATCCCTATTCTAACTAATAAACATTTTTCAAGAAAACTGTTAATAAGGATAAATGCCCTGGATTCTAACTACAATATGACTTAAGCATATTTTCTCCAACAAGGTTTGGAAATATGACATTCAAGGATTTTTTTGAGAGATAATCTTCAATTCAGAAAATGTGGATGATATGGAGCTTTTAGCCACAATCAGAAAAAATTAAGCAAGAGAAATCAAGAGAAAGTTTTGTTTGGGATTGGGTGACTGGGTGACACTGTACAAGAATCTGTGGAACAAACAGGTTTAGCAGTCAGACCTTAATTTTGATAAACACAAGATGTAACTAAAAATGCAAAAGAGATTTTCATCACACAAAACAAATTATATGCAAGGTATATATGGCCAGAGAAGGATTCACTGCATGTAATCTGGAGGCACCAAACCCCAAAAGAAACCACGGAGTTGAGAAATAAGCTGACATATGCCAAGGACATACTCTTGAAATTTCCAGGAACTGAACCCTGGAAAGAGTGTGAAAAGCAATTTGTGCTGAGCACTAGATTAAAAGGGACTAGAGCAGAGAATCAGCCTCAGCTGTTTGGTTCTACTGTGGTCAGAGAAGTAAATTCTTTCAAATATACAAACTGTAGAAATAAATATTCAAGAACAGCACAGTTTATTTCTGTGGGAGACATAGCCTAGTGAACCCACACTCTTACCTTTTTCAGTCATAGAGGAATTACATTAGAACCATTCTTTTAAATAAAAATAAGAGTCAAAATATTCTTCATAGTCATAGAATCATAGAAGGGCTTGGGTTGGAAGGGACCTTAAAAGTCATCTTATTCCAACACCCTTGGTATGGGCAAGGACATCTTCCTCTAGACCAGGTTGCTCAGAGCCCCATCCAACCTGGCCTTGAACATTTCCAGGAATTGGGCATCCACAACTTCTCTGAGCAACCTGTTCCAGTGCCTCCCACCCCCACAGTAAAGATTTTCTTCCTAATATCAAATCTAAACCCACTATCAGTTTGAAGCTTTTCCCCATAGTCCTACCACTACATGTTTTTGTAAATAGCCAATCTCCATCTTCCTTGCAGGCTCCCTGCAGATCCTGGAAGACAGTTCAATTATAGTCTCTCAATCTGCATGACAACCGTTTATATCTAAGCACTGTGCACAGTAGTTCACAATGAAAAATTTCATTTTAAAAACCCCTTTTGTTTTATACAACAGGATGTCAGAATTGACAATAAATAGAACAATAAGGGCCTCCACCATCTGCCAGGTAGGAACAGCAAATCTCACAACTGGCTCTACATTTCTTCCCCTGGAGGGAAAAAGCAGGCTTCCACTGTAATTTCTGTAGTTCACTACCAGATAAATACCATAAAATAGTTAATGTTTATTCCATTCAGATTATGGAATAAACATTAACTAGGCACTTTTCTAAAAAGCTCCTTTTCTACAAATACTAAATATATTATTTTAGCCACAGGATATTCTGAAACGTGAAAATTTCATAAGTGACAAATCCCTTCTGGTTTAATCTAAGTTCAGCTATCTAGATTTGGTGGGGCTTTTGAACACTCTGACCAGCTATAATTAGTCAAAATTTAACAGGCATATTTATATTATACCTTGTATTCAGTTTATGTACCATACAGACATGAGATCCACATCTTTAACATTCTGCTGCTTTTTCAGAATTATACATCATTCTATGATCATGCTCCATTAATGATATGATAGTCACCCATTGTTCATGGCTAATTACTCTTACTCTTCAATGTATAAGCCTTTACCACATTTATGTATTATTTATGCTATAGCTTCTTATCTTCATGGCAGGTTCCAGTAACAATTAAGACAAAATTATGGTACTCCTTATTTCTCTAATATTTATCCCTATGATACCAAAAGCATCAACAAACATATGGTTACAACAACCCCGTGAGCTAAAAGGATAATTTTAGTCCCATTTTACATGGGGAATTTGAGGCATGGGAAAAAAAATACGCATTTAATAATTACTTGCTTACTGTTCCCATTTGGAGAGATCCATGAGGCCTAATTTTTTCAGCATACATAGCAAATATTTTTATCATACAGTTAAGACACTGGTCCCAGCAGCTTTCACTACAGCAACTTGCACAAAATACCATAGGACTCTGTAATAAAAATTTGTGGACAGTGTTCAATTTAACTGGAAATCATTCAACTTTAACAAGACACAGTCCTTTGGATCTTTCCCTGCCTCAGCCAGTACAAAAGTTCCCTTCAGATGAAGGTAGGTATGAACAACAGCCTCCTTTACTTCATGGCTCCTCAAAAATATGCCTTTAGAGCTGGAGAGGATGGTAAAATACTTGGTCTAATAATTTTAGGCTATATCATCATGTATACTCAGGAACTGCAAGGAGGTAGCCCAGGATACATAATCTATTTTAATTGTACCATTAACTAACATTCAAAGAATGCATAACCTCCCTGATCTTTTAAACTAGTTTTAAAGAACAAATTATTGGGGTTTTAAATTAAAAACTGGAAAACAGTTTTCATAATATCATTTTTTCTTGTTTATTGTCTCACAGAAGTCATTAACAAAGTTAGAACCCACAGATAGACTGTACAAGTCTCAGTCTCTTCGTCTCACAGGAGAATGCATATCAACAGCAAAGTCTCAGATGCCAGCAAGGGAACCCCAGCAATGGGGTCAGTGAGAAAAAAGTCAGGCTTACTGCTCTCAGGTGTGATCTCACCTCCAGATTTGGATCTAGAGAACACAGCAGCACCTCTGAGGAGATGGAAATGTCTTGTTTTTAGAGACTGGATGGAAAGCTGCCCAGTGGAAAATTACCTGGGAATGTTGGTCAACAGTCATGAGCCAGTGTGCCCAGGTGGCCAAGAAGGCCAATGGCATCCTGGTCTGTGTCAGCAATAGTGTGGCCAGCAGGATCAGGGCAGTGATTGTCCCGCTGTACTCAGCACTGGTGAAGCCACAGCTGGAATCCTGTGTTTAGTTTGGGCTCCTCAGTACAATAATGACATTGAGGGGCTGGAGGGTGTCTAGAGAAGGGCAACGGAGCTAGGGTAGGGTCTACAGAGCACAAGCCTTATGAGGAGTGGCAAGGGATCTGGGGTTATATAGGCTGGAGGTAAAAGGCTCAGAGGAGACCTGATCACTCTCTACAACTGCCTGAAAGGAGGTTGTATAAAAGTGGCAGTAAGTCTCTTCCCCCAGGTAATAAACAATATGACAGGAGGAAACAGCCTTAAGGAGCACCAGGGGAGGTTTAGATTGGATATTAGGAAAAATTTCTTCATGGGAAGGCGGCTCAGTCAGTGGAACAGGCTTCCCAGGTAAGTACTGTTGTCATAATCCCTGAAGGTATCTAAAAGATGTATAGACATGGCACTTAAGGACATGGTTTAGTGGTGGATTTGGCAGTGTTGAGTCAACAGTTGGACTGAATGACCTTCAGATCTTTTTCAAGATAAAAAACTATTCTATGACTTTATGTGTAGGTGTATAAAGACCATGTTTTTTGAGAAGATTACCTCTTGATCAGTTTTGGGCCCATTTTTACAGCAAGGAAAAAGGAGATACACTTGAAATTTGGCCTGTGTATCAGGTTACTACTCCAAATAACAAACTT
Source organism: Eopsaltria australis (assembly GCA_034509425.1). NCBI lineage: Eukaryota > Metazoa > Chordata > Aves > Passeriformes > Petroicidae > Eopsaltria > Eopsaltria australis. The sequence goes on along the minus strand of JAVTVJ010000253.1, from coordinate 1,145,830 downwards.
GTATTTACTAGAGCTAGCAGAGAAAAAGTCAACAGGTCATATTACTTACCTCCCACCTTCCTTCCTTGAAATAGCTCTGAATTTTTGATGTAAAATAAAAAGCCTCAAATCAACACAAGACTGGAAAAAGTCAGCCTAAACAATTAAAGCACTGCAAGTTATAATCAACTGACAACCAGATTTTATAACAGTAATAAGATGGAACAAGAAATAATAGTTTCAACCCAGAGCTTTTCCTACAAAGGAAAAAAGACATTATTAAATGAAAACTCATAAACACAGTGTAACAGTTCAGAATGGAAACATACACTGCTTTCCTTTTTCTTGGTATGGTGAGAAGCATACCCTTGTAGTGGTGTCATTCTCAGTTTTGTTTTGGAATTGAGAGCACTTCAAGAAGTCTGGCCAAGAAGCATTTACCATACCCAGGACTGGTTCACAGCCTTCTTTTGCTGCCTCACAAAATGTCCTGCAGGGCAAGAGGCCTCGACTAAAGAAAAGAGACAGAGAACAAAATTAAAAATTATTATTACTTTAGTAGGTTGTGACAACATTCTAGAAAGTACAAAAAGTAATAAGAGCTTTTGACAAATTTTGCACTCTACAGAGCTACACCCATGCCTTTACAGTGATTAAATTTTCAACACAACTTTTTGCAGTTTATGTCAAATTACCGCAGAACCTCTTAGGCTTTTAGCAAATGAAATTTTGCTTTTTTCAAAACCACTCAAAATGCCACATATATCTTTATGTCTGACTCTCAGTTGTACCTGCCCATCTCAAAACCATGGCTAGAATTACATATTCATTCACAAGTAAGTGGCCTGAACTGAAGAAGTGTACAGTACCCAAATATTACCAACTTAGTGTTGCATTTTACAGTAACAGAGAATAATATGGCACTATTAGCAACTGTGTGACATGGCAGCAACCACAAGAAATGAATAAAAAAGCTGTCAGAGCTGCCTGACTACAGTGGTAACGAAGGGATTGGTGTAAAGCAAAATATTCACTTGCATAAGTATTCTGAAGTCAGTATGGTTGCCTTTCTCTGCTTAGTATCTAAAAAGACAAGTGTGCTGCCAATGGTTACTGAGCTCATTACATACTCTGGTTGGAACCACTTTTCAAAAAAGGTATCTTTAGAGATACATTCTCCAGGTAATGCTAAGGACTTTTACACAATGCACTTCACATGCTGCAGTATTGAAATTATCTCAGGAACAAGTAAAGACCTTTATCTCTAAAACTGTCTCTTTCAGTTTCCTGGATGGCAGCTTACTTGCTGCCTGGAAAGAAGCATATATATTCTAAAATAGCACTTTTCATCATCATATTGTGATCTGTTGAAAGACAGAAAATGTTTGCATCAAAAACATGGCTGTGTAGAAAACCAAGAATGGTTCCTCCTGATGACAGAACAGTTGCCACTCATTAGTTCTGCACATTGTACTGGCAGACTTAGTTCATTCGACTTGTAAATGCTCTTCAGATCAAGATGTCCTAAAACACTCTTCTGTTTTCCACAGAACCTATTTGATACAGAGAGAAAGAAAGGGCTTGAGCAGCCTCCTGTCTGGAGCCTGAGAAACTCCTTAAATAAAGGGAATTTGACAAGGCAAATGGCTGTCTCCAGACATTTTTTAGCTTACCCTTCTTAGCTAGTATACTAATAACACTTCTGGTTTGACAGAGGCTGCCTAATACAGAAAATGCCAAAAGAAATGCTGCTACTTACTACAGAAGGCACTTGAGTTTCAAAATATCTGTAAGAAATAAGATGTCACAAAGCTAAAATGTAGTTTTGAGTTGACCTGTTGGTGACTGATAATCCTTTCTTCTGTTCAATCTGATAAGCTTAATTTAACTTTCTGTTCATTTTTTACAAAACCACAAAATATGCTACAAAACTGCATTACAGTGAAAAGTATTGTAAACAGTGATTCTACCTCATTCACTGGTGCAAGGGAGCATACCTGATGATCACAAGTAGTAATTTGAAGAAAGTACATTCTGCTAACTTTATTTTTTGTTCTCAAAAAAAAACTTAGTAGGGACATTACTTGAATTTAACAAGTCTGTGACCGAGACTAACTTGAGTTTATCACAGTTAAACCTATCTGTACACAGGATTTCTACGAATGGAAATGTTATTTCAAAAAAAATCCCAAGCAAATAAACAAACAAAACATAAAGAGTACTTGAGGACTCTCAGATGAAGTTTCATACAACTCTGGAGTATTCAATATGATCTCTGTTTTTCCTGACCTACACCTAAATCATTAACTTTCAAACACCACACTTCAGCTATAGCCTGACATTGAGCAATCAGGCAATAGTAGTATGTATATGTCAATTTCTTAAAATGTAGCCATAGCAAACTTCCATCTATATGGTTCCTTGTTTCCAAAGGTCTTTCAACATCCTGAACATTAATTTCAATTGAAATTTTAAAAATAATATAAAAATTTATATTAAAATGTAACTGTGCAGAGTTATACTTTCACATAATTGTTTAAAAGCTTCTAAAAATGTTAGGACTAATTTTTTTCAGAAGATCTATCTGCACATTGAATTCTATACATCTATATAAGAAAAACCCACAAATATGAGTTCACAACATTTATTTAAATTAAGCAGTCCAGCATTGGAAATTACCAGACAACTAAAAGACAACTACATGGTGATCTAATAAGCCAAGCAGAACTTACAGACTCTAGAGAAGGTCTGACAAATCAGAAAACATGGGTTTATCCAGCAATTACTGCAAGATTTGGCCCAGTTTCAATGCTGAGTCATGTGTCCTCCATAAATTAAATATTTCTGGACAATGATCAAGTTTAGTATGGACTTATTGCTTAATCTACTGGAGGACAAAAATATTATTGGAAGTCTTTATCTTGATTAGTCTTATTTACAGCTACTCAGAGACCAATAATTTTAAAAATAAACTGGCAGATCTATGGCAATCTTACCATAATTGATTTGGCACCAGTGACAGGCACAGAAGCAGGTTATAACATATGAGCGAGTGATTCTGCTCTCCAGGATATTAATAGAAAAACTCCTGAAATTGGAGTTTGATGAAAGAAAGAAAATACAACATATTTTTATCTCTGTGGTTGGTTTTCCCACACCCCAAATCCACACTTCAGTAAGTTCAGCACACAGAAATACCAACATTAAGAAGTGTGGGTCACCAAAAGAAATAAAAATCTTCTTTACGGTTTATTAAAAAGCATTTTAAGGGTAGAGAGGACACATAAGTGTTTTGAATTTGCATAAGGCAACTTTGAAAAAGCTATTTATCAAGAGTTTTATATTAAATATTCATTGAAGCAGGTATATTCAGTACAGCATATACTCTGTTAAGTGATTTTTAAGTTACTAAAGGGGTTAAACACTGCCTGAAAGAAGATGATCTGACATCCTTGTCATGATGATCACCTAGCATTCACTTAAATTGGAACTCAAATTGCCTGGTTATAATCCTACAGGGACCTACTCTTTATAACTTGGAGATATTTTACATTTTTAGACTAATTTTTTCAGAATTTACTCCTTCTCTAATATCCACTTCTCTTCCTTGCAATCACATTACCATGCACACGGCTTCTCAGAAGACTCTGTTTCTTAAGTGGTTGTTTTGAGTACTAGAAGTTATCAAAGAAATATACTACAAGAAGCAGTAAGGACAGGGAAGATCCTCATGGTAACTGTTTTCCTCTTGCTGCAGAATTTACCACATTTTCTAAGGTAAGTTCAAGATTCAAGTTAGCTAAAGGGTCTGACTCCCAGCCTCAGCAGACATGGAGGGCATGTCTTTTCTGGAAGCAGCTGCACTGGATGCAGCTCGGCTCTCAAACGCCTGGATCTGGTTCTGTGATGCTCTCAGTTTTGCTGTTTGTAAGGAGCTGTTTTTAGGCTGTATAATAAGAGGTCAACTGATTCAACTGAAGAGTAATGTGACTAAAGAAAAAGCCCTTTTTTCTCATCAGGCAATTGAGTCATGTCCTCCAAAAGGATACAGGCAAAGAAAAAATAAGATGTCAGGAGAGGGAGAAGTAGAAATCACTAGAGCCAACAAAAGCATTAAATTAAATAAAATAAACAACTAACCATCCTGCAAGGGCTCCCCTTGCAGCCTGGTAAATACAAAAATATATCTAGTGCTCATTATTATCTGTGGCATTTCTCTGTGTCTTCACAATAGTATCACCACCGGTAAAAGCACTGCTACAGCCACGCCCTGTTGAGAAATTCATTGTTGCAATTTTACAGGTTAAAACAATAGAGGGTAAATGATTTGCAAAAGGCTTACAACCAAGTTTTATGCCAGAGTTGAAAATACAGCACGAAGATCACTCTGAGAGCACAAAACTCTTGTCTGCATCTGCTAAAGGTCACATTTTTGGCTCAATAGGCAACCTGACTGCAGGCAGACTGATGAACATTCTTAGCTACTGCTGGTTCTCATTTCTGTTCTTTCCCCAGCTTCAGCCCTTCAGTTGTTCCAGGATAACTTTTTCTGTGGCCACACAATAAGCTGTATTCAGGTACTGAGCTAAGTTAAAAACAGCTGTAGGATATTTTGCTGTATCATTCATGGGCATACATGGTGATAGATCTCAGGCCTGAGGCAAAATACATGAACTGTTAATACAATTGTGAGAGACTGCTGGGGCAGGAAGGATGAGTACAAGGACAAAGTGAGACATGATAAAACTATGGGTAGAAGAAAACCGAGGTTACTCTTTATTTCTACAGCCCTGAAATCAAACAAGTTGAAGTGAATAGCTCATGCACCAGCCTTTGTGGGTTCTAATTGTCTTTAATACTTTTCGTGATTTTCTAACAATAATGACTTCCACAGAATACAACTGTCAGAAAAAGAAGTTTCTACAGCAGAGCAAACACACACCCAGGATTACAGTTTTCTAGAGTGACCATTCTTGTGAAGTCTTTCTTAGTACCCTCTCACTGTACTCCAATATGGAGAGCAGCACAGTCACTGACAGAGCTTTATGAGACAAACTCATAAAATCCTCAATATTTCTTCTTGATTAATGGATTTATAAACAAATTGGCTTCTAATGTTTCACTTTCACATAATCAAGAAAATAATACATTTTTATATTTTGTTTAGTTTCATCTCTAACTTGCAAGTTCATTTGAAAGTTTGAATTTCCTATTTTGTCTCTTGATAGGGGTTTAAATGTGAAATTTGCTTCTTTATATAATAAAATCTGAAAAGAAAGCAAGATTATTTTAGATTTTTGTGGTTATTTCACTTGACAAATTTGTACTGAATCCATATAGAAACATTTAAGGATGGAACCTCGATTCCATGTAACACTTTGTAACACTCAAAGCAGAGCTAGCTGCATTACCTCCCACCTGGTTTTTAGCTCAAACGCATGCAGTGTTTTCTCAAAGCAGGTTCCTGTGTGTAAGTGCAAAGATGCAAAATTAACCTGTAAAAGGACAGGACCCACATTCTGAGAAACACATAGCATCCTAAAGGAGAAAAAAGGACTCAGAGCTGAACCTGGCAAAAGGCATAGCAGCTCAGTTTCCCTGGGGTGGGAGCCTGAATAATGGCTGCAGCTGTTCAGACAAGATTAAGGCCTTGCATTAATTGGCTGGACTGTGGGTAAGTGCCCACTCATCTGCCCTACAGGGACCCAGTATGAGGATTTACAATTAGTGCAGAAAGCCAGCTCTAACTCATACACTCATGAATATCCCATGTGCTGTCATGAAGCTGGCAATTACAGATGAGCCACAAGAGGAAAGCCCTTTCCAAGAGACTGAAAAATGCCTGGGTTATACAATGAGAATGAAAAACATGGAGATACTGAATGGATTGCCTGCAGCATGGAAGAACAATCTGTTTAAAGGCTATAAGAACAAAAAAGTGTCAAAACCAAACCAGATTAAAAAGCTGGACTAGAATCTCTTCTGTTGGTCCATAGAGACTTTTTCTCTAAGAATTACATTTCAAATTAACTACTCCTTAATAGTTGCCATATCTTATGGCAACAGGAAAGGGACAGCTAGAGAGTTATACTTGCAGAAGTCTTAGAACACATCTGATATCCAAGAGTACCATACTTAACAACAAGCTCACACAGAACTCTCTGAAGGCTGTTCAGACCGAGGGAGGAAATAAAAATTCCTGATTCCAGTGAAAGTGAAACTGGAAACAAATAAAAATATCCATAAGATTAAAAAGACTCTTCTTATCCACCCAAAAATGAGTAAAGAAAGCAGAAGCTCCTGTGGAATTTTGGATTTTCTACATCAAACTGCTGTTATTTAACATCTCTTTCAGGCCTAGAAATGCTCTTCAGAAAATGTGGCCAAACTGTGTTGATATCCTCAAGGATGGACACATACAGTCTCTACAATGCAAGTTAGAATTTTTAGTCAGTGGAATAATTTATTTTGTAGACAAAACCCAGATAAACTATTTTGACAAAAATAAGGAGTCATGTCAGAGACAGCAGGGTGCCGTGGCAGCCAGGAGAGTCAAGCATGTCCTGGAGGGCATCAGGCACAGCATCACCAGCTGGGCAAAGGAGGGGATTGTCCCACTCTGCTCTGCTCTGGGGCAGCTTCATCTCGAGTGCTGGGGGCAGTTTTGGATGCCATGGTGTGAGAAAGGCATTAAACATTGCATCAAAGGAGGGCAATAAAGATGGTGAAGGGTCTAGAGGGGAACCCATATGAGAAGAGATTGAGATCTCTTGGTCTGTTCACCATGGAGGAGACTGAGGGGAGACCTCATTGCAGCCTACAACTTCCTCATGAGGGGAAGTGGAGGGGCAAACGGTGATCTTTTCAAGTTTGTCACCAGTGACAGGACGCAAGGAAACAGCTTGAGGCTGAGTCAGGGGAGGTTCAGGTCGGGTATCAGGAAAAGTTCTTGCCCCAGAGGGTGGTTGGGCACTGGAACAGGCTCTTCAGGGAAGTGGTCACAGCCCCAAGCCTGACAGAGCTCAAGAAGCACTTGGACAATTCTCTCAGGCACATGGAGTGACTCTTGGGGCTGGTCCCATGCAGGACCAGGAGCTGGACTTTGATGATCCTTGTGGGTACCTTCCAACCCGGGATATTTTATGATTATATGAATCAGCAAGAAACAAATTCAAAAATCCACTCTGACTCCCCAGTCACTTTCTATGACAGCACAATACATCACAAGTTGAGCTTAAAATACCGCAACAATCAGAAACTCCAAAAGTATACACTGTACAGCAGAAGCATAAATTTTGCGATATAGCATTGAAATTATTGCCAGAAAAAATCTATCAAAATTATTCAGTGCGTTTTGTACAATGACCATAATCAGGATGATCTGTCCTGACTAAAGGAATCAGCCCATCCAGATTTCTCTAACTGATCCCATTATTTCATTCAAAGGCAACAGTGAAAATGGGAGAGAGGCACTAAATTAATTCATTAGAGCTTCAGTTCAGCCATGAATCAGTTTAAATAAGTATTATTAAGAATATTGCTACAATTATGAGCTATTTTTACAATCTTGTACCATCTGCCAAAATGAATAATAAATGAAGTCAAATTTCTGAAAATTCTTGCTTGGTATTTATTATGCAAATGGTAAACACACTGTTTATTTAGTTTACCTGTCAGAAATTTCTTAAAACAAAACAAAACAAAACAAAACAAAATACTCTTAAAATGCCTGAAAGTCCAGGTTGCAAGATCTTTTGATTTTAGCAAACAGAATTCATACTTGGGAAAGAGAAGCTGGCACAGTGAAACAGAAGTCCTCTGAATCACACAGCAGTATTTCAATCACAGCATTGCTACAGGAATTCTGGACTAACTGGAAGTAAATAATACACTGCACAGCTGCTCTAACTATTTGTATTATCAGGATAATAAAGGCACCCAAAACAATATTGTGCCTAGAGAGCTTCCTCTTGTTTCCACAGATGACTGTGAGAGGTGCCCTTAATTTCATGCAGTTTTCCAGAACTCATGTTTCCCTGTACATTTTAGAGCATTGCCAAAAGGAAGACCTCAAGAATCAACCCAAGTTAAAACTTTCTGAGCTGCATCTTGTCAGGAATCCTAAAGAATCACAGGCACACCTCTCACTCATGGACATTCAAGGATCCTCTCTGTCAAGCAGAAAGTCATTGTATGCCATCATCATGCTACTTCAAGTTCACATTAAAATTGTTTCACAAACAAATCTGGCAGGAGAAGATGTCATCAATTTTAAAAAGCTGTCCTACCCCCATCAGCCTGCTCCAGAACCTCTCCCCACCTACTTCTTTGTGCCGGCATGCTACTTCATGCTGTTACACAATGGATAACATCAGTCACTCCTAATTTAATTCAGATCAGTTTCCAAATCCAATCTATCATGGAGCTGAAAAAGTACTCTTGACAGGACACAGAAAAGACATGGGTGAGATGGGGAATAACAAGCAGGAGAATAGGATAATACTGATTCTTTCAGCACCACTAGCATTTTATACAGCATTATCTATCATGAAACAGTAGTCTGTTACAGAGAAAACATTCTCCAGAAGGGTTGTGAAACTGCCATCCTTAGAGATACTCAAAACTCAACTGAAAATGGCCCTGAGGAGTTTAATTCATTCATCTGTAATGCTGGTCCTGATCTGAGCCAGAAGAGTTCCAGAAGTCTCTCTCCTCCCCACGTGTGTAACCTTGTGATTCTAAACAATTATTTCAGATACTTAGTATCAGTATTTATTTGTAAGAAATAATATAGTATTATTATTAATAATAATAAATTGCATGTGCAGGAGTATTACTTATGATCTCTAGTTAACATACCAACTTAGGAACCATAAACCACAGATTATAATAGATAATATGCACAGGAAACCATTGCAACAACAGGGCTGAAGGCAATCAATCAATGACACGTGCATTAATAAAATAACCAGCCCTCCTGATTTTCCTTTCTGCCTCCTCCCCTTAACTTCTCTAAGCAACATTGTGAAATACAGTTTCAAGCAGACATTTCCATGCCCAGATTGTTCTCAAAAACATTTCCCTATCTGATAACCTTTTAACTCTGGTGCGTCCATAATTTCCCCCCAACACACACTTTGAAATTACATCAGTGGAGAGGGTGAAACATGAAGTTTTGATGCTGCCTGCTATGGCAAATGCTGGCTTCACACACTTTGGACCATACACATAATTCCAGCCAATATAGGATGCCATTGCCTATATTTCTATATTACTTTTCTAACTTATTTTAAAATTAATTTCTTAGGCAATCCCCTCTTTCTTTACATTGACTTATTTACAAATCATACATATCAGTAATTTTATACAGCTTGTGGGCAGGGAAGGAACAGTTCTCTGAACATGGAAAATACATTCTTTCCAGCATCCTATTTCTCTGTCCTTTTCCCCTATATTTTGTCCCTCGTTTGTCCTTCCCCACATTGCACCTGTGTAAAAGAACTGGCAACCCAGAGTTAACTTCAGACCCTGTTCCTGTAAAGGCCTGTACCTAGATCCAGTGCCACCCCTAGCTATTGGGACTCTTTAGGTCCACCCACAGCAGCTGAACCATGACAGTTACAGAGACGCTTTCAGAGACTCCACAATTTTTCAGATGTGTAAGCTAGAAATTGGGGATTAAGTTCTGTAGGCATATCCATAGGTTAATAAACTTTATAAACAGAAGTTCCCCTAAGGTAAAGATGTTTTATCTTCTAATTCCCTTATCTTCCGTTTCTAACAGCCATGAGGAAGAGCTCACTGCTTATTAGAGCAACTTCCCAAATAAATTTGAAGTTTCAATGCTCAAATACTTGAGCACTCTTGGTGACTACAGAGTGCTTTTTCATAAGCAGCCAATTTTTTCTTTCTGTTTTTGCCCAAGGCATTATTTAGGCATCCAAAAAAAAGTTAAATGGTTCTTTTTTCTTATTTTTTCCCTTCTAAAATTATACATATCTCAAGAAAGGGTCCTCTAAGATATGTCTATCAACTTTAAATATAGGCATTTTGGCCCATGCCACATCATTATCGATGTTCTCCCTAGCATTCCTTACAAAAGCAAACATTGTACTAGTCACCTCTATACTGCCGTGACTTGGGAGCAAGTAGTAGTGGCTCCCAAGGTGATGAATATGACATGTTGACTTCATGGTCTGAGTTCTGAGGGACAATGCAAACTATAATCTTCTCATTAGCACATTGTTTTCTGCCCTATGAGTAACAGTTAAACAAGATTAATAATATAACTCATTAAATATGAAATTATTTATGAACCATACAGGCTGCACTGAGAAGAAAGGCATATCTCTAGAAATGCTTTTGTGACTGCTGTTTCTTCAAGTTTCTTCATTTATTTCTAGGCAAAATTGTCCACTCCAATACTTCAGAGAAATGTGGGCATTCCCTTCTTTGAAGTCAGATGTAAACCAGCTGTTTCTCAACTAAAGGTCTCACTTATGACTCATGAAAAACATTATACTCATAGGACAGCAGAAATAAAATTTTGGTTTTTGAAAAATTCTCTTTCTTTAGAGCAGGAATTGGGGGTTGAGGATTTGTTTTCTTCTTGATCCTTTTTCTGTGCAAGTATTTAATCACTTTCTGAATCTGCATTGTAGATTTTCTTTGATCCATGCATCTATTTGTTATCTATTCAATTTTCCATTCCAAGTCACCCTGATTTTATGCACTGTCTCCTTATATTTAGAAATTCATGTCTGTTCAGTACACTCATTGAAACGTATTTTCAATCATGACTTTGCATATGACATCTGTTACTGCATATAAACACTTTTAAAAGTACACAGGAACTGTCTAGTCCTTTTCTACATATACCTTAAACAGACAGTTCTGCTAGTTTGAATCCCTACCCAATCTATTACACCTCTCAACCATTTCACCTTCTTGTTGCTGTAAATTAGTTCCACTTCACCTTGAATTAGTGTGCTACCAATTTGATGGTAGACTGGAGCTGACACTGAGTATTTACATTGTGTAGGAAAGACTTACAAAATGTTTCTCACAGCATGTTAACTATCTGCCATTAGCAACTCTATCCGCAGCATTTCACTTATCAAAAAATTACACCACAAAATCATTATTAAACCAATTGGCTAAATTACAGCTATTGGAAGGTTATTAACTGGTAGAAGTGACAAAATTAAAGAAAAAAATATTCATTTGTTTTGCTATTCCAGGCTTTTTCAAATAACACAGACCCTGTGTATTCCTCAGTTTTTTTGCTAAACAGGAACATTTATATCAATTCCCTTAGGAGAATGCTTTAAATCAACAATGACATGACACAAAAAAAAATAACTGGCAGACAGAGAACACTATTTATGTGGGCAAGCATTCTCAACTTATCACACTCTCTCTCTCTAATTTTTGTGCTCCCTTTTGACAGGCTTTGACTATACATGGTTTTCATTAGCTGGATCTCCTAGGCTATGTGGTTCAAGTCACAACTGCACTTAAATGAACCATAACCAGATTTAAAAACTGAAGACTGGATTATGACTTGGTTATATCCAAAGACAGATTTTACAGCAGTGTGGGTTTTTGTACATAATTAGTCTGCTGGATTCTGAAGGGCTGCCAGCCAAGTCATGGCAACATTTAAAACAAAAGACATGATTTAAAACATTCTAGAAATAAATCACTTCACGCACTGAACATCACCTCTACTTTATTTTGAATTGAAGTCTCTAGTCTTCTGTATCTCCTTGACAAACAACTTTTGCCAAAACTACATCTGGAATAGCCTTTGTGAGACATGTTAAACTCCTTAGGCTAAAGAGGCACCATCAAAAAGGAAGTGTATTAGAAGGATAAAGCAACTTCCACAGGATGTGAAAGACAGGACTGCAAACTCAGGAAACAACAGGTAGCCACTTCATAAGCATTTGAAAGAAGCCTCCACTCCATGTGCCTGGGTCATGGCAAGAACTACACTGGATGGAGTCATGAGAAGAACATTAAGAGACAATATGGTGGTAGGAGAAAATTGTCCCACTTTATTCCTTGGACACCTGGTAAGTGATTGTCATCAGTGCAGTAACTTAATTTTTAAAAGTAAATACCAGCAATTTCAATGAAAACATCTCTGATAGGTTTATGAGAGATGATTCTAAATGTCCTTCCAGGTGGGTTTCTCTTTGCTTGAAAAAATTACTCTGAAGCCAACTTCATAAATGTGGAAAACTTAAACATTTCTTAAAAGCTGCAGAATGGCAAAGTTCCCTGTGCAACTGTAATTTGACATCTCCACCCAGGTGCACTATAAAAAGATAGCATAAAACCTGGGTCACAGACTACCTACATGATTGTTCACTCAGAGGTCCTAGCAGTTGCAATTTTGTCTTGGCATATTTACCTGCTTTTGTTGCCAAAATTAAGTTGATTAAAACAAAATTTCAGCATCCAATGGAGGATTGCCTGCACAAACTCACACATATCCATACATCATTCATACACAATTAAACCTATTATGGACTTTGCATAATAAATATTGATTCAAATGTATGCTGATACCTTCCTGTTCAAAGCCTTAAAACAAAAATTCTCATTAGCTATGTAAACTAGCCAGCTTTTACTCCTAAATACTTCAAAAGCCTCAATTAACTCTAAAAAGCAGGTTTTTAATAATATCTTATTATTTTAATATGTTTAGCTGTTATAGATGTGATAAAATAGCATTAATTTCACTGTCAGCAGGAGAAAAAAAGAATATGGATAAGTTTCAAATTAAGTTCACAAAATCAGGGAAAAAGAAATAATCCCATCACTGGTCTCATTCATGGATTATACTAAACATGATATACAGATATCTCTTACTCTACGAAGATTGATTCTCTTCCATTTTCTAACACAACATGAATGAAATTGTTTTAAGCTGTTGACAGCTTTTAGTAAAAGACACTACACATATTTCTGGATTTATTTTTTTGGACCTAATATTTCATCTTACTTTAGGCTCACAATGAAAATTACACTATTTGGTTTTTTCCTTTTTATTAATTACAGAAAAAAGATTAAGACAATCAACAAGAAAAAAGCATAGAACAGAATTTGCCACAATGAGTCATAACAGCAGATCTTCAAAGAACATTTGACTGCACACAAACTATTCCCAGCTTCCTAGGACCGATTTAGTATTAATCTAATATTCATTAGTTAATTTCTCCCATTCCAAACATATCATGTTGACCTATTCTGACCCCTTTGGCTTTCTACAAGTCTTTACCTGGTTACTGTTGTGTGTAGCATAGATATGACAGCACAATAAAATATTTGTTACATATAGACATGTACATGAGGAAACTCCTTTGTAGGAAAGAGTTCAAAAATCAAAGAAAGTCTTTTCCCTTCATTGTATTATTTTGCCCTTTCAAATTAATCTGAGGGTAAAAAGAAGTTGAAGTATAGCAGAGAGTTTTGCCATACATTCACTGTGCATTAGATCACAAGTAAAGTGAATGAACAAGTGAAATTAATTTTCAGATTTTAATCAAGATGAAAAATAATGTTGTGCCTAAAGATACAGGCTATAAGTGTTACAGATTAGTTCTCTGCTCTACTGCAAATTTCTTGCTCAGTTTTGGCTTCCCCAGCCATTAAGGTGACAGCATTACTTTCTTTTCCTATCCTTACTTGTTTTCTTCATGTGGACTATAAACTTTCAGAGGCAGGAGGCTGCCCCTCAGCGTGTGCTTGTACAGCATCCAGCATAAAAAGCTATGATCTCAAATGTACTCTTTAAGCCCTACCTGAAGACAAGCCACTTCACAACTCTATTTTCAAAGATATCTGACATGGGAAAAGCACAGTGAGTAAAAATGTGCATTGAAATTTTAGCTTGGGAGCACATTACACTTTCTAATTTGCATTGCCCTAATACTATTTTCTAGCCCAAATTAAGATTGATCTCCAAAGATAGGAGACTCTGAGGATCTCTCAACGGAAGGTATTTCCTCAGCTTTCTGGAATATACTTCTACAAAGAGGATTAATGTAAGTATTCAAGCTATTAATTCTGTTTTAAAGGCAGCATGACAGCACAGGGGTATGAGAATCCACAAACTTCAAATTTATTCCCATCATAAAAAGTCAAAACAAGCATGTACATGGGCCTTCAGGATCTAATATAGTCTGCCTATTTTTCCAAGTCTTTTGATAAAATTTGAGTATTTCATAGAGTGCAAGAAATATTAGAAAGCATCAATGAGTCTGTTTGCATTATGCAGTAATAGGCTGACCCACTATGAACTTCTCTAATGATTTTGAATCTTTAAATTTTACACTAATTTTGGCTTTAAAATATATCCTTTTTTTCCCTTTTGAAATCTGAAAACATTGCAGAGTAACTTTTATTGTCTTCTTGAATTGCGGAATCCACTGCATGTGAGTCACTGTAAATAAATAAACATCCACTGCACTGTAGTAACTTTGGCCCACTCTTAGCGTCCTCACTGCTAAGGGAGAATTCACTAGATTAAATCATTAACCATAACCAACAGCTCTGAGGACAGATCTCTCTTACAACAAATAAAGTACCAGTGTTGCATGTGATGGTCAGAGGATACAGACTATTACTACCCAAAAGGACAAAGTTCCTACTGGGAATGTTACAGACATCATTAGCTCAGCACTTCTAGTTGAAGGTGTTCTTCCACCACTGGTATTACTTTCCAGGACTGAGTCATGTTTTCTTAGCAGTGCTGCTGGACTGTGGTAGGACAGGGTTTTTTAAGGCTGATTTTGAAGTCTTATTGGAAAGATCTCATCCATCCACTCAAGAAGGAGGAAGTTGCATAACACCTTTAAATAAGCAGTCCCTCAATACACAAATTATGGGTAAGCACACAAAAAAGCCTTACTGTACTTCAACTTTCCATTTTCCATTTTCACAGAGGTTTTGGTTGTACTTTCAAATTTCTTCTGTACTGGAAAGTAGTATATAGATACTGTTATATATTTTCTTAAAAGAGCAGGGCTAGCTGATTTTATATCCAGTTGCTGAAATTAAACACAGCTTTTAAAATTAATATGTTTTTACTGTCACACATGGTTTCAATGCAGTAAGATATAAAAGAATATTTCTGAAGAGCAACAGTATTGTGATAGTATTCAAAAATCCCTGTACCCAACTACGAAAACACTGAATATGCTCTCTGCCTAGAAACTTAATCTCCTTCAAGTGTTAATGAAAACAATGTTCATAAATACATGAAAGATAAATGGGAAACAGACGTAAGTTTAAATATCAGAGAAAAACTATGTAATGACAGCTCCCTGGATGCCACAGATTAGTGCTTGTAACTTTCCCTCTTGCTCCTTTTTGTAACGCACTGTTATAATTACTGCTCCCATGGCTGCAAGCTGCCAACAGACTCTCAACAATACCTAAGAATAGACATCTAGGCATCACAGGAGTTTCATCTCTTCCGTACCGTGTAAACAACATTTGTCAAATTAAGCTTTACATACATTAGGAACAATTGCTTCGCAAAACAAAGAAGGATCAACAAGTGAAAAATTATGATTATACATGCACTGACGTTAGAATGAAACAGCTGTAACTGAGGCAGGAAGCAATGACGATGTCAGTAACAACTGTTCACAACACTAGTGGATGTTTTGTCATACTGTATGTTCAGGACAACCATAGTCCCCCTCCAAAAAGCACTACAGCATGTGGGCATATCCACAGGCATTATCACCAGAGGCTTTCCACAGTGACTCTTCTGCTTCAGTATCTTTCTGCGTAGCAGATTCCCCTATTCAACAGACCTAACACGGGCTTGTCTCTTTCATTTTTGGTACCCGCACTCAGCATATACAAAGTAACTTCCCCCTACTATGTTATATGTTTTTCTCTAGATCTCACAGACAGGAGTTATGGGGGAAGGCAGGGAAGGGGCTGGGTTGAGAAGGGAAGGGAAGGTGTTAAATAACTACTTTTTGCAGATCTGATGCTCCTTAAAATATTCTTGGCTGTGAAATATATGTGTTTGCCTGCAATAATTGGATGCTACAAAAAGGACAGTAATCACAAAAAACACTTAGTTGCCTACAGAAAAGAAAAAGGTATTCTTCTTTAAAGAAAAAACCAGAATTTAAATTAGGACAACTGAGATTTAGCAGACTGTATTTAACTAACCAGCACACTGTCAATCCACTCTTATGGTTCTTCCTGTGCTTGCCACTCTGATTGCAGTCACTGCATTTTCAGTGACATCCATAGCACACTCCGGAGACATGATTACTAAAACTGAAATCAGATTCTAATGTAATCTTACATCATTTGCAGTCTCACATTGGACTTTCTTCCCCATCAGTCTGCAGGGGCAAGAATATTTTCCACCAAAAAAAAAAAAAGATTTTAAAATACAAATAGAGGAACCACTGTGTCCTCCAGGACATAAAATAGGACATCGAAATCCAGTTCCAGCTTTGACATTATGAATTAATGAGAGAAGGTTGCTGCTATGGAAAAAAAGGAAACACAAAAAGAGAAATAAAAAAAAGAGGAAAAAACCCCAAAACCAAAAATAAAAATAAAAAACCAAAAACAAACAAAAAACACAAACAAAACCCCCAACTCTTGAATCTCAAAGTATTTGGTTGTATCTGAAAACCAGAGCAAAAACATCTTCAAGAAAGAAATGGAAAATAAATGTACAAAGTTTATTCTATCACCATTTTACTTATTTGTTTTAAGAGCTTTTCACTTTTGCACTTTCGATACACACAACTCACTCTCAACAGGTTTGTGAAAGTCAAATTCCAAGCAAGGCAGAATAAGTGAAGCAACAGAGAAATGGCCTGTTCTGTTGTTGAACATTTAAATGCATCAATATATTACCTAAATCCACTTTTCTTATTTTGTTCAATAATTTTTAGAGAAAATTAATAGTGTAAGGCTGTTTGGCATCAGATTCCTTAGGCAGAACAATTGTAATACTGAATTGAAGGAGAGGTGCTATACCTAACAATGCACTCAATTAAACAGGGTTAATTGAAAATAGCTTTTGGTAGGCTAGCAAAGATATGTACACAGGTGCATTTGGATTAAACCATTCAGCCCGTCTAAAGGTCGGTCTCATCCCACTGTTACCTGTGCTACCTTTCCTCCCCACTAATCCTATCCATATAATCATCTGTATACCTTTATTCTGGGTTAATTTTCTGTCACTTTAGTGAGCTTAATTAGCCAGCCCAGGAATCATTGTGATTCACTGGAACTGGCAGCCAAATATTGCCTGGAGTGAGACTATACCTTTCATTGGCAACTGAATTTTTGACCAGTTCTCACAGAATCTTTTTAATAAGTATCCTATTTCTTCTAAACTGCACAGCTTTCAACTTCCTGGTCTTGTTATGTTGTTTGAAACACTTACTCAATTGTCATATTCTCTTCCACCGAATTTCACAGTGGAGGAGCTGGAAATAAGAAAAAATGAAAACAAGGGGAAAGAAATCTATCCTCTCTTTCCCCCTCCAGACATATCAAAGATTGTGTACATATATTAAAAAGATATTCCTTTTCCTCTTTTTGTGTCATGTTTTGATTTTAGCTCTGCTAAACTCACTGATCCTTTTTCAAATCAAGCTCAATTTAAAAGTGTGTGCACATTATTCTAATGCTCTAACATTATGTAAATGCAGAAAAAATATATGCTCCTTAAGCTTCCAGAATAGTTTATGTCACCCTGAACATATCCTCCTAATTTAATACCAAAAAAATACATTTAAAATATTAAGTTTGCTGAAGGAAATGACTAAACAAATCTGAAGTTTAACTAAGGGCAACCCAATTTATGACAATACTATACATATCCAAGGCATTATTGCTGATCCAAAACATTCCATTTTGGCATAGCCAGATTGGAGAAATTAGGCAGAAGAATTCTGGACAGGCTTCTTCAGGAAAATAAGCCTGACTGCCCTAATATCACAGTTTTAGTTTATACAGTGGCAACATTTTTCTAATAGAGCTCTATTACAGTTGGGTTATCAGGGCAGAAATGTTGTCAATAGCTTTGACAGACAGGAATTTTGCTATGAGGTCATAGGCTTAGTTTGGACCTTCCCTTGTCTGATTAGCCAGAGAGTATTTTACCACAATTGGCTCTAGCCACTGATGGATTTTCATTCTCAAATACCTGTCATCACCGTCATTGATGCATTCAGGAAGAGCGAGACTACAGCCAAACAGCATGATGTGTTGATAGCAGTTGAGACGATTGAGGTAACTGAAGAACTTCAGGAACTTTTCCATTTCAATACTTTTGACAATGGAAAGAACTGAAGTTACAGTGGTGTAGTTATATGGCAGCATTTGGCACTGGCTGTTGGTGATATTTCTGCAGGCACCTGTGAAATAAAAACAATGTATTTAGAACAATAGTATCACCATTGAATAGTTGGTTCAAAGCATGTATTGAATTAACTAGTCAGTATATATAATATATAAGCAATGCTGGTATCTCACAGACATTACATTCTATAATGCTACCATAATACTGTCAAAAAACAAGAAAAAATTAAACCAGAGAAGCTTAGCTTGGAAAACCAAATAAACTTTTACATATTTTCACAATCCTCTGACTTTGCACAGAACTGGAATAGAAATAGCACAAAACCAATTTCTTTTTGACACAGCCTCGATACAATCAAATTCAGATGAAGCTCAGAATGGAAGTCACACAGAAAAATAATGGGTTCTGAAGCTGCTCTAGCTTTAGTGTTCCCATAAAGTTTCTCTTTTTGCTACCATTCCACTTTTACAAGTAGAAATTTCATCAAGTGAAATTTCATCAAAATTATTCACGAGATCATCATGTATCTCCTGAGGCAAACTGCAAGGTAGTCCCCATCACGGCACGTGGCAAGAAGCACTGACATTTTGGCTGAGATCATGTGCATGGACTGCTTTAGACATGTTAAAATTCACACAGTCCTGATAGAGACGCATAAAGTTTCTTGGAACTATCTGATCTTTTTGTGGTACTCACTGGCTGAACAGCAGAGCAACGAATTCAAAATTCATGGATAAGAAGAAGGAATTTTGTGGCAATTATATAATAATTTTTAAAACAAAAAAGAGACTAAACCCAGGACACATCCTTGCAACAGGACAATCACACAGAGTGCAAATAAACTCTTTCCATCATTCTCATAGGTTCCCTTCAGGTACTGTACCGCTGCAATCATAGGGAATATAAACTAGTTTTGGCAATACCTACAGGAGAGTAAGAAGATCAGTGAATGGGAATAACAACATGTGAAAACACTGTTGATCAGTACAGCATGGTCCCTAATCATATAGGTTATTTTTGACATTCAATCTGAATTAAGAGTTTTCTGTTTATCACCAGGAATTGCCAAATGAATTGAACTGGTAAAAACATGCTTTCTTCTACTCCAGCAGATGCAGTGCAAGTCTACAGTTTCATATTCAGTTCTGCAGACACTAATTTAAACAGCACATTTTCCCTTTCCCACTCTCCTCTTCAGATTGTTCCTATGGACTGCATCTGCACAAAGAACACTGAACTAGCAGGCTGAGCTGACTGGAAATAACCACCCATCTTCTCTTCCAAAAGACAAAGTTTATGACAACCCCAAAGAAAAGCAGCTAGAACTGTAGCCAAGCTTAATCACTCTTTTCAGTTTTAAAAAAGAAGACATGCCTGTAATGATAATATGGTCATAGGTGCTTGCCTAGAAGAGATTGCTGCTTCCGGATTTATGAGGCCATGCAATGAACTAGCTCTGTACATCAGACTGCCTGCCTTTTCTCTCTTCTCTTGCACCACAATGTAGTTTTTTGGTGGGCACAGGATGAAAGGAGAGAAAGAGGGGAAAAAACAACTATTTCACTTGAATCAAATAATTGGGTTGATTAGCTTTTTGGCAACAAATAATTTTTTCCAGGACAGGAGAAGGGGTGGGGCAGCACAGTGGCAGGAACCAGAGGGTAAGATGAGAGCTGTTCACAGCAGCTGAAGCTGTGATTTTACACAATGTATCATTACTGCCCAGCAAAATAAAGCCCTTTGAAATTGTTAGCAATACTTCAATTGCACCATCAGAGTAAATTCCTGTCTTAGGAGAAACAAAATAACATCTTTCCTTAAAAAATAAATAAATAAATTTGGTGTAACTCTTCATTCTTAATGCATCCATTTTCTCATTCACATTATAAAAACAGCAGATCTGGGATCCTTCAGGCATCTAAAATGTAATGCAGTTAAATGATGTCTCAGTTAAAACAAATATAAACTTGCCTAGATCCTAGCTAGACCATGTTTTCAACAGGATTTTTATAGAAGATACGCAAAACATGCCTCTGTCTCAGGTACGCAAAGCATAATATAGAATGTGAGAAGAGTATGTGGCCTGATGAGAAAAGCAGGTGGCCTGATTTTCATATCCCAGGTCAAATCTGCTCAAGTTTCAATTAGAAAATTATCTTTTTAATCAGAGGGACTTTTACAGAACATCTTTAAGCTTTCGGAAAACGGAACTGTGTTCAACTTGCAGTAGCAATCACCACAATCTTCATTACAGAACTTAGCTTAGCATGCCCTCTGCACTAATTACACAGTTGCAGTCCATAATTTCACAGGTAAAGCCTCCATAAATCCAAGGAAAAATGGCAATGTCCACCTGGCTCTTCCATAGTGAAAATTCTACCAACAAGGAATGAAATCTTATCTTTAATTCTAAAATGCCTTGAAAATTCTAAGAATCCCACTAGAAAAAGCAAAACAAAAGCAAAATCATCCAGTCTTAACTTGCCTGTGGCAGTAATTTGTAAGTTTCTTGATAGGGGAATGAGCTACAGCAAATCAGTTTCTTAGTAATCCCAAGTTGCCATGTTCCCCTGGTCTTAAAAAAATGTTGTCGCTCTCCTTGATTTCACAATTTCCTGTGTGAGACATATGAACCCATACAATGCCTTTTTTAGCTCCTCTGTCCTGTTGATAGTATCTGGTTTGTGATGGACTTTTGCTCCACATGAAAGGAGTAAAGCACTCTACCCAGCATCTGATTTTTTCAGCAAAACCTTTTTCCAAAACTCATTACTGTCTTCAAAAATTTTAATTTACTATTACTTCTTTTCATTTACTATGACATCTTGGTACATTTTTCATTTCAATTAAAACATGAGATGGACAGACTTTCTTGGCCTCTCTCCAGCTATGAATTTTCTCATGTACAGCTCACTTGGAACTGAATATCTCATACTGCATTTCAGATGTTTTTGCACAATTTTCTTAGGATCTATCCTTTGGAATCCACACAGCAGGAAATCCTACAAACTGTTTTCTCTTAAGTATTGTGAGTCAAAATCAATCATTTTGCAACTAAAGCATAGTGTCTGCAATTTTTTCACACAAATGCTAGTTTGAAAACACAATTTCCACAACTCACAGCAGCCTCCCTTTCCTAACACAAGGGATAGTTTGGCTGCTGAATGTGTATGTTGGGTGACTCTTCCCTTCTAAACTCATTCTCAGTTTCTTCAGGGCATTTTTTCCACGCTCCTACTTGTTCTCTTCCAAGACACATTTTACAGAAAACATCAAATAATCTTTACAGAACAGCTCACAGTCCCATTACACTACTGAAGAAAATAAAAAGGATACATACACATTCTGGAGGAAGTCCCCACCATTTCAACTAGTAGGAAGAGAACTCTTTGGGTACTCTTCAGACCCTCAGAAAAGTACACTTAAGTTCAGGATAACAGATCTTAAGAAATTTAAGAAACTAATTGTATGGTAGTAGATTGATAAAATTGAAGTAGTAGGGGTGTCATACTAAAAAATTTTAATACTACAAGAAAAATAACATCTGAAGGAATGGATATTTTTAATTACAACACCTGATACAGAGAGAAGTAAGTATTATTAGCAATTCTGTCAATGGAAAATTTAGCTAATAGATAGTAACGGTTTACAAGGATTTTGTGGCCTTGATGGTTACAGCAATGGTTAAAATGTATCATATCACTCTCCAGCCAAAAGATTTCACTGTATTAACTCCTCTTTTGTCTTTCACAGTTGTAATTTATTTTATTTCAGTTGTAATTAAAATAAAATTTACTTAAAATTTCTCTCACTTTATTTCTCTGGGTTTTGCTTCCTCTTACACGATTTACTGTAAAACTTGCCTGTTTTTCTCAGCTTTCTCAGTATCAGGTGTTGGTGGAAACGGGGGTTCACAGGCTGGACTCCATGAGGAGAAGTCAGAGCTGCCCCATGCCAGACATAGACAATTTTCTGGCACCCAGCAGGCAACCACAGGGCACAGCTGAGCCCTCAGCCATGAGGACAGCACTGCTGGGAAAGCAGAATTCTGCACATGGCCGTGAGGGAGGAACATAGAAGTGTGAGAAATAACCCTGTGACACTGAGGTGAGAGAAAAAGGGGGAAACGGGCTTCAGGCACCACAGCAGAAATCTCTGCAGCCCACGGAAGGGACCTGGGATGGAGCAGTTACCCACTCTGCAGCCTGGTGAGGGCTCCATGCCAGAGAGGGTGGCCATGTTCTGAAGGAACTGCAGCCTGGGAAGGACCAATGCTGAAGACGGCTTATCCTGAGGAACTCCAACCCATCCAGAGGGCCCACACAGGGTCTGTTCTGGAAGGACTGCAGACCCTGCAGAGATCCAGCACTGGAGCAGGGAAAATTGTGAGGAGGAAGAAGCAGCAGAGTGGAACTCTTAGGGACTGATCACAACCCCATTCCCCATCCTCCTGTGCTGCTCACAGCAGGGAGGACATAGAGGAGTTGGAAATGAAGGAGTGAAGCTGAGCCTGTGAAAGAAGAGCAGGATGAGGGAAAGTGTTTTAGTTATTTTAATTTTTTCTCACCATCCAGTTATGGTTTTAATTGGCAATATATTCAATTAATTTTTCCCAGGTCAGTTTTGCATCTGATAGCAATTGGTAAGTGATCTCTCTGCCTTTCAGTCAACCTAAGACATTTCTCATCTTGTCTCCTGCTTCCCACTGTCCTGTGGAGGGGATGGAGGGAGAGAGAAACTGGGTAGATATCTGGCAGCCCATAAAGAGCAATCCACCATAGTCTAATAAAAAATGCCCTTTCTTTCCAAATTCAAGTAGCATGAACATATAATTGAGAACACTTTTTGAGACACAATTGAGAGCTGAAACAATTCTACAAAGTTAGTTTCAACCCATGCATTGCTGTCCTATCTCTTTAAATACTTAATTTAGCTAACCTAGATCCCACTTAGCCATGTCAGATTTGGATAATTTTTACATGCTTCTCACTGCATGGAGGTGGCCATGGCAGGGGAGATAAACTCCATGCCAACCAAACATAACTTAAATAGAGACTTCGGACTCAGAGTCATGTGGAAAAAATTCAGTGATGTGGGGAGGGGAAGCCTGAGAGAAGGGGAAATTGTAGGTCATCCTTCTGTATGGAAAGCTAGACAGAAGCAAGGAGAAGACAGGGACACATCAAACATGCAGTAACAGATTTAGATAATTCGGATAATTCCCACTACAGGATAAAATTCTCATGAGTCTCTGTGTAAGGCTATATTGACTATATAAGAGTATAAATCAGAGGAAAACTTTGCATGGACAGAAGACCAAAATTAATCTATGGAGGAAAATAGCTTTAAAAAAATCTAGACTTCAATTTTTTTCAAGCCATCTCTGTATCATTTGTACTATTTCCCTCAGTCTAAAACTCTCAATTCCTTCCCCAGTCTAAAAGTCTCAGTTCCTCTAAAAAGCACTCTGTTGTTTAATCTGCAGCTGTTGGTGTCAGGACAAATTCTGAGTCACAGTTCAAAGTCAATAAAGAAACATCACAGAGAGTTTGGCCATACTACTCAAAATCTACCAGTTAATATAAGTCACAATTATCTTCATATTTTCAGTTTAGAACCAGTTCACTTGGCTTTGTTTTTAAATCAGATGGTTAAAGATCTTTTTTTTTAATTTCTTTTTCTGCTTTCCTTTAGTATTTCCCCTTCAAGACTCTTAAAAATGCTTATCTTTTAGACATCTGTCCTGAATTTGCCATTGTAAATAGTGAGAAAATGAAAGCATTTCATTTCTTTGACAATTTCAAGCTCTTCAGGGTCTGAATGACTCTTCCCATCTATTGGAGACCTCTGCTGTCTCTTCCCCAGAGTCTCTCTTATTCTGGACACAGTGGAAATTACTGTTTATATGACATAACCTCCCATGTCATTATATTTCCTTTCATATTCCACCTTTACTTTCTTTTCACTTTCTGTATTGCAATGTCAGCTCCATACTATAATTTTGAAAACTCTGTATTGTCAATGCAGCTCTTATTTTCAGATAAAGCTTTTATATCCCTATTTGTATACTTTCTCCCGTACACAAGATCTCAAACACGATCTAACAATTATGACATATAATGAGTGCATATTACCTTTCAATCATGAGTGCAATTTACTCTTCAACACATCCCACTTTGCTTGTGATTCTTTGTTATCTTCTGCTACTTGGATTTCATCCAACTTTTCTGCACTTAATGGCTTATGGTTTAGGTAAGATTTTTGAAAATTATTTACCCAAGAATTTTAAAAATACTTACAAGTGTATAAACATTCTGATACGAATCACTTGAGCCTATTTTAAAATTTATAGTGTCTGGGGGGTGCTTTTTTTGGACTAATATCTTAGTTCTAAAGAACCATTACACTTTCATGTCACTTGACCCTTAATTCCATTTTTTTCCCTCATGGAATGCTGAAACACTTAAAACACAAATACTGCAAATGTACCTTTATCTAAATAACAAATTAAACACTTGTTTTAATCAGACTACCTTGTCATCCTACCAAAATTCAGTCTATCTAAATGAATCACACTTGTTTTATATGCATTTAAAATTATAGATGCTAACAAAAGAATTACTTTTGCTTTTGTACAGAAAGACTGTTCTTAACTTTATTTTCCTATATATTCTGAATCACTAATTGAATATTTGAAACTGACATACCATGATTTAACATCTTTCATTGGCTATCCAAAATAAGACATCCAGTTCTAAAAGGCATCTATCTCATTTAGAGGTGTACTATTCTAGTAAGCATTAGTTGGATGCCTTGAATTAGAGGTCACAGGTTTGTGAGAAGTTGCAGAACCTCTGTCAGACCATGAGTTATTAAGGGAATTCTTACAATTAGCTCTGTTCTCAAGGTCCTGATAGAAGAAACTGCTTAAAACTCTTTATATCCTTCCATTTAGGGATAAAAGTTAACCATAGACTACATGGACAGATTTTTTCAGAACTTCTGAGCACCAGCAGACCCTATTCAAATCAACAGGGGAGGTACGTGCCAAGTGACTTTTTAAAAGCAATAACTTTGGCTTATTTTGAGTTTCAATCTTGAAGCTAGACAGCTTCTCTACTCAGAGCGTCTTTTAAGCATGTGCTGAAGTGCTGTCTGAATAGGAATGAAGCTAGCTCATTGAATATGCTCAAGTGTTGTTCTAAATAGTTGTCTTCCCTTTTTAAATATGTCACTCTCTTGACGTCTGTAGCTCCTTGAGATTTAATGTGAACCAAGACACATTGTCACCATAACACTGGAAAAATAAAAAATTTGCTAAAGAGACATCTGTAAATGAAGAAAGTTCCAAATTCTTCATGACAAGGGAAGTGGAGTGAAAGAAATTGAAGTAACACAATAAGTGAAGAAGAGCTGAATGTCTGCTCATCTGTGGTTCCTGCTAGGATTCTCTTCAATTGCACATATTCTTTCTGTATTTATTCGGGTGCATTTGCACAAAATCAAAACAGTATTTTAAACCTCCACTCAAACTGATGCTTAAAAGGGAACATTATGTACAAAATACATATCAACTGCCTCTGATTAACTCAAAACTTCTACAATAACAGACACAATTCACTTCTACAACTCTATTAAATAAGTATTAAATGATAACTGCATAGGATAATTTCAATAATGATACCAGGAATAAAAAAGTAGTCAGTATGAAGCTCTTAAAATGCAAATCACATGGTTCAAAAGCATTTCTTTCTTAAGGTTTCTTTACTGACATACATCAGGCAAAGTTTCATTGTCTTACAACTAAAGCACAGGTCCTCTTACAGAACTAAAGCATTTCTTTATTATATATTCACCTTCTGAAAAAAAGAGCATAAAAAGCTGTAGTTTCAAGATTAAAATTAATCTCTAATTTCAAAAGATGGCAATTTACTGAAAAGTAAATTATTCTACAGCTATCTTTCCCTAAACTGATGCCAACTACTACCACACAGTTATTTGCCAAAAGAAACCACGAGACTGGTGTTTACTTTGTTGCTGTCTCCCATTTATCTCTGCTCTCTGTCAAAAAAAATCCACTAAAACTACAGGGGGTTGCTCTATCACTATCAAAATTTGTAACAGCCACATAGAACAACAAACCCACTGGTGACAGCATCACCACTTCCATGACACTTCTCGTTTCCTTTGCAACTGACAAACTATTTAGTTGTACCATGGAAATAGAGAACTCATACCTAAAAGCATCCATTAAGCACTAAAAAAGTGAAGGAAAAGACAACCTAACTCCATACTCTGGTGTAAAAGCACAATATTACGAACAACTGCCAACAGCAAGGTCCCCATTTCTAATAGCCTCTCTTAACAAGATCAAAATATCCTTGAGGAGTTGACCAGTATTTCTCTTTCAAGAGGTCTACCACAGTCAATAAACTTTGGGTAAATACTGGGTCAGTAGACAATACAAAAGCAAAAGTATGTGCAAACAGCAAACCCACTGTTTTTGTTTTGTTTATTATCAAAATGTGAAAATGATGAAGGGATGGAAAACAATGTAAAAAGAAGCCCCCATTCTACCTGTGAAAAATAAGCATTTCTCATTTGCTAGAACAAAGATCCTCTACAGTATATTGCCAAATGAAAACACAGATTAAGAAGCACTTAAGTAAAAGCACTAATAGCTTTTATTTTAGGTGATAATGGGCATAAATGATCCTTTAGATATCGGGAAATTATCAGAAGCAATTTACACATGAAATATGTAATGTCTTGATCCCTAAAAAGAGGCTTAAATAAAGTGCATTTATACAGTTTTAATACAGCACAAAGACATAATCTGAAGAGAAGCAGTAGTAAGTTTGTTACATTTACGTGTGGGTAGACTTTTGACTCGTGCCTCCTGAGGGCTCAGTAACAGCGAAGGTAGCCTAAAGATATAAGCAAGGTACTTTCTGAGTAAGTTTCTAACAGAAGGTCATGACTTTTCTTAAGTCAACTCACAGTCAGAAAAATATTTCACAAGACAATTGAACTGATGCAATGGTGCAATACTGCTTCCTTTCAACCATGTGTGCTTGCCATTTCCTTTGAAACAACTTTTGTGCCAAACCACCCAAGAGCTAACTAAGCCAGTGTAAGTGCTGAGTCAGCTCACTGAGCAAACAAATGCCATAAAAAACATGCAGCATTGTATGGCTCAGAGCAAAGGGAATGGGGACACCTTCTCAGTATCACCAACCTCTAAATGAAGTCCATCTGACCCATAATAGTTTATGTGGGGAAGAGGAAAACAAACTTTTGAACAGCAAACCCAATCCATGGATCTGAAACGCAAGTCAGGCACCAGGACAAGTTGAAAACAACTGCTCTGCATTTAATTTCATTCAGCTAATGAATTACACAATTTGAAAGGAATGAGTGATTCTCAACTCCCCCTTGTGCTCCACAGGTACCAAAGGGAGAGGTGGTAAGGCTACTGACCACCTGCAGTAGAGAGAAAAACAATTCATTATCTCCCAAGTCAGAGAGTAGATTAGTCATGAGGGATATACAACTCATATTTTAGACCAGAGGTGAAGTGTTATCATAATCATTTTTTAAGGCAATATGTACCAGCTGCTTTAGAAAGAAACACCCCACCCAGTCTGCCCCAGACAATTCTCGCTCAGAGCAGGTCGTAAATTCTAATTCAGCTATTATCTTGACCAAAGAATATTGCAAAAGGCTGGACACTTCATCAAGTCACCTCATTTTTTGGAGCCCCACTTCTCTCAGCAAGTTGCCTCCAGATGCTGCTCTTCTTGGCTAAAGTACATTCTTCTTTAATCTCTTGGGCAAGCACAGCTGAGAGCAGGTAAGCTCAAGAGCCAAAGCTGAGGCTAAATATTTACCCCCCTGCAAGCAGGCCTGTGTTCCAGATCTGGTATTTTGATTAGACATTTCCTAATTACAGAATTCTTTAGTGAAATTGGAGACATATTTCTAAGAGCCTACCACTAAACAAAAGGCACATATTGAACTTTTTTACAAATAGATCTATCATTAGAGGCTACTTTCCCTGGTACATTAAGTTGGACAGGATTTTGCTATTCTTCTGAAACATATGCATGACTTTACTCCTCTTGATAGGCCTTTTTAAAAAAAAAAGGGGATAAAAAATGGTAGCCTCCATGGAAGCAGGCAGGCATACAGATGTTTTCAGTTGGGTATTTTGTGGGGTTTTTCTAACAAACATGTTTTCAATAAGTGAAAATGAATGCCAATTTGATTGACAACATTTGATTGTGTAGCAATACTGTTATGCTCAAAACAAAACAAAAACACAGCGCTTTGTAAAAGACTTAAAATGCTTTAGGTTATGAATAGGTCACCATAGAAATAGGTTGTGCCTGATCTGTCCAGTTCTCTCTGGTTAATTACCCCTCTAGGATAGCCACTCTTCTGATCTATTTAATAAGAAATTAGGCTCCTTTTTTCCAAGTATATCTCACAATAACTATAATCACCTCAGTTTCAGATAAAACTAACACAGCAAACCCGTCCTTGCAAAATCTGATCTTCAAAGCCCCGGTTAACTAAGGCTGATCAGCCTAACAAATTAATTGTTTTCCCTATGGGAAATTCCCACAACTGTATTTTTCAGATATATGTATGTGCTTATTTCGTTATAGCATAGTCATTGTCTCTAAAAGATTGTTCAAGTTAGCCAGAAATACTGCAACTTAGATCTCCTGAATTTGATAGCCCATTTGGCAAAATATGTGTTGCACGACATGAGATACAACTTCCTTGGCCATTTCTTTATTTGACTGCTACTGACTCACCTATTTATAGCACTGGAATTTTCTTTTAAGCATTGCATTTTTAAAACCTTCAGTGAAGGCCTAATTCTTTTTCTACCCCTAGAGTATGAATGTTTCTGTTCACAGTCAAACCTAGCTGGCTACATTAATGCAGTTAGTCTTTGATGTTCCAGTTACACTAGGTTTTTGTTGTGTGAACAAAGAAGAGTTCTGACGAACTTTCTCAGCCTGAGCAATCAGAGGTCAAAAACAAACCTACTTTTTAGTATGTAAAAGGAAAATGCTTAAGAGCTTAACAGGATTAAGTTCCTTACAACTGTATGTCAGTTCAGGTTGCATTTAAATCTTAGGTACATGACGCCAACAAGTTGCTTGTGCAAACTGAGATTTTTAAATCCTTGTACTTCAACTGCTTTTTGCAGAATGGAAAGTTCATTTAGTTCTTTTAAATAAATCTACTAATAAATATCAGTAACTTCCTTCAGTGCTCTCTCTTACAGCTCATTAATTCCCTATGTCAGTTAGAGAGAAACGAGAAGTTTCCTCATGAAAATTAGGATTAAATTATTTTAAATACCATTAAATCAGTTGTAATGTTAAACTTCTCCTAACTATGCAAAATGTTCATGTTCTACTCCCAATTTTTTTATACCCTAGAATCACAGAACTATTGGTAGAAAGAGTCCTTTGGAGGTCTCCATACAACTTGCTGCTCCGAGTGGGATTGCTGCCAGCACATTGTCATCCATGGCTTTGTCTGATTCTTGGAAACAACCAAGGGAAAGGATCCCACAGTCTCCATAGGCAATGGGTTCTGCATTACCCATCCAGTGAAACAGATTTTCCTAATTTTTGGTATGAAGTTCTGCTATTTTATTTTACTGAAGAGTACATTTTTTTTAAATTATCAGCCATAGTAAAGGTGAGAAAGACAGATTTTGTGTATGGATTAACAGCTAAATTAATCTTTAGCTGTATTTGGCTGTTAATCACTTTCTCAAATTCCCATCACTACAATGATTTCAAGCCATGGTACTCGTTATGTTGTTTTTGAATTTTACACGATTGCGAAAGATGACAGTTTCTGCAAATCACTTGGTTGTATCAACGCTCTGACCTTCCAGTATTTCAACATGGGTTTAGAACTTACCATTTTATATTAATGATGACTGTACCCACACCTGGCTGCACTCTGTGTGTTATAATCCATAACAGATCATGCAGAAGCACAAACCAGACAAACTTTAATCGATCATAAAATCACATACTGCTACCAGATGTAAGGTATACCTTTGGAAACAAAGTGATCAAATACAATACAGAACAGAAAAAGATATATTAACACCATCTTTTTGCTGAAATAGTCACACAAATACTTTTAAAATAGTTTCAGACAAGCTGATGGATCTGTAACAAAAGTCAGTGCCTGCAAGTCTCAAACAATTATCTTCAGATATTCCTTGCTTCATTGTTCCCATCCTTGAAAGTTTCACTAAGCATTTGATGTCTTGCTTAGCCTCTTGGTCAATTCATGGCTCAATTTGACAACAAACATCTGTTTAAAATGCAAGCAACAAAGTGTAAAACCCCATAATGAATGCATAACAGGCGTAAAGCTGAAAGTCTGCTATTCTTTCAAGATTTAAAGGGACACACATCCACAACTCCACAAGCACAAGTCATTTAAACACTAGAACAAAGCCAACTTTATTTCCAAAGTTGAGTAGAAGTGGGAATCTCTCGTTCTAAAGGAAGCCACACCACAGAAAGGCCACAGAGTAAAGATACATGGAACTTCAAGGAGGGTGTGTTAGTTATTCACAGTACATATTGCAGTATTAATCCTAATATTTGAGGTCTATTAGATATCTTACACAGAACATTGTTTCATCAGACTGAATTTGAAGAGATTAACTACGAACAGAAGAACTGCAATAATGACCCACAAAGTTATTAAAGGGAATTGAAATCACAAGCTTAGCTAGAGGTAAATGTATGAAAATGTTAACAACCTCATTAAAATTTTCATACAAATACCTGGAGTTTTTGGCAAACTTGCAGTTACCTGACAACAGTTAACACATCAGGTGATAAAAGCCAGCAAGATTTTTTTCCCTTATAAACATAAATGGTAACGAAAAATTGCTCTATATAGTGAGTAATGGCTTTCAAGTCTCTTTTGGATTTCAGCTAATACATTTTACATATCAGAAACTTCATGGTTTCCTTTCCAAGCTATGCCCATGGCAAAGATAGAGTTCAGTGGCTAAATTCCTGGCCTGATATTTAGGACACTGGGTTTTTTGGTTTGGTTTTTTTGGTTTGTTTTGTTGTTGTTGTTGTTGTTTATTTGTTTAGGGTTTTTTTGTTGTTGTTTTTGTTTGTTTGTTTGTTTTGTTTTTTTGAGGACAAGGATACCCTAAAAATCTGCCATGGGTCCAGTGCTGCTATTCCACCTTACACAACTGAGTCTACTCCAACTTGTATGAGTAATTAAACACAAACTGAGCTAAAAGACAAAATTATTTATTAGATCACTGCTGGAAATATCTGACATTAGGGAGACTCAAGCTTATGGACTGACTTGAGATGCAGTTACCACATACCTGAGCTTCAGTAGAAAAAGAATGTCTTCAGTATGAGCAGCACAAGGCAGAGATAGAGAGACACGGAATTTCTAGTTTCTGCACCACTCGTGACATATTGGGTCCAGCTATCCCCACAGTGGTTTTCATATCGCCTTTTCCTACCAAACAGAAAGGTGAGCCACACCCCCTCTGCAGAAGTAGTGGCAGAACACCAAATTCTGTGTAGTAGAATTCTAGTAGTGGCAGAACCCCAAATACAAAATAAGAAATTCTGGGTAGCACGAAAAATATTTATTTCATGTATAAATTGAACATAGTTAAGTGATAATAGAATTAGGGTAACACCCAGGCTGAATGGGAGATTGCAAAGAAATTAAGTCCCTCAGTTTCAAAGATGCGCTAGAAAGGTGCGAAGACCCAAGGTCCCTCTGCACTTAGGAAGAGTAAAAGACGCAAACAAACAAACATAAACCCTGTGCTTTATGAAACTTTGATACAGTGACTCACTTTTACCGAGAACACTTTTTCACTTCATTCTTTAAAGCAATCGTTTAGAGCTCGAGGAGTGTTCATCCTCCTCCACACTTGTGCGTTTCGCTCCCCGGGAGCGCCTGCGGCCCCGCTCTGCCTCTCTCCTGCCCTGCTCCGGCCCCGTTCCATGCCCCGTTCCCGCCCCTCTCCGGCCCTGTTCCAGGTCCAATTCCAGGTCCCGCTCCTACCCCTCTCCGGTCCCGCTCCTGCCTCGTTCCAGGCCCCATTCCAGGCCCCGCTCTGGCCGCACGGGGCGCTGGAGCCGCGTTCGCGGCGCCCTCTGGCGGCTGCGCGGAGGCAGGAGCGCGGCCGGGCCCCGCTGCGGCTGCCGGGCCGAGCCGGAGCCTAGGCACTCACAGCCCGCGGGGCGAGGGGATGCCCCGCACAGACGGGCGGGCCGAGCCGGGGCCCAGCACCTCCCAGCCTGCGGGGCGAGGGCATGCGGGCACAGACGGGCGGGCCGAGCCGGGGCCTAGGCCCTCACAGCCCGCGGAGCGAGGGGATGCCCCGCACAGACGGGCGGGCCGAGCCGGGGCCCAGCACCTCACAGCCTGCGGGGCGAGGGGATGCGGGCACAGACGGGCGGGCCGAGCCGAGGGACGCGTCCGGCCCTCCTCGCAGCCCCTTCACAGCCTGCGGAGTCACTGTCTGCAAGAGAAGATCTATGGGAGACTGAGCACCAAAAAAAAAAAAAGGGATATTAAATATACATATGTATACACACGAGTGAGTGGAAGAAACAAAATCAGATACTAATACTTCCTGTCCCAGTGTATATTCCATTCATCTACAGGATGTTTTTCCAGTAAGAATGTTAGTCCTCCCTCCCTCTCCTGCCTTTCTCCCCAAATCATCAGTATTACAAAACAGGGAGTCTGCTTCATTTGAATCAGGTCTCCCACTTTACTGCCTAAGTGCAGTCCATTTTTATTTCAAATAGAAAAGAAGTACCAATAAAATTGTGTTAATATCTCCTTGGGAAGCCATGTTTTATTCTTTACAATACTTAGTATTTAATGTGTGGGGTTTTTTGCTGTTAAGCATTGATTGACAGATGAACAGAATATTACTGCATACACTTCCTATGAATAAACACTACTGAACCTATTGGTTCACCTAAAACTCCTATCCTGATGTTTTTGCTGTCAGATAACTCTCCAGTGAGCCGTCCTCAGGACTGTGGCCCATGCCTCCAGAAAACATTTAAATATGAAGTCACACAAACTCAAATCCCTCAACAGGAAAAACACATTCCTTCAATTGCTTTCCAACAGAGAGGCAACACAGGATACATTTAACTCAGAAGCTCACTTTTGGTAGGGGCCATCATTATATATACAAGAAAAATTCCAATGATATTGTGCAAATAAGAGGAACAACCACCTAGAACTCTAACAACAACTTCTGGCAACATAAAATCTTGAACCTTCACAAGTCAGAAGTTGCCAGTGGACTGTTGTTTCTATAAGCCCCAACAGACAGAAAGTTCTCCAAGCATTTCCACACTTTCTGGTTTTCCCATCATCCTGTGGCAGTAAGTTCCATGAGGCCTCCTTTTTTTTTTTTTAGCTTATTGCCTGATAGGGAAAAAAAAAAAAAAAAAAGCACCTCCTCATATAATGAAAAACACTGAGTAATTGTTCTATTTCACCTAGACACTCAAACGGTCTGAATATCTACCACAACAACTTACTCGTAGGCCAGCTGTTCTCTAGAAGGAAAACAGTGTCTTCCTTCTATTTAGTGCCTCCCCACATCTAAATCTTACTATATCTCTACTGGTCTGGTTGCCTGCTATTTGCCTTTTCCAATCTACTGTTATATTTCTGAATTTATACACTGATTTAGATAGATTTTCTATTCTGTTCGTTATAGACTTCATGATGAGAGCTCTCATGGAGACAGAATGCTGACTGCAGCAAACGATCAGGTCCTTATTTTGATGGCAACACCAGCTGAAAATCCAGCATAGTATTTGATAGAGTTGTCATTGTTTCCCACTCTCCAGCATTCTTTCACATCTATTGGCACAGTCATTTAAACATTTTATCAGTCGCTGGCTCCACTATGAAACCTTTATGTGATTCTCAGCTATTCATTCCAGGCAGCTAAATCTGTATTAGTAGAAATGTTATTACTTGACTATTTTCTGTTTCTTCTGATCAGAAAACACTTTCTGTCTGTAAGACTCCATAAGCAGCCTTCTTCACTCTGGAGCCTAGCCATTCATTCTTATTTTTCCTTCTGTCTTTTTCTGAACACAGTCTGTGAAAAGAGTATCTAAGATTTCTTGGTGAAGACTCTTGTTAACAGAATTTTGAAAAGCTAAGTATGTTGTATTAACCAGCATTTTCACTGTCTCCTTCAAAGAATTTTCTAATAGACTTGTGAGGCGTTGCTTCCGCCTTGTAAAATGGAAATAAACTTCTTCATCTTTTCTTTATTGTATCATTCATTTCTATTTACCCACTAATCTATTCTTTGCTAGAATTTCTGCCAAAGAACTTCCTTCTCCTTCAAGGACTTCTTAAATAATTGATTACATATGTGCCAAATTCATTCCCCTCCAGTTAGTAATTCAGCAATGTCTTACTTGTGTTAGTTTAAAGTCTTGACTGAATACCATATGGTCACAATATTTCTCTTATTAATGTTTTTTATGGAAGCTGTGGTCCACCAGTAAAGCAAATCTGGCACTAGGGACACTAACATCAGACCAAAAACTTAGCAGCCACATGAATGCCACTCCAAACGTGTTCAGAGAATTTTGGCTGGTTGGCTTTCAACTGGCAGTCTCTCTATCATATGACATATCATTTATCTTTTATTATACTACATAAAATCAGCATAAAGTCCAAGTTATGCACACTTACTAAATGAACAGAAATGCATTCACCTTCCCCCATTTGAACCAGATGAAATTTGTACTGACGGATGATCTGCTAGCATGCATTGATGATGATGGAGCATCAGCCTCACACTTCATTTAGAGGTTAACTTCCGTGTAAGATATGCTTAAAAACCTCAAACCTCCATTTTACACGGGTTCAAAAGTGATTACGTCAATTCATGGGAGGATGAACGAATGCTCATCAAGACTCACTGCAGATCACCGGAATTTGCTACCACATAGGTTTAACTGTCTCAGTATGCCAGCCCTAGTTTATTCTTCTTCAGGCATGTGGATTCAGACACTAAGCAAGAGAGAAATAATTTGATCTACTACCACCAATCTGATGTGGTCTTTAAGTTTTACTTGTCCCAAAAAAAATCACTTTTACTCCAACAGAATATTCCAGTTTCACTGTTCCAAAACACATTTATATATCATCTCACATTTCTATCTCATCATCCTCCACATCAGAATACATAAGAACTTCCTGTGAACCTCAGACCATTTTCTATGTTACCTTAGGGTTCTCTCCATGAAGCAAGCTTAGTGGAAAAAAAGAGGTCAAGGAGATTAAAGACAAGTATAAGAAGTTAATTTGCAAAGGCCAGGACAAGAAAGGAAGTGAGCAGCACACAGTGCTAGAAATCCCTTGCTTTCTAATCTTCCATGCCTTGGAGAGCCATGGGAACACACAGTTATTATGAGATCAAATTCTTCTGGATACTTAAAATTTTTTTATTTTTCTTTAAAACTACATACATAATTAAGACAATGTCCCCACGAATACAGATAAGCAAAATATTTGAAAGTGGAATCAAAGACTGCAAGGTTATTGATTAGTAATGTACTAAAGTACTATCTGTGGATGTTTTTGATAGGCAAAGTATCTCAGTTTGGGGTGGGATTTTTTGTTGTTGTTGTTGTTGTGGGGTTTTTCAAATAAATCTGTGGTAGTTCAAATATGTATTTGAAAACCTTTTGTCCTTTTCTCTTTACAGAGAAAACACAACACCAAAATAGAATTCCAAGTAGTCACACCTACCAAATATACATGCAGTCATACTACTGTTGGAATGAAGTGCATTTACCAGGATAGAACAAATACTTGGAAAGTCCTAAAAATGCCTCTCTGTTGTAATACCAAAAATATTAGAAATCCAGACCTAAGGCTGTCCTGAGTCACTGTAGTGCTGTCTCTGCATTAACACTGTAGTAGAGAAAAATATCATGTCCCATACACACACATCTAGATATTACATAAGCACGTTATATGTATCTCAAAAGAGTTAATTCCAACATGATAAGAAAAGGTAAAAGGGCTTTCCAGCGTTTCATCTATATTTCCTGGAATTTCAGGTTTCTCAGATATAATGATGAAAATATTTGTAGTGTTGCACGCTATGCTTTCTTGCTGTTCCTTGGCATAGTGATAATTAGTCAAGTTGCCAAAAGCAATAAATAAATGAATCACTAATAGGATTCAAGTGTGCATTTATATATATTTATTCTGAGTTTGGGGTGCAGGGGGAGAAAAAGAGAGAAATCTACATAAGAAAAATCATTTAGCAAACAGAATACAGAATCTGCAAAAAGCCTACACCATTCAAATGGCCTCTGAAGTCACTGCAGTCTCGGGGAGAGAAGAAAATACTGATAAATCGGTGTTTTACATTAAGTTTTCTCTATTACTTTATTCATAAGTTTTGCTTTGTGCTCTGGTGGGATTAAGAAAAAAGGAATGATAAGGAGTTCCAGAGAAACTGATTTATTTCAATATGGTACCCTTGTGTTTCAGCAATTAGAAAAGCAGTATCAGGGAATCCTTCGCTACCACTGACATAATGAATCAATAACATTTACTATGACATTAATGAAATGCACCTATTTTCATAGTCAAATTTTTAAAAGTGCTGATCCCAGATAATTGTTGTTACCCTCCCTCAAAACTAAATGGAACTTGATTGCTACATAGAAAAACTGCTTCAAATTAGAGAAGAATTTATCCGTTACGACAGAAAAAGTTGTAACTGCAATTACATCCCAAGATCAGGAATGCACTTGCCACATCCATAGTTTTAAAGAAACACAGAATATACAATCTACAGACTTAATAAGTGCAGTAACTCATTTCCAGCCTTGGTAAGCCTGATTATCACCAATTGAAGAATATATTGTAAGTTTTCATACTAAGAGAATTTACTGCATCTTCCCTAACAGACAGAACAAATGTTCCAATAAGAAATCAGATGATTGCAACATGGAATGTACACAACAAAATAAATCAGCAAAAGGGACACATTCGTTAGACCTCACGGAAACACATTGGGGAGCATGGTAACAATATGCTCCATAGGTTTTGGGTCAGAATTATGGAGCCAAATAAAATATAAACTTACTTTTTTTCTGATCCATTTTTTGTGGCACAGATGGATGGGTAGGACTTAATATTGGCAGAGTTGTCAGCCTCTCTGTGTTGTTAAAAGAAGCATCTGTAGACCACAAAGTCACCTCCTCTGCAGTGGCAAACAACCTGGTGTTGTCTTCAGAGCCCTCTGCCACAGCAGCGTCAGAGGCAGGCTGATGACTGAGCACTGTGGCTTGAGTTGGGGGAGCAAAGGAATTTTCCTGGAAAGACTCTCTAAATGTATTTGAGTTCTTGTTCATTTGGTCAATATGGGATAAAAGTGTGGTAGTCCAGGAAGAGGGCTGTGTGCTGATATCCATTGTGGGATCAGTCTTGGAACTATTTTCAACCATGTTTGGCAAAAGATCATGAGATGTTTCAAAGTCACCATTAACTGTAAGGCCCTCACTTCCATTTGAATGAAAGCATGTTTTTTCTAACACTCCTGCAAGAAAGGAAAAAAAAACACCAAAATTACCATCAACTGGAAGAATAAGTGTCACCAATTTGTTTTGGAAAGCTACTAATAAATATGACACCGATTTGAAAAGTGTTTTCATTTCAGAATTAAAATTAAAGACAACTAAATTTAAGAATTCTATGTAGCAACAAAATAACAGTAGCACTTAAAACATGGTTGCTGTAGGATAAGTAGAGAAACAAATGCTTCCATGAGCTTAAAATATTTTAATCATATTTATAGTATGTCACTGAATACTTACATGTTTAAAACTACAGAGTGCAATTTCAAGGAACTCCAACATGCATTCATTCTATCATTGTGTTAACAAGATGGGCAATGTTATTTTTTTCTCCTTTTAAATTGCATAATTTCTTGTGTTCATAGTACCACCATCTTCAGAAATCTAATTCTGAAGCTTTAAGGGAACCAATACATTTTTAATATATTTCATGTTCACTAATTTGTAAAATGGAAAGAGGTACTGTTTCCTCTATATAAGATTATGTAATTTAACTACCACTGCTAAATATAGGCCCCTGAGATTTTTGTCATTCTTCTCTGATACTGAATTTTAAATATACAATTATTATCTAAAATTTTAGTCACTTGCTGGCCTTATTTTTTGACAATTTATTGTATTATAGACAAAAACAGACTGCTTAGTTGCATGTGTTGAATAGTTGCAAGTAATTATAATTCACAAATCAAAACAGCTGCATAACAATAAGTAGATGTATCCCACAAGCGTCAGGAATTTAAATAGTAGGAGAATTGATCTTTAACCTCTTAATCCACATAATAAAGAAGTCATCTTAAACATGTATAGAACATATCATTTAGTTATCTATAATAAAAACTACAAATTCTATCTTGGTTTTTTTTAACCAAATATATTAGAGCCATATTTGATGCTAGAAGAGAAGCACCACTGTATTACAATATAAGAAATTTTTGGTAAATAGCAAAAACAATTTTTGTCACTGTCTGGTCATGTAAAAGAGCTTAACAATCATAATAAACACAGTTCATCTAGACTTGATTATAAAAAAATTGAATTAGATTATCTTTCTAGGATTCTATGACTCCTAAATCCACAAAACACCCACTACTATCTCTCTTAGACTTCATTTTCAGTTTGGTTATTGCATTTACCAGAAGGGCTGGTTGCACCATCACCTCTCAGTCAGGCCTTTTTCACCCCCCCACCACCCCAGGGTCTTTCCCTTGAGAAACCCACCCCTCTGCCAGGTCCAGGCACCACACAGACCCCAAGAGGGTATCCTGAGTCCCCTCCCATTACTGAATTCCTCTTCTCACTTCTTCATGCACTCTGCTGCTAGAACAAATCAGTTAACTGGCCTGAAATTCAAGGACTGGGCAGGTGGAAATATTTATTAATCACAGCTACAAGTAACTAAAAATGCCAGAAGAATCCAACTAAGTGACTTTGGGTTGGAAAGCTTTATAAGTAAGGGAGAAAAGAGGACTTGGATAGATGAGACAGGGCAATGTCAGCGTTTTCTTTTTTACTGAGAAACCTTTAACTATAGCAAATGCAAACAGCAAGAAAAACTTGTGAAATTTCTGAAATATAATGAGCTTCAATGAAACAGTTACCATTTGAGATTTACCATATCTTCATTTATCCAGCCTGGATTGTTTCGGCTCACAGTGTCACTGTGCGTAAATCTTTATGCCTAACTTCTACTGGACAAACCCAGGGGAACTTTATATATATATAAATGTTAAGGTTTCTGGTTTTCCACCAGCAGATGTTCATATATCACTGGGGTTTGGAGGAATTTACTGTGTGTATTTTACAGAAGCAATTAAAATCTCCTGCCTGCAAATTATTTAAACAGCTTTTTTTTTTTTTTTTTTTTGAGTCCTCTGGTCAAACTGAACAGGAAGAACAGGAATCTGTTGCATTTCCACAAATAGCACAAATAGGGATTAGTATTAATATGATTTGCTAAAGTCTAAGGAAGAGTAAGTGGTTGTGCTCAAAAATTGTGCTCACTTAAATGTAACTTTATTTGGATACCAGATATTTGTGTTCAAACTAAGCACTGAATGTCCAGAATCCAGAAGCCTACTTCATT
The DNA here is from genome assembly GCA_034509425.1 of Eopsaltria australis. NCBI lineage: Eukaryota > Metazoa > Chordata > Aves > Passeriformes > Petroicidae > Eopsaltria > Eopsaltria australis. The sequence goes on along the minus strand of JAVTVJ010000253.1, from coordinate 1,105,704 downwards.
TAAAGTTTCAAAGTTAACTATTTTTTTTGCAGCTTTCTAAAAGTTAAAATAAGTTTTGTTAACTGCTTTGGGAAAGTGTATAGTATTTTTCCATAATTCAAGAACAGCTTAAGGTATTTTTTCACATTCCCTCTCCTCCTCCCTAGACTTGTCTCTTCTCCTCCACTCAGCATAAAAATAGAAAAAATTCTGTAAAACCTTGGTCCCAAAGAGCTATTAACACTGATTCAAATTTAAAGTTAAAATTATTAGCTATTTATATATCACTCAGCAGAATAGGAGGCAATACATTACAAGACAGGTAAACTCTTGAAAGTTGTTTGAAAATCCTTTTTGGTTTAATGCAGTGGTCAAATAAAGACTGTGAAGAAAAATATTGAAGCTACCCACTGGATTCTATCCTCTTCTCAAACAGACTTATTTCATTCTTTTTCTGGAACAACAAATAATAACTATGTCTATCACTGCCACGAGGTCATTTACTTCTTTCACCGAGATCCCCAAATGCTTGTTTGCTCTTCAACCCATCTTTCCAACAATAGCATTTTCTCTATTTTTACAGTTTCCTAGTGATAACAACTCCTCCTCCTAACAGAGGGACCACACAACGAAACTCTTCGACACAAAAGGACTTCCTAATTGTATCATCGCTGACAATGGGTAGTATTAAAATTCTTTTTAACATTTTTTCCCTCCAAAATAACATCATACTGGCCCAGGTACGTATACCCTTGAGGGAGGCAGGCATAGACTGCTGGCATTTCACACTTACTAGCTCTAGATGACAACTCTCTTTTCACTTAGTTTGTAAGAATTTTAAGTCACCTTCCTGAATCACCTCTTTCATCCCCCACATTTTCCTCCTATCCTCTTCTTTTACCAATGCACCGTAGAGAATTTATTCCAGGCTGCAGAATCCACTCTCTGTACTGGGCTCCCATTTGCTTTGATTTTCATCCTTCCCCCCACCCTTCCCCTAAAAACACTGTTGTTTATCTTAAATTAAGCTTACTGGATATGTTTTTATAGCATCTATATTTAAATTTCAAGATACCTAAGAAAACAGACTGATGCTTTAAAACAATCAGTTCTTTCTTCATCTCTTCAGTGAAGAGAAATTAATTATTCTTTATCAATGTTTGCTAACAGACATGCAATACGTAGAGAACATGCATTTTATTCATGTATGCAGGCACACTATATCCAACTATTCTTCAGACATGAGTTCATACAGAGCTGTAGATGGTAAACCATATGCCAGACAGCGAATTAGTTGAGAAATAGATGTAACCATTTTGGATTTGTGTCTCCAGCTACAGCTAGGCATGTCATGATGACGGAAACATACAGTATGCTGGCCTTCTTTGTGCTTGATACAAAACGGAGTTGCTGGGACCAAACTCATTCAGTTTAAAGCAACACTTCCCAGCAGTTTTAATGATCATTTCCAGTTGCTGTTCACTTGGGACATTAATGTCTTGCTTAAATATGGACAGGTTTTAAAGAATGGACAGTTTACTTAAAAATGGACAGTTAAGAGATACAAGAAATTGTCACACTGTTCAAGCTAGTAAATTGAGATTCTGGCAGTGTAAATTGTGGAAGATTTCTGGCAGTTCAGAGCAGGAAAGCTCAAAAAGACCAAGTCTGTTTAAAAGCTAATGAAACAGAGCAAAGCATCCTACCAAAGTATGGGTAATGGATGAAGCAGTTGCAAAGGAAATAAAGCACTAGTTCACTACTACAACTGGCCAGCACAAATGAGCTGAGATTTCTCCTGCAGGGTCTGTACCTATGACTGCACTGTCAAGAAATGAGCACATTACTGGTACTATGAAGGTCCCATAGTATATCAAACAATTGCACATCAGTTAAGCTGCAGAAATAGACTTCCTTCCTTCCTTCCTTCCTTCCTTCCTTCCTTCCTTCCTTCCTTCCTTCCTTCCTTCCTTCCTTCCTTCCTTCCTTCCTTCCTTCCTTCCTTGCTTCCTTCCTTCCTTCCTTCCTTCCTTCCTTCCTTCCTTCCTTCCTTCCTTCCTTCCCTCCTTCCTTCCCTCCTTCCTCCCTCCCTCCCTCCCTCCCTCCCTCTCATCTCCCTTCCTTTCTTGTTTTCCCTTTTGTGCAACTGTAACTATAAAGCATTTTGCTCTCCCATATAAATAACTACAATGGGAAGCACTTATCGTACAATCAAAAAAAAATTAATTTTCTATAATGCTTACTAGCATGTGAGGGACTTTTTAAACACAGTGCTTCAAGTGGTTTAGAACGCTTTCTCTCTGCAAGGAAAAGGACATTCATTCCTTCCAAAGTTTTCTTCTACAGGTTGACAAGCAGAACATGCAGAGCCAGAAGGTAAGTACTTAGAGAAATCAAAGCTAAACATCTCAGATTGATATTTTCTTCTATGGACCATAAAAGCCTCTTGTATCTTTAGTCAACATAATGTGCATCTCTACTGACGCTTTGTCTTTTCTTTGTACACAATTCTGATAAAATTACTTTTTCAAGGCTTTAGGTCTTGAATACTTGGATAGTAAATAATTTTTGAAAGATAGATTAATGTCATATTCTGAAGACATCTCAAGTAGTATATTCTCCATTACTACAATATAATTGTATTGCTCTTCCTGTCTCCTTCCACCCACGTCAGCTTTTCTGTTGCTGCAGCATCAGAGCTTGCAATGATGTGCAGGCAGCTAAAGAGATGTAAGGAAAATGCATAGGAAAGTTCTCAGGTGCATGCACATTTTTTCATGTGTATATGCCTCATTTAAAAAATATTACAGAAGGAAAAGAATAATTACCTAAAAATTTACCACAGGAAACAAAACATTTTCTAGCAAAATATAAAAGGTCTAATTACCTGATGGGTTAATTACCAAAGTCAAATCAAAAAAATTCATAAGGTTCTAAACTATATACTGGAGCTTTCTATTTATGTTTTGTTCACCAGTGAAAGATACTAGAATGACAACCACAGAATTTAACTCCTCTGTTTTGGGAAAAAAAGTAAAAACATAATTTCCTATATATTAAATAATTCCTATTAGCCTATTCATATTTCTTACACTGCAAGACTTCATATCAGTATGAGAATTCAGTTATTATCAACCTGAAATTAATATGAAGTACTATTCTGGATATAGTGTATTCTCAGTTATTATAACAGACTATATTATATTACACATACTTTAAATGTCCACAGCATTAGTTCATCTAATTCTGGTCATCAAACGTATTTGCTTCCAGGCTATCGATGAGTAGAAAATTAAAGCTACTAAGGAGAATAGTAAATTATAAAATGTTAATTCAAAAGCTGCTTCTGAAGGGACCTTTGCTAGTTTTAGACTTGGGTTATAACACCAAGCCTTATTCTTTACCCTACAGTAATTACGTTGACTTAAGAGGAGATAGTCACGATTTCTGCTACGTAAGTAGGATCAGAACAGGCCCCATTTCCCAGAGGATTTCATACATTTTAATGACAGGTCGATACATGCCTGAGGAAGAGATTGAGGAGAGCTGATGTAAATGCACCTGCTTTTTTATCTGCTTTCTCACCAAAGAATGAAATCTGGGGCAGAGGATATGAAAGATACAAATGGAATGCTAAACATAAGGAAAGCAAATTTAACGGCTTCATATTTCCTAATTGCAAGACTTACTTGATCTTAATCCATTTCAGACTGTTCTTAGTTCAGAGATACAGCCCAAGACTTACCTGTCAATCATAACATTCACTAGCTTGAGGGTTTCTTTTACTTCCTTAAACTAAATGAAAAGAACAGACCTACAACATCATGTTGCGTGTCCTTTACAGGCTGAATTGAGAAAACAGGTTTAAATCGTCCTGGTTTTGGCAGTGTTTTTGAGACATGTTTAGTTGCTTCCTATGCTTACTAGTTGTTCGACTGTTCAACATGTATCGAAATTGGAGTGTTTAAAATAGGAAAATAGATTTATGTCTGTGTATCTGGATAATGCATACATTCCCCACTTGTTTCAGATATGCTCCTGAAGTGCTTAAGGAAGCTCAACTTGAAAATATTCTCACTAACAAAAGAAAAAGGCAAAAAATCCCAAAAACACTTAGCATTGAAAGCAATATTTTTTACCTTTTTTTCCTGAAAAAATAATGCTTTAACCTAGAATTACTATCTTTTTCATTTTGTAGTTGAAACAATATAATGATATGTCAACTTCTCTAAAAGTAATGAAGGCATAACTTTTTTTAAAATTCATGATAATAAATCAGCACTTTTTAATTATGTAAAACATACACACAAAATTACTTAACAGAATAAGCCATTATGAAATCTAATAAGCCTTGAACCAGTTTCCACAAAACATATTTGGGGTTCTGCATTGATATGTATTTTGTATGTAGAAGAAATGAACATCATTTTCCTTAGTTAAACAGTAATATGCTGTATGCTGTTCAGAAAGATTTGTGGCTATTTATAAATTAAATTTCACCTGAAAATAAGAATCAGGTTTGCATATGAATGTGTGACATAAGTGGGTAAATATTCCATTCCACTGACAGTGATCTAAAATCAGAACAAGAATATCTTTTGTACTTGTAAAATGATTGCTGAAAACTATCCACATTCGACATGTTCAAGATAATGTGTTCCTCAAAAGTCTACCTTGAGAAAATCAGGAAATTGATACTTTAAATATGTTTTAAGGATACTAATCTAAATAGTAGATTTATTTCTCTGCAGCAAACAGTCACTAGGTAGTTTAGTTTGCTAGGTAGGTGTGCTAAGATATATGTCTAATGTCCACAATTATATTAGCACTTGAGAATGCGGTCTTTGTTTTAGTCTCCTTAATTTAAAAAGTGTCTCCTTAATTAAAAAAGCACTTACCTACAAAGGTAAGCAGGATCACCAGCAAAAGGATAAGGGCACAGATGCATGGAATCAGTATCAGGAGCAGAAGTCGAAGGAACTTGGTAGAAGCCAGTTTCTGAGAGCAGCCATCCCCCATATTATCCTCATCTGTTCCTAAGACCTGAAAAACAAAAAAGCAGTTTTATCATGCTGGTGACCATCAGTAACTCCTATGTTTTCAACAGCAGTCCTCCCTCCCTATCACACAGCTACATCATTTGAATATTTGCTGTAAATGGCTAATAGATTCTTAATGACAAGTTGTAAGTAAATTTTCTTTCTGGTGGACAATCTAGCATAATCCATATAATTTATTAAACTTTACTCAATATCTACAGACTTATAGGTTCATTGAAATTTCTAAACATTTCTGATGAACTGGAAGTTGGGTAGGCATTTCATTTGAAAAAAATGTAAAATACATAATAAACTTAAGGCATAAGATTAAATACAGTTTTTATAATTAAAAATAATCCTTTATTAATGATTCAGGAGCTCCTTGTTCTTGTTTCTTTTATTAAGGAATCAAGATACTATCATAACCTTTGTTTTAAGTGACAATAGAAGACTTATTATGCACAATGATGTCTGATTTTTTAAGTACTTTATAAAATTATAACTTAACACAGTATTCTGTAGAGTTTACAAATCACATTTTCTGTTCTATGAGAGGAATACAAAAGAATAGAAAAAAACTATTTTCTGAATTTAACTGAGCTGCACAAAGTACAAAAATTCAAACCCTTGCAAAAGCCTAAACATCTATTTTATGTTTTTTAAACCTAACTCCATTAATACTATGATCTCATATACTAGAGAAATGTCATAATTTTTAAACAGAAACAAAAACAAAATTCCAAATTAATATTTAATAGCAAGATTGAAACTGTTATGAAGTCAATGCCCCTTTGTTTGAAACTGACCAAAAAATAAAATATTTCCTATGTTAATGTGCCATTGGATGATAGGTTTATTCATTCCAGTGTCTTCCCAAAGGATGACTAATAGTTTATCCTCTTTGTCAAGAAGATCAATCATATCAAAGCTGGTCGTGTCAGGACACAAGAGTAAAGGCATCCTTTAATCCCTGACAGCCTCTCCCCAAAGAACCTCGAGAGACTGAAGTCTACAGCATAAATAATGTTAATCTTGTAAATGCCACTGTCTGTGGGCTATCCCTTTGGCTGGCTCTGCCGAACGTGCCTTTCTGTAAAGAGCAGGTCAGCAGACTGACTGGCACAAACAGAAGTTGAACTATTCCGTAAGGAATTGCTGCAAAGAGACTGGATTTATACCACCCCACAACCTCACTGCCCATTTACTGCCTTAAATGAGAAGACTGTAGGCATAAATAGGATTTGCAGAATAATTTTCCATCATTCTGCAATGTCTCATGTTCCAGCATGGCACAAAGACTGTTTGGAATGAAATTTTCCTTGCTGATAATAGAATTATCAACTATTCCTGATACCCCTGGTTACTAGACACTGCAGAGCCTCTACAGACAGCAGAAACTAAGAAAACTGCATTTGTGTTGTGACACCGCTATGCATCACATCATCTGACCACTTCAAGACTCAGCCAGTGCAGTGTCCCGTTTGACTTCTTTTCCTATTACCACTGTTCAAAGTAAAGACATTAACCCTGAAAATGCATATGGTACTGGTATGGTGTGAGCTGTTGGCAATATCTCACTTGATAATCTTCCCCCTGTTCAGGTGATTCAGTCTCAACACAGTCCTACTACGAGGTTTATCTAGCAAGCAGGATGGTAAACTAAAGATGTTGGATTTATCTGAAAATCTGAAACAGCCAGGTCAGAATGAGAATAAAGAGTGTCTGTTGAAACAGGCTGAGATTACAAGGTCTGTAATCTGATCCTCATTTCCCACAACAAGAGAAATATACATGATACTGGAGAGGGTTAATTGGTTTCAGAAGTGTTTTTCATAATCAACAGCTTATTCAGAAGTTGTAAGTGTTTCAAACCAAGACTTCAGGATATCTCAGCTTAATTACTGCCCTTCTCCACAAGTGACATCTAAAACATTCAGTCACAGATAAAGTTAAGGATTTAGGTGAATATTAGGAACCTCAATCCATGTGACTTTTAAACAACACCTGCTTGACTTCCTGCAGCCCACACTTGTCTACATTTTCATATAGAAGTCTTCAGTGTCTGTGTGATGTTTTGCTTCTGGTAATTCTGGAATCCAGCAGTTTTAGCTGCTGTACTCATAGCAGGCTTCCCTGAATTCCACAACCTGGGTTTGCACAGTCTGTATTAGGCCCTCTTGTGAGTTCTGAGCACAGGTAACAGAGGAATAACACAACTCTGCTATGAACACAGATCTCCCAAAGCACTGCCTTAACTACTTCTGAAAGCACAGACAATGGTGCAGTAGGTGCTCCCACAGGAAACGGGGCAATTGAGTTCAATACCCTCTTTGCCTGAAGCAGGTAAAAAATTAGATCTACAATTCAGCAGACTATCACAACAACATGAACACAGACTCCTCTTGAATCAGAGCATTCCATGCTTTGAAATAATGATATTCTGTAAAAAAACGTGGTTCTTCTGGCCCAGACAAGGAGCAGGACCATCACTACACAGCCCAGTGATCAGGGCAGTCAGGAGCTGATTCTTAGCTTCTTCAAGACAAACAAATTTTAGATCCAACTAATTTTCCTAAAGAAATTACTCCCAACCAAGATGCACTTCTTGCAAGTTCCAAGCAGAAGTGTTCTATTCTATGCAGTGTGATACAAAGAAAATTCTGACGCATGACTCCACAAAGAGTTTGTCTTAGGAGTAAAACCTTAGCAAGAAGGAAAAAAATTTTATTCTCAAGTATTTGAAAAAACATTCAGAAATAGCATCCACCATCACTTTTTGACTCTTTTTGTGAGAAAGGGGTGGCATTGGATATTCTGGAGGTACATGAGATTTTAATAATTTCAAGCACAAGTGTTTAACTGAGAGCAGTTACCACCCCTGTTGTACATATGCCTTAGAGTTAAACGAGCCAGAAACATTAAATGTGTGCCAATTAAAACAGCGAGCTTCTGGTGATCCTCTGTTTTCTGAAGTCTACTGGCATTGTGAGTACTGCTTACTTTACGTAAGTGTTCAATACTAAATGAGAAAATCAAACATTTTCTTTCTTGTCCACTCCTGAAAGCAATAAATCTCAATCTTTGTATTGACAACTCACTGCCACAGATTTTAAAATGGGCTGTTGTATCCAAATTTGCTTTCAGTGACTGCTCAAGAAAATAATGTTGTATTGTTAAGGACATGTTCTCTAAGCACCATGAATTGCTTGTTCTGTAGAAAAGCAAAATAAATATTTATAGGCAACTAAACAGCATGTTGTATTTTTCCCTTCTACAGGAAAAGACCTTGGGAAAAACAATACATCTGTTTAAATCATCATCAGTGAATATGCAAGCAAAAACTTAATTTGTTCAGTTTCCCACTTTTACCATTTTCCATCACTTGAACATCGACATGAAATTTTTTTTGTCAATTTCTGTGATGAATATGAACTAAAAACAGAGATAGTTCTACTGGATCATATCTCAACAAGGAGAATTTAATAGCTGTAGCTAAACATGAACTCATTATACCTACTGTTTATATATTCGCTGATAGTGTTTCTTTTCCTCTTGCCACCAAATATTGCAACACAAAAGAATGCACTCACCAGCTTAGAGTGCTGTAGTATGACAGTGGTATCTGCATAAACTTCAGACATGCTCTGTTCTCTCAGTTCTAATACATAATGGAATAGAGGCACAAATAATAGACTAAAGACATAATGAAATCTTCAGATAAAAATGGGCCTATGGAAGGACACGGGGTGCAAAATGCTTATTCCTTGGCTCACTTCAAGTTTCTAGGTTAGTGGCTGAGGGAAGAAACCAGTTTCCCTCAACTCTCTGTGTAGTTAATAGTTGCTCTGACTCATTCTCTAAGTCTGTAAAACTGAGGTACCTGGTAGATACATATTAATCTCCCTTTCCAAGGGAAGGGCAAGAACACTTAAAAGCAGAATCCTTGAGGGCCCACTGAAAGAAATCAACCCTAAATGCTAAAGATTTCAGTATAAAATAGATTTAGCCAAAAATCTGTAGCACTTGACTAAAATACTTGAAGAATATGGATGCAAGTTCTCTTTCTACCACTGTTGTTACAAAACTCAATTTAAGAAATATTTTTCTGAATTAAATGCTATGCGCACTACATTTAGGAAATACCAGTGTTTGTTTTTTAAGGCAAGAAGACATTTGCTTTTAATACAAACAGGTTTTGTATTTAACAAGAGTATAGTCAGAAGAGAGGATGCATAAAAACATCAGATAATTTCTTCTGACAGCTAACAAGTTCTGTCCCTAATGAAATTACATTAACCACTGCTTATCTCAGTGGCATTCTTTCAGTAATGACTGCAATAAAGTAAATAGACAAAAAGAAATTCTGAGCTAATTTCAGTGCAGATTTTTTTAAAATTTAGGTTTTTCTAGGACTGCTGGATCAGGCTGCTCAGTTTATTTTCTGGAACCATGGAGGCAGAAAAAAAGTAAGATGGAAAAAAATGTATAGTCCCATCTGACTACAAAAGACTAAAAATTCATTGGACCAAAATTCACAGCTTATTTTCTGCAAGACTTGGAAAGAGTCTGATCTCATGGCTGTCATTTCAATAACATGCCTGTCATATTTAAGCAAAGAAATGACAGATTACATTAAGATTTATGGGTGAAAAGCCTATGGTAGCATGCAATTTTCCTTTTAGATACTAAAAGTATCTAAGTTACTAGTCTATAAAACAGCCTGAATCATGGTATAAGCACTCAACAAAAATATCTCCTGCTGTTGTCACCACAGAACTAACAGATGTTCTCCCAATAAAGAAGTATCATTAGGGCTAATTGCCTGCTGTCAGTATCTTCTGTGCATGATGGGTCTCTACACAGAAATGTAGAAGACACCTCTTAGATCAGAAGCATTAATATATCTTGAGCAAGCCATACACCGCAGCATTATGTAGTGTTTGTAATGGAAAGAAGTGGAAAGAAGTACTACCATGAAATGCAGAGAGAATGTCATTAGGTGGCAGTAAACAGATCACCTTATACAAGTCCTCATAATGTTGAGAAATCTGTTATCCAGCCAGGCAATAAATATGTAAGATCATGAAAACTATCTACAGTTCTTTCCGTACACTTGATATTGTTCCTCTTCTAAGGTTGAAGTCGTGCTCAATTGTCAGCTCGTGTTATTTCATCCTCTCTTATGATGCTCGTCTTAAATCTGTAGATACTGGACTGACATGACCAGCCATTATAGCTTTCCCTTTGCCACTAAAGGAAGATGGTTCCCACTTGTTATGGCTGCAGAGCAAAACCTGAACATGTGAAGTGTCAATGTTTAAGCACAAAGCACTATATATATATAAATTTAACCATACTCATTCTTACAGCCTTTTCTGATCAACTCATAATATTCAAAGGCCTGGTAATGAGTAACAGAAGTTGGAAATGGTCTACATTTTTTATCAGTTCTGTCCTGTTTACATGATTATTAGAATTCAGCAATGCACCTCCATTTGACTACTTTATTGTCAAAAAAATATAACACCATACTTCAGTGGTCATTGTTACAAGTGGAAAGTGTAGGATAAACCCTCCAAAGGTACAAAATCACATGCTAAAAACACAAACAGGGAAAAAGTTGCAAAATATTTCATATTCAGTGTTAGAGACATTAGAGAGGCAAACTGAAATGGACTCTGAAGAATAACTGTTAAGGCAGCATAAGAAACTGGATACTAAACAGCTTTTGTCTGCAAATACAAGCAGTACCCAAATTCTAGTGTACACAAATTGAAGAACAGAAGTGTCATCGTTATTCTCAAAGGAAATAGTGCCATTTAGAGGAAAAAATCTTCCCAAGCAAAAAATAAACAAAAACCCAAACACCTTTTCATACAGCTAGGCAGGAAAAAAACCCCCAAACAACCCTTTTCATACAGTGAATCAGCAAACATGAAAAGCATGTTCTTATCACATGAGTTGTTATTTGCAATGAAATGCACTACTTTCCTGATAGCTCAAGTTCACTGTAATCTTGTAAGCTCTCCCAGGGAATTCCATAGCCTCAGACAAATTAAGAATTGCTGGCATAATTCATTAGAAATTCATTTTGATGATCAGACCTCCCTTCTCTTCCATGAAATTCATAAATTCAAAATTCACAGTATCCCACTAAGGGAGATGTCACATAAAAATGGGCATATCTTTCCAAAATAAATATTTGGTTGGTGCTAGATGCCACATACAGCCAGATTCTTTTGGTTGAAGCGTGAACATGCGTAGTGGCTTAAATGTTGTTTATTCTCATTTAATCTAGTTCTTCAGGGAAAGAATACACTGTTCTATCCTGGCAATGTAGTGGACTATAAAGGCACTTTGAAAAACATCTATTTGATATCAAAATAAATATAAACAAATAATTTAATAATTGGTCTCTCTGAAAATATTTTATTTAGAAATCAGAAAATTATTGTCAAGCAAACTATTGACCTTGATTCTCCATTACAGGTAATAAATGCTTAACATCTCATGCAAAAGATGGAAATGGAAAAGATTCCATGAGTGATACCAATAACCGTTCTCCATCTCATTATAAATAAAAATTAGACACACCATTAGCCAACATACACAGTCAGTACAAATCAGTCTTCAAAACTTGAGTTAGACAACAGGGGCAAGAAGGATATCTATAATTACTAGTGAATAGTAGTATCACTCTTAAATACCAAAATGTTGTAATCCCTTCATTTTTAAAAAGAAGTGATGCTGAATAATGATTCAAAATAGAATGTCAATAATTAACATATATGTTAATTGTTTACATATTTATTTATATATTGTACTTATTTACAATTATTTATAATTTCACTGATGTAAACTTACATCTACTGTGGGGATACTTCCCATATTTGCAATGGAACTTGGTTGAATTCTCAAGAGTGTTCAGATTAGGAAATAGTACAGTTGAGGGGAAACTTACTGCTATTCTCTCTTCTTTATGATTCACAGCTGGTGGCAAAGATGAGTGATGCTGCCATGCCTCATAAGATGAGGAAGGTTTGGTAAACATATGGAAGATAGCAAAGATTTTTTAAAACTGAAGAGTGTATGAAAGGCATTAAATTTAACGATTAGACTACGGTTAGCATTATCTGATATTTCTCAGTGCCAGAACACGAACATCCATTCAGCCCACTTCAGCAAGCAGTGGGAAATTGTTCTGGGGAAAGTACTCTTTAACTAATGCAGACTTCATGCTCTAGGGGTTATTAGTTTTCTTTAAGTTGCTACGGCTTGCAAAATCTACTCATGAAAGTTTCCACAGTGCCGTGCTCTTTTTCTGAACACACAGAGAGACTATTCTAATGCTTTCCTGACTACCCAGATGTTCATTGCATTGAGCTGAGCACGTTGAACAGTGATGGCAAGCCTCTGGCTACACACTGCTGAGAATCACAACCCAGCAAGCAGGGAGAAACACAGTACCCTCTTCAGGTTCCTGCCTTGAATTCAATGAGCAGATGTCAGCAGAAGAGCCATTAGCACCAGAAAGCAAAATCGAAAACCATAAAGAAACCACAGAAAAATCTTAGTGGCCTACTTTCTGACAAATAAAAAGATTTGGAAAAAAACCAAAAACATTTTGAGGGGGTGGGGGGATACCATTAGAGGAAAACCTCCTCTTTAAATAATCTTTCAAGCCTGGAAAACTGGAAAGGGCAAAAAGAAATCCTGCCTGTCCTGTGGCTCTCATTCAGTCTATCAGTCACCAACTGCCTGTGTAGAAATCCCATCAGAAGCTTCATCCCACACAAAGTAGTTAGAGCTCCTAACTGGACATACCTTTTTTTCCTGCTAATTCTTCATCAGTAGGCTTAACCCTCTGTGCTATGCCTATTGCTGATTATGCAATTGCTTAACCCATTTAAAATCAGAAGCTTTCAAGTACATTAACTGGATCATAAACTAGAATGCAAGCTAAGAAATTGAAGGAATCTTCTTGGAAGCATGTGTCTCTTTGTGTTTCATGCATTTCTTATTAATTTTTCATTGAAATGGATAATTATTCTTAAACTATAGACATCTGCTGAAAGAAATTAAAAGTTAGGATTTGAATGTATAGTGTTAACTTTACTGACTTTTTTCTGAATTGTGAATAAAAAGATACTAACCCTTGGACCAAAGATAAGGCCAACAGCAATATTAATCAAAGGAAAGGACATGATTTAGTGTCAAAGCAAAGCCTTATCAGTTCAGCATAGCTGGATTTTTACTTGACCTTCTCTCAAAGATGAAAATGGATTTACACAATGTCACAAAGGTCGATAACCTACTACCTAAAAAAATTTAGAGGTGACTCATTCATTTTTCAGTAGGATACCACTTCGTTCAGAAACATGTCATCTTTGAACATTTTGCTTCAATAAAAGAAAATAAAGAAAAGGAGAGGGATATTTTTTGGAACTACCAGGACATTGTGACAGAAATAACTGGAGAGGTGACTAGAGATTAAACCTATTCAATATTGCTGAACTTACAAAAAAATGAGCTGATACAGAAAACTTGAGATTAAGTGGGTTAACAAGGCACTTGCATTGGTATAAATATTTCACAATGACTTTGACATAATACTAAAGTTTTATGGATCACATAAAGATTTATGGGATAAAAACATCCATCTCAGTCACTGAAACAATAACAATCTAATGAATTATTTTGTCAAATAAGAAAAATCCTACTGTATTTGTGGCTAGGAATATTCAATTTGTCATCCCTAGAACAGATGCCAGGTTTCCTTCCATTCACATTTTCTTTCAAAAACTACAAGAGTCATAGAACAATCCTATCTATGATAAGGAAAAAGCAAATGGAAACATCTGGATTCTCAAACCATCCAGACTACCATCAACACTATTCCATATCTCTCACTTTATAGGGAAAAGGATTTGTTAACAACTTTTAAACACATTCAGTCATCATTTCAGACTGCTTTTCCAGGCTTATCTACATGCACAAAAAATTATTTAAACTAACATCCTTAAGATGGTGGAGCAGGGACAAAACAAAGCTTAAGAAAAGCCATTTACAACTTAATTCTTTTGTTACATAGTCGCTGCATATCAAAAGCAATAAGAGAAAAAATAAGCAAAAAGAGGAGAAGAAAGATAGCTACTTACTCTCCAGTTCCTGATATTCTTTCATATATATTATCCATTTAGACAGTATTTGCAGATGCACAGAACTAGGATCTTTCAAACAATAAAGCATCTCTCAGGCAACATCTGTCCCTCAATACCATGTCATGGCAAAAATGCACAGGTTGTTAAGGCAAGGTGGGCTCAGCTATCTGTGTTTCTTCCTGGAGATGTGAAAATGCAGGAGGCTGGGAAAAGCCTGAGAACAGTAACATCTGCTGCTTCTATAATCTCCAGGTGCCACTGGTTTCAGGACAACTTTAACACTGGCAAAATAATCCACCCAGCAAAAAATTTGACAGCAAAAGCAGCAGCAATGGAAGACATCACTATGTCGCTTCACAGTCCCATGGAAGCCTGGAGAAGACATCATTATATATTTCAGCAAATGCTGTACTATCACATGAATGCAGAGCTGCAGGACTGAGAGGTGTGGGATGGGAAACTCCTCAGTGCTACCTACCAGTAGTTTTATTTCCAAGAGAAATATTTGACTACTTTCTGAAATCTAATACAAGGAGAACATAAGCAATTTCTCACTGCTTCACTCAGAGGCAGAAAAGGGGGCAAATGACAGTCTCTTTCCTTAGGAAATGCCTCCTGAGTCTATGATGTTATCAACTAACTGTCAATAATATTGGAGTGACAGTGCAGGCTATTTTGAAACTAGGAGTTCTTTGAGGTGATGAACAGTAATAGGAATTGCTCTGGGCAGTTACTGCTACTGTTAAATCACTGCTAAGTGAAATCTCTCTCTGGCATCAAACAAATCAGTTGTGAAAGATTCTAGCACATTTATTTTTAAAACACTGGGTCCTGTATATAGCAAAACTGAGTGTTGCAGGTTTTAGGAAGGTAAGAAGGGAAAGAGACTTTGACAATCACTAACCCGTCGGTCCCAAAGCAAGAGCACCATCCACTGAACATTGGAATCTCCCTGAACTACAACACGTGAATTGGAGTAGAATTAGAGTGAAATCTTATGCAGTCCTACAAAAAGGAAATTCTACCTTCACTTCCTTTCTCTTAAAGGACTAGGTGAAGATGAATTAAATGTTCAGTATAAGAAACATTTCTTTTGCAAGAAAAAGTTAGCCTTGAAATTCTGGAAGAGCAACAGCTTATTGGAGCACCTGCAGTGATGCAACTTGACAGTCTTTTTTCCCCACAGACTCAGGGGAGCTGTCCCTTGGGGGCAGAGCTTGAACCATCACAGCCTAAACTTCACCATTCAAAAGCAGCTCTGTCAGTATCTGATTTGCAGCCTTGATTCACTTTCTAGAGGTCAAGCTGCTAAAAATCTACTGTATGCTGGAAACAGCTCTCAAACCAGAGAACTGTAAACTGTGTGGCACCAAAACTAGAATATGATGCAAAGGTTCCATTCTAACGACAGGGATGATGAAAAGGAACAGAAGGATGGCTGCATTGTTTTCATCCCTTCGTAATTCAGGGATAGGGAAGTGGAAAACAGACAACCACAGAGGCAACACTGCTACTCTGCTCAGTGCTCTGGCCACCACTTCTGACCCAATTACATGGACATCCACGTAGCTGTCAAGCTGCTGGCAGTGGGGAACTCAAGGTTGGCCTCCTTGAGAAGACAGCAGGAGCTGTTGTGTGCCAGATACATCGGTTCCATCTGGATCCACACCACAGGACACAGCTGAGCCCATCAACCAAGTTGGTGGTGCCTCTGAGAAAAAGTATTTAAGAAAGGGCACACACACCCAAGGGCATAGAAGCAGGAAAAGAGTGAGAAACAGCAGTGCCAACACCAAGGTCAGAGATATATGTGCTCCATGGCAGAAAAAATACTCCCGAAAGGACTGCAGTCCACAGAGGACCCACACTGGAGCACAAGATGAGTAAGGATGAAGGAGTAGCAGAGAACCACAGTCCTTCCTTATCTGTGCTGTTCATTGCCTCACTGAAGGGAGTGAGTGCCACCTGTGGTGATAACAAGGGGGAAGGAGAGGAGTCTGGAGGGAAGGTGAGTCTGGGAAGTGGGGACAACTGTTTTCCTGAAGTGTTTTAATGCTTGCTTCATTTTTTGTTTTTGTTTCACAATATCTGAATCAGTCAATATGTATTTATCAGTAATTACTCCACTCGAGTCTGTTTCGTCCATGATGGTAATCAGGAAGGTAATCATGATGGTACTCTCCCAGCCTTTATCTTGACCCATCAGCCTTCTCCTTTCGATTTTCTCCCCCTCCTGCAGGATGGGGGAGGGAGAGAGCAAGTGGCCATGTGGTGCTTGGCTGTGGGCCGAGGCCACCCCACCAGAGTCAGCTCTGCCCCGATGGGCACTGAGGGCCAAGGATTGTGACACGGATGTGCAAGGAGGACAAGGCATAGAAGCATCAGACAGCATTTTCTGGTGTCTGTTGCTGCATTTATCTTCCAGATATTCAAGTTTTGCAGGTAAAACAACCAGAAATAACATGTGCATAATCTAGTTACAAGCATTGCTTTAAATTATAATGGCTTGAAACCATAGCCAAGGAGCATCTATCCCTTCAGGGGAGCAGTTGTCTGCACAGGGTAGGCACAGGTGGAATCTCATTCAGACTTCAGAGCTAGCAACATTCTCACCTCTTTTTGAAATGAGAAACTCTTGCTTGACACTCATCTCATTATTATTTTTACATTTAAGATATTAAGCCATTATTCGTATTTCTTTTATCTTTGCTGGTTAGAAAGACAAGACGAATTAAAAACGCTACTTGGAACTATCCGTTCCACAGCATAAATGAATTATACTTCCATCTGACAGCGAGAAAAGCATTCCCCATTGGGTCATTAAAGTGTTCATAGATTTAGGAGCAGTGGGGATCTCAGTGCTGACGGGAGCCGAGAGTGCCCGAGGGACGGCGAATGCCGGGCCCGGAGCGGCACCGAGAGCCGCCGGGATCTGCGGCGGGGCTCCCCGGCCGCTCTATTTTTACTACGGTATGTTTTACATTCAGAATTTCCACTGCAGGCGGCCCGGGTCAGGGGATCCGCTCTGCCGGGGGAATCTGACAGGTCAGCTCAGCCAGAGTTATTTATAGAGGACGGGGGACTCAGGCAAAGGATGCGACCGGCATCGTGTTCTGCCGCGGGGCTGCGGACTGGGAGCAGCCCCCCCTTCGCCCCTCAGCACAGTCGGGCAAGGCGGCCGCGGCCGGGAGAGGTGACAGCCCGCTGGACACGGGGACAGCCCGCTGGACACGGGGGCTGCTGCCACGAGAGTAAAGCCCAGGCGCTCTTCCTTTCCTCTTTCCCCCTTTAACTCCCGCAGCCTCTCGGGGAGTGAGGGCGCACCCCACGCCCGCAGCCACAGATCCCAGCAAGTGGAGCGGGGGCTCTCACACCCTGGCACCCAGACTGGGGCTCAGGACAGTTCTGGGTGACACTGCACACGCTCACAAGACAACTGACTGTTGGAGGGCCAGGAGAATTGAAAATTCAGAGGCAATGAGAGTAGTCAGGCTGGAGTTATGTGGATACTGTCTTCAGTCACTTCTGAGTGTGAAGACCTTTACAAGGAGGATTTAAGCTTTCTTTCTCGTACTTTGACAGTGCATCACTTCACAGTGGGTTATCACCTACCCTTCTCTCCTGGCACTGGAGAACTGTATGTACCCAGCCTGACACTTATGAGGTCCATCCCTTTTCGGGAGGGAAAGAAACTGGGACAGACTACAAGCATTAGTATTTCAAACTGTAATCAGACTGCCCCCCTCAAGCCCTGCTGCTTATTTAGCTGCTTCATCCTGAAGGCAATTAAATATCAGGAGGTGTCTGGCAGCCACATTTGGAAGGGCCCAAGCTGCATGTGCAAGTCTAAAACTGCCCTGCTGCAAGTGGCCTGACATCCACCCCTGCCAAACCCTGGCTGGCATTCAGAAACAAGTCATTCATCTGGCCTTGTAAGCACTTGCTAAGGATACCTGACACGCTGACAGGACTCTTCCCACACAATGTAGCTGTAGCCACCATCTTTTAAAACCTGACCACACTAGGAGGCATTGTATGGAACTGCCTAACAGCATGATCTGTTCAGCCTGAAAGCAGATGACCTGGTACCCAGGGCTTCCTGGTCAGGGTGGGGTTCAAAGCCACAGCTCCCAGCTCTTTTGGAAGTGCCAGTAGTGCTTATGTTGTGTCTCCTGGATTGGGATGACCTGAATCTGCCAGGCCTCAGCATGGCAAAGATTCACAGAGCCACTTAGCCACACTGATTGAAGTGCTGTCTTCCTGCTTCTGTACAAAGGTTTGTTTATGGTTCAGCATTTGTTGGTTAGAGTAGTTGAGTACGAGTTGCTGGATTTCCTTGCCAGATAAAACCATCCCAGCATTCCCTTGCCTGTTCCACCTTCTCTTGAAAGGACCATTCTCCTTCTGACAAATGAGATTTCTGTCTAGGTGCTTATCCACCTCTGCACACACTCCTTGTCTGGCTATGAGAGTAATGACAAGAAATTATACGTCTGGCAATACATGGACTTAATATCATGCCAGGACAGTAATGTTCCTCAAGGGAGCTGAGTGCTAAGACCTAAACATGTATATCAGCTTAACAGGAAAAGAAAAAAGAAAAAAAATAGGGCAAATGCTACATTCAAGTAAACCCACATTTTAAAATAATTACTGGCACTGTTAA
This sequence comes from Eopsaltria australis, assembly GCA_034509425.1. Classification (NCBI taxonomy): domain Eukaryota; kingdom Metazoa; phylum Chordata; class Aves; order Passeriformes; family Petroicidae; genus Eopsaltria; species Eopsaltria australis. Next base: position 1,086,859 of record JAVTVJ010000253.1, on the reverse strand, counting down.
CAGTCCTGGCTTTCACTTGTATCTGCAGACATCATCTAATACATAATTAACAGCCAAACAATAGTAGATATATATTAAATTGCCCTGTGCACATTTTATAGAACACCTCCAATCATTACACATTTCCAACCATCTACATACAATACTCTTAATTCACCCAACACTCAAGTTATCTACATACAGTTGAGTGCCAGCTAAGACTTGTGGAAAGGAAGTGAGTGTTTTCTTCAGTATTTTATAGTTCCAGTTCCATAAGACTCAGGAAAAACAATATTTCTTCCTGATGGCCCCATGAGATATTAGGAGCACAAGCAAACTCCTCTAACATGGGAAAGCATGCTGTGCTTCCTGGCTCACCACCATGAGAGCCTTCTCAGGAAAAAGAGTGTTGGTGGCTTCCTTAAAAATGCATGCTGAGTAAGGATTATATGTGGGGCTGGAGGACCAGGTTTCTCCACAGGCAGAAAGACCTGTCTGCCTATTGGGGTGCTCCACAAATGGCCTTTGGAGGAGGAAAAACAAATCATGAGCATTTCATTTCTAAAAGAGGTTTGAACACTATTTAGGATTCCTATGTTCACCTGGAGGAGTCCCCATCTTTCTTCAGAACCCAGATGTCCAAGATCCTTTGGGGATGCCACCAGCTTTTATAGAGACACAGGCAGAGCAGTTCTCTAATTTCTTGTATTACTACTTTTTAATTGCTTGGATTATCTCAGTGACATATTCATTCATCTCTGTGCCACAGTACCCAAGAAGCTTGTAGCAGAGATCTCCAACTAGAGCATCCATCACAAAAACAAACTAAAGAATTTAGTCCTGCTGGCTGGTCCATCTTTTATGAACACAGGAAGGGTGTATGTAGCCATATGGAAAAATCCACTACCACACTCTTACTGCTGAAAGCCAAAACTTCCCAAGAGATCCCGTGAATGCATTAAAAGCTCTAGATATTTGATTTCACTTCCGAGTTTCACCATCTCAACCAGACTGCTAGTAATCTAAGCTAATTAATTAATCGCCTGCCATGAAATGCATCCAAGGATTCTGCATTTTAAATCAAGTGGAGCAATCATACTACTAAAGTACACTGCCGTGTTTATAAACTTGTGAACCCCCTGCTGTGCTATTTCGGTAGCGTAAGATCGGTGTGACCGCGCGAGAAACTCCGTCGCCCTCTCCACAAGCGCCACGCATCAGGCTCAGCATCCTGCGCGGCCCCCGCCGGTCCCTCCCGGCGGCGGAGAGGGAGAGGGCGAGGGCAGTTGATCCCTCCCTGCGGACGCTCCCGCTCGCTCGCCGTGGGCTCCTCAACGGCACCGCTGTTCAGCCCCTCTGACAGCGCCACCCGCGCCGGGGACACTGGGGCGACACCTGCGCTCCGGCCAGCGGAGGGAAGGGCAGGCTGGGGGAATCGACCCTTCAAGTTCTCACTAGCGCGGCAGCCACCTTCTAGAAGTTCCCTCTTCCCCCTTCTTCTGCAGCCTCTCCCATAAGGGCAGAGCCGTGGGCGGGGGCTGCGGGTCCCTCCACCCGACCCCAGGGTGCTAAACGCAAGGCTAAAGCCAGCTGCCGCTGGTGCCGGGGGGCAACTACCGCGCCGGGATCCCGGGAGCCCGGCCGCCGATAGAGCTGCAATGACAGCCCTGCCAGAGGTTAAGCCCAAACTTTGCTCCTACAAATCCTGGCCGGACCTGTCGTTGTCGGGTTCGGTCAACTCCTCCCCGCTTCTTCCAGCGGCAGGGTATTTAACTGCCACAGCTGCCCCGCTGATCTTCCGCGCTGACTTGGTGCCAACACCGGGGCGAGGGCGCCGCTCAGCTCTCCCTGAGACGCCGACAACGAGCGCTTGTGGGCTGCGGCTCACCTGCATCCCGCGCCTCTGAACGCGGCCGTCCCCGGCGCGTTCCCGCAAGTTTCGGCACTGGAGCGCTGCGGGACGGGCCCATCGCGGCAGGTCGGGCGCGGGCTGTCACTTGTCCCCGGCCGCCCCCCAGGCCGCGCCTTCGAGGGACTCGGCCCCGTCCCTGCCTGCGAGCCACGGGTGCGCTCTCGCTATAACAGCTCGGCGGGCTAGGAGAGGGGGTTGCCCGTTCTCCACTTGCCCGAGCAACCTCCGCTCAGCCCCGTGGCGGCAGCGCTGCGCACGGAACTGCCCGCTCGGCCGGCGGCGGCCGGGGGTGTCCCCTGAGCGCGCTGCCCCCGCCCGCAGCCCGGGGGTCGCCGAGCGGCGGAGCAGCCGCCCTCCCAATGCTCCGGCCCGCGGTCCCTCGGCGGCTCCCTGCGAGGAGGGGAGCGCCCCGAGGTTCGCCTTACCCGGCTGGCGGAGAGGACCTGCCGGTAGCGCTCCTCCTCCGCAGGCAGGGCAGGGAACTGCTGCGTGGACAGCATGCTCTGGCCGCTGCTGACCCCTCTCCACTTCGATCGCCCCCTCACCCTTCTCTACCTCGCTCTCTGACGAACCGCGTCCACCCGCCTCCCGCACAGACACACTTGCGGGGAGGGCTCCGCATTTTGTCTGCTCTGCAGACTCCCCCTCCCCGCTCCTCCACCCAATAATAATAAACCTCCGCGAGAAAGAGCCACATCCCCACCCCTTTCGCACACAAGGCTCTACCCCTTGGGGACAAGCTGAGAGACAGCCCACTTGCTAATTTCGCCCTAAAGCCGTCCCCGGGGGGGGGGGGGGGCGGATGAAGCCGTCACAGCCTTTGTGCCCCCTTACCCTCCCCCCCTCCCCCACCCCATCCGGCTAAGGGATGCCTCGTCACGGTGCGAAGGGCTTCAGGTGGTAAGACAAGCCTGAATCAGAGATGATGTAAGGGGCAAGAATGCGCGCCCCTCGCACCCCTTACCTTGGCTCACCGGGCTCTGCCGCGCCCTGGCCCCGGGGCTGCCCGGGCGCGCACTTGCGGCTGAAGCGATCCCAGCGCACGGACCTGCAGGCGCTCCCGGCCCATCGAGTCGAGGCGCAGAGTTCAGCGCGGAGGTTGGCAAGCGTGGGCCAGACTCCCCGGTCCCTTCATTCATCCGAGGTTCCCGGCTGGACTTCCCTGCGTTTTAATTTACGTTACGGTCAGGCAAAGGCTTTCCTTTCAGCGCAGGGACTGCAACGCTTTCCTCTGAAGCACAGAGGCTGGCCTGTGGCAGCCCAGTCTCTAGGGTTCCAAACAGCTAAAGAGGCGCTGGCACCGCAGAAGCGGAGGGGAAGGAGCTCCGGCGGGAGGAAGCTCTCCCGGGAGTCAGCGACAGGTTTCTCCAGCTCCTTCCCCGCAGGAAGGCTCCGGTCCCAGCCCCCTGGCGACAAGCCTGCCATGTCCCGTCCCTCCCCTGCGAGGAAGCGCTGCCTGGGAGAACAGCGGCGACCCGACCATATCATCCCTTGTCCCCGTACCGGTCCCGGCCCTGACCGGCCCCAGCGATCCGCAGCTGGAGGGATGCGCTGGTTGTTGCATATCTGTTGCAGCAAAATTCTCTGACCAAGAAACAAGTGCCGCCTGAAGCTGCTAATGACAGAGCAAAAGTCCTGCCCCATGAGATCCCAGCTTTTAAGATGTGCATTTGATGTATTTGTCCCCTTGCCCTGTATCTGCAAAGATGTCAAGTCTGACTGAAGCCCCGGTTTGTGCACACAATGGAGCTCACTAGCACTATCCAAGAAAGATAAAGTCAACAGGACAAAAGGCAAAACAAAGAGAACAAAATGGGCAGAAGTGCATGCTACCAGAATAGAAACAGTTCAGGACCCTCCCAAGAGTCACAGAAAGATGCCACTGGCATTGCAGCTGGGTTCTGAGATGGCATCTGTAAACCAGAAAGTCTTCCAGTTTTTATTGTGCATGATTTAGTGCTTCTGAAGTGCTATCATTCAAAATGTGAATCAGAAAACACACAAGAAAATGTTAACCACCACCTCTCCGTGAATATGGCTTCAAGCCCTGTCACCACTCTTGACAATCAGTGAGGGAGATACCCCTCATAACAGAGTGCTTATATTTGCAAATATAAACACATGGTATTATATATGTTTATATATAAATAATAAATAGGATGAACACTTCTTAGCTTTGTTTCCCAGTTTCTTTTCCATACTTGTATTTCCATACCTTCAGATTTAGGCCCTGTTACTTTGTGTGCAAACATTGTGGTGCAGTGTTCTCTGTGCTTCTGGAATGCCAATGTACTTAATAGGCTCCTGCTCACGGTAATTCAGTGCTGCACTTCTTACCCAACCAAGCAAACATCTGCCCAAACCAACATCTGGAGGAAACCAGTGGTGGTTTCAAAACAATTGCACAAAAAATAAGAAAAGCATGGAAAGAGAGAGAAGCAAGACCATTTATGTAAAATCATCATATTGCTTAATGTAAAACAACAAGTATTTTGTGTTGTAATGCAGGAATCAAACCATAATTTGTATTTCATTACAGAGATTAGGTAGTTCTGTCAAAAATTCTAATAACAATAAATGAAAACTTGTATCTAAGAGGTGCAGTACATGACTCAGACTGCAAAACCAGCTTGGCCTTGGCTGAGGATGGCTTCAGCTGGAGAACTGTGAATTCCAAACCCCAGGCCAATCTTGACTCCTAATCTCATACTAATTTCCTCCAATAGGAGAGCCACTGAAACTGGAGTTTCACAACACGATTCAGCAGCACACAAAGAAAGCCTGAGTTCTGGTTTTGTTGGTGATTTTATGAAAATCACTGCATGAGCAACAATTATTTAGCTTAAATAATGCTTGGTTGAATCAAAACACAGTTCCCTCAGAGTATGACTTATTTCTACACAGCTGCTGTTTAGCCTATCTTACTGCTGGGTTTGATGTATCACAGTTCATATTCATACACTATCCATACCACAGACTTGTTTTATGGTGCCATGGCACACAGACATCTTAATGCAGTTTTCAAATAATTCATCAATATCTAACCATCTTTCCATCCATTATCTTATAATTAATTTGACTTCATTTGATTTTTTCCCCTAATTTTTATCTTGCATTTCTTTTCCTGGGAAACAGAGACTACTACAGGTTCTTAATTTTCTAATTCTCTAGAGCAACTGACTAATTTACTTGAATAAGGGCAGACAGGAATACAAATATATTCATGAAGTAAGAAAAGGGAGCAATTGAAATGCTCATAGATAACAACTGGTAACAGGATCAAACCAAAGCAGAAGAAGGCTATCCAAACTAAATGAAAATGAGGACAGGGTCACGCATGAACTGTCCAAACAAGAACACCCCACCCTAAAGCACACACCAGAGAGCAGCTGCCACACACAAGCTTCCACTGCCTGGCACTGGAACACACTTCAGACCAAGCATCTCTGTGCTCTAACCTCGCAACACACAAGCTCATCACTCAAGAGAAAGCTGGCATAGTGCAGATATGTTTTGGAGCATGAACTACTGCTGAGATGATAAACTCAGAGTTCACTGCTTTAAAGCCACAATCAAACATAGATGCTTTTATGAACAAATTTTGGTGCTATCTGCTTGGTAACATTTCCTTCTCTAGTAGTTAAGGTCAGCACAAACGTCTAATAAATCCGCTGTACTTCTCCCTGTGAGGCCAAAAAAAATCAGCTACTGAGTCCAGTCCCATTTGTTTCATCTTTATTGACTTCCCCAACCCATTCTCAACCATTTTGTCAGAGCAGTAACATGAAGGAACACAATTACATAATTCCACCGTACATCTGAGAAGTAAGAACTATCACTGCCAGAGAAGGGGACAAAACGCATACCTAAAACTTGGGTGCAGTATGTCAGTCACCATTACCTGGGAAGTTTGCTGCTTCACCACACCAGTCTTTGAGAACAAACAATTTTTCAAGTTGTTTTTGATACCTTTATTTTCTGACTTGGTTTTTACATTAAATTAACATACACAATGGATTTGATATTGTTACAGGGGAAAAAAATTGCCCCTGGAGTTTCCAATCCCAAACATACTGACCAGTTGAAAGAACCTTGGCTCAGTTAAAGGATAAATTTTTACCAGAATGCATCCAGAATCAGGAAAAGCCCCAAGTTTTTTTCATTTTACACATAGCTAAATATTCTTCATGTTAAGTCATCACCAGGCTTCTATCCATGTAATTTCCCTTCAACAGCAGGTCAGATTATGTAATTTGTTTTAACATATATGTATCAATATGCATTTTTTGGTAAGCTGTTAATATTAAAAATATTTGCTCATTACATTATGGAACAGTACATTACATATAAATTGCTAACAAACCCTACCTTCAGTTCAAAATTTCTTTTCTAGAATTACCATCTTTCATTAATATTGAATAAAATGTGATTTTATCTGTACCTTTTACTTCAAAGGTTGTTGACAACATGCAGCTCTAACAAAATAAAGACAAAGTAGTAACTATAAAAATATTTTAAAGAAACAAACAAAAACCTAGCAATTTATTAAACTGCAGATTGCTCAAACCCCCACACTTTTTTTTATGCCAAGAAATAAATATCTAGTTCAGCAGGCAGACCAACAGAGTGCAAATGACTCAGATGGTTGGATAAGATATACAGAACTGTTTTGAATGAAATTTCAAAAATAGGTATGTCCTGCATATGCAAGGTTCAGAAGAGATACAAATCCTTTCAGAAAGGGAATATGCCCACTCACACATGCCTTTGTATGAACAGAATAAATTTGAATAATAAGAAAGAAAGGCAATCTTTAATGAAGATGATCAATGAGAAGCCTTTTCCTCTCCAGTATTTCCCACAGAGACTACAAATATGGAAAAAAGAAGACTAAGAACTCCTTCAAACATATAACAAGAGTTAATTAGTATAACTCGCTAGTGAGAGGTTTCTTCTCTTTGCTGTAAAAGCAAGGATAAACTTTCCATTGTACTTGTTTTAAAGAAAAAGCTAGCAATAAATAGAAAAAGTAGTTATAGTCATGCAAGATAAAAGCTGTTTCGACAATGTTCTCATTCATGTTTATTTCCATATTTAAGCCAGAAAAGAATCTTTTTGTACTTTTGGATAACCCATCACATTTCACTTAATCTGAACAAAAATCTCTCTCCTTTTCCCTTAGTGACAGAAGAGTTACTGACATATGCAGTCACACAATAGCATCACCTCACTCTGTTAAAGAAAACATCTGGAATTATCTTTCAGGCATTAATATGATAGGAGAAAAGTTAAAGCAACAATATGAAACATTGTTTATTTTTTACAGTAAAAAATAAGAAAATTCAATGGAGATGCAACTTTGCATAGTGTAATTTCAATTAATTCGACAACTTTAAATACTAATGGTCTGACATGTAAGTAATATGCATCTCTAAAATGTCAATTAAAAAAAAAGTACTATAAAATAGCATCAATCCATGCTAAATATTGCCAATTTTCCCCACCTCTCTCCTCATTCACCAAATTTCTGCGAAAATCTGAAAAGAAACTGATTTTATCCTAGTTTTCTTAATCTACGTAATCAAAAGCTTCTGCCTTTCTGTAGCTTTTCTATTTTATCTTCCTGCTGCTGAATCAGAATTAAAATTGGTTATCTGTTCAAATTAATACTGGGTCCCTTTACAAGTAAGTCAAAATCAACCAGAAGAGCTTTCAAGCAAACTGCAATGTTTTCTACTAACTCATACAAATGGTCCCACTGCTTTTGCAGGATTTATGATGAAATTATATGTCTGAATTACAAGGGCATAATACTAACACCCTTTGGCTTTGCTCCCCATTTTTTGCAGGAGGTTGTAAACACTTTGCAGTAAGTAACCTGCAATGCTCAAGTATCAGCAAAAATTTCCAGCAGATGTTTAAAAATTCAGTTTTCTGATTTCCCCATTCCTGAATTTAATTTGCAGTCTCTCAGCTGAGGCTACATAGTTTCTCTGATAATCCTGAAGCGAGATGAAAACCTTCCAGTTCTACCAACCAATACTGATAGCCAAAGCAAGGTATTCAAAACTATCAGTAAGAAAATATTTAAACATTTAGAAGTTTAGCTAGATGGTTTAAATGTGACTACCAAGCACCATCCAGGTGGCTTCAGAACAACATGTAACTGTATTGTAACACTATCCAATTACATTTTTGCACACCTATGCAAATATCCAACTCTGACATTTATCCATATAGTCAATTGATACTCTTAATTTCAAATTGGTTTTCTGCTGCTGGCAATTGGGCCAACAGTGAGAATGAATGCACCCCTGTACCCTGACACTTCTTCCCATCTATGTTCAGCTTGTGTATCTGACCACTAAAGGAACTTTTCAGTTACTCAGATTTTGAGGAAACAAGGGTGGGAAGGGGTGGGGTGAAACAATGAAAAAACAAACCCCACAGTTTGTAAGGGGGGGCCACTGTTTTGTTTGTGATATAGCTGAATTGAAAGACCGTTCATGTTTCCTTTATCTGAACAATGCCCTGAACAAGGCCCCAGAATATTCAAGCCTAAGTGACCCAAGGTTTCCTGTTAGTTGTCATAATTAAAACTGGAGTGAAGCACAGAAATTATTGTGTGACACAACAAAAAGATCAGCACAAGAACACTAACCTTCAATAAACCACTAAGCTGATTTTACAGGAAATGTATATTCAGTAAAGCATTTTATACTAAGCTATTCTTAATATTATGGAGACAAGGAAAAGTAACATTACTAATAGATGTTAACAGATATCAGTCAAACTATCAGCACTTCAATGTAGACTAGAATCTGCTATTACTTTCAGTGTCTGAGTTCAGTTTTGTGCTGTGTATGTAATAACACAAAAGGTGACATTTCCCTCCTCTGCAATTTTTTTAGCAAATAGTATACATACATAATCTATGCTTATTAAGTTCTGTTACATACAGACTAACATTCTAGGAATAATAGCTACCTAAAGTCCAACTGAGGTATATTAAATATTGAGCTGTTTTCAGTCATTGTAGACCATGAGCCATGCAACCATCACAACAGCAACTCCGAACACTGGCAGCATAATGAGGTTCTTGTACTTTTGCCATGATGATTGTTCAACTTCTACCTCATCCTTTCTTCTCTTATTCTTTCTTCGCCCTTTTAATCTGTTTTCAAAAGCTTCCAGCTCAGCCTAAATAAAGAGAAACACAAGTAGTTGACATTTGTGTCAAGGAAATGTGAAGGTTTTGAGTAACATTCCCAAATAACATTTAAAAGAAGTAACTGTCAACAAATGGAAGTTACAGATCTCAGAGATGAGATAGTAGCACTACATCCCACAGGTATAAAGCACTTTGCTTTCAAGTATTAAGCCACTGTTTAATTTCCTATAAAAAACAATTCCAAAAATGCAGCCAATTGAAGTTTACGTGCTCAGTTTTTAACTCAGGCTGAATATATTAAGCTAAAATAAGATTGTTATTTTCATAAAATATGTTAAAAATACATTATTTTTTTCCCATTAAAAAACACACTTGCATTTAAGCTATTTTGTTAACTTATATAAGAGCATAGGCTGAAATCTTCAAAGACCTCCCCTCATAGTAAAGATGCACTCTGCCAAAAATAAATTAATAAAAACGTAAGTAACTAAAAATCTGTGCTATTTCCCTCAATTCTTTATATTTTAATGCTCACTGAATTTTAGATTAATTGCTACAATCTTAGATACACACAAAAATATTCCATTTGTTAAGTGTTATAACTTGAACATTTAATCACTTATATAACTGTAAGAGGTATATAATGCCCTCCAATAGGAAGCACACACCCATAGGCCCAAAAATGGAGCAAAGCAATTGCAAAAGTAAGAATGCCAGGTTTCCAACATAAACAACAGGATCCTCTGACCCCTGTTCCTCATCCTCCTCCACATGTTTTTTAAAAGGGCATCAAGAGAATACAGACAAAACTCATTTGAGTGTAGAAAGCTGAAATAAAACTGGAACTAGGCAGCCTACAATAAGGAGTGAAGACTAGGATGAGGCTCCAATGAGAAGCCATCTAATTGCTAAGAAAATTAGAAGAGATGCTCTAAAGCTCTGAGACCAACTAAAATCAGAAAAAGTCTGATGATTACCTGGATTTTTGGTCAAGTTGTCAGCTACTAGAGAAAACATGGGACAAGGCACTAGGGAGCAGAGAAACCAGATGGAGTGGAAGGGAAAAGAGATGGGAGTAGTAAAGCACAGCAAGCCAGGACTGGCTGGGTAAAAGGTGCAAGACTGAGCAGAAGCAGAGGATTCATGGACAGTGAACAGAGACAAAGCCTGGCCATGAGAGGAAACAAATCTACATGACTATGACTGCAGTGCTGCCAGAAAGAGGAACTAAGACAATACAGTAGGTGCATTAAAAAACAAGACTGCTTTGGGAAATGGACAGAGTAATAGTTCAGTGAATAAAATTTTCTCTCAGAACTCAAGGATGCCTGATGTCTGGTCTTCCTCCACTGACAGCAAATATTCGTCAGAGTTTCACAAAGCAGCTCTTCCTCTCCTGTGCCAGATACCACTGTTAGCAGGAGAAAGGGACCTATTTTGATATCTATTCCTTTGCACCTAATTAAGGCAGAAATTGTTGGCACTTCTCTGATGATATGGGAGAAAAGTTCAGACAAAGTCACATTCTATTTGAAACAAGATTACTCTCAACTAGCTAATACTCCCCTAGAAAAGCAAAGTATTTTAATGAAACAGTTTTTCAAAATCCAAAATCCAGAGGCAAGGGCAGAGTTTTTATGTTTTTATAGACAACATGGCAGGATTTCATTTTAGACAGATATTTAAGTAAAATTTGGGGCTTCTACAGTTACTATACACTTGTGACCTGTACATCTTAAAAGCAGAAATCTCTATGAATGGCAATAATCTAAATTAAAATATAGGGCTCAAACAAAATTATGTAATAGCCATTGAATTGCTTTCCTAGGGAACTCTATAAAAACCTGTCTGAAAATAAATATATAATAAAAAAACCAAAACACAGAATGAAAAAAGATTTGTAGGCACAGAATATGAGAGAGAAGCCATCACTACCCTTGAAAAGCTACCTACAGATTTTGGCTGTCACATTCCTGAAGTGTCACCTTAATGACCTCTGAAGTAATGGTTGTGCCCAGTCTTCAAACAAGCTTAACTTTTCAAGCTAAACAAGCCTAGGGTTTTAGTTTAGATAAGAATCTAACTTCTTTGTATATAAACATAGTAAAAGTAAAATAAAATGTATTTATTTAAACTGTATACTCAAAACATCTACTTTAGTGTTGCTCAGGCACTGGATTTTGTTTCATGTGTTATTCACTATATTCTTCCTGCACTGAAAGAAGTAGCATTCCCATGGGAAAATGTAGCTAAATGAATGCAAGTAACAGTGACTAAACAGTCACAAAGGGTATTTTCTGAAAGTGAGGATATATTTTTATTAATAGGGGAGGGGAGCACTTGACTTTTTAACTTCTAAGGATCCGCTAAAAATTCTTCTTTGTACATTAAAAAAGGAAACAAAATCTTTCATACAACTCAATAAATTACATTTCAGGTTCAAGATCCTAACTTTCAATATTTAAACTCTAGACAGCTAGCTCAAAAATTTAACCAAATCCTTCACAATGGAGAGGGACAGAGAGACCTTGGTCTGAGCTGTTCAGTAATCAAAGTACTGATCTTTTTTCCACCTCTAGCAATTGTGAAAAGCCTGGCCTCACAGGGTGCCTCTGAATTAGAAGCAGAGGGAAAGTTTGGCTGCTAGGGCCAAGAGAAGAAGTCTAGCCAAGCTGTCTCTTCTACTATGAAACAAGTGATCCATCTGTAAATAGTATTAGCAAAAGTTGCTACCAAATATAGCAAATACCAAAATATAAATGCACATACTAGAGGACTAATTTGTATATAAAACATTTAATGAAGTATTAATCAAAATAGGTTTAAGAAACAATGACTAATAGATGACCAGTTTCTACAAAAATGTGCTAATGACATTTAGGTGGTACAAGGAAGGTGGTACAAGACACAAACCTTTGTCAGAAGGGAGTATACTCAAAAATATACTCTTAATGTGACCCAACACCCTATGATAGTGATGTCCTCCAATTTCCATCAACAGATGGCAGATTATGAGATCATAGTGGGAACCAATGTTACATAAAAAGGCTGCAGTAGTTGAGGTTAGTACTTGTGTGCAGTTCTAGAGCCTATTTATTAGTTACAGCTGCCCCTTTGTTTTACAATTTGTTTTGTCCTTTTTTTCCACTGTTTTTGTCCTACTGTTTCCTAATGCATTATATAACTAATAATTCTTAATTAACCTTTTAATAGGGTTCATTATGTATAGGTGAATTTTCTATCCCTGAAGTTGCATCCATCACAAAACACATATGTAGGAGCAGTTGCCATACATTGCATAAAGCTACTGCGGTTGGGCTGGAACTGTGAGACTTCAGAGAATGCACAAGTAGAAAGCAATGGTGGTGTGACTGCAGAGAGAAACAATCACTGCTGAAGAATCCAGCCAAAATCCAGCACACTATGTTGGTAGAATGAATCTGCTACTTTTTCAGAGGAGGCTCAGGACTGAGACTTTACTAGAGGGACTATAAGTTAAGTGATTTTGAGCAGAAATCATTAGTATTTGGGTGGGTTGCCTTCTGGAATGCATGAAAACACTCAGTAAAAGACAAACATCAGCAACTTTGGCTTTCCAGCTCTTGAACTGTAAGCGTGTTCTTTCCATGTTTAAATGTCCTACAGATTTCCTCTGCCCGACATGTTTCAGACATCTGTCTTACACAAGTTGCACTTCCTGACCTATATGCCAGAAGTAACATTTCCAGTGTCAGCTTAGAGAACAAGAAGAATTAGATGAACTGTCTAGGATTTGTATGAGGGAATATGTGCTCAACACTGTAAACAGCTGAGATATGAATGTTGCAATAAACATTGCAGAATGATCACAAAACAATGCCTGGTGCCCAGGACAATAGTCGCATAACCATGCATTTCTTGCAGAATGAGAAGACAAGGTTCCCCTCTGACAAACAATAAGAGGTCCTGCCAGGGCATTGCAAATGTAACACTTTCATTAATTGCTTAGAGAACTTAAAAAGTGTGTTTAACAGAAGCTGTGACCCACAGAGAAACTGTCTATCCTAATAAGAGTGGGGAAATGGCACAAGCGGATCAGCACTGTAAACCTCCCTTGCCCCTTTTCAAGCAGGGAGCAAGCCACTGATCCCTGATAAAAACAGAGTGTGACATGCAGGTGAAAACATATGTGTAAGCTAAATACATAGATGCTGTGATGATTGAGTAAAGGGAGTCAGAAAGCACACACTGGACATGGATATTGATTTGGTGTCAAATGCTCACTCAGGCACAGGCACACATGATTGAACTGGCTAGAAGGCGTGCAGACTCCAGATGACAAACCTGACTGAGCCATCACCACCAACTGAGCTTACAGTGTTTGCCTGAATGTGATCAGTATCAGCACCCCCAGGCAGCTGGCACAGCAGCTTTGTGGATTACAATGCCAATCACATACCCTCACCACCAACAGCAATTACAGTACATACACGTTTGCCCCCCACCCCAGAGACCTCTGAAGGACAAAGACTCATCTAGCTGTCCTTGTTCTCTCATGATGGGAAGGAAAAGGAGAGTTTCACCCAATGTTTAAATCTTGCAGAGGCTATTCAGTATTCTGTGGTATTTATGCTGTATAAAGTGTTTGATTAAAATAAAGCGTACTTAGTATTTTAAAAATAAATTACATTATACAAAGTTATAGTAATACAAGGTTACCATTTTGCACAAAATTGTGAAAATTGTTTGGAAAAATGTGGCTTCAACCACTGTAAATAATTCACAGTACACAGAATATGGTAGCAGCTGACAAGAGTGACTGTGAATATCATTAAAAAACTATACATCTTCAGTTGCATGTAAATTAAATTATTTACAAACAAGAAGAAGGTGAGAAGGATGTGGATGAGGAAGAGGAAGGACTAATACCTGTTGTCTTCGCTTCTCCTCTTCAAGAGCAGCTTTGGCTTCTGCTTCTTTTATCTGTCCAGACATACAAAGTTATAATAAACTGTTGTAAACAGCAGCTAAACCTATTTTCTCACTGAGTCATAATTACTTCTATAGAATGGTTCTCAGTAAAAGTCTGCAAACTTTCCATCATGTGAGCTCCACCTTCCACCATCCGAAAGTCATATGAAAAGAAGTCATGAGAGTTACAATTGATAATTCTATAAAAATATTTTGCAGTACTCAAGAAAGTAAATCAAATGCTAGAAAGAATTAAGAAAAAAGATGATGCAGAAAAAATTGTTAATATGTAAGCATGCCACATATTTGAATCTTAGCACCTGCATTCCATTTTGGTCCTAGAATAATAAACATACATGAAGCTTGAACATATACTAAAGACAACAGGATGGAGTTGCTTCCATCTGAAGAGATGTGTAACTAGGATTCATCAGGTGACTTAACAGGACACCAAATCCTGGAGAGTAGCAGATGCCAAATAGGGATAAAACATCAATAATTATTTTTCATAATGTGAAGGCATAAAATGAATTTACCAGGAGGTTGGCTCACAACAGAGGAAAGTATTCTACTCCCACAGAGTACTTGGCTAAATCTAGAATTTCAGTGCTACAGGACATTTGTAGATGCCAAAAGTTTATGTCAACTGAAAAACAACCAGGCATGCTAATAATAGATAAATCCAACAAAGGCCATTAGAAAGAAAGACACCATCTCACCCTCTTAAGTTCCCAGAATCAGCAATCACTAAGAATAAGTAGCAACAGAAAGTGTATATGGGGGAAGTTTATGTATCTCCCATTTTTTTTTACGTTTTTTGGGCTTTCAGCATTGCAGTCACTGAATCACTACCTTAGAAAAGTTAGATGTAAAAACCTATTAATAACTTGAAATGAAAAAAAATCTTGATCCTAGTAGCTGGAGGATTTGCATACTAATAATGAAAATAGTTCACTGAATACTGTTATCACAGGTAGAACTGGTTACAAATAATTTCCACTTCAAGAGTTTTGATGACTAAGGAGAAACACTAGCTCACGCTTTAGCACACTGTAGCTCAAACAGCAGACACTGAGGGCAGGGTCGAAAGCACAGTCCTATTTGCAGGTTTTCAGACAGATTTTAAAATTTTTAACCTTGTGTCAAATAAAAGAGCTATTGAGAATTTCATTAATCTAGATACAATGGCAGAGTCTCTTTAGAAATGTGTGTAAAGGATCTTTTCAGCATGCACATCTGACATCTGAAAATCTGGTGTGCAAAAAACTACACCACAAGCCCCCTCATTTTTCACTGCCATCTAATGGCAAAACTTCAGGTACAAAAGAAAAAGTGACCTTCAAATGTGGAAAAGAGCAACACAGAATCTTCTTTTTACATTGGTGTGGTCATATTTGTCTAAGATACGTAAGTATAATGTACGCAGATAAAGGGAACCTTAACTATTATAACCACAGTATGGAAAAACATTTCTAGAACTATTTCTTTAATAAAATGTACAGTAAAAGACATATTCAATTCCTAGGCACTATGTGAGTAAGAAATGCTTACTCACTAGGTGCCAGACATGAGAAGTTTCATTAAGAATTAATGCACTTTGGTTTTAGAAATTAATGGGTATTTTGCAAATGTGCAAACTAATTTATCTTTGTAAATGTCTGCAGTTTTCAACAATTTTTTTTCCAGTCTGGACACATTAAACAGACATAAATAAACCATTAAATAATAGACATAAATAAACCATTTTCATCAAGTGCCTATAATAAGAGACCATTTTAGTAAGTCATTTGCATAGTAAGTCAACACAGGTTACAAAAAGGTGCCTAGAAATAATATAAATAAAACTTTATGACTTTATATAAAAACCCCAAAACACATTATTCTGAGAGGAAGGTACACAGAGTTAGGTTATGCCATCCACTATATCTGTGGCATTGCATACAGGAGAAGCTTATAGCCATTTGCTCACTGCATTAGACTGTTTCTCCCTGTGGATTACAACACTGGGGCGGGAAATTAGTATCTGCTACAGTCAACACTGACACAGCACTACACTATCCTGCTGGGTCTCAGCTCATGCAGTCTTACTGTGAGTTCACCTTGCTTCAGGGAAGGACTCCATATCCTATGAACTCATCCTCACATTTTTACTGGCACTGTTTGTTATGGTTGGGATTTCCTAAAGGCACATCCCAAGAGTTTTAGCGTTCAACCTGCTTGCAAAGTTGCAGGATTTGGTCAGTGTGGTACTTGTTAGAATTTGTCAATCAATCCTGAAATCTGAGCAGAAGTTGACTTGCCAGTTTTACTCATTGAGTTCTTGGGTTGTAATTTATCACATCTAATACTTACCTAATAAAAGCCAAGCAAGTTATGCACCGATTCATTTTGTTTATGTTTTTATAAAAGGTTTGTAAGAGCAAGGATCATATCCTTTCTCTCTGTGTGACAGCACACAGCAAATTCTTACTTCACAAAACAGCTGAGCTAGGGAGAAGGCATGTTTAAAGCAGCCTAAGTAGTATTCTGCAGCTGCTGGAAATTCTCAGTTCTTCCAGTATAGGCTAATACCATGTGGCAGGATTACACTCCACACTGGACAAGCTCAGTGAGTGATGGCTGCAAAACCTTCATTGGAAGGACAGCTCTTACAATGCCCTGTGAAGCAGCCTGACTAATCTTACAGCACTAATGACCATTTTATCATCACTGATCATCACTTGTTCTCAGTGGGAGAGAATTAGTTCCAATCAAGTTAAAGAAAAATAAAGGAAAATAACATAATACAGTTTTAAAATAGCATTTGAGTCAATTAATACCATTCATAAATTCAAGTCTGAAAAAACAGCTACTATTCAACAGTACATCCACCTATGTTGTATTTCTGCAGCTACAGCCTTGGAAAAGAATGTGTTCTTTCTTCTACTTTTCTGGAAGCTCTGAGAAGAAATTACAGCTACCACGATACATTACCTCATATGCTTTCCGCTTCATTTCCTTGCATAATGCATCACATTCCAGTGAAACTTGGCCTTCTTGTATCTTGCTGCACTGTATTTCCTGTTAAGGATAATTTGTCTTTTATAATCATTTCCCTATATAAGATTTTAGTTATGTCAACTTCTTTATGAAAATAATAAAACTTTCTTATTTAGTAAAACATTGGTTTTACATATAAAATAAAGCTAATGACTGACTGTTATCTGACCCTGTAATCATGTATTGAATTGTCCTCTTTCCTTCTTTCTAATAAGGTCAAAGCAAGAATAAATCGATAGTCCAGTTTAATTTTTCTCCTCTTTACTCATTTGTTTCCCTTAGACAAGTAAGATAACTTTCCGAACTTCTGGCAGAAAGAGTTTGCATTCAGAGTCTCAGTAATTACATATAAACTATCTTAACTGGCTTAGATTACAGGACAAAATCTGGTCATGGGTGGGGGGAGCGAATTAAGTAATTCTCAATCATACTTTCTCCCCTTCTCCTAATATTGAAGAAATAAAAAAAAAAACCCAACAAAGTGGTTATCTGTCAGCAGAGGCTGATCAGTTTTAAGCACTTGTTCTGTCTATGTCATCTTTTCTCCTGCTGAGCACCCCACCTGCAAGATTTCTGGATGCACAAGATATATTTTGGAGAAGCTGAGGACTCTGGGGAACTGCAACCTATTGGAAGGCTCAGAAGTCAACTGGGTCCAGAAAAGTAATTTAAACACTTTTTAATTAAGACAGATCATGGGGTTTTTTTCATTAAGATATAATTATTTGTCAAGACTTCATATCAATTTCTGTTGTTCCCCTCATTATAGCTATAGTAAATTTGTTATATTACTTTGTCTTTATCTTTGTTAGAAGCTAAGGATGCTGATGCCCATACTTGCTTTTAGGTTTGCAGGGAACCTTAATAAATTACATTAGTTCAGGTTTCCCAACATCTGTGCTAATTCCAACTGCTGTAAATTTTCCCAGTATCATCACAAAAATGTAATTTTTATTCTCAAATCATTCCAGGTAATCTGAGTATTCTACCCACAAAAATTTAAGTGTGCATGAAAATAAAGCTATTGTCAGGCACCTAACATATTTTAGAATTAACAAGATTTTATATTCTGATACAGCAGCCCAGATTTTCAGCTGATGTGAATTGTTACAGCTCTCCTGTAGTAACTGGCCCTATTCCAATCTGAAGCATCCACATAATCCATTCATACAAACCCAGGAACAAACATCCTTCAAAAACTGCAACTTATTAATTTACCTTTTTCAGTCTCTTACAGAGACATCGAAGTTTAACCTTCTGGCTGCAGTTAAGAGGACAGCTACCTGAATGGCAAATCTCTTTACACCGGTGACCACAGGGCAACTGTAAAGAACAAAACACAAATAAAACTCCCACATCAATAAAACATTGTAAAATTACCAAGAACCTATGAATTGGTTTTATTTCAGACATAGCATTTTAACAGAAAACTCATTCAGTTAATCAGTCTTTTAGCTTGTGAAATAATTGATTTTTCTTTTCCTGTGGAGGGAAACGTTTGCTTCTTATTTATTGATTTTCAGTTCCTGTAGGATGATTTCTCTTTTATTGGCACAGCTTGATTAGAAGACAATTTCTCCTTTCACATGTTTCAAGAACAGTCATTTCCACAGCAAGGTACACAACAATCACTCTAGCTATCTCTATGCTGGGGGAATACAAATGGATAAGGTAAAAAACCTCTGAAAACTGAAATTACATGTACTGTAGCTACTTGTAGATTAGACAGATTAATAAAAGGACGAGGAAAGAATCAGAAGCAAAAATACCAGAGAAGAAATCTTGTATGCAAGCATTATCTGAACTATGCAAAAGTCAAATAAAGGTCACAAAAATACTTATCACATCCAAAATAATTTCACAAAACCCTAAATTTCTGCATTTGGCAGATTATCCCATTTCTGCCATCTGAAAGATAAAGACTTTTTTTTACTGCCAGTGCAATTTTTAACTTACAAAGAAAATATTATCATTCATTTACTGTGTAAGAATTGACTTACTAATTTAAGTATGCTGACTGATAAGAATGTAGCGGTGCTCCCAGCATTACATTAGATAAAATGTCAAGAAACTAAACAGATTTTTTTCATTGTTAAGAATCTGACTAAAAATATCCCTTGCTCATACACATGCCCATAAGAAGTCCTCACAATAACAATTTTTCAATTACATAACCCAATACTGTTAATAACTGAAGGTAGAAATCTCACAGAAGACATCTAAGCAATTTACTTACAGAGAGCTTTGAAGCACCCAATTACTTAAAATAGCATTAGACAGTGTTCTTTATTAAAAGTGAAATTTCACCTCTTCACTGTCATCAAGTGACTAACACAAATCAGAAAATGCTCCAAGACATACAATTTTAAGATACATTTTTCACATTTATTAAAATTTCTGAATGTATACATACTACCTCATTTCATCCACATTAATGAAAATAGTAAGTAAGTATCAAACCCAAGTGGGTACACTTTGATTAGTAAATCTGGATTCTCAGAAGTCCATTAGAACAGGCACAACATCTGAGATAGTATCATGAAACACATACCTAAACAGAACATGAATCTTTCAGGCTAAAATTATGGAACACATATACATGTCTTCATGCCCATGACAGTCACAAGCTATTATAGATACCTCATGGTTTCGGCTGGGCTTTTTTAGTTACTGTTTCAGCACATTTCATACAGGACTAGAAGGGGCCTTTAAGTCACCATGTTCAGTTCTGAAATCCAGTCCTCCCACAGGCAGGTACTTCCTGTATCCTTCCAGGACTGGATGAAAGCTTCCCGTGAAAACAGTCCCCCCCACTCTGACCCTATTCTGCTGTTTCACTAAGGAGAGTGCTCCAGGAGATCACTACAAGATGCAAGAGCTTTTTATGAGTTTTCTACGTTTGTTCCAGCTAGTCTAAGCTGCAGTTCTTAACCTCATATTGAAGTATTTCTGTCTTTTCTTAAAAGGCTCTTTATTACCATAGTATTCCCTTAATTGAATTTCAACCATGTTCAATCAATGTTTCTTGAATACATAGCCAGAACTGCATGTAATATTTCAAATGACATCTCGGCAAGAAGGCCTTTGTACAATGCTTTAATTGCTCCTCATTCTTAGTAGAGTACCTTCCCCAAAATATCTTCAGCTCTCATTGCATTTCTCTCTAGCTGATCATGCTGAGAAAATAAGAATATCTGCTGTTTCCTGGGAGCTTATTATTACCTTCACATGTATGGTCTTATTGGGGTTTTTTTTCTGTATTTAATAAGATGACCCCAATACATGTGTTCTACAGATGCACTTCCTCAATTCTCATACACTGACAACATCCCACAACTTTTCATCAGAAATTACAATGGTTTTGGTGCCAAGGTCATTACTGAAAACAATGCAAAGTCAAGTGTCAGTTCAGTCCTTGGGAAATCTTCCTTATTGTTAGTATCTCTTGCTCCAACTTTTTCTTTAGTTTTGATGTTGTTTTGGGGGAGGGAGTTGGGTGGTTTCTTCTGAAGATAATCAAATACAGTTGTTTCCTTAGCCACCTTCATGCTTGTATTAACCCTCTCCTGTATCTGAACTATAGCATTGACTCACTCACTCTGCTGAAGCCTTACACAGCAGATCTCATCTATTCATTTTATCTGGAGGGGAAAATATATGTCGGTCACCTTATCAAAGAAGGAATTTAATTTTTTTCAGGCACAACTGATCGCCAGCAAATATTTTCCCTGAAATAAAAAAATAATTTTTCCTCATTTTGAAAATGCAAGGGAAGAGCTTGTCGAAGCCTTGTATGCTATGAAGGTCAGCCTACCACCCAGAACATGGAGTCTAATGGCCGAGTCTCCTCACAAGTTACCACAATCTTTGCAAAACCAATTTGCTGCTGCATGAACACTGTGCAGCAGGAGGGTCTGTCCCCTGGCTCCCTACAGAAGAGCATCATTCACAGTAACTCCACCTAGTCTCACCTGCAAGTCACCTCATGCAGTTCTAGTCATGGCTAGAACTATTACTTCCAGCTTACTTGTCCATTGTAATTAGGCACATTTTCATTAATAGTGTCAGAGCCCAAACAGTCGTGTCCTAACTGACACATCAGAGCTGCAAATTCAAGACAGTAACCTTCACCTTGACCTCTAAGTGCTACCGCAATGAAGTTCTTAGACACCATTAGACCGAAGTATTTATAGCACAGGAGTATGTTTAATCCAACACTGAAAAGCAAGTGTACACACTTTGTTTCCCTGCCAGCTTTTTTCTTGTCCTATATCTCTGTGCAGGGAACTTTCTTCTTACACCCTCCACTGCAAAACCAACAGTAAAAAAAATATCAAGAGAAGCTGTGAAATGAATGGCAAAACAACATTTCCCCATGATCTCAGAAAACAAAAGCAATCATTCTGCTTCTTCTGCTGGATAAAAAATGTAATGGGAAAGGATTTTTTTTTGCTTGTTTTTAAGTGTCAGTGCTGAACTACTTGGTGCTAAAACAGAAAGTGCATGCCACCTTTAGATCCTTTTCTACTGTACAAAATCTCTTGTCAATAGCTTTAGGACTAAAGCCCAAATTGAACAGGCTTTGTTTGCAATGGCAAGGCCATTAAAAGAAGGGATTTAATCCACAGCTCTGGTGGAAAAAAAAAACCAATACAAAATGTCCTACAAATACTTTTCCCATAGGCAATGCATTTAAATTTTAACATTACACCTGATGATAAACTCTGTCAACACTTAAGGAGGCTTAAGTGATCTCCAACAGAAGGTAACAAACACAACCTGTTAATACACATCTGATAATAAAGAAAATAGCCTGGTACTAAAGAAAAAAGCACTTTTGAGCAGCGATTCCAAAAGCTAAGTGCAAAAGAGAATTTTACCACTTTCAAAGACAAAACTAAATTTTTGCAATCCACATATATTTGCAGTGTGTGTTTACAGAATTAAATTCTATTTTCAGAATGTTCAATTAATTTAATGTATTAAAAAACCCAAAAATTAGGTATACTTTTGAAATTTACAGAATCACAGAATTGTTAAGGTTGCAAAAGACTTTTAAGATCACTCAGTCCCTTAAGTTAACCACTAAACCATATCTCCAAGTGCCACAGCCACACATTTTTTTGAACACTTCTGATGGTGACTCTACCGTTTCCCATTTCCATAGGCACCCTAGTACAATGGTTGACCACCTGTGAAGACATTTTTCCTGATATCCAATCTAAACCTGCACTGGCACAATTCGAGGCCATTTCCTCTTGTACTGTCACTTGTGTGAAATGAGACCAATCCCCACCTTTACAACCTCCTTTCATGCAAGTGTAGAGAGGTGAAAGGTTCACCCTGAGCCTCCTCTTCTCCAGGTTAAACACCCCCAGCTCCCTCAGCTACTCCTCAAACGACTTGTGCTCCAGACCCTTCACCAGCTCCATTGCCCTTCTCTGGAACTGCTCCAGCATCTCAATGTCCTTCTCGTAGTGAGGGGCCCAAATCTGAAAACAGGATTCTGGGTGTGGCCTCACCAGCGCTGAGTACAGGGGGAAAATGACATTGTTCCTACTGCACTATCATGTTAAACGACATTTATCATAATGGAGTCCCATATTTCACATCAAGACAAAAGCAGAGTGCACAGTAAAACTACAAAATATGGCTATTGCGTCAAAAAATACTACATGGAATAAAGTATTAAAAACAGATTCACAAATACTGACAGGAAAACATAAACAATGAAAACTGATAGACTTAAAATGTCTATGTAAGAATTGTCTCAAAACATCTGCAAGCATGATCATAAGAATTTAATCACCCTGATTAAGAAAAAAGAAAAAGTTAAATTTCCTTCAACAGGATATCTTGTTATTATTGCCAAACAAGATAATTAACTTTTCAATTAAAATATCTCATACATAACAGCTGTGGCAGCATTAACGACACTGCTTCTCCCTAAAGCAGAAAGGAAATGTGAGCTGTACTATATAATACTGGAAGTCACTTTTTTAGTTTTATACTGCCACAGCCAAAAGAAAAGCATGAAACTTCAAGTTTTTCAAGTTTCTGTAGCATTTTTTCAAAGGACCAGACAATGTAATTGGTTTTCTTTATCCCCAAATGTACTATGGCAACTGTAAAAGAAATATGGTAGCACACTGTCTACTGCAATTTCCATTAACCAAAAAACATCTCAAAACAACAACTGCAGTAAAATTCTATTGAACCTAAGTTACACTATGGTAAGCTAGGAGTGATAGTGCACATTGATTTATAGCAAACATCAACTTCACTGAGCTCTGCGAATGACTTGATCAATGTCAGCTTCTAACGTCGAATAAGAAAATTCTCATGGAACCCTAGCTTGAAGTTTACTTGAGGCTTCCAGAACTACACACAAAACCACTTCCAAATTAGTTTTGGGCAGACATTTTAGATTTGCAATCTGTAAATGCTCTAAATTCAGTAGTCCTATCCATCTTATCTCTGGCCAAGTTGTTGGTAAGTTCCTGTCTTATGAGACAAAAACTTAAAAACAACAAAATGGGCTTGGCCTGTATTTGCCAGGGAGATGTGCTGGTGGAAGTGGCAGGGTGGTGCCTGTTAAGGCTGCCCCTTCAAATTGTGTTCATCAATGATTCCTTTAAAAGAGAACTGTCAGTATAATTTGTATAATGATATAGGTAGCTACTTTTCTCAAAGCTGCAGAGGTCTATTTTGTTTATAAAACAGAAACAGATAAAACATCCCTAGAACTGTTCAGTATTCAGAGAAATGGGAACAGACTTTTTAGACAAAAAAATGGTAAAAACCCTATACAGTACCCATGTAGTTACCAAAGTAGGATCTGAAGAAAGCAGGATGAACTGTAACACAAAGAGATGAACTACCTGAAGCAAGAAGGTACTAATAGCTAATAACTTCTATATTTCATGAAAGACAGTAAGAGCTAGAGCTAGCATCACAGGAAAGGAAGAACATGCATTTTTCCATCATCAATAACACTAAAACAATTCCCTGGATAGCAGAAACTGCAAAAAAACTAATTTTCCAAGGCATTTACAGGAGAAAGAATTTTAAAATTAAGTTAAAACTTTATAAAACTAATGTAAATTCTGTTGTTGTACTATTTATTTCACACCCCACCAAACTAAGTAAAAAAGACCCTCTGTGGAACAGGGCAATTCTGAATTGCAAGCTAGAGTTTGGGACCACTGCTAGGTGGATTTTAAATCCCAGACTAAGTCTGGGAAATACATTTAGAAAAATCACAACAGTTACATTAATCAAAGACAAGCTATGGGAAAAAAAAACTCTTTGAAGAGACGCTGAAGTACAGAACATATAGTTCATGATAAGAGATTATAAGCACTTTTGAAAATACAGAGAAGGAAGTCTTGGAGCAAATAAAACCAAAGTAACAGAGAGGGACATGAAAGGACAAAATTAAGAGGTAAATGGACAACTAAATAATCTCCCAAAGTGTTCCCCCACCAGGAAGAGAGCTTTCAGACATTCCAGATGAGAAAATTGTGACAGGCACATTCATTTACAGAAAAAAAATCCATCAGATAGGCATCTACAAGGGCAAAAAGCAGAAGACATAAGTATGTATAGAGCACAGCCTTCCTGTTGTCTGAAAAGCAGAGGACCACTGCTAGGAAAGCAGCAGGAATCTTGTAAATTTTTGTATTTACTAAAAAAAAAAAAAAAAGTTTTCTAATAAAGACAAAGATTCCGATTTGAAGTTTCTGACACTGGATGATAATGAAATAATGCTTTTCCACTTTACACATTTTCTAACCCTCCAGTGGGAAATGGAGTAAAGAAAGAGCGGTCATTCTCAGCACAATTAATGACAAAGGAACAAAAATAAAACAGTAAGTAAGGCAAGGATTTCTGAAAGCACACAAGCAGCACACAACCACAGAACTGCGAGGGACAGGGACACAGTCATTTGACCCATCCCTCACATCCAGTTGTGGGTAACACTGCTGTAAGAGAAATCCTGAAATGTGTCTAAGCTGCTTCTGATGCTTCTCCAACCAGCTCCTGTCCTGTTCCACAAACTTTATTACTCAAACGTAGTATTGAACAGGAATCTTCTTTACTGATGCTACTGCTCATAGTCTAAGTATCATGCAGTCAGGATATTATTCTTCTCTTCTTCACAGCAAACCTTTAGATGTACCCAGATACAGCAGAGAGGCTAACTGGTCTTCTATTTCACATTACTTTACATATATTTCACTAACACACCAGGGCATTATTAGCTCATCCCATTTATTAAGTATAAATTCCTTAGCCCCCAAATTGTTGCACAGATAGGGATTCTAAACCTGTGCTTAGATGAGAATATTAAGCACAATTCTCAGCATTTTTCCTAATCAAACAGCATCCTATAATTTTTGAGATATAAACTGATGACCAGTTTTTACCTACGTGAGAGGACATACTTTTCCACATTCAACCTCATCTGCACGCTTAAATATTCAAGCCATTAGGTCCTTGGAGACAAACCTCTGCTCCTTTAATATAACCCTCCTAGCTGACAGCAATACATTAATAAATGTCCAAGTACAGTTCACTAACCACCTTCACATCTATCATTTAACATATTCACTTAGACTAAGCTTCTCTAGTTTGCTTGGCCTATATTCCCAAAATCCCACATACCCATCAACTCAAATATTTCTTTGTTAATATGGCTTACCTCTTTTGGACACTGATTTCTGCAGGAAATAAGTAGCTCCTTTTCTTTTAAATCAGCACATGTTAGTTTTCTGTAAAAGGAAAGATTTATTTGTGTTAAAAAAAAATTCTGATTTAAAAACAACAAAAGGCAATACAATTAGGGGTTTATTTTCAGTATATTCCACTGTAAAGAAAAGTGGACTCATTTGTCCACATCCTGTGTGACTAATATAAACTGCCCTGTTTTACAGACAAACCCACAAAATTTAGGGGACTTGAGGTACTTTAAAGGAAACGAACAAAGAAAAACATACTTGCATATGATGAATATTTTCAGAATTATCCCCAAGCTCCAACTTCTATTTCATAAAGTCTATCCACACACACAAATGATTAAAAAGGTGTACAAACGGTTACTAAGCAGTTTTTTAGTTAAAACAAGTAGAAATTGAAGGACATTAACTGCAAAGACAAAGACCTTTAACACTAACTACATTAATTCTAATACTTGTATAAAATTCTTCTTTACATACTCTAAAAGAAACACATATAAAACAAATGTTATGTAGATTACTATATATTTGCATAATTCAAAGGATTATCTATATTATAAAAACAATTTCTGTTCATGAGATTCATGCATTTATAGTAATTTTAGCAGTAATACCAAATAAAAGACTTGCAAAATTTAAATAGAAAAAAATTATCTTTGAAATTATAATCAAGAGAAATTTTATAAATTGCCATAAGAGTAGCTCCCATCCCCAGACATTTCAAATTATTTCCAGTTAATAGCATTCAAATGGAAAGCTGGGTTGTGTTCTGACACTTACAAGCACTCAATATACAGTACAGATAGCTTGCAGTGACACTTTATTTTAAGCATCTGGAGACACGATGGGCAATCCCCAGGATGACAGGGCAAAACGCATCGGTGAGGACAGCCAGCTGGCCGGGGCTTGGTGCACTCCTCTTCACACTGTGAACATTCTGGACCCGCCTAACAAAATAAAAACAAAGTACTAAAGAAAGTGCCAAGTATTTGTTTTGTGAGGTGTCATTAACGACCTGTTACATATAAGAAAGAGTTGGGGTGTTTTTGCTATGAGAATCAAGCTACTCAGTAAGATATTTCACAAGCAAGAGTAATTATTAAAATATGTTTTTTAAGAGAAAACCAGAAATGCCAGTGTTTGTCAGTCAAAGAGAATTCTATTTTCCCTCCTGGGCATAAAACAACCTACTTAATATCAGTGCTTTGGAAAATGACCATAACCCCTGTTAATTCTCTAAGGACAATTGTTAGAAAAAGAAGTAATTTTATATTCAAAACTAATTTATCCCACTCACCATGTTCCTGTAATGCTTGAGTCATTACATACTACTCTCTAACACAGGGGTGGAGGGGTTGGTATGCTTGATTTTAAGAAGCAAACTTTAAGTCATTCAATTCCCATACATATATGATGTTCTGTATAATCTTCCAAAGAGGATTATTACTGGGGTATATCCTAGGAACTGCCTATGGTTCGCTTTTACTCCACAGACTATACAAGTCTAGCAGAGCTGTGATGTCACTCTCATTCCAGGTGATTCGATCACCTGGTGATGAACATCACAGCACAGGAAACAAAGCTTCATTTCTACTCATATTCTTAACAACACTTCCCGAACCCCAGTCTGCAATCAAATACACCCAGACAGATTGACATGATTTATCAACTGAACTTACATAGCACAATATTTAAGGCCCACTATCCAAGAATAAAGCTACACACAAAGCTTCCTCAAAAGGACTATTCCAACACCAATTTTTCACTTTACACTGTTCAAAATAAGAGCATAAGAATTTTAAGTTTTTAATAATTTTCCCCCAGTCCCCTTTCCTTCTCCTTCTATAGTTGAACAATTTTTGCCGAAGTTTAAAAAGAAACCTTTGTACAATGATTGTTTACAAATCACAAAAATTCAAATCTAAAAATAACAACAGCAACTAAAACCATTTAGAAAACTGTCATATAACATTCAACAGTAGGTAAAAGCAAACAGCTGGCCTTTGCAACATTTTCTTAATACAACATGCAGAACAAACTAAAATTCCAGACAGAGAAATCACTACTCAGACATATAACCCAGAAATTAAATCAGCCCTGACTACATTTAGTCTACCAAAACAAGAGAACAAAAGCTCTAAAGGTCAACACCAACTTGAGTTCATAAGAATTGAAGAAAATTGAGAAATTATATTTACCCATACTTTGCAGGTACATAGACTCCCATTTTTCTGAGAATGCATTGCCTCATTCAAAATGGAGCTAGGAATAGTCCTGACTCATTCACATTTTAATTGATTTAACTGAAGCCAGAGGCAGGCAGCCTCTTATCATCAGAACTGAGGATGCTTAACTGTCACTCTCACTATTTACTGAAGTCACTCTATTGCTGCAAGTTACTGTTCCAACAGTTGCACTAACAGCCCATACTCCTCAGACAAAATTTCCACAATCATAAATAGATTAATGTATTAGCTACGATATACAGTTATTAGATGACAACACCACCACTTCCAGGACAGGAATTCATAGGGATATTATGCTATTTAAGTGAAATATAACAGCTAATTAAAATATAACATTTCTGCTTTGTACCCAAATGAATGCTTCTCTATTTTCTAAATCCCCAGACTGCTCATGTTGCAATTTTTTCTAAAGTAATGCTTAAAAAAAACTTGAGAAGCTGTTTTCCTCCAAATCATGACTCTCTCAAACCACAAAACATATATATGTGGCTTTGACTGCTCACAACTTGAACAATTTTAAGCTTTATGCTTTTGTTTCATGTTATATTACCACCTACTTCTTAACTGCATAAATGACAGTTTCTAGTGGACACTGATAAACATGAATATATCATCCCAGTACTTTGAAAAGTCTCCAGCAATTTGGCAACATTTCCATGGTCTCCTAAAGGTCTCCCAGCCTCCTCAACCCATCTAAGCTCTCCTCAGTAAATAGCTTCCCCAGTAGACTGCAAGTGCATTTGTATATAGGGATTATCAGTAGTTTCCTTGATCTTGACAGTTACAAAAAGTAACTTTAGAAGAGACTTCTCAAGGGTATTAAGTAAGGTTCTGATGAAACTGAAGTAATGTCAACACAAAACAAAAAGTTATAAAACTTGCAAAAACGGTACTATTGTCTCAGATTTATAGTCTAAGGAAATATAGATTAGCTAACTGTCACAGCACCAATGGGAACAGCACACATACAAGTCTCCCAGTGGGATCTGGAATAGATCTGTACCTTCCAGCTGCAAATTCTTTTTTTCCAAGTAAAACTGAAGACAATACATATCCATATAAAATATACAAAAACAAAAGCAAAAAGAAAATTAACCTACCTTCTTTCCATCTTCATTACTGTTTAATTTAGTAACATGATGACATTCTTTCATACATGTATGATTCTGACAGTCAAGAAGCCGCCCACAAAATCTCTTACATGAATAGGGATTTGCAGAGTGACATGGTAATGGACTAACCTGAAAGTTAAAAATAAAGAAATAAATATAGACATGCAGGTGGATATATATACAAACATTACACATATGTAGCGTGTGAGATATATATATTTACACACATAGAGACACAGAATTATTACTGAGAAGTTTTGGTTCTCCAGTGTCTTTGTAAAACAAAAAACACCAGTGAAATTCTATTTGATTTTTTTTTTAAGTATCATTTGGGTTCCTGTCCACATAACAATGTAACCACACAAATTTGTTTTACACTGATTATAACAGGAAAAAAAGCACACTTCATTAAACAAGGTAACTTTTGCAGCACAGTTTCCCTTTGTTTTTGAAAGACTATTATTCGCACAAATCTTTTAGTGTCATTTGGTCTGTCTTTCTGAACTACACTCATGTCTTCCATTAAAGGTTCTTAGGGTCCTTTACTATAATTGTAGAAGACAATTACAGTTTGCTTTCACAGGGCTAATTGTGCTTTGGTCACCATAAACCGAAAATGTTTTACAGCTGGAAAAACCGAAAACAACCTGCAAGCCAGAAATTCCAAAAAGCAAATACTGACTGCGTCAAATATAACTCCCAGGAGAGGTAAGGAGAAACAGAAATGGCTCTGTAACAGGACTAAGATTTTAATGTCTTATGTCACATTTGTACTTTCTAATTTGAGGTTGTCCCTCCAATTAGCAGAACTCTGTAGTATTCTTCAGACCATCCACTTAGAAGCCATTACTCTTCATCGGTACTGAAACCCGGTGTGAACTCCTAAATAGGTTACTTGCCTAAAGTTGAATAGTACAATTCCCTCCATACAAAAGGATTAGAGGAAACTCACTGTTAGCATTTTCTAACCATTATATAATAATCATACAAAAAAGATTAGTTTTCTGTGATGCTGTCAAAAAAATTGGGTTTTTTTAAAATTTCGTGATCATTTCACAGAGAAAAAACAAACTATTCGTGATGTTATTACACAAGAAGCTAATGTGACATAACTCACTTTGACTAGACTAAGGGTGTGATTTTATGTTGCAACTGCAGTTGACTGAACAGCTTTACCCCTTCCTTTTCTCTCTTCAAACTCTACAGCCCTCACTGCAATCTACTACCACTTTGAACAAGTCCTACCACACATGTCTCTTCACAGCAATATAATACAAATAATTGACATGGAAGAAAAGAAATCAATAGAATAAAGTTTCTTGTCTTTTGCCAGTGACTTGGTCATACAAACAGGTGAACATAGGAACTGGAAAGAAAGAAGAGAGATGGCCCCACAGGGCAGAGTGAGGGACAGCCTCCCTTCAGCATTGCCCATGTTGATCTCCTTCAATCACACAAAGTACGATTTAAATCGACTTGCCTGTATAAATTTTTTCTGGGCTTCACTCAAAAAATACTAGTCCACATCACATCACTGCAAAATCCAGTTCATCCACAAGACTTCTGAACTCCTCTTATCCTGACTCACCAAGACTGAAGAGCAGTCTGCATGGCAGGCTGAACATCAAGCATGGCATACACAAGAGAAAACCTTGAGGCCATCGCATCTAAACACTTCCACACCCGTGTCAGAGCTGAAGCTAATGCTGGCTAAAGCACCAGTACAACAACCACACCTGGTTCCTACTGCCCTTGCAAACATTCTGCTCTGTCTCCAATGGATGTTTCTGGTGACCAAAGGAGGAAAAGCCAGCAAGCAGCAGGCCTAATAAAAAGAGGGTCTGAAGTAGAGAATAGTACCATACCCAGAATGCACACACCGATTACCAAAGCTTTTAATGTTCCTAATATCCTATCCCTTCATATCCTCTTCCATCTCCCTCCTCAGAGCACATCCTTTCAGTAGCAGTGTAAGTAGTCAAAGGATGTTGAAAGATAAAAGAATGAAAGAAAATATGTATTAATCATTACATTTCACCCACTTCTCTACTTTCCTTGCTCACCCATTGCACTCAAGTTTTTTATGCCTACTGGCTCTCCTGTGGCTCAGGCAGTGACAGCAGATCGGGCAATAATAGCAATCAGGTCTAGGGCTGTACTGTTCCATAATGCTGGTGAGACTTTGCTTTACCAGGAGTTAGTCTTCCACCAGACAAGGACACAACCACTAGCTCCAGTCAGAGCCAAGCACTGAGGCAGAAGTAGAACATCCCTTCCAGAAGCATCTCTCAAGTATACAGATGAGAGGCACTGTTAAACAAAGGCAAGGGCAGTGAAGCACACAAGCCAGCCAGGCAACAACGGCAGCTTTCAGAGGGTTGAGTGGAGAGAACATCCCAGCCCTTTGGCTGCACCCAGCATAGCTTCAGCTTGAGCTCAATAAGATACGACAGTCTTCCGGAATCAACTGACACTGTAGCCAAAATTTGAAAATTCTCAATTAATTTAAACCTACTTTTTTTTTTCCCCTCCATTCTCTGTTGTGTATCTAAGTAATAAACCCAGAGGACAAAGTAAAATTTGACTTCCTACAGTTGGAATGCATTTCTGAAAGGGCTAAACAGGGGCTGGAACTCTTGCTACAAACATCAAAGTAGCCACAAACTCCAGGAGGCTGATGAGCCGAAGAATGAAGAAGGCAGATGAGAACCATAAGTATTTTATGAAAGCTGAATGGGAAAAAAAGAGAAAATAAGAAGACATCATTTTCAGACTCCAGGTCTTCCTCAGGACAAGGAAAGGAGGGAAAGGAAAAAAAGATATGACAACTTTCAGAAGCTTTCCAAGAAATCTCCCAAATGCATAAAAGCAATTAACAGATAAATCAATTAGAGTATGAAAACAAGTATCAACAGGGCAAGGAAATTTTGGAAATCTTTATAAAGTGTTTAGCCATAAAGATGAATCTCATCAAGTTTTACATAAAATTTTATCTAGAGGCAGAGTAAGGGTATTCCTCCTATGAACGGAGAATGGAGAACCAGAACTAAAACTCACTTAGAATACTAAAACATACCATTAAATTCCTACTAAAAGAAAAAAAAAAAAAAAAAAACACCCAAGAAGAAAGAGAGTTCAATGATATGCCTAGGACAGAAAGACTGATATTACAGGATATTTACAATACTCATAAAGGAAGCAAAAGCAGAGCGTTTTCCTTCCTCTAGAACATTTAATGAAATGAAGCAACTAGAAGAAAATTATATACAGGAGATAAACTGATGTCACTGTCAGTAAGGATTTCCTTCTATGTCCTTATGTACCTTGTATCAGCTCTAATTAGTGTTTCCCATAAAAAGAGATTTAGAAAAGCAACTTGATTTTAGAAGATCATACGTGTACTACTGCTATGAAATTCCAATGCATATAAGTTTAAAAAAAGGGTAGAACATCAAGATTTCTTTCAGATGGCACCAACTGTTGATAGGTGGTTTTTCTGACAAACAACCTGAAACAAAATTGAGAACTACTCTTAAGAAGCTACAAATGGAAGAATGATGAGTTATTTATTTTTCTAAATATATGTAAAATTATTTAAGAGAAGGCTGTAGACTTCAGCTAAAGGAAATCTTCTTTAGCCTAAACACTGTATAGAATCATACTTCCACTAAGCACAGATTTTATATAATTACATCATCTGAAAAGAAATTTTAAGTCTGTTTGTTCAAGTGATAAATTGCTTGTTCTAAATGCCAGAACATGTAAGAGCTCAAACTAAATCAATCCCTTAAAAATACTTCCTAAATTAAATACCAAAGAGATATAAAAAAAAGAAACAACAAACCCACACACAATTCCCCCAACAAACAACCAACTCCAATACCTACACAAATTAAAATTACTGTCCAAATATTAAAAACTTAGACAGTAGATTTGCTTGTTATACAAGTCCTAAGGTGTTTGCTTTTATTCTCTATTCTACACATTGTCAGCAGGCATTCTAAGAAAACACAAGAAGACTTTTTAGCTTGCTTCATTCCTAGTTTCTTTCTTTTTTATATCTCTTCCATTATAGGAGGTATAACAACAGTCCAACATAAGTAGTAACATAGTACAGCAATAAGCACCTACTCACAGCAAAATTTTACTTAAGAAAATTGCTACTACTTTTGTCACTTGTGAACAGCTCCCACTTCCCAGTGAAAATCCCCTCAGGGGCCGGAAACTTCTACTGGAGAGAAGCATTCATAAATACATATGTTTTCTCTTATTAACAGAAGTAAATTAATTTGAGCTGATATTATTTGTTAAGAACCCATGCGGCTTTAAAATACTGAACGTATTATTACATGTTATTTTTTCCTTTCCAGAAGTCTCAGAACACAAAAATGTATAATGAGCACAAAATCCACTGCAAATAAAATAAACTTCCCACACATATTAATGAAACATTCTTTTCCTTAACTTCCACCAAAATCTCAAAGACTAGGAGACAATTTCACTCAAGGAATTGCTGCACTCCAGCAGGAAGGCAGCACCACCCTCTGCTGGCTGAAAGAAGTAACATTTCATCTAGAGTACCATGTAGCATCAAAAAATCTAAATAATTAAAGTCAGCTATAGACTCCCAAGGATTTATCCTTATTTTCTACACAAATCCATAAAGAATACATGACCCAAAGCCACTGAATTATTTTGCTAAGACTAGTATGCAACAGAAAATGAAATATTTTTTTAATTATTCTGAAACAAGTAGTAATATGTAGTAATTGTTTCTATTTTCTCTAGAAAGAGTAGTGATACTGTCCTTCTGCTATGAGGAAGGACAAAGTCCACAGCCATGTACATCTGAACAGGACCAAACCCTTCTACATTGTCTAGATCACATTACAGAATGGGTCTATCGACCACAGCTTGTATTTTGTTTATACATAAATTCATGGAAGTTTGGGTGAGATTTGGTATGTCCTATCAAAAACCATGTCACTGCCTCAATAAAAAACTGGCTAATACACATGGCAAATTTTACTGTGGAAAAACAAAGCAAAGCCCATCTGTTCCAGCAACAAACAGAGATGCACTGCTGCTCTTTTCATGCCCTTTCAGGACACACCTTTCTTCAGCAACCATCAAGCTGCAAAGGAGCTCTCTGAAAAAGCTGCACTCAGCCTGGATGGGTTCATGACCGTGCTGCCCAAAAAGACTACGGCTACACGAAGATTGGTGACATTTGAGGATGTCACCAGAACATAATCAAGCCACCATTATAACACACACCAAGAGATTATTAATAAAGGACAAAGAAAAGAAAAAGAGGTATCTTCAATATCTTTGTGTTTAGTGTTTTCTAAAATTTTTTACTTGCTTAATAATGATCCTAAAAATGATCCTAGCTTTTTAAAAAATATTGTTAGTCAGGCTTTGACAGTGAATTTGTACCAGATATACTAGTAGACAAAGTCATAACAGGAATAATTTTCTTTAAACTAGTTTAGCAATCATCTTTTGAAATCAAGAAAAAATACCTGACCTTAAATTTCTTAAATTTTAGAAATTGTTGTGAATAATGATGATAGCTATTTCAGCATCAATTAAATTCTCTTCTCATGTAAGCCTAAATAGACAGTGACTTCATCTAAAACTAGATAAGGCTACACACCAGAAAGACAAGTTAATAACTAACACTAAAGAAGTTTCCACTATCTTGTCTTATTTCATCCATGTGTGCTTAGATTCAAGTCACATGAGAATCTCCCTGTATGACATTTTGTTCCTTATCCCTTTAAAATATACACAGCAGTTCACAGAACTCAAGAGTGTGTGACAGAGAGAGAATATTAACTATAGAATGAAGGGGGAAAAAGCATAAATATTTAATAAGAAGACCACCAAAAAACATTGAAACACAATTTAAACACCTACAAGAAAACACAAATAGCTACATAAATCATGAATTTAAATTTCTGTCCATGAATTCTACAAAGTCAAATAGTTATACATTCTTTAGAAAGGAACTAAAATACCTTCTGATATGTAAGCTGTTATGTTAAGGTACTTCATTGATTTTAAAATATGTATTAAAAAATCTATTATTTCTTTTTAATGCCTTTTGTTTTGCAGACTGACAAAATAAGACATTTGCCATATTTCACTTCACAGGGCAGTTCCCATGACTCACCTCATGCTGTCCAAGACACTCCCTGTTAAAGAAAAAGAATCAGAGATTTAGAAAATGCATATTTGTTTAGGGGCTTAAAATAGTGACAGTGCTTTTCACACAAAAATTAGTGCTATCTATTTTTTTAAAGTGCAAACTAAGAGAAAATCATCCATCTATGCAGATCAATGCCTCCTCCTTTTCAACAGTTGTTTGGATTGCTGTGTTTTATAACAAAAATCTCAAAATTTGTTTCATGCGTAAATTAATTGTAGTTGTATATGAAATCAGTTACTTTCTAGAAAGTAACCTGCTTTTGTTCCAAATATCATCTTGTCTGTACTAATACCTCATATTTTTCAGTTATTTCAGAGATTTAGTCTACTCTAATGCTTACAGTTCTCTCCCTTTTAGAATGGTCTACTGTTCCTAGGTAAGAAAACCTGTACTTGGAACAGAATTGTGAAGGTATTAAATGGTGACTCATTCAAACACTGAAATCAATCTTTTGCTCAAGTTATTTTGAAAAGTATTTTTTTCTTTTTACCTCTCATTTCATATCTGTCATTCCCTTGATTTCTCTACTAAAATCTTGTAAGGGAGAGTAATGAAATCGTGAATATTCAAGCTAAAATATGTTTAAATCAGTTCCTAAAAACTTCCAAGAGTTATTTTTAAAAAAAAATATCCCTGATAACTTCTCTGACACAAAATAACTAACAAGAGCTACAGATGATGTTCAGGACAGCCGGCAAGAGCAATCAGTTACCTAGTGTAAGAACCAGCAGATGCAGCACAGGAGCCTGTTCTTCACAGCTCAACTACCTTAAATCCACAACAATCTTGCTATATCCAGCTAATTTGGCTTCTAGAACCTCTGCAATCTAGCGTAGCACACTTCTGTCCCACTGCAATGGTAAACTGCTCAACCAGCCAGATGGTCTTCTGCCATGTAACCAGATCTTCGGATGAGCAATTTCCCACAGCAAACCTGTATTCAAGTTGAGCTGTAACGGTGTCAGATAAAGTACCAGACACATAAAAAACTATCAGGATCACTGGGCTCAAATAGTAGTAGCTAGTTTTTGTACACTGCTTGGACAGCAGTTACATATGGAATTCTTCAGCTTGGGACCTATCTTGTTTAATTATTTTTCCCCAGTAACTTGGAAGAGACAAAATGCACCAATTTTGCAGATAATGTTAAAGGACAGTACAATCAACACATCCAAGTGCAGGGGTACCATTCAACATTTAAACAGGTTGAAGGTACAACCTGAGAGGATTTTCATGAAATGCAGGAGACAAAGTCCTGCATCTAGCGACTGACTAAATCCCACCAACACCAAAGGCTACAGTCTGGGGATAGAATAGTGGCAATAAGGGGAAGCTACCAAGATGATGAAGTCTGGCTCCTTCCTGAGATTCAGAGCAGGGATGCAAGAGACAACAATCCTACTCTTAAACAAGGAAGGTTCTGAGTAGAACTGATGTACTCGACGGACTTAAAGGTTCAGCTGGACAAAACCAGACAAAAATGCCCTGAATTCAGTGTTGATCTGCTTTAAGTAGGAGGCTGGACTAGATGACCCCACCTCAAGGTAACTTCCAGCCTTAATGACTCTGCAAAATTAGCAGAGCAAATAGAAATCTTCCTTTTCACTATTTACAGAAATAGATACTAAATATATTCCACAACAAACCTCTCAAAGATATCATGCTCATGCTCAAAGATATCAAATAATAGGAAAAAAATCAGAAATTACTGCAAAATCTCACAGTGAAGGCTGAAATCCACCACTAACATCCATCCATTACAGAATAGTAATATTTAAACTATTCTCCATTATCATATTGGTGCAAATACCACTGTTCTAGCAATGATTCCAAAAGAGCTGCTAATGATGTAAGAAGTCGTCAGGTCATTTGCTTTGTAGCAACAAATGGTTTTTATTATTTTGTTAATTCAGGAAACTCCTCTCATATCACTTAAAAAATTACAATTGCAAAGGTCAATCAAGAGAGTTGGGATATTACAATATTAATGTGATCTAATGCTAACAGAACCTTAATTTGCCCCAAGCACTATGAAATGTAATAGTTCTTCCTCCAGTTAGAAAATTAAGTACAATTTTTCCAGTATGGTTTCCTTCTCACATAGTAGACTTACCTCCTCTGGGGCCCAGTCTTCAGACTAACAGACGTGATTTTGATGTTGAAATTCAGAGGACCAAGGAGATATACCTTACATAATGCATGATGTTACACAGTGACCTCTGCTGAATACCTACATGAGACAGCTTCTACAGCTGGCTTCGACCCAAACACTGAAACCAGATTGCTCGTAACAATCTGACTTTTTCACCTTTTGAGTGTGGCTTTGAGTCCTAGGATCAGAAGCATTGAGTGGTCACACCTTTGAACAAAAGTAAAACCTACTAGAGCACAATCCTACATTAAGTTGTAAACGTATCTACATAGACAGTTAAACAGATCTTTTCAGTATCTTCCTTCACCCAGTTCTCACTTCATAAAATGAAGGATGTTTAAAAACCAAAAAGACACTAACGCCTGTAAAGTATACAGAGTTAAAACCAGTAACAGTACACAACACAAAACCAGACCAAAACCACCAGCATTTTATTTTTCAAAGAAATATTGAGTTCTGAGTCCTCATTTCATAATGCAAACAGAGGTTCCATCAAATCGAAAAGAAAAATGAAATTAGTCATCATCATCATGTCTTCCCTTATATCCTCAGCATAATCATAGAAAGTTGATTCAGCTCAACTCAAGGAGCAAAACCTTCTGGACAAGTCAAAAACAGAAAGGAAAGAAGCAGATGGGGTAAAAAGTGTCCACCTGTCATTCACTAGCATTCAATAACTGAGAAACAAAATAGCAACTCATTATGCAGAATATTATGATCCCATAAACCAAAGAAGACAGAAAATACACAGAAAAAGTCATGTCACTGATGACTACCAAACCGCAATTTTCATATTTATCTTTTAAAAGAGCATTACACACAACA
The DNA here is from genome assembly GCA_034509425.1 of Eopsaltria australis. Lineage (NCBI taxonomy): Eukaryota > Metazoa > Chordata > Aves > Passeriformes > Petroicidae > Eopsaltria > Eopsaltria australis. The sequence continues at coordinate 1,048,521 of JAVTVJ010000253.1, read as the reverse complement.
CATACCAGAAAGAACTGATCTTTACTAACACAATCAATCCTTTCATACAGTGCATAGACACTACAGAAACGTCTATCATGGTGCTCCTAGCTTTATGAGATTGGTGTTGGCATAAGGCTCTTCCTTGTCAGCTGCAAATAAGGTTAATTTCATGTCCAACTCTACAACAGTATAAAAAGAAAAAAAATCTTGTCATATAAAAACTTTTTTGTTTTTTTATTTTAATACTTACACTGGTATAGGAACCTGACAGGGAGGGCATGGTAGAGCAGTCTGAATGAAGGCTGGCTCAGATGGCTGTTCCCAAGGGCCTGCAGACTGATGCTGAGAGCAAAAGACACTGGTTGAATACAAAACACAAATGGAACTATCGCTTGACCATAAATAAACGTAACATCTAAAGCATTTCCAGGTCTAACAAATTCATTTTCTAGTAACTAGTTTTTTTACTAATGGAAATCTCCACACCTCCTACAGACAAAAAATTACAGTTTAATCCTTAGCCTGGTTAGGGATGGGAAAATTAAGTCTTGTGGCTCCTAGTGCTAAAAATTAAACACCAAGCCAAATGAAAAAGACCAGTAAAACAATTCTAACCAGTTAATAAAGGTAAAAATATTTCAATTAGTAAGCTAATTCAATTACCATCATGCAGACGTGCCACGTTAAAAAATGATAAACAATTTCTGACTTCTAACCTGTGCAAAATTTGATGGTTTTGTAAATATCGGACTTAATTTTTTTGTTCTTATGTTAAAAGCAATTACTTACAGCTGAAATTAAATGTTTTTAATACAACTCCAACACGAAACTTATAACTTTTTGAGCAATTCAATTATGTGTTACAAAATTACTTCAATTGCAACAAAGGAGCTAGAACCACCTAGCATCATGCTGAGTGGTACACGCACCTTGTGCTTGATTATGTATTTACCCTGAACTCCAAAAGCCTCAAAACAGAAGATTCAGGTCAAACTGATGCTCGTTGCTCCAGACACAAATAATACACCATTTTTCACTGTTTACTTACTAAGCCAGTTTGCTTCACAAGTGCTTCATCATGGCAGGAAACAGGGCACAAATGACCACACGTTAAGGTTTTCTGGCAGGGCTGACGACATGGAGGGCACCGCCCGAAGTGACAATAGTGCTTCTCCTGGGTAGAATGGTGACAGGTAGGTGGCCGACTGAAGTAAAATCCAAGAATGAATCAATATGACAGCAAGAAATACAACATTGCAGTCACTGGGTAAGTAAGTTCAACATATAAAGAACTGAAATGAACAAGTTGTTGGTGTTTTTTTAATTAGTTTACTTCTCACCTTCAGCAGGTGGTTAACATTACAGTATTATTATAAATTAGAGAGGAATTCTAAATAAAATTAAAAATCAAAGTTGGGTTTACATATTCAAACAGCTGTTTCAATCCTAATTGTACTCTGCACTATGTAATCTTGCTACACCCCAGCAGCAAATATTCTTCTTCCTTTTGCCAGTGAAGTTTACTAGATAAACTGCCTCACTGAGGTACTTCAAAACATACCAGAGATGACTTGAAGAAATGAGCTGAACTACAGAGTTGGAAGAACTTGGTGACACAGAACCTCTCCCATGAAGCAGGCAAGCTGCTCATGAAACCTCGGTGTCAGAGAGGTATCTGATTGGAAGGACTATTGCTAATCTCCATCTGCATAGTCAAGGATACAGAAGACCGAGAAGTAATAGCTGTAATCAGATAAGGAACAATTTTTGCCTTTCAAGGTATATTTTACTACTTTCTTTAAGGACACTTTAAACTCCACTGAAGATCAGACAACACACACTTTTCTATACTGACCTGCAAAGCTGCTTGCACTTGGGAGGTCTGATGGTACGCTCTCGGCCACAGGGCACTTTAATGACAGTTTTTCCACAATTGCATTTCACATCTACAGTCTCTGGACATGGATTACAACTACCTAGAAATAAACATATTGACAATATGACAAGCATGTTAGAAACATTTTAAAATAACATTTTAAAAAGAAGTCCAGTCGTTTGGATCACAGAACACTTAAATGTTTCCTATTTGTATTTCAGTCTTACATACATATGAAGAAATGTCATCTTTCATCTAAATTCAAAAAGGGACACTGAAAAACTGGTATAATAAAATTTTGCAGATTTTGTATATTAACGTTCAGCCTATGCATAATGAATGCTTCCTTGAAAACATCCTCAACCTCTATGAAGTTATTAATCTAATGATGCATTTTAAGAAATATATCTGTAAAAGATCTATGTTTTAATTTATAACTCTCCCACACATTTTCTTCACCAAGTGCCAATTACCAAGTTTTATTACGGAGTAAGTAACAGCAGGAACATGAATCTTCTAAAAAAAGCAAATTTAGACATGGGAGTTTAGCTTACTGATCATGTTGCATTCTGAAACTTAAAGAAAACTGAGTTATTGACAGCAAAATTTTTTAAGCAATTCTGACTTGTTAGTAGGATCTGAAAAGCAGCATTTCAAGAAGCAGACGTCTCACTGGCAAAAGGCTGCTGAAGAGAAAAGGATGGAAGCACTACAGTCTTTATATTGCAAAGTAAATTAAATAACAATATAATGCTCAGCATGCACAGATACACAGAATCATTTGGGTTGGAAGGGACCTTAAAGATGATCTAGATCCAACCCCCCTGCCATGGGCAGGGACATGTCACACTAGACCATACTGCTCAAAGCCCCATCCAACCCAGCCTCAAACACTGCCAAGGATGGCACATCCAAAATTCCTCTCAGCAACCTGTTCTGGTGCCTCAGCACCCTCACAGTAAAAATCTCTTCCTAATATCCAATCTAAACACATTCTTTTTTCATTTAAAGCCATTCCTCCTTGTCCTGCCACTACATGCCCTTGTAAAAAGTCCCCCTTCATCCTTCTTGTAGGCTGCTTTAGAGATTGGAAGGCTACCAGTCATCTCCAGGTTGAACAATCCTAATTCATCCACCCTTTCCTCAGAGGAGATGTGCTCCGAACCTCTCATCATCTTAGTGGTCCTTCTCTGGACTTATTTCAGTAGGTTCATGTCCTTCCTCTGCTGGGGACCCCAGAGTTGGATGCAGTGTTCCAGGTGAGGTCTCACCAGAGCAGAGCAGAGGAGAAGAATCCCCTCCCTCCCCTGCTGCCCACGGTGCTCTGGATGCAGCCCAGGACACGTTTGGCTTTCTAGGCTGTGAGTGCACGTGGCTGGGTCATGTTCAGCCTCTCACCCACCAGCACTCCCAAATCCCTCTCAGCAGGACTGCTCTGGACCTGATCATCCCCAGACTGTGTTGGTATCAGGGATTGTCCCAGCCCTGGTGCAGCACCTTGCACCTGGGCTTGTTAAACCTCAGGAGATTCCCAAGGGCCCACTTCTCAAGCTTGTCCAGCTATTTTTGCAAAATAAAGTGAAGATCTAAGGCTATACTGCCTAAAGTGGCTAATATGTGCACAATTCACTTAAATATCCTATTAACAAAGAAAACTGACTACATTCTCAAAAATACAGAAAGGCAGAGATTCAGAGTGCCTGAAGATAAGGTGAGAGCACACTGCTCTCAAATCAAGCGTTATAATGTACTACAGTAGAAAGCAAAGTATTTCTACTCCCTGGGAACACATTGTAAATTTCAGCAAGTACGATAAATATTTAAGAAAAAAAGATAAGCAAAAATCCCCAAATCACAAACAGAATAAATTAAGATACCTTTTTTCAGGGACTTCTGCTAAAGGCCAAGTGTTTAGTATCACAAGCCTCTAAAAATTCTGAGATCAGGTGCCTTTTAAAGGACCCCATCTGGGAAGTTATTCTCTAGGAGCCATCTATTTCCTTTAACATCAGTGGTCACTGCGATCTGGCAGCTCACAGAAAAATTACCCTGACCTGGCATTACACTGAAGATAAAATAATTAATCATAACTTTCACAGCTATTAAAATATTGGTATATAGGGAGAAACATATGAATATAAGTATTTTGAAAAAAAAAATTGCCTTTATTAGGAATATTTTCAAATACTTATGAAGATATTATAAACTGTACTAGACTTTATTTTGTTAAAGCACAGAGAATTTAGAAAAAAAATTATCATCCAGTATTATTAGTCATTACCTTCATTATATGCAACTTTAGTTAGTAAATAGACAATTATACTCTTTTGATAAATTAATATATATATATATATATATATATGTGTGATGTTTATATTCTCAAAGATCACTTTTGTTTTCTTACAGACACTGCTTTGCTGTTTTCATGTTAATTATTAGAAATCTTTGTAATTTTTAGCCAGGCAGTAAAATGCATGCAGCATCAAATATAAACAAGCATTCAACATTAAAGTTTATCCTACAATGCAGCATTAGCTCTTTAGTTTTCCAATCAGAATTTTATTCTATGATTTAGTTATCAATCAAATGAATGTGGAAAAACAATGTTAACAATTTTCTTCAAAAATTAAGCATTTCCAAGATTTTAGAGAACTACAGGGAATGGAGAAGAAAGGAAAGACAAAGAGAAAAAGGGGCACAGTATATAGAGAAAAAGCAAATTACTAATTTGTGGTGACAGACTTAATAGCGAGTTAAGAGGTATAACTACCACATTTAGCTGTCCTCTCCTCCTAAGAGTCACTGCCTCAGAAGGAAGACTGGCTGAACAAGTTGTGAATTATTTCCTGTGTTGTTCCAATTTATACTTCAGAATACTACGGGAAATTACAGAGGCTACTTGGCTGCTGTTTCAGTAGGGCAGCAGCTTCTGTGGGGAAAATTGCTGAGAGGGCAGACAGTTTTTCAGTCATTCCAATTTAACCCCCGACCAAGCAAATGTCAGAGCAATCTGCTAGGTAATTTTGCCCGTTTCCACCATCTTTTTAACCAAGATCACTAGATTCAGAAACACACTTTTTTGTTATCCTTCTTATAGTCAGTAACAAGTTCTTATTTTCTTTTACCAGTAGGATACCAGTATACATTCAAATTCCATTTTTTTTATTTTAAGCACACTTGCACCACATGTTGCATTCTAGGTTTTTTTAAAACCACCCAAACTCAATCAGCACCAGTCATTTCTGTATGTATTTGGACTTTGTTACGCATATTCAGTGAACAGAAGTATCGGAAAAAGGAAGCCAAGCCATGTCTTTTGTATTACACAGCTGGAAAGGAGACGAGCATTTTCAGAGGAACAGTACTAAGCAAAACCACCAGGTAAAAACTCAGGTTGCCACTCTGTAAGTCCTAAACAGCACTTTCAAACACACTGCATCCACAAAAAGCCCACATGCAATAATGGAGAGAATTTATTAAGCACCACACACAGTCATGTAAGCATGAAATTTGGAAAAAAAAACCCCAAGATTCCATCACTACAGGGATTCTTCACCTCTTCTTACCTCTGTGGCAGCCTGAAGGACATTTGTGATTTCTGCAGCCGAGAGTCCGCCCGCAGACTTGATCACAAGGTGGACAGTTTCCAGAACAGCACTATTAAAAAAAAAATCATGAAGTCTAATAACTGGAAAAAGAATTTCAGTTATACACTTTCCCTCTTCTACTACCTCACTTTTTCAATACTTATTTAAAAAAATATCAGTCAAATTTCCTCAAACTCATTCCAGAAAAAAGGCCACCCATAAAGTGGTTTAAAAAAATTTGCACTATAAAATAACAAGAAAACACACATTTGAATGCAGCATTTCAACACACTGAAAAGGCAGAGGGCCACAAAAAACCATAAGAACATTTAAAAGTTCAAATTATTATAATATTTTAATCTAAAATAATTTCAGAAGATAGGACATCTAACAGTTTACCTCACTACTCTGCAATTTCTTCCACTTTTACGCTATATTGTTCCCCGCACAAAAATGTTGCTAACCATTTTTTTAAACACCTTTTACCTTTGCAGTAAAGATCAGATAACTTCAAGACCAGTAATCTATTTTCTATTTGTATATAAATTAGTAACATCGAAGAATGAGAACACGTCTCAAAACCATCACATTGGTGGGTGCCATGTCAAGAGAGAACATCTTTTCTATTAACTTGAAAGGTACCCTCCTTCCAGCAAGAAATCTGGATTTTTCATCATAGATGTGTGAAGATTGCATTTACTTATTTTGTAATCTTTTTACATAAAATAAATTCACTATAACAATAATATTAAAAAACACACAAGAGTAAAACTGTATTTTTTCATTCCTATTTGTGGTAAGTAGTCCAACTTTCACAATGTATTAATTCACAAATAGCAGGCAACTTTCAGGCTCCCTTAAATGAATGAACTGGAAAGTACTTCTGAGTATCAATCATTCCTTTTGACTTCAAATAAGAAGTGAAACAAAACTCCAATTCCCAACTGTTAGACCACTCCCACTTGCACTGGTGTGTATTAGAAGGCAGGATGGAGTGCTGGGCTGTCAAAAATAGAGGGTGTCCCTAAGGAAGTTATGATTCCCAGCTCTTCCTACAAAGCAGGGAAATAAATTGATTTAACAACTGCAGAATGCATACAGCATCAGTGACTACTCAAGAATCTGAAAGCAAAATTGCCTTCTGGAACTGCAGAGTGGTCAAAATCCCCTCCCTTTTTATAAGGCCAGTGAGTTTTACTTGATGTCATCCTTTTCAGAGAATTCTGGTACACTGAAAACTAGTTCCAGTGACATGGAAGAAAATTCCTCTTTCTATACAATAACATGAGGTGGAGCAACAAATTGATGTGATTTTATCTAGATTGTTTTGAAAAGTCAGCTAAGCAATGCATTTGAGAAAGATCATCTCTGGGCACTTACCTTCCTCCGGCACTGGTGCTTTTGACAATCACGGATTTTAGTACACTTTGTTTCACACAGATATGGCTTATGACATGGCATGCGCTTGGTATGCTTTCCACAGCGACACTGCTTTTCAACTTCCTGGGCAGCCAGACAGGGAAAACAAGGCAGGGTGTTTTTAATACAAGAGAAAAAAAAAGAGAAATAAAATGTTCTACTACTATCTGTAAAGGAAAGTTCAAGGAAAAGTAACATTATACTGCATGTGACTGCAAAACAAATTCGTACAAAAAAGTACCTCTCCCACACAGTAATCTAGATTCACTCATAGTGTATACAGAAAATTTAAGAAGTAGATGAGCAGGTTTATCTGACCTTCGTCATGGCTGTCATGTGATGATTACTGTCACCTAGACTTTGTAGCCAAAGCTGGTTCAGGAACAGACAACTGAGACCTGACAGAGGAATGGCTTTGTAGGCCAGACCACAGAAGCTCCAGGGATACCTAGAGCACAGTAAAACTTAATTTTCTTACAAAGAATGTTATGTTACACCACCTTCCATCTCACTAATGAAGGACTATCATAGAAAGACAAAGCCAGAAGGAAGCTAGAAAAGATGGGGAAAAAACTAAGTATCTTTTAGGACATAATAATTTTAAAAAACAAAAAACTAAGGTAAAGCAATACACTCATCCAGGTACAGCCTCAACTCAACACAATGCTCAACTACTTACTTAGAACTGTGTTGGGGTGGGAGCAGAATAATTAAAGAAGATGTTGCTTTTAATAAACAAAGTCACAGATTTTGTGGTAGATATTATTTCATTTTCCTTAGGTGACCTGCACTGTTCCAGGCACATAGTTTAAGAGCCCAAACAAAATGTGAACCTGCTACAGTCAGACTAACCTGTCTGCATATTTCACATGGACCCCGATGACAGCGCTGTGAACATTTATGGATGCCACATTCCAGAACTTTGTCACAACTATCACCACAGGTGGGCACATCTTCTGTACAAGGCAATGTAAACTCTAGATGAAAAGAGGGAAGTACAGGTAACCATTTAGGGGGAAAAAAGCCAAAATAAAAAATAAAGGAAAAAAATGCAATGTAGAGTAAGTTCAAATGACAGTTGTCTTTCGATATTTTAAAAGCTTCTTTGTGTCATGATTGACTGTAAGAACTTTTTATGGACCCTGCCCTGCAGAATTAGCCTAACCTACTGACTGTGAAAGACTGGAGGACTTTTTATTCAATTTATCATTTAAAAAAAATGTATCTTACTTGTTTTCCCACATGGACAGGACCTTTTCCCAGAACGAGGACAGTCTCCACAGGGACCAGCATGACAAACTTGTTCACATGTGTGATTGCCACATGGCAAACATTTCCCACACACCTGAGGCATTCAGAGAAACCAAGAGAATGCAATGTAATGAAACAACACACCAAGCCAAAGCAAGCCAAGAACAAAAAGCAGGAGTGAGATGCTTCTGGATGGAATTTCACTTCTTCTGAATTTTGTTAATAAATCTTGTATCTGTTGAGTTCAGCAAGGACAAACTGACCAACCCTGCTGTGATCCTGTCTGGAAGACTACAGTACAGTGAGGGGTTAGTGTTTCAGAAAACCTGAGAAGTCGCAGGTCTGCACTGTGCTGCACGTACAGCTCAGCCTTCAGGCCTGCATTGTGCTGCACATACACTTTGGTCACAGGATAAACTTATTGTAGCAGAAGAGATTGGAGGCAGCTCCCACTTGGTACCAATGATTATGCTGTCTGCATGTCCTTGCCTTTATCTAAAAGTGCAGCAAGAATTCCACATCTGAATACCCTTTCTGTTTGACTGTAGAAATTATAACCAAGGATGCTTTCTTGTAAGAAGATCCTACAATACCTTCAACAACCAAAATGGGGTCTGCACTGCATGCTCCACATGCATCACGGCCCATTCAATGCTGCACAGCTTGGGGGACATAGTGTCCTTTAGATTATACTCCTTTTCTCTACAGTATTAGCTGAAATAAACTGCATTTTAATTGATTCTTCACAGAGGCAAAGCACTTTTCTTACTGCGATCAGAATGACCACGTACCTCCTGGTGCAGCCTCCCCGCCGCCACTTAATTTTTTAAATTATTTTTATTTTTTCCAGTCTGTCAATCCATAGCCTTGGTCTTAAGCACAGGCTGCAAATATACTTCAAAGAATTACAAAGCTTTCATTCTGCTACAGTCCTAAAAATAAGCATGAAACTCTTGCCTATTAAGCTGTGGTTTCATTCTTATTTTTGAAGGCAACAGCTGAAATTCCATCCTCAAGTACAAGAAAAAGGGTATACAAAGTTAAATTCACTGCTAGCTTAACCCTAGAAAAATTCCAGAACAGCAACATTTTAACTACGTGAAAAATTAACGGAGCCACCAATTAAATCTCTTCTCAAACAACCATGTTTATATTTTCGGTTGAACATACAAAAGTTAAAAATTTATTTTTTCTTACTGAATACTTTTTTTCAATCTTTAATACACCAAGTAATCAAGTTTTATAAAGGTGAGAAATCAGTTAAAAAGGATAGCTTCAACATACCTGATCACACTGCCACTGAGGACTCGCACAAAGTCTCTCTGCTGTCTGTCTTCCACAGATACACCGTTGCTTACTGACACGTGGACAAGGCTGACAATCTCCTGTATGTAATTGCAAAGGGACATTGAGAGCAGGAATTGCAAAAGAATGATGTGTCTTAACAACGGAAACAACCACTGCCCTGAAGTTTAAAAAGGTTGGTCTACCTGCGTGACAGGGATTCTCACAAGCATGTTGTCCACACAGCAATGTTCGTCCACACGGCAGGCGGCAAGACCACTCCTTGGCACTGCACCTTCGGGGCACTGGCTTGGCTTTCTTACAGTGACAGGATGTTGTGACCATCTTTGGACAAGGTGGACATGGTCCTAATTACAGGAAATAGAGTATCTTGCTAGTGACCATTCAGCAAGTGCAGCCTTGACTACATCTCTTTCACTCTGAGAATTTTAAATATACCTGTGTAACAGGTACCTAAACACAGCTCACACAACCAAGAAACACAAAGGATTTACCTGGATGACAAAGCAGCAAACATTTATGACCACAGGAAGGCTTGAATTCCCTCTCACATATCTGACCACAGGAGTGAGGTACCAGCCATGGGTCCACTGTTGGATTCTCCACTTTTCCACAGTAACAGTAATACCTACTGGGAGTTTCAGAGCGTTTGTATTCAAATCTACATTTTGGACTACAACAAGGGAAACAGGAGTGAAAAGAAAAACAATTTTAAAAAAAAGTTAAAAATAAAATTTAAAAATAGCAGATTTTATCATTTTGGTTTCCCAAGACTGCTTCAAAGCTACCAATTAACACTTTTACAACTACTGTAATAAATAACAACAATATACAGAGACACAGAATAGAGGTCTTTCTATATGTCAGATTTTACAATATTCATTAGAATGTCTAAGGAATTGTTCTGTCAATGCAATTTCTTTTCTCTAAGAATATATATAGACAAAAATTCAGCACAGCAAAGATCAGAACAATTTTTATGTCAAGCAATATCAAAAAAATCTATGCAACAGTTAACCTACTTAAATAGAACCAATTAAAAAAAGGGATTAAAAACCAGGGGTTTTCTAGTAGCAGTCTATTACCCATGTAAAACAAAGTTTAGCAATGCTATTAAAACTATGCATAATAATTAGAATTTTATCTGAAAAATTTTAGATTCAATATGTATACCCCTGATGTTGACAGAAATTAAAAAATTCATTACTGCTAAAGCTAGATAGACACTAGAGGTTTGGAACTTATGAAGTGCCAGAGGCTCAACAGGTCCATGCAAGCCACGGACAAGGGAGGCAACACAAGGAAGGAGAAACAAAGCAATTCACATTTCTGGCTACACTGGGAAAAGATAACAGACAAGAAGGTCCCCCTCAGAGAAGAACAGGAAGACTTTGAAAGACCTATGTGCTCATTGTTACCAAATAAAACATCAATTTGCCCCAATATATCACAGACCATAAACCATTTCTCAGTAGTGAAAGCATAGCTTTAGCATGTCCTTAAATGTAAAATAAAATAACATTTGTGTGGAATTTTTTTTTATCATAAACATGATGTTTAAACATAAAACAAGTTCATAGTAGAAGAGACATTATCAACTTGAGATGCTGGCAGCCACCTAACTGACACTTAATTTCTTAAACAAACCTGCTTAGGAAATTTTATTCATACAGCCACACTATTATGTTCTTTTTTTATACCATCTCATGTAAAACTGCAAGACCTCATTTAATGTTTGGATTATATTGAGACTAAAAAAATAAATAATAAATCCCTACATCTTTCTGCTTGCCAATATTTTTTAAACTTATTTCATGGTGCCAATTTTAAAAGTGAAAAATATGTAAAGCTATTCAGAAATAAATGTCAGAAGCTGAGGCACATGACAGACAAATTACCTTCTCAGAGGTTAAAACAAATTTGATGCAGTAAGGTTTTAACAGCACTGTGAAATTTTTCTGAATCATGTTAACAAAAACTTAAGAATAATTGTAAAAAGCAGTAGAAAAGTCACACTTCTAAACTCTTTTTTCTTCATTGTGCACATCATTTTCAAGTACCACTTCTTCAAAAGAACACCAGTTGCATTGGTTTTCCCAACAGAAATAACTTTGTAAATGTACCATGAGGAGCTCACCATGGCCAGGGATAATCTTTCTTCCCAAAATCATCATCTGTCAAAGGAGAAGATACAAGGAAAAGGCTGTCCTTGGCCCACTTTTGGATACACACTAGATGAAATATACAAAAGCATCCACGACAGCTCCAGACCTAAAGAGCAGACATCAAATGCCAATTGCTTTAAAAATGGTTTTTCAAAGATAGTTTATACCCACTGTTATATCAATACAGGCAGTTTTACTGTTGCACATTCACATCTATAATCTTTTTCCCGACTCCCGTGGGAAATTTCTGCCAAGGCTGATGGAGCCCAAAACACTCCGATAACCAGAGCAATGTTGATTTAAACACACTGTTGGAGGTCAGTAGCCCAAACTGATGCCCAAAGGACTATTGCTGAGTCTAACAGAGCTTAGCTCTGTTTAGACTCAGCTTTGCCTAGAAAAGGTGGAAAGTCCTGAGGGATGGGGACTCCACAGCCATCCTGAGCAAACTACTTCGACTGTCTTACTACCTTCCTAGTACCCCATCTGCATCTCACAAGGCCCAGTTTGTACCACTGTCCCTTATTAAACCATCTGGCACCATAAAGATGACTTTGGCTTTACCCAAAACTGTAAAAATTTGGTAAGAAAAGTGCAAAAGAAAATTTAAACTAATTTTTTTTTTAATAACTTAAGACAATGTTATGAAATAATACTGTGGAAATACAGAGACTTTCCCCTTTAACTTACACAGGACACTGTCAACGGTTAGGTTTCTAGAACTATGGTAACTAACTTCCCAAAACTAAAGCTAAGCAGGAGACATTACATAAACAAATAGACTTGGCTGAAATTATACAGATTCAAGATAATTAGCAAACCAATGAGTTACAAAAGAAGACTTCCAAGTTAGCAAATCATCTCACTTCTGCTGAGATAATATTAACTCTATCAAGAGCCACAGAACTTCAAAAATCAAGCTAAACATATTCATTAAGGTCTGAAAGAATATGGATTAAATATGTTAAGAATTTACACAAAATATATTGCATTTCTTTTTAGAAAGAAGTTACTGGCTACAGTTTCACCGGGTACTTGTAGTCTGTGTGTATCTATCAAAAGAACTTAAAATATCTTCTGCACTTCTTTTCTTTTTAATATTAAAAACACAGTTGCAAACATGCTTTAGATTCAAGTACGTTTAACAGAAAGAGGAAAAAATATTTGTCCTGAAATCTCTCCCATGTAAAATATACCTATATGAAACAGGACAAACTTCTCTGACACATACACTTCTCTTCCATCTGATCAGCACTGAGGGCAGCAAAGTTCATCTTAGCTTCCCTGTTGTAAATCTAACAATAATATCTCTTAACTTCCTAGTAGTTCACGTTTTGATTTGCTACTCCATAGTTTATTGAATACACAATTGCAGGCACTGGCATTCATGCACCTGTCACCTGCTACTACCTGGAACTTAAAATATCTATTTTACGCTATGATAACAAACATATGTCAAAAACCGACACATTCTGATTACAAGCTACACACACAACTACTTATGTCTTCCAGTGTTTCAAAATCCAAAGATGTCAAATTTGCATTCAGTACTTTTACCATTTTAAAGCTAACAATCCCAAGAATAACCTCAATAATATAATACAAGGTATTCAGACAGTTACGTTTGTTTTGCTCTAAAAGATTACTGTAAAGTACTTACAGCTTGGTTCCTTTTAACTGAAGCAATGCAGATGAGACATGTCATAGCCCCTGACTGAAAAGCCTCATTCATGTACTGTCTTGTACGTTCCAGTTCACTTGCATCTCCATCTTTAATGCAGAAAGATTTTTAAAGCAATCAGTAATGTCTGAGCTGTTATTTTTGCACATGTTGAGACTGCTGCAAAAGTATTTTTCTGCTGAATAAAGCGAGTCATGTATTATTAAAAAGGAGACACTTAAGACAGTTTAAAACTATACCATTGCTTCCGCACGAAAACACAAGAACCAGCATGCACTGCTGGGAAAAAATTTTTTTAATGTAACTCATCAACTCTTAGTGACACAGTGCCTTCCTTTCAATTACAGAAAAATTCTAATACACAATGAAACTGCTCTGTTTATGCTTTCATACCAAAATAAAAGTAAATAAATGAAAAATCATTACCGGTTTGACTGGTGTAAATGGTAAATGTTTTGTCCAAAATCTTCCCTTGTTTTGCTTCAGCATCTTCATCATCATCTTCAGATGAGGAGCTTAACTGATCTTCAACGAGCTTTTTTGCTGCAGCTTGATTAGCCTTCTTAATTTCATCAAATTTCTTCAGTGAAGATAATTCTATTAAGAGAAAACACTAATGATGATTAATACCATGATAGTTAATTGTAAACACCACATTCAGTTCTACATGCTTTCAATTGTTCTTTTCTTTAAAGAGTTTGCAGATTTTAGTTTTTTAAGAATATATCACTATGTTTTCAATACCACACAAGAAGAGATAAATTGTACTTACTTCTTTACTGTGCATTATCATAAACTTCACAGTAGGAACTATTATCTGTCAATTACTGCTGACAAATCCAACCAAACGTATCAGAATATTTTCAACTATAATGCTGCTTTATGAAAAGGATGCTTACAAAAACCCCCACACATCCCACACAAACACAACTGCCATAGCATGAAGAAGAAAAAAACAAAATATGTAGTTTTGTTTATAACAAATCTACAGTTGTTATAATTTGCAGATACCATACAGGTATTGCCCCAGCATTTGGTATTTCTTAAATTATGACTTTCACCAATCTCCCTCAAATTCAACAAATCTTTATTGCAATAGTGTGTTCATGCTATTTCACAGCCGACAACATTAAAACTGAACTGGTATTTTAATGTAACCATTTTTAAAGTTACTGTACATGAAATAGAGAAAGGTTCTCACACGGAGGAACAAAAAAAAAAAAAAAAAAGGAAAAAAAGAAAAAAAAAAAGAGTTCACAGTAAGCCAAAGTGCCTTTAAGAAAAAATATGATGGAGACATAAAGGTCTTCAGGAGATCAGTAGTTTCATTCAACATATTTACATATTTAATTTTAGTTTTAAGTTCCTTCTTAAGAAACTATGCTGCCACCAGAAAGAGCTCTGTCTTTGGCATTTGTCTGGTATTTCGCGAGGATGAACTTGCGCTTACAGCCGCTGCGCGCACCGAAAGCTCGCACCTTTCCTAGACCGGAGCAAAGTGTTCCCCTGACCAGCGCACCCAAAGATGTCTCTACCGAGCTACTCCCCTGGCTGTTTCCACCCGTGCTAAGAAACAGATGTTTCATCCATTACTTCACACTTCCAAGAAGACGGTGGACCCTGTGCACCCTGCAGAGGGCTTAGCCCCTCGCTCCTCGCCACTGCCCGAGGCCTCCGCGTCTCCCCCCGGCAGGAACCTGCAGGCAGGACACGGCACATGGCGAACACCGGCTCGCCACCGGGAGCGGGGCCGGGGCCCGCCAGCCTCCCCTCCCCGCGACGTCGGGGACAGCCCCGACTCGGCCACCTGCAGGGGCTCCGGGCCACCGCCGGCTCCCCAGCCCGGGGCCCGGCAGCGCGGGTAGAGGGCAGGACGCGACACTCACCGCTGGCCCCCTCGCCGATGGTCCCCGCTGCCGCAGCGCGGACACCACCGCGGCCCCTCGGGGCCGGGGACCGGGCGGCCGCCCCAGAGCGAGCGGCGAGCTCGTCCCCGGGCCTGGCGCGGCCGCGGCCCCGTCCGCCCTGACGCCACGGACCCTCCATCTGTCCCCGCCAGAGAGCGAAGAACGGTGGTGGCACCAGACCCTCCGCCTCCCCCCCGCCGGCACAGCACCCCGCGGGGAGCGCTCCGCCCGGCCCAGCCCGGCCTGGCCGCTCCGCCCGGCGCTGGAGGCGGCGGGGCCGGCGGTGCTCCCGCGGCAGCGCGACTACAGCTCCCAGCGCTCCCCGCGCGGCGGGCGGCCCCGCGCCGGGCCCCGCCTCAGCCGGCCGAGCTCGGCGCCAGGGCTGCGGCTGTGCCCTGGGTCACAGGGTGCTCCAGCTGGAGCCGGGTGTGAGATCGCGCAGTCCAACCGTCAACGCAGCGCTGCCACGTCCATCATTGAACCATGTCCCCAAGTGCCGCATCTGTACGGCTTTTAAATACCTCAAGGGATGGTGACTCCATCACTTTCCTGCGCAGCCCGTTCCAGTGCTTGGCAGCCGTTTCGGTTGAAATTTTTCCTAATAGCCAAATCTAACTTCTTCTGACGCAACTTGGGACCATTTCCTCTCGTCCTGTCTCTTGTTACTTAGCAGAGGAGAGCGTCCCCCTCCGCCACTGTCGCGTCCCTTCAGGTGGTTGTATCGAGCGAAAAGGTCCCCCCTGAGCCTCCTTTCCTCCGGAGTAAATTTCTGGCAGCGGCCCCTGCGGCATGCGGCTCTTGCAGTCATTTCCTTCGTAACTCCTGTAACTCCAATAACTTCATAGCTCCTGAAGTATGAGAGTTAAAAACCGATCACAAAGCCTGTTTAGAGACTTTACTAAGTACATCCAGAAAGTTTTAGTGCACAGAAACATACATTGAGGAACCTGTGTGCCTCCCAAGTTCTGACAAATAGAGGCAAGTTGAAATAGTTATAATTTTATTGACATTTCCTTGTAGTACTTTTATTATGTCGTGTGCCAGGAGGAAACTTTGCATTAAACTTTTTTCAGCAAATAACCTTTCATAAAAGTTAATTTACACACTTCCAACCATAAGTACTCCAAAAATAGTAAGCAAACCACTGGAGGTCAATTTTGGTTTTCTGTTTTATTTTGAAGTGGTTTAAATCAAAGGGTTTTTATTCTCAAGAAAGAGGCAGCTAATGAACACAAGTCATGTCTTAGACTGAGGGATCAATAAAAAAATTGTTAACAGTAGATATCTGCCTTTTTTAAATTCAAACTTCATATCACACATTTCTCTAATAAAAAGTCTTAGCACTTCAACAAAGGAGATGAGTGCTTCCTAAGTGCCTAGTAGCCATGTAGGACAGGTTGCTGCTGGTGTACAGATTGCAAATTACATTCAAGACCTGAGCTGGAAGAATGCTGATTGCAAAGTCCAACACTCACAATATAGCTAAATGCCAGAATAATCCTTGTTCCTGTGTACAGGACAGAATCTTTACTGACAGGATGGCATACCCTTTTTCCTAATCAGCTAATTAAGCCATTTGTCATTCAAAGCACAGGATCAACAGGGCATGAACAGCCATTTTGTATTTATATTTACCCGTGTTGTTCCGTATATATCCTATGCATTAAATGTTTCATAAAATTTAATCCTTGTAGTAAATCAGGAATTATTTATAGATCTCTGGCATCCTGGAAAGCATCAACATTATAAAAAATAAAACAGCCAGGAAGGAATGCACTTTATAAGAGACCAAATTTATATTATCTCCATCTCATTAAGGAAAGAATGCAAGTGTAGAGATATTATTGACAGTAATGTGTACATATGTATTTTTTAAGAGTGGCAGTCCAGTTGCTCAGGATAATCAAATTTCCCTAAATAGAGAATTGTCCATTCTCTCATTACAGTCCCCTTCTTCACTCCCTTTCATCAAACTTACCCAATGTTACATGCCTATGATCAAATTCTACTGAAAATACCCAGCTGCAAATACTCAGCTGAGACCATAACTAAGCAAACCATTATTTGCTAATGAGAAAAGACATAAATTAGCGGAAAATCCAAGGACGTAATGCATCTTAAAGCTGTTGAAAACAGATCTAACAAATTAATCTATAGATTTTGCTATCTCAGAAGTAGTTATGAAGAAAGAAATACTCTATCAATGGAAAAAAATAGCCTCTTTAGTCATATTCTTTCCCCAGCAGCATCTACAGAAGATGCTGTAGAAAGAGTTTGGTGTGTTGCTGTGGTGTCTTCTGCTTGCACTCTGCCAGCATCCACAAGTGTTACATTAGGGACATAAACATTTTTAATTACAAATCTTCAAAATTTAATAGTCCATGTTCCACAGCCACATGATTACATGGAACAGAACAATCTTCAATGTATATTTTTATTTGTATATTACTTGTATATTTATATATTATTTGTTATTATTGTGAAAAGGACACTAGCTTGTGAGCCATCCATATCTTTCATATTGCTGCTTGCAAAAAGTGGGTTTTTTCTCCTCTCTGTATTCCAGCCTTTACATGTATTATCCTGAAGAAAAAGGACCATTTCAGAATTCTCATTTATATTTCAAGAAATCAGTCAAGGTGGACCCAATGAAGTAATAGTATTTTTCAAATGTTACACCCTTCAGTACTCTCATAAGCATTGTAGATATATATCATTCTTTATATAATATCCCAT
Organism: Eopsaltria australis; assembly: GCA_034509425.1. Classification (NCBI taxonomy): domain Eukaryota; kingdom Metazoa; phylum Chordata; class Aves; order Passeriformes; family Petroicidae; genus Eopsaltria; species Eopsaltria australis. Next base: position 1,030,612 of record JAVTVJ010000253.1, on the reverse strand, counting down.
ACTTAATTAAATTCATGTTAATCAATAGATATTAAAATGTGCTTATTTAGACACAAATTTAATATAAAGGTTAATGACTTCAAGTAATATAATTGTTCTCAAACCTTTCCTGCTTCCTTTCCATAAGCAGACACAAAGAAATTATTTTAGAACAGCCAACAAAACTTCCAGTATTTGCCAGTATATGACAGTGCATGTGCATCTGCTATACAAGAGTGTTAAATCGAGTACAAAACGCATTAGCAGATGACACCACCTGTTTGTGCAAAGGGCAAAGTGCTATCTTCCATTCTCATTCTTGAGTCTTCTTTTTCTGCCCCAAAACTGCCAAGTACACACTGCCTGTAGGGGATTAGTAACATTGTCACAACAAATAATTGTTTGTAATTATTAGTCAGGTACTACAAGGATCAGAAATTAATGTATTCAGCCCCAGTCAGGATTTGACCCTCAGTCTTATTGGCAACTTCCACTGTTTTTATTCTGCTTTTGACAATCCAGGTTTATCTGTAGATGGATCTGCTTCGTCTAAGTCTGCAAACTCTTCCTCTATAACTGGCTTCAATATTTTCTCTATTTGTGTAAGTCTTTTTTTCACTTTCTGTTGTGCACCTTCGTACTCAGCCAACAACCTGGCAAACTTTGTTTGTAACCTGTCCATAGCACGTTCCATGTAGGCGACCTTCTCTTCCAGATCTTTAGGGTCACTTCCTAAATTTGCAATTTCAATGTCCAGCAACCCATCTTTCATTAGGATTTGCTTGCCTTTTTCTTCCAGCATAGCCTTTGCATCTGGATACTCTGTTAAAGCCTCCATGAGATCATCTTTAGACAGACAAAACAAGTCCGAGTATCCAATACTTTTAATATTGGCTGTTCTTCGATTGCCAGCTTTGCTACCCTTGATATTGAGAATGCTGATTTCTCCGAAGTAGCTGCCATCACTTAGGACCACAAATTGTGTAATTCCATCATCAGCAACTACTGCCAGCTTGCCTTCTTTGATAATGTACATCTCTCGTCCAATATCTCCTTTTCTGCAAATATAATCTCCAGGACTGTATACTTGGGGCTGGAGTTTCAAAACCAGTTCAACCAGCAGACCAGCTTCACAGTCCGCAAAAATCCGAACTTTTTTTAGTGTTTCCAGGTGAACATTGATTGCAATCTCTGCTCTTAGTTTATCTGGCAGATACTTCAAGACTTCCCTTTCATCCACAGCCTTTTTGTTTGTCCACAGGTAGTCAAACCACTTTATAACTCTTTTTTCCATGTCTTTACTCACGTTCCGGAAGTGCATATACTGCTTGATAGCATCAATCCTTGCTTGAAACTCTGCCCTGGCAGCATTCATGTTGGAGATCATAGAGCCCACGTTACCAACAATGGTAGCAAAGATCAGTACTCCAACCAAGAAGTCAACGACCACAAAGAAATACTCAGAATCTCTTACAGGAGGGGGAGTTTCACCAATAGTAGTCAGGGTCAGTGTTGACCAGTAGAGACTGTAGACATATTTTCTAGTCAGGCGGGCAAATTCAGGATCTGAAGTGTTGGGGTAGACCCATGTGTCAGCCCCAAATCCAATTGCTTTTGAGATCGAGTAGTACACACAGGCATTCCAGTGAATAATAATCACAATGTACATGACAAGGTTAGAGATCCTGAAGATATTTGGGTAGTTGGTCCTTGTTTCTGTTCTCTGAAAGAATTCAAACATCCGAGCTACTCTGAGTAGTCTGTTTATTCTTAATTCTGGGTAATTCACTCCCAGCTTAAAGTATAAGAGATCAGTTGGTATGATTGACAGAAAATCTAGTTTGAATTGAAAAGATTTCTTGTATTTCTCTCGTAGCTTTTGTTCTTCTTTCACCAGAAGACCTTGCTCCAGGTAACCTAAAATAAAATTGTAAATAACAAAAAATGCTACAAGTTCAAATGTTGTGTTTAATGTCAGTCCAAATCTACTTTGAAAAATATTTTGTGTGCAAATTCCATATGGAACATAAATTCTCTTACTTTTTAATATTCAATTTCTTATTTCCAAATAGTCAGCTTAATGCTATATGGTTCAGCTTGAGCTAAACTATGCAGCTTTGGAAGATAAACAATTCTAGCTCTGATTCTTTTCCTCCACTTATTCTCAATGGTGAAGAAAAAACCAAACATTTTTCCTTTCAAAAAAACCCTCCACAATAGGAAGGATTAATAGGATTAATGAGGACAAGAATTTGAACACAGGAATTTCAGTTCCATATTGAGTGTACCTACTTAATAGCTCCATAGGATAATATTTTAAAATAAATAGTTGCAGCTGAACTTAATGGGATGTCTTGCTTGCTCAATGGTCTTGGAAATCAAGCAAATACTTGAATCTCCCTTTAATACAAAAATCAGATTTAGGTGCTGGTTTTTCAGAACCCATGATCCTCATTTGGCTGCACCACATGTTTCTTTTGTCTTGGTGAGTCTGCTGCAGACAGAACAGCTTGTACCTGCATATCTCAAGTGTTATGTGTCCTTTGAGTAATACATCAGAATTTCATCAGAATTTCTCCTACTTTTACAGAAAGGCTGCAATCTTTCAGAAATCTATCTCAGTGTCTTTTTCAGTATTGCATCTCATCAAGGCTATTCAGATAAGAGAAGTAGTAGTGTTTTGATTTTTAAAAAAACTGGCATAAATATGTAAATAGGAATAATTAATCATTGCGTATATTTACCTGTCCTTGTCCGTACAAACATATCAGCAACATAAATGGCATCAGAAACGTAATCAATAATAAACCATGCCACTAAGTAGTCGTGCTGAAGCTCATCAAAACAGGCTCTGAATACGAAATGAACAAAAGTAAATTATCATGAAACAAAAATTAAATACTTGCATGAATCAGTGATTAATAGAATCTTTTTTTATCTATTTAGGGATATTATGATTTTCCAGAGGTTTTATAAAGTCATTAGAGTCACCTGGCAATAATCATGGTCCAGTTGTACATTACAGGCATTGTGATACAAAACAACCAGTTGTAATATATATTTCCTGCTGGATCAATGGTGAAAATATCTTTCTTCTTCCTAAGTTGTACGCAGGGATGAAAAGAGAGTTTTAATAAGAGACTTGATATATACATATCAATTTTTGAGGAATGAAACATTACAGAAATTATTATTGTGAAATAAATGGTCTTTATCAAAGTTAAACTTCCTTGCTCAAATGCATGGAAAATCTGAAGCTGGTGTGACTTGGTGTGACACAAACTTTAGTCTAAATTTTGCTGAGCAAAATTAGTTTGGCAGTCTCACTTCACTTTATAGTGGCACATGTAATTTTTAAATTATTCTTTTCGTACTCAAATAACTCTCTTGTCTGATAATTGATTTTATCATTAAAAAAAAAGGTAATGTGTGACTACCGATTTTTAAATAAATAAATATTTTGAGATGAGTCATGCCTTTCTCATAGGGAAGAGTCTAGCCCTGAGGAAGATAAAACATTGTCATAGTTTACATAAAGAAACCAAAGAATAGGTCATCATACAACACAGGTTGTATGTGCACTGTTTTAAGTTTCTCTTCCCTAGCCAGAAAATTATGAATTTACCAAGTAGAGTACAAAGCAACAACTTTTAGAGCAACTTTTAGAGAAGAGTTTACTTGCTTGTAGGTGCCTTTGTGTGTGGAAGAGATTGCTTTATACTGGCACATCATTTGCTGTAGTGTGTTATCCAAGAAATATTAGATAATCAGAATGCAAAGGAGATACATCTTCATTAATGTTTTCAGATCACCTCCATGCATGCATATTTCTGTTGTCCACATACAAAGTTAGGTCAAAACAACTCTACTCTAGGGAGAGCAATAGCAGTCTGTACACTTATTCACTGAAGTATAAACATCTTTACAGGGTGTCTGTGAATGAATTTGTTCTTACATCAAAAGCAATTTTATTATACAGCATAATAGGACCTAAACAAAAAATACTTACACTTCTGTATTTTCTTTCTTCTTCAACTTATCTTTATTTTTATTTTTCTCCTTTTTTTCTTTGTTCTTTTGTGTTTCTCCATCCTTTATTTTTTCTGGCTTGCTAAGAAATAGATTAACATTTTCCATTGTTAAAGACCAAGTTAAAACATATTTAGAAAAATACTAAATATCTTAGAAATAGTAGTATTATTACTCTTCATCTTACCTCTTCTTTTCTTTTTTCCTTTTTTTCTCCTCTCTAAGAAAAAGAAAAATATGATAGGCTCATGTGATGAACATCCCCTTTGTTCAACATCTACTTATTAGAAACATCTGAACTCAGTAAGGATAACATTATACTTAGTCATGTGGCCTTCAAAAAAACTTTTTCTTATTGCTCATTGTATTGACCTAGAACTACTTTTTGTTTTAAATTAATAAATACAATATCAGTAACTGTGGCAATGAGGATGATCATCATCATAACTGATGTGCACAAAGTTGAAATGTATGTGCAGTGTCTTTTGGGCTTACCTGAAGGACATAACTGTTTCTAAAGAAATTATTAGATATATATTATAATTATTTATTTCTGCTTTGACAATCAAAATTGCAGTACTGTCATTTTATCAAATGGCAAAGATACTTACTCATCTTTATTACTGTTGTTGTTAACATTGTAGCATGCAAATACTCCAGGTAGATATTGTTGCCTGGGGAACAACAAAATAACACAGTTATATGATATCTGCTGAAATAAAAAAAAAAAAAAATCTCCTGAATATTTAAGCAATATACTATAATCTTAAAAACTTAGCTTATTACTAAGAGTGAAGAAAATTATATGATAGCAAGTATCTGTACTTAGATAATCCTATGCAAATTATCAAACTAAAAAATAAAACAAACGGACACAAAATATATTTGTCATACCTGTTTTCCCCTTTGTGCATCGGTCCAGGGTCCTTGCTGGTGTCATGCACTACCACACTGGGAACAATTGTATGAGAGTGATGGGTCTCAATCACTCCCACCTTCATGGTCAAGTTTGTTTTAACTTGGGTAATTGAAGAAGACTGGATAAAAAAGAATCAAGTCATTTCACCGCTAGTAGAAGTACCTTTTTTCCCTAGAAATGAATCCTTTACATCCTTGCTTTCCTGAAGACCAACAAGAGAATTTGCAGTTTCCTGTCTCCCATGACATTCCCACCAGGTAAGAAAATGACCAGGCAACTGCTGCTAAAGGGAACGTTGTATACATCTTTAGAGAAGCGTTATTTTAGGTCTTTCTCCTGAGTTTTGACACATACTTTGAAAATATTTAAACAATTGTGTTTGAAACATCTACCACTGTTTCTTTTGGTTTTGAACCAAAGGATTGAAACCCTGTATCAAGATGGATAAACAAATTCATGCACAGATGACATCCTGAAAACAAGACTAAAAAGTATCCCCTGGTTGTAGGTCCAAAAAAATCTCAGTCTATCTGATACCTGAGACTTGTAATCTGTTGAGACCAAAGAGTGGGTTCTGTAAATAACAGGGTAAGACTAATGTAGTAGTTTCCTTATTCATCTATCAGGTAGTATATAAACAGCTAAATAGAAATATTAGTGGCTCTTTATGTCTGGTCTGCTTATATCAAGGGAAATAAAAAAGAAAATATTTTATAGCTAATACAGTGCATTCCACTGCACAATTTTCTAGCACTGGTATAACTAACTTCTGATCTCCTTTTTCACCACTTATTCCTAGAATGCTATCAGTTTTATCTTGGCATCAGTGAGACTGCCAACTCTTTAGGCGTGAATTCTGACTACCGGTGTGATCTGGTCTTGCCAGGGCCATTTAGGGAGGATTATAAAACAGATATTGATACTGCTGTCCACTGCAGTAACAATATTCCTGTATGTGTGAAATCGGAGTATAGAGATGTCTGTAAGCCACAAACTGACAAATGAGTGTCTGTACCACTGATAAGTGAAGTCAAATGCCATAAGGATCAGTCTTAAAGTAATTCTGGCACACCACAAAAGAGAAGCAGAATGATACAGCCGACATATTACTGACAGACTTACTTGACTTCCCTTATTTGTCAGTGAAACTAAAAATATGTCTATACAGGAAATAGGAGAGGAAATCCATGTTTCCAGCACTCATCAGACGTGAATGATACATGGTGCAAAAAATAATACAGCAATATCACGGAATAACAGAATATTCTGATTTGGAAGAGACCCACAAGAATCATCGAGTCCAACTCTTGAGTGAATGGCCCATACAAGGATCAAACCCACGACCTTGGTGTTATTAGTACCATGGCTCTGACCAGCTGAGATATAACATTCTACAAAACAGAAAGTAAAGATTGAAGATTAAGATGTGTTATTCCATGAATGGTCCTAAATATAGTCCAATATTACTGGACAGTCTTTAAATGCTTACCAGCAAGGATCAGGTCTAAGATAAATAGACACAAAAATATTCTAAATATCTAAAACATGGTAAACTTCGGGTTAGATTCATCAGGAGACTAAAAGGTGTACCAGGGTTTCCACCGACTTGCTGCTTGAAAGTGTGAGGATTGAAATTACACCAGGTTCATTAAGTAGCCTTATATCTGCTTACAGGTGCTCTGAAAGCTCTACTAATGCTGGCACACAAAATTCCATCCTGATTAAACCTATATCCTCCACAGGGCCACACAAATAATGGTGCAAAATAAAGCTGTGTCCAACTCAGCACCTGACAAATGCAAATGCATTAATCTCAAGGGAAATAATTTCTCTGACAGAGTGGCTCTAAGCTGGTCAGTTAATGTTGGGACTCAGAGTACCAGCATTTCTACATAGGCATATGTTTTTCATGTTTACTTTTGCTCTTTGAATCTTTTTTCATTTCAAGAACAACGAAAAACAAAACAAACAAAAAAGTTTGACTTTGTGCTCTCCAGACATACTGATTTGCAGTTGTACTAGAGGTTAAAGATGATGATGAAGTATGATATAATAGAATGTGTACAAAAAACACACCAATCCAGACTATGTAGCCTGCAGGCTGGGGATAAAAATCTGTATCCTCTACGTTCCCATTTTCTTTGGGTTAATAGGATTTTCTGTGCATGTTTTCAAACAAATTCCTCTGTCTCTATTGGTGTCCATTGTAAGTGGAGGCACTGTGGGATACTGTGTGTCCTGGGGAAGCAGCCATGGCAGCCATGCATAGGATTTGCTGGGAAAGAGGAGCTGCCATTTGAGGCAGGACTGGACATTTTATATTACTGAGGCACTTGTAACATTAAATGGCATAGAAATTGAAGTATTAACGATCCTGTAGTCTCAAAATACCAAATTTGAATGTCAAGCTTAGGTGAGTGCTGCACGAGGTTATTTTCCTTGTCAATCACTCAGGATATGTAGCACAAGAATATCTTCAAATTCCACTAGTCTGAAAGTAAATTGTGGGGAGTTTAAGTTCCCAAGTCTACGACACAGAAGTGCTAATGCAGCATGTGCCCAGTGCAAGCTGGACAGACACAGTAATTAAATCTAGTTTGAAAGCTGTTGTTACATTGTTACAGAATTTACCCATGCTGGGCACAGTAGAAAATGTCACATTAAACTCAGTGGGTGCAAACTCATCTTAATGCATTTGCAAGCATTTCAAATTTTTTTACTAAATTCTATCACTATCATGTTTCCTATTCTGTAGTTACACTTATTTTCTCTGAAAGTCATACATTGTCACAACTTGTTACAGTGCTTTTTCTTTTTGGGATGCACATTATCATATTTAGGTAGCAAGTTCAAAAGGTAATAGATAGATGCTTTCTTTAGAGATATTTAAATTTCTACTACATGGTTTTTACTATATCATCCCAAATAGTTTTCTTCTACTACTTTGGATTTTTTAAAATGTTACTATGATAAACAACCAAGCTTTCGAGCATTATGACCTGAAAACTAATTATATTAATTACTATACATCAAAATCTTTAGGGCTGCAAGAAAATGAAGCCAGTGTTATCCTTTTACAGGATTGTGATGAGTGGAACATCAGCTTCTGTCACTTCTGCTTTTTTATTTTACCTATTTCTCCTTTTCTTACTGGCCCACCACATTCACATCTCTAATCATTATTTCCATAGATAAAATGCTTTAAATAAGGATACCCTGGAACAGATTTTGGCATCATATAAAGATCTATTTTTTTTCTTTACAAAAAGCACAAAAAAGCTTCATTAACATTGAAATCTGCAGCATGCTACAGCATGATCTGTCTTTTCTAATATGCTAAGAGTCCTTAGCAGTTCTGCAATAAGCAGTTTCAACAAGCAGTGTGCATGCTTACCTTGGGAATGCAGTCTGCTGTGTCTAATAGAGATTTCAGTCCTTTAAATCAGCCACATTTCCTTACTACATAAGCAGAATCACATGAAAAGCTAAATATAATCAGCATTTCATAAATAAATCCCTTATTGATTGATTTCACAAAGAGCCAGCCCTCTCTGCAGTTCTCTGAATTATTCCCAAGGAAGGACATGGTTATTAGAGAAGGATTTCCTTGACCTAGTGATGGATTTTGAGATTTAGAGGGAGATGAAAGTGACAGTGGCAGTCACTATTATCCTTCACCTGAGCAGAAGCTTACTAGCCCTGTCTTCAAACACAAGAAGTGACAAATATTGGAGTGTACTCTGTTTTGAAACTGAAAAAAATATTGTAAATAACTATATATTCAGTATTTTCTGCTCACTTGTTTTCTTAATATTGCAGATGCTTTTTAACTGTAGTAACAGTTTTTTACTGTAATAGATAAAACACCATAAATGGAAATTTCCTGTTTATTTTAATGTGTATACCATATGGCTGAAGAAAAGGAAATAACATTTTAAACTACTTAAAGTTCTTAAATAATATAACATAGCATATTTTGATGCTTAAAAAATCCAGGGAATTGTGGATAGATTTTTAGTGGAAAATGCCTTGATGATGAAGTTTTAAGACACTGAACTGATCTTCAAAATGGTTTAAGTAGCTGCATTCCTCCTCCATTAGAAACGTGCAAGAGTGCATCTGTAGTAGCCAGAGAGTAAAGAAAGGCCCCATGAAGATCCTAGCATGTATTTCAAAACAGAATATGGTATTTGGATACCTCACCTTTCATATTTCACTACTGGATACCATTAGAATGAGGAAAATAATGTTCTCTGATGTATTAGTGATTAATTTTTCAATCTGGAATCTTTTATATGCCCCATTTTGGTAAAAGAAAAAAAAAGGCTTTTAAGCAGCAGAAAGAGGAAAATGTTGAAACCTGAATTTATACCTTTATCACATCTGAGACATAGCTAAAGTTACTGAATTACATTTCAATTTACTTCACAACAAGCAGAATCCAGGAAAGCAGTCCAGCCTCTAAGACTCCAGGATTATGACATATTTGTTTCTATATGTCAAGGGCACTAGGAAAAAATGCCATTACCAATCATAGGAACCAACTTAAATCTTGCAGCCCAGGTGACTGAGTTTATAGATTTAATCACAAAACAAAAGCTCAGCACAGGTCAGCCTCCTGATGAGAGAAACAAATTAGACACATCTGCTGCTATGACTTTCCAACCCTGAAGACAGTCATTGCATTTTCCAGAAAAGAGAACATGCATTTGAAATTTAAAGAATAGAAATAATTTTAAATAAGACAGTAATGGGCAACAAGGAAATGCATAATCTTATGCACAATGGAAGCCACATACACCAGTTTTGAGCAAGATATGCAACATAACAAACAGATAAAGTGAATAATCTTCTAAATTCTGGCATATACTTCACTGTTGTCTTTGAAGAGTCGAAATGCTTCTCTTATCCTGAGATCATAGATACGAAAGGAACCTCAGAAAGTAACTGCATCCAACTAGTATTGAATCTTGATCAGTTTTACCTCTGTCATTCTCCAGGGTTTTCCCTGTCTTGCAGTCTGAAAGATGTCAATGTCCAGTGCTGAGCAGTGATTTTGTGAATATGTGGTGGCATTAAATGTTTGGGACATATGCCTTGTTATGTGACACAAAAGAGTTGATACACCTTTTTAATCTGGTATAGAACTGCCAGTTTTCTTATAAAATAATAAGTCCTGCAAAGCAATGCTAATTTATTTTTTTCTTAATTGGTGTACCATGGAATTTTTCAAAGCTCTCAAAGAGAGAAAGATAAGTCCTACTAGGCCTGGCCAGTTCCTTGTGTGACAGTGGCCACGATCTCACTAACCTGTGAAGAAGTTTGCAGGACAAACTCTGAGCTCAACACAGTGGTGTCAATTCTGCCCTCCTTTAAAAGTCACAGTTACAGTTACATAGCTGTCATTGACTTCACTGACAATTGTATTAGTTTAATGTCAATATTTTTTCATGGATATTTTTCCTGTCATTCCGTATTCCAGTGGAGCAACCTTGACTGATGGGAGAATGACTGCATAATGGATTATTGTTTTAGTAGGCCAATTATAATCTATTTTTGCATCTTGCATTGTCATCATCTATAATTCTTCTCAATCCTATTAAAGCTATGTGTAATTTCAGATACCCTTAGCCAAGACACTAGATACATTACACATATGTATGACTTATAAATAAGCAGGTTTTAATGGTACAACATTGACTTTCAGCTTATCATGTTGGAGCTGTGTAAACAGATGAGTGTTTGGATTGGGACCAAAGTTTTGGCAGGTTTATTTTCTGCAGTTACTGTTCTGTTTTTTCTAGTGCTGATGCGACTTCAGTAATTAATGTCATGTTGGAAGTGCTGTAGCTGAGAAGACTCCAGAGCTTCTGGCTCATTTAATATGCTCTTACGTAGAATTCAGTGTCATGAAGCTCAATTGGCCCCAATGAGGCTTAATGACTAGAAAACTATCAGTGCCAACAATGTCTTCACCAGTAGGTGGTACTGTATTTTTACTTTAGGGTGCATGATGGAGAGTGAAATAGAAGCAATTTGAGATGTGTGTTGGTATGTTGGATTCTCATGTGCAGATGAGGCTGGAATCTCAAAGCACTGCAGGCGCTCTTGGGCACAGGGCACAGCACCACACAGTGTGCTCAAAAACTGTGTCAAAGCCTTTCTCCATCATCCTCCAGGTCCAGATGCTAGTTTTTGCATGGCTACGCTGCACAGGGACTAGCACTTCTGAAATGTCCATGCTGTGTCTGGCCATGCCTGGCAGTTTTTTGTGTGCCTTATGACGAACCTGCAGTAAGACCATCCTTGTTCCTCCCAGCTTTGGTGGGTGTCTCTCCCTTGAGATGTCTCTTCAGCTCCCAGTCTGAAACCTGCAAGGAGCAGAGAGACTGGCTTATCAGAAAACTCTCTCGAAAGTACTAGATCTTCATTCAATGGTATAATTGGGATAAAGAATAGTTGTAGTGATCCTGCAGGAGTTCCAGAAGCTCTGTATGGTCAGTACTTCTGTTTAACAGAATTTTATTTTATTTCAAGTTAAAATAGCATAGGAAATCTTTGTTGGTTGTGCAGAATAATGGTGCTAAAATGTTTACACATACAAAGGTCAATCAGCTGATATTAATTCTGCTTAACCAAAAATCATCAATATATGATGTTGCCACCAATAAAAGTGGTAGAAAATGCACTATAGATAAAAAAGGTTTAATAAATCTAGCCTTGCATGTTATTCATTCTTTGTAGTATAGAAGGAGTTAAGGTGGCACTATCTAGGCATTTCTAAGGGAACATGTGTACAGTTAATCTCTATACAGCAAGTACAGCAGTCTAATAATTTTGAACTTCAGTCTAGAGACTTTTTCTTCCTCTCAGTTGAAGTTAATTTCTTCACTTATTGCTCCTGCCAAGTCTGCACTCAATCACCAAGTAGTTGGTAGATGAAGTTCCCATGGTCAAGAGCTTCACTCACAAATATATTTCAGCAATTTTTGTGTGGCTACATGCCAGGACAGGTAATGAACTAGTCTGTAGCTTCTGTATTGAACAGAGCTCATGTTTTGACACTCATGTAGCAGCGACTGCTGGTGGAATAATGCAGAACAGGGAACCTGAGCAGTGATAACAGGATTTAAAAGTGCCACAGGCAATTTTCCTAAATAATAATGAAAAAGAGATAGATCTTGCATCATGTCTGCACCTGAACTAGCTGCACAGTGAACAGGTTTTCTAACTGTGGCGAAACTTGTTGACATCATCTTCAGTATTTACAATAATATAATTAAATAATAATACAATTTACAATAATATAATTAAATACTGCATAAGGAGCTCAACGTATATGCACATGAAAAAAAATCCTCAACAAGACTGAAGAATTTATAACAAAGCCTAGGAGACACACAAATTATGGTAATTAAGTCATTCATGGTTAGCACAGAGGTAAAGATGGGGTTTATTAAGTCAAAAAAATGAGGTTTCCAATGACTTTTTTATTTATAAATGTAAAAGATTAAAATTGCCTAGATAGTCAGTGCTTCCAATTTTATTGAAGACCAACAATTAAAGTCAGTGCTTGCTGACTTTAAGGAAAGTTTCATGAAACCTTTCATACATTATATAATTAATGAAGTTATGTAACTACATAAGTAGCAAAATTTTAATGTAAGTTTTCCTCTTCCATTTTCCACACATTTAATGGGGGGAAAAAAAGAGCAGTAACACAGAAAGGCACAGCAGGGTTTCATAAGACACTTACTCCTCTTTGGGAGAAATAGAAACTGCCACAAAATTGCTGTGACTGTTAGTACATGCATATGTTTACCTCATACACAAAAGGTTGATCTGTGCTTAGCTGTATCTGGCACAGCTCCAGGGAATTAAATGGGTCTGTGCTGATTTGCATTAGCTCATGATCCAGGCATTGCTCTAAATCAGCCATAAGTGTAATTTTGAATGGTAAACTGGCATCTTTTTCCTCTTTATATCAGCTGATAAGATTATATATCAATACTTTATTTTCTTTCTCATTTGACCTTTACATGTCATCCAAAATAAAGAAAAATATATCAATTTTGATAAATTGCTTTTATATAGCTTTTTCTTCCTGGCATTGTCTCGAAGTTCTTCAAAACAAATTGAGTATGAAAACTGCTAATCATCAGTGAAGTATTCACACCTAAAGTATGCCTACTCTCTTCTGTAATAATATTATAGATTGCAAGTTTTTTGCATCTGTCCATTGACTTGGATGGTTAGTCACAAGTTTTTTGTGACTTCATATTTTTTCTCAGAACAAAACAGGTTTCATAGTGGTTTTTGCAGTTTATTACAATATAAAAATATGAAACATGTAAAGATTTTCAGCCAAGAAACAATAAGTATATAGCATCATTTAAGTTGGAAATACTGTTAAGATCATTGAGTACAAGTTAACCCAACACTATTAAGGTTCACCATTAAACCATATCCATCAACACCACATCTATACATCTTTTAATTACCTCCAGGGATGGTGAGTCCACCATTTCCCTAGGTGGCCTGTTCCAATGCCTGAAAACCCTTTGGGTGAAGAAAAACCTCCCCTGGCACAACTTGAAGCTGTCTCTTCTTATCCAGTTGCTTTTTACTTGGTAGAAGACACCAGCCCTCTCCTAACTACAACCTCCTTTCAGGCAGTTGTAGAGAGGTGTAAGGTTCACCCTGAGCCTCCTTTCCTCCAGGCTAAACATCCCCAGCTCCCTCAGCCACTCCTCATAGGACTTGTGTTCCAGACCTTCACCAGCTACATTTCCCTTCTCTGGACACACTGCAGCACTTCAATGTCCTTCTTGTAGTGATGGACCCAGAACTGAACACAGGATTCACAGTGTGGCCTCATCAGTGCCAGCTTCAGGGGACAAAATCCTGCTGGCTACACTATTCCTGATACAGGGCAGGATACCATTGGTTTTCTTAGCCACCTGGGTGCACTGCTGGTTCATGTTCAGCCAGCTGTCAACAAGCGTGTAAATCAGATTAAATATTCATTAATGAAATAGACTTTGATGTCCATGGTCTGGTAAATGACTTGGCTGGTGCAGAGGCCCATCTAGAGAAGTGTTAGCTGTATTGTTTCTCAGTATTTTTGCTCTGGGTACTGCACCACAGCGAAGCCCTGAGCAGCAGGTCAGCAAGGGCTGTGCCAGAGGAAGAGGTGGTGTTTGGCAGCTCACCCTCTCCCACCTTCTCTGCTGCTTCAGCAGGACTTTGTGGATATTACCACTTCCCTTCTCCGCAGATCTGCCAACAGAGGCACTTGCAGGACTGCAGCAAGCTCTAAAAATTGACACATTTTTTTCAGAAACAGGGGTGTGAACACACAGAGATGACAGACCTGAGAGGACACAGAACAAAAGTAGAAATTTGGAGCAGATTGCAGACATGCATCTGTCCATATATGTGGTTTTATCCTATGGTCATGCTTATGTTGTTCAAGAAGATCAAAATTTTAATTTAAGTGTTTCAAATACCATCTAAAATTATTGCTGTTTTTTTAGCAGTAATCTGCTTTAGAAATTTAAAGCAGAGAAGTCAAACTTTTTACCATGCAGGATCCAGGCCACCTTCCATAGAAGTTGTTATAGTGTAGACATAGTAAAGATAAAGTGGAGTGGTAATTAAAATCACAAAAAACTAATATAATGTTCCTTTTCTCCTAACATACAGAGTGCTGGTTATGCTAAAAAATAAATACAGAAATAAAAAATGAGACTAAAACATTGAAACTGATCTCTTGGTTTAACCACAGGACTGCAAAGTCAAGGATGCCTAAAACGAGGAAAACCAAGTTATTTTGCTGATAATGTCATTGTATTTCTGCAGTATGCCCCAGTGGTAAAACTTTTCAAAACCAATGATGATTAGTTTTGATACTGTGCTGCAAAGCCAGGTTACAGCTCTTATCTCAATCCTGCATGTCCCTGTGGTGCTCTGTGGAGGTGTGTTAAATTTGCAATTTTGCCTCCAGTCTGAGAAATCCTTGTGAAAGCTAAAGGTCTGCACTGTCCCAGGAAGTTTGCTGGGCAACATGTGATGTTTTATTAGGCCTTAGATTTTGTAAATGTATTTCACTTAATCATGTCAAAACCAAGACCTTAGACTTCCACGTTGAAACTATTGATTGGGTAATAAAGATAATTATTTCTTACAACAACTTGGAGCTTGTTAAGCCACAGGGAGTCATCTTAGGGTGTGCATCACCAGGCACTGCCCTTGTTCTATGACACTGGCATAGTTTGGCCGGGGGATCCCTCTGCTTGCCCGCAGATCCACTGGCCAAAGCGAGCACTGGCAGCTTGTCACCGACATAAGTCGTTGCACATCGAGACTGCTCACCTCTTCTCCCAGCTGCGAAGGGGAAGAAAATTAAATCTATAGAAACTCCCAGGAGAGGCAAATGCTGCCAAGGTACTTCTGGAAAGAGCGCTCTTCTTTGGAGTCAGTGTTCAGGTGGGGCCACAGAACTCCCCAGGTCTGGGACTTGATAACGATCCAGAAAGCCCCTTCGGGGTCACTCTTGGAGCCCTGCGTGCCCATTTCCCCCCCCAGGATGGGTGCAGATGGGAGTCGGGGATGCCGCCTCCGTCCCCAGCGGAGAGCGGGCGCGCCCAGGTGCGCCGGGCCGCGCCCGGGCGGGCGGAGCCGCGGAGCTCCGCAGCCACGGGGCCCGGAGAGGCGCTGCCCGGCCGCCCGTCCTGCCGCGCGGGTCAGTGTCTGCGCGGCCGCGGGGCACCGGGGGAGGGCGCGGGGACTGCGCGGGGTCTGCGCGGAGGGTTCGGAGGATCGGGACGCGGCGGGTTGGCGGGGTTCGGGACGCGGCCGTGCGCGGAGGCGGGGGCGCGGTGTGCGCTCCTGCAGCCCCCCGGAGCCGCACCGCGGGTGCGGTGTCCGCAGCCCTGCATGCGTAGGATTTTCCTCCGCCCTGACGTCACCCAGCTGTTTTCCGAGGAATGGCAGGCGCCGGGGAGGCTCCTGCGCTTCTCCCGCGGGTTAAACATCCTTTTAGCTTTGTTTTGTGCTTTTCTGTGAGTCTCCGCTCCAGGCGTGCCAGGGAAGAATTCCTTGCTGCCTCTCGGTACACACACTTTTGGCCCCAGGAGCCAAGCCTTGGCAAAGGTGGGCTTGGTAATTCCTGGGTGACCGAGAAAGGCGTTTCGAGTTTCTGCCAGGGCTGAGCTGAGTCGTGAGCTCAATAGAAATCGTCGAATTATTGTCTAATCAAAGCAATTCGTTTTCGAGATGACTTAGGACCACTGTCTAAAGTGGCAGGTTGAGCCAAGTTGGCTGTCACTAACCAGCGCAAGTCAGCCCTGGATTGCAGGATGACAGCAAGTTAGATGTGCCACAAGAAATGTGTAGCACCAGGCTGGCCCATCTACCCAATTCAGATAGAGAATATTTAGGTGTTTGAGGAAAAAAAGAAAAAATATTTAGCTGAATAATAAAAAAAGTTTAGAAGTTACATCAGCAGCTGCCTTAGCTCAGACTGGCTTCCTCTTGCTGCCAGCCTTGAGTCAGAGCTGGCAGAGATTATTTCTGCAAGGAGGGGTTCTGCTGACAGGTTCGTGTTTGTTGACATTTGGAAGTGGGAGGTGAAACTAGCTTAGCTACAGAAACTCTGTGCTGAGCAAGCCAGGCAGCTTCAGTGGTTTGTCACCCTCCTCAGCCTTTCCAAGTGATCCTCAGACTGTTCACAGGAGTAATAAAATAACAGTAATTCCCGGAACAACCTCCTCTTCCCATCTCTCAGGTGTTTCTTTGATCAGTGCAGTGACATGCCACTTTTCATGCAAGTGGAACAAATGACTTTTTTTTTTAAACTATGAAAAGCTGCTCAGCACAATAAACAGAGATCATGACCATTCAAAATTACTTTTCTCAATAACAAATCTAACATTTATTTGTGAATGTGAGCAGAGATTGTAATTCAGAAAGGAGATAAACAACTTGTGGCAGTCACTGGGTGACTTAGTACAAATGGCGCGATTAAGTTTTCCTTATTTGATGTTGTAACGTATGCTGAGGAATGGAAGACTTTGGAACACATAGAAAAAGTAGCAGTAGTGTCATGTGAAAGGAAATAAGCCTGCCATTCATCTCCAGTTAAATGAAAGTACACCAGTCACAAAGGAGGGGGAAGAAAATAGTTGTTTTCTTCACTGTAGAAACCCAAAACACTGATAGAAAGCTGCCTTTACTGTTGCAGGTAGCTGAAAGACTGTACTTACCAGGAGGGTTTATCTTCCTAATTAAAGACAGGGAATGTTACTTCTCACACCAGCCTGGTTTGGCATCAGTATAGGTATTGGGAGCTAAGGGATTTCATTCATCTCTCCACTGGTTTTTTCTTTTCACAGAATCACAGAACAGTTTGGATTGGAAGGGACCTTTGAAGGTTATCTAGACCAACCCCCATGCCATGAGCAGGGGCATTTTTGTCTTGCCCTGATATGTGTTTACTAAGAGAAAATATATTTATGCTTAAAGGACTTTTCTGTATTCTTGTTTTGTGATTTATTCGTCACTAATTATGTCAAAACAAGTCTATGCAGATTTTTCTTCTTCTAAGACTATGCTAATAGTTTAGGATTTTAAAATACTTTCAGGTGCAAATGCAAATTCCATATTTTTACATTATCCAACTGTAATTTCTAGTAATGATAAGAGTGTAGAATAATATCTATCCTACATACTATGCAATAGTAATAGCATGTTGATGTAAGTTCTTAAAGATTTTAATCTTCAGCTGTGGAATATGAACATACCCATCTTGTGGGAACATTTTTATTAAGTCTGACTTAGCAATACAAAACAACTCCTGTTATATGGAAACACTCTTGGCAAACAAGGAAATGTGTTTGCGCAGCCTGCAAATCAAATTATAACTTCCTTTACTATGTTTGTTGTACAGTATGGAACAGGAAAAAAGGGAGCAGGTACTCACTCTACTTCCTTACTTGCAAAGGGTGTTGTCTCCCAGAGTAAATACCAGCATTGCCAACTTCAAATATGATATTTTTAAGAACTTCTGCATTTTAACTATTCCTTGTTAAAGTGTATTAAATGGATTATCCAAGTCTGCTTATTGTTAATTTTTCAGTGAAGTACTTTTGACATAACATTATTATTTCCACAGCTTACATGTGAATACAGAGGCACATCCTTTTCTAGCAAGTCCCCAAGTGGAGTTTTTTTCAGTCAGAGGAAAAAAAGAAAGGATGTGTATTACTGATGCTGCCACTCATCCAGATGAATTGTTCATGTGTTATTTTAATTACAGGGAAAACATGGAAAGCAAAACTATTTGTTGCATCCCATGCTTTATATGAATCACAGTGAACCGAACTTTTGTACTTCTGCAAACTCTTTCGTATTTTAACGTCTTCACAA
This sequence comes from Eopsaltria australis, assembly GCA_034509425.1. Lineage (NCBI taxonomy): Eukaryota > Metazoa > Chordata > Aves > Passeriformes > Petroicidae > Eopsaltria > Eopsaltria australis. The sequence goes on along the minus strand of JAVTVJ010000253.1, from coordinate 1,012,257 downwards.
TAGGCCTTCCTTTCAAAAAAGATTGTTCTTAAAAGTGTTCCAATCTAAATTCTCCAATCCACACTGGTTGCCTGATGCACTGTATTGTGAGAAACTGAGACAGCCTAGACTGCCTAAGCCCTCTTGCGGCTTTGCTGCCTGACCCCTGTGTCCCCATGCAAAAAAACCGCCTTCTTTTGTTCTTGGAAATGCAATACCTCTTCTTCCTTTAAAAACACATCTAGGCTGATAACAGTGATGTCATTCCCACAGTCTGTCATCATAGTGATACTGATAATGCTGGGCTGGCTGAGAGCATGAAGCTTCAGCCTCTGCTCAGGATCACCCAGCTCCCCAGCAGTGTTGCAGGGATAGCTGGGGGAACTGTCCCCTGTGGCCTCTGATCTACTTTTCACCCTGGGCTTGTTGAGGGTAGATGAAATTTGCTGTGAGGTGTAATGAGGCCTTCACCTGAAAATTTTATGATTGGTTAAGTAAGACTTGGCTCACACTATTCACTGAACAGTTGTAATAAAATGTCTGACTGCCCATATGCAGTGAGAGTTTGCTCCCTGTTTGATTTTCCTGCCTTTTTTTCCATTTGTTTTTCCAATCTCAGCTGCCAATATAAAAACAGAAACCTTGAATAGCAGATGGCTATATGTTTGTGGTCTCTGCACAACAAAACAGAGCCCTTTCATCTTGAGGTTTCAGGTTAGCTTTTAAGATTTTGAGTTGAATTTTACATTGAATTTCATATCTTGATAATTTTTTTTTTGTTGCATTCCTTGGTATTGCACTTATTGCTTGTCTGAGCCAATGAAGTGCAAAATATGTATATAAAATAATATATGCACCTGTGAATGACAGGGGTGGATAATGACCCAGGGCAGCATTGTGTACATTGTGTGGATTTTGTGTGTTATTTGCACAGTCGTAAATTACAAGTGCTCTGGAAAGACATGAAAATGAGTGAGCAGAGGACAGGGCTCTTCCAGAGCTGGGCCTGGGTTGTGAATAATTTGTCCTTTTTCTGCTCCCAGGTGCTGTGCTCTCTTTTTCTTGCTGTGACTCCTGCCAAGCATGGTGCCAGATCATCGTGTCTGAGTCACACTCTCCTTTCCTCACCTCAATGGAGGGGACTGGCAATGAAACAAACTGGAGCATTTCCATGCCTTCTGGAAGCAAATACCACCTCTACATTGGCTTGGCTTTGGCTATAGGTTCCAGTATCTTTATTGGTTCTAGTTTCATACTGAAGAAGAAAGGCCTTTTGAAACTGGCAGACAGAGGAGTCACCCGAGCTGGTAAGTGATGGTACCAGCATTGCTCCTGCTGAGGGCACCTCGTATAACTTCACAAAATCAAGGTTTGAGTCACAGATCACATGTTTAAAACTGTACTTTAATGATGATCAGAAGTCCTGTATTGGTGAGAGATGGAGACATAGTATTATTTCTCTGTGTGAGATTACAGGGACTGGGATTTCAGGACTCATGGGACTATGGGAGGTGCAGGGGGTATTAAATTAGTGAGCAGATGCTATTTCCTCACTGAGAGCAATTAGTTACCAAATAAAATTCTCCATTCGCATTACCCTTCAAAATGCCTTTCTCTCTCTTTTTTCAATCTTTCCCCCCCTCATTTGAGATGGAAAATCTTAAACTGGTAAGTAGGTTTAGCTTTTTGCTTTGTCTTTTTGCTCTGCTTTTATAAAGTAAGTGCAATGAGTTGTAGAAATTAAATTTATTACACGAGTTTCTATTGTCAGTACAACCATCTCTTCATCAAAGTCAACAGATGAAGAGCTAGAAAAAGAACAATTGTGCTAATCTCATAATTTCTTTTGCATGTATTTAAATGCATAGCATTAGCAGTTTTTCTTGTGGTTTTTTTGTGTTTATTGCAATATACTATTCCAGAGCATTTTGTTATTTGGAAAAACCGTGATAGTGGATATTCCATATACTTACATTTTATGTAAAAAAAAAAAATGTACAGAGGGGCATTTTTCTTTCTAAATTCTTCCAACCTAAAGTAAAACCAGAGTCAAACTGCAGCTGACTGCATGAATATGTTGGATCTGACCTGGAAAAGTATTTTGAGACATTTCTTAAGATCACCAACAATCTTCATCGATATTTTACTTCTGCTTGAAACTTCCCCTCTGTGTTTATTTAGTCAAATAGCATTTTTCAGAAGTCCAAGTCACAAAGCACTAGAGTGGTTAATAAAATGCCAGTTAAAATCAAATATTCTTCTTGTTGTATCCTGGTAACATGCTCTTGTGGTACTTTGTAGGTGCAAATGTGAAGCTATACTTTTTGTTTTTTACAGTAAGGTGCTCTGTTTCTTCTAAGATGAGCTTATTTTTTCTCTTTCAGGACAAGGTGGATATTCTTATTTGAAAGAATGGCTTTGGTGGGCTGGACTGCTATCAAGTAAGTTACCTCTTTCCTCTCAGCCCAAATGAATATCTACAAAAAGCAGATTGTTTTAAAGAGATTTATTCCCTGATTTTTCACTCCTTTCACTTAAAAGAAATGTCCTTGAAATCACATTCATGGCAAGCTCTTCTGATGTACCATCTTTCAAATACTGCATTTGGTCTTCAGAGCTCTTTAACACCATCTTTAATATCTGGTCAAATGCAGTGGAATTGCATCTGTCCAGCTTCTAGGAGTACTTAGGAAAAAAGTATTTAACTTTCTTCTGCATTTATTTTTTCCAGAAGAGGTTATGCAGCTAGTTTTGAAATGAAAATGTGTGTATATGGTGCAGAAAAAAGTTTTTGGTTTGTATTTGCTATCACAGCTGTCATACAAAATAGTTACAATAGTGTGCCTTTTTATATCCCCCTCCAAGCTGATCCAAATGTTCTTTCTTCTGCAGTGGGATTAGGAGAAGCTGCAAACTTTGCTGCCTATGCCTTTGCACCTGCAACCTTAGTTACCCCCTTGGGGGCACTGAGTGTTCTCATAAGGTCAGTACCAATTGGGAGCGAGCTTTGGCAAATGAACCACTCACTGCATGAGGGAAAAAATACTGTCTTTGGCTGAAAGTAGAGATTTTTAATAGGAAAACTGAAAAGCAGTTTATGGACAAAAAAATGCTTTTTGTTCCTTGGTGGAAAGATATTTTGCTTATTTAGAACTGAGTTCTCTGGGTAGATAGAATCAAAAGTCTTGTTGCAAAGGCCACTGAATGCCTTCCCAGTAGCCTTTCACCTAGATTATAAAGTATTTCTTATCAGCATATACCAGGTATACTGCTGATAGAAGGTAATTTATCTCTTCCTAGAGAACTGGTGCTTTTTTAAAAACTGTTATCCTGTTCTTCAGTTGTGACAAAACCTTAAATAAGAATACAGTATTCCCTCACTAAAATGTTTTCAAAAACATTTATATTTATAGGAACATAATTTCATGTTAAGGCACGCTTAGTAAACCTTTTGGTTTTGTTTTGTCTTTCTGAAATCCTTCTGGAAAGAAGTCAAAGAAAATTTTAGCTTTTTTCAGTATCCACAATTAAAATTTGTGGTTCTTTTAAAACATAAATGTCCTTCACAGACTTACTATTTCCTATGTATGAAAAAACAGATAATTTCCAAGTACTTAAGCACATACAGTAGTGTGGCTATCATAGCAGCAGAAAAGACATGGAGTATGCATGCAAAAATTTTATGGGAAATAATTTTTAGCAAAATGTAATTATTGTATTTTAAATGTAAAACTCTGATTTTTAAGAACTGAGTATACTATATGAAATGCTGTGTTTAAAACAACATGTGCCATATATTAAAAAAGAAACCAACAAAAAAGAAAAAAACCCAAACAAACAAAAAAACCCCTAGGATGCTTATGACAATCTAACTGCTAAAACTGCAGCTGTTCTGTCATAGCAAAACTAATGTAACTCTGTCACCTGCTGTTGTGCTGGGATCAGCATGTTGGTAGATACAGATTAACTGTCTGCCTGGCTGCTCCTATGCAGAACAGCTTGAGTTTTATTGCCCTCTTCTTAGATGAGGATAGCAATTGTTCAGATTTTCCTGAGACAGAGAGGTTGTTTGAACTCCATGTCAGTGAACTCATTACCCTTGTGTGAATAAAATGTCTGTATTTTGATCAGTGGGTTCAATGACTATTTGTGTGTTCACACACCATTAAGCCTGTGTCTGTGCCCAAGGTTGTGCTCTAACAGGCTAATCATGCCCTGTGAATGTTGTCATTTAGGCAATGTTATTGTCCTTGGGTTAAATAATCAACCCTGTGGAGGTCCTGGAGTTGATCTCTTCGAAGGGGGAGACATGCCTTCTCTGTGTTTTAGGGGAGTCCTAGCAAGCCAGGCAGAAAGTGTGCCTGGGTGGGAGAGCCTGGGGAGGGATGAGGAACAGTTTCCAAAACTCATGTGTATTCATTGTAATGGCAAATGGAGTGCTTTGAACCATTTTTGGAAGAATAAATCAGCTCTTGTGGTTAATCTACACTGAGAGTGCATACCCTGACCCAGGCAATCAGGAATGAGAAGTTCCTTAGCAGTTTGGACCATTTTACAACCTGGAGGGAAGTGATCAGGTTTGCTGAACTCCCTAAAACCTGATCTTACCTTCTTGGTCATGACCAGCTTTGTTGGAAAAGCTCCTTACAATTTGATTGTTTCAGGCTGGTTTACTATATACACAAATTCAAAAGAGGTTGTGAATTACTGTCATGCTACACAGAGAGATTTTTGAATGTCTTTTGTGGTTGGTGGAGCTGAACATCTTATTTCTATTTTGCTGAACAGTGCGATATTGTCATCCTATTTTTTAAATGAGAAGCTGAATATTCATGGAAAGCTGGGCTGTGTACTGAGCATTTTGGGGTCAACGGTTATGGTTATTCATGCCCCAGAGGAGGAGGAGGTCACCTCACTAGATGAGATGGAAAGAAAGCTGCAAGATCCAGGTCTGTATGCAACTGCAGTGGACACATGCTGCAGTTCATAGTGAAGTTCCAGGACACTGAAGAACTCTGAGCATGTGCTTGGACATAGTCTGGTATTTTATCTCATGTGCATTACTCTTCCCTTTCCTCTTTCTTACAGCGTTTGTTACATTTGCTGTTCTCCTAACAGTCGTTGCCCTTGTCCTGATTGTTGTTGTGGCTCCAAAGAGAGGTCAGACAAATATACTGATCTACGTTTTAATTTGCTCACTCATCGGTGCCTTCTCTGTCTCATCTGTGAAAGGCCTGGGCATTGCCATTAAACAAATGCTTGAGGGAAAGCCAGTCTATCGCCATCCCTTGGTTTACATTTTGGTGGGCATCCTGGTGCTCTCAGTCAGCACTCAGATCAACTATCTCAACAAAGCGCTGGACGTGTTCAACACATCCCTGGTGACACCCATTTATTACGTGTGCTTCACCACGACAGTGGTGACGTGCTCTATCATCTTGTTCAAGGAGTGGAGCAGTATGCAGGTGGGTGATGTCATTGGGACCCTGAGCGGCTTCTGCAGCATCATCATTGGCATTTTCCTATTGCACGCTTTCAAAAACACTCACATCACCTGGAGGCAGCTGATGTCCACTGTTGCCAAAGAACCGTCACTGCCACGCCGTGAATGTGAAACCAGTCACACTTTGCTGGAAAGCATGGAAGACCCAGCTTTGGCATATGAGGAGGAGAACATTTTATTCAGTCAATGAAACACTCAAGCAGTGTTCATCATCAAAGTATCATGAATTGCAAACTCAGCCCACCGATGTCTACTAGAATGCTCTGCTTTTCTGCGGTCCTCTGGAAATTTGTCTGTGAGGCCTGTTAAGAGTGGGCCATTCCTCTTGCCAGCTGTTGGCAGTAATGAATGAAAATGTTCAGTAATTAACATGACAGACAGGTGATTGTATGTTAGGCAATGAAAAACATGGTCCTTTTTTTATGCAGCATCTCTTCTTGGGGATTTTTTGCAGAAAAGAATGATCTTTGTAAGCCACATTTAAAAAATGCAATTTTCTTTTAATGATAAAAGACAATCCTTGCTGAAGTGACAGGTACTCTGCCATTATCTTGGTGATGGCCTTAATATTTCTGGCTTTACTTATATTTTTATAATTTATTTCCAAGCAAGCTTGTAGATACTCTACATGAAGGATATTAATTGAAGACATAATATGAAGAAAACAGTGTTTAACCCTTTTAGTGTTTAATATAAAATTTTATGCAAGATTTTTTCACTGTTGATGACCTGACAATGAACATTGATTAGATGTCACAAATAATTTTAGCAAATACAATTCTTGATAAGTCTGAGCTTTTCTACCCAAGGAATCCTGAATGGATTGTAAATCCCTGAACGTGCCTGTACCTTTTAATTTCAAAACTAAGATCAAGTTTAAGAAAAAGAAAATAGAGGCCTGAAAACAGTTGCTACTGGCTTAAAAAGTTACATGAGGTTATAGAATTAAGTATTCAAAGGCAGAAGAAACCCAGAACATGCAATTAAAAATTTCCACTTTGTTTTATAGTATGTTGAGGATTAAGAAGGGGCTTTACTTATTTCCATACTTCTTCCTAATACTGCCATCTATTAATTAAAACCCATTTAAGCTTTTCAAATTTTTTTCTGGAGAGGTATTGCTCTTTATTAATAATAAAGCTGTTCTGTTAATTTTATTCTTTTATAAGTGCAAAATCCATTTTACAATCCATGCACTACATCTAAAATTACTAGGGAAAGGATGAGCTGTAGGCAAGGGGTGAGAAACATCAGAACATCTTTGTTTTTTTAGTTTGGCCCTTTCATCTTTTCTAAAAGTGAGTAATCACCTCTATTAGGTATTTAACAATATGCTAACCTACCAGAGGCCTTGAAGAATGGTATCTGTACTACAGTGTGTTCCTCAGTTGTGGTCACTGATCTTCATGTCACAAAAAAGTTGAACAGTCCATGGTTTACTCATTACAATCCCCTTTGTTTTCCACTTTTTAAGTAAGTACCTTCAGCAATCAGACATGTGGGTGGTGGCAAACTCATCAGAAAGTAGTATTTCCAGTCTTTGGATTTTTAAGTGTAAGTCCAGAAAGTTTGCCAGAGGATGCCAGCACTTCAGCCTTACAAACTGGTTTCAATCAGCTGAGATTTATATGCCAAACAGAACTTCCTCATGAAGCATGAAGCATGAGGCTTTATGTTTTGTAACATTCAAAAGGTTTAGTAGAAGAGAGCAGTTTGGATGGATGGAAAATTTTTCTGCCAAAGAAAGTTCATACTTTAGCTGTGAGAACAAAAGGGTTGCTGCTTATATTCCATATATTTGTATGGCATCACTGTTATCCAGCAAAAGGGACATTTTCACAAAAAATATACTTGTCTTCAGAATACGATGTATACATATTATACATATACATTGTATACAAATTGGAATATTTTTCAGCTAATTGAGTGATGAGACTCTCAGCAATTCTTTGCTGTTAAAATGCATGTGTTTAAAAAGCTTCAAAGGAGAAAATCTACTAACACGGTTTCATTACTTCTTAGTTAATGTAGAGAATACTTTGGTTTTATTTACCAGATTCAAGCTTCAAAATCTTTATAGTTAAAAACAAGTAATACAAACACTAGAAAGACTAAAGATGGAGGAGAGTTTGTAGTTTGTTTGGTAACAAAAACTTGAATTGCTTTTCACTCCGAATTACACAATTCAGAGAATAACTGAAGAAAATACTGAGTGTAAAAAAGAGAAAAAGAAATGCTTCTGGATAGTTCGTGGCCCCTTTATTTGTGTACACAGTCATCACTGTGGTGTGACCAAATGGGTTATTTGTAAGAAAAAGCAACCAGTCCAGTTCTTGGATGGATGTGTGTTGGCATTTTTAAAAGATATGTCATAATACTTCCTTTGAGAAGGGTGTGGACTCTTTTTATACCAACTGCTGGCAATAATTAACTTGAGCTGAGCAAAATTCTTGTATTTTCTACTGGAACTGTGTATCTGCTTGATACATAAATGGCAACTAATAACAAAACAATGTTATTTTCTAACAATGTCAAAAAAAGTACATCATGCTAGGAAATAAATTAGTGCTTAACTTTTTGTATAAAAACATTTGTTGTAAGAGATGTTATTTTTTAAATGTTTATATTTAGTTACTAGTTTGGAATAATTTTCATTTTATAATTGAAATTATGCTAATATTTCTCTTGTATTAAATTATTTATGGTTATGTACAAAATTATCTGTGTTTTTTAAACAAAGGATAAAAAAGAGTGCCATTCATATTTCTAAACTAGAGAAGAAAACCCAAAGCTGGTGTTATTAGGCATGTCTGTCTCACAGCCAGTCTCAATGGAGAGTGTTTCAGTGAGTTGTCAGGTTTTCCAGGCAGCGAAATGAAGGACATTATATAAAGTAATTAGATGTGTTTTGGTATGTAGGGTGAAGGGTTAAGAACTAGAACAAAGCAAACCTCAGAAGCAATACATTGCTAACCAAATTACAGCTTTTAAATGCTGATACTAAAAAATCTTGGCAGCAACTCATTATTACCATAACTCAGGACAAATTAATAGGCAATTAAGTTCATTACAGAGCTATACCAGCTAAATGTAGGTATGTCAAGAAGACTTGGATAGGTTAAAAAATCTGTACAATTTTGGAAGGAAATAAATCAATTATTAATTTCTATAGAAATCTGTTCTACCATCTTCATTTTCCAGCCACACTTGAAAGAACCATGCTATAAAAAATTCCATCCCAAAGGGTGCATATTCAAAACTTCAAACTCTATTCATCAGGGTTACATCCTGGAGCTATGTGGGGAATTGCACTCTTCCAGCAAACGCCATTCTCTCACTCTTTAAATTCCAGCAGAATAAAACTAGCAAGTGTGTTAGAAAATATCCTGCCAGCAGGGCAGGTTTGCAGTAGCTGACTCCTTTTGGGCAGGTTTTAAAATGGTGCCACAGTTCAGAACGTGGCTGGGAGGCTGAGCAGGAGTCAGACTGGGGGTGCATGAGGAAGGAGGGATGGTGATGTGCTTTGGTGTGTCTGTAGGGCCTTCCATCTGTGAAATCTGAGGGGGTAGAGGGGAGGGAGGCAGGAATTGGTCTGAAAACCAAATGGCACTGCATACAAGTGTCACCAGCCCTGAACACTCTAGTAACTGGTCTGCATTGCTTCTCAGGAGTACTTTTGACAAGAGAATTCATTTAACTTTCTGAAAATACATTCCATTTTGTGCATCTTTTTAGTAGAAAAGAGATGTATCCTAAGTGGCTGGCTCACGAAAGCTTGGAGTTCTGCCTTTTTCCTCCCATGCATAGTGCAGACTCGTTCCAAGTTTTCTGATGTTTAATCAGGAAACAGTAGCTACATTTTTACAAATGCTGAACATTCCTACAGCCTTTTATGGGAGGTTTCCTGTATGGAGTTGTCTGCTTTACTGCTTTTTCCAGATCTCATTTTTATCACATGGAAGTTTAAAAAAAACAGCAGACATCTCTTTATGGTCAGTGTCAAGGATGTCATTCATTGTTCACCCATTTTTGCCTGTTAGAATATGGTTAGAATTTGAACTAAGCTCACAATCACCATGGGGTCTAAGGTGGCCTACTCAGTCTTTACTTGAGGGTGTAGCTGTTCTGGCAAATAAATACACTGTAGGTACCTGACCTTTGTACTGTAGACCATTTCTTGCTGCCAATTAAGCACCAGTTTAACTGACTCTGAAGCAAGTTCTAGTGCTTTTTCATTTATTTACCTTCAGCTTGATGATAGAAGCTGCTAAATTTATCTGTATCAGAATGTTAATAACAGCTTCTTCAAATTTTTCCCCAGGCAGCCTACAGAAAGGTTGTATGGGGAAGTGGAAGCCTGGTAGGCAAGCATTACTGGCTCCAGGCATTAGACCAGCATGTTTCCAGGATGGGTGCATATTCACCATGGGACAGCTCAGTGAGACAGGCAGGAGCAAGGTGCTTTGAGTACCTAAGCCTAATGGAGCTGATTTTTACTGCCTGGTGCTGTAACGTATTACATATTAACTTGCAGTAATATGGCTAAACCAGTTTTACAAGAGCTGTTAAAAAAGATGCCTCATATATTATTCAAAGTCTCCATGTACTTTATATTGTGGAGAGAGTTTGAATTTCACATTTGTAGTGCATCATCTGCTGAAAAGCTTTGTACTTCTGTGGCCTGGGCATAAACTGTGGTGAGCTCCATGTGTGTACTGTGCTGTTATCTCGATTTTGGCTGAGAGGGTGCAGAGCCAGGACAGCTGACCTGAACTGGCCAAGGGGGTGTTTTCATACCATAGAACATCATGATCCTTGTATAAATTGGGGGGGGGGAGAGTTGGCTGGGGGATGCTGATTACTGCCCACGGGTGGGCTGGGCATCAGTCAGCACGTGGTGAGCATTGGTACTGTGCATCACTTGTTTCTCTAGGGTTTTACTCCTCTCTCTTTCTCTTTTTCATTGCTGTTGCTATTGTTACATTTTACTTTGTTTCAGTTATTAACCTGTTCTTGTCTCAACCCACAAGTTTTACTTTCTTTCTGATTCTCTACCCCACCAGGGCAGAGGGAGTGAGCGAGTGGCTGCCAGCTGGGGTTAAACCACACAGTTGTATAGATCTGCATTCAGTCATTGGTATGACAAAGGATTTAATGCTCATAAATAAATTGATTATGAAAGTAAACATCAGTTGGTGGCAATTCTTCTGGCAAATTACATGAGTAATGGGAATATCATGCTTTACTGGATGCAGAAATGCCTTAGAAATGTCTTTAAAGGTACTCCCAAATGTTCAAACAATGGGACTAAAAATTTCCTTTCCCAAGAGTTGATAACTAACAAAATACTATTGCAGTAAACATGACTGATTACTGCCAGGACTATATTTGATTAAGAGATGCCGTCATATTTTGGAAATCCAAAATTTTTTGGGGTTTGCTGTATTTAATTTTATTGTTACAGATATTTTTTTAAATTTGGAAATTAAAAATTAAATTGTGACCCAATTTGTGGCACAAATTAAATTGAACTTAATCATTCTTTAGCTAGCATGTATTACATATTTTGTCTACAAAGCCCTATAAAACCAAATATTGTTATGTATTTATAAATAATTTATAAATAATTTATAAATAATTTATAAATAATTTATAAATAATTCACAATGCAATCACATATTATCAAGAACATATTTATTTGTAATGGTCTGACTATTTTGTTTTAAATAATTATGAATTCCACCTGCTTTTCCTTCTCTATGATATATTTGTATTGACCATAGTTAAGCAGGGTTAAAGACATGTCCATGTAAGGTATCTTAGGATCCATCTGAGCTTTACTGTCAGGTTCCAGTTTTAACTTGCCCATTTACCATTCTGGGCATTTGCAAGAGGAGGACTAAGGCATGTGTGGGCATCTGAGTAGGCAAGAGCAAGGCAATGGGAGGCAATACTGGAAAATTGTGGGAGAGTAAGTACCAAATAATTTAATAACATTGACGCAGGAATTAGTGTGGCTCTGAACAAAAGAATGAATAAAAAGGTCTGTAAGGTGAGTAGGCTTGGTTACTCCTTTTCAAACAGGAGATTTTTCTCCCTAATCATGAAAACAAAGCCTTGAGAGTCCCAAACCAGTCCCCTGGAGTATCCTTCTCAAATAAGTAAGAACTGGGACAAGACCAAGCAGCTGCTTCAATATGTAGGATGTTGGTACTGTGATTTAAGTAGGGACCTCTGTTAAAGGTTGAGGTTTTCTGTACCAGATACATTAGTGGCATGCTGAATGCTAACCTTTCAGTAAATATATTGGTAGAAAATCTGTGGTTATGTCATCCCTGTTAGGTCTGTGAGGGTCACTATTAGCTCTCCAAAAGTAGGACGTCCTTCAGGTTTCTGAAAAGAAAAGCAGAGGATAAATTTGTGTTAGCAGATTGGTTGATTACAGTACCAGACTTCAGAAATTGGATATAAGTACATATGAGATACCACTTTAAAATTACGTTTTATTTTATTAATACAGAAGAAAAGATCAAGTTTGTCATTTGAGAAAAAAAAAATCCGTTATTCATGACACCAGCAGAATGAGCACAGACACTTTAAAAAAAAATCCTGAAATTTCTTTATACTTATTTTAATTCTGGATCAGAATTCCTATGGAATTTCTCCCTGCAGTAGGCCTATGGAAAGCCCTTCCTGACAGGAAACAGGAATGCTTTCTCGATTTTTGAAAAAGGATCTTCACTGCTGTGTCATTTGAAGTGCTGCAGCTCAGTATGGAACAAACTCCTGTCTGATGGCAGACAGAAAAGAGAACTTCCTCCCCACAATCTCTCTCTTGGCTGGGACCCCAATGGATGTTTGCAGTAAGCAAGCAAGCTGGATGCAATTTAGAGTTCCATCTCTTAAGCTTTTTTTTACTCAGGATTTAAAAATTTCCTACAGAGTTAAAAGGTGGGAGATAAAGAAGACAATAGTAGCAACAAGGTTACCCAGCTACTCACTGTGCGTGCCTGCATATTTACATGAAAAAAAAGCTTTTCTGAAAGTAGTTTTAACCAAAAATAAAAGATTCATTTCCTCTAGAGACTAGAGAAGGAGGGTCTAATCGAATCGACTAGAGGAGGAGGGATTAATTGGATGAAGAAGTTGATGAAATCAGTGTTTTGTTACCAATATAGGAAGTAATAGGTGCTGAACAAATGGCAAAAGAACATAAAGTACTAAATCAGTTTGGGGAGGGTGAAAGGGGTGCAGCCTAGGAGCTGTACTGATGTACAGAGACACTGATACACACTTGAGAAAGGGGGTTCAAAATCTACATTTACTGGGCATAGCCACTTGGTATATGAATGTGTTACAGTTATCATTCAGAGCAGATTTAGAGAAAGCTATGCATGATACAAAGGCATGAAAAAGCTATCACTTTGGACACAGTAGAGAAACATGACAACAGTGGCATATTCCAACCCAGGGATGGTCTAGACCTATTGTACTGATAGTGTGCTCTATATTTATTAGCTGCAACAGTCAAAAGAAGCAGAGGCTTGTAAACTTTGGTGTGATTTGTGAAAAACATAGTTAGAGATGATGAGCATGCTACAGATGTGAAATAAGGACTTAATGCCTTGGGCTTTTAAGACTGCTTTTATATCCACATTAAAAATTAATAATAAAGTAATACCCCAGGGGAAAAAGAAGGGCAACAAACCTCATGCCAGCAGCTGTACATTACTTTGTACACAGGATGCGATGCCAAATGGGGTCGATAAAGTCGATTACCCTGAGAAATCTCACGGACAACTTCAGCATTTGACTTGGTTTCAAAAGGCATTTTGCCTTCTGTGAAAACTTCCCACATCAGTACACCTAGAAGTGAACCAAAATAGTTTTAGGAGAAAACAAAAGACACCAAACCCACAAGCTTTTAACAACATTAGGAGAATAAAAAACACTCCTGATTCTTCTGTGTATTGAAAAATGCATGAAAATACAGGTAGCCTGAGCTGAATGTAGGATACAACCCAAACCATTTTCAACTAATATAATTCTGTTCTCTTTTAAGTCAGCTAAGGTGGTGATCCATGAAACTCAGATTAATATATGTTTGGCTAATGAGGACTTATCAAAAATGCACATTTCAGTCAAAATCTACTTTTTAGGTGCAGAACCTGCCGAATGAGAAACCCATTTGTCCAATATAAGCAAAGTTGAAAAATGGGAAGGACTGAAGCTTAAGATAGGTAGTATGGGTAAAAAGTTACACTTTCCTAAATCACATCAGTATTTTTAGGGAAGTGTGGTTGCACTTCCATCTAATCAACTTACCAAATGACCAGACATCTGATTTGCTGCTATATTTTTTGAAATGAAAGACTTCGGGAGATGACCATTTAACTGGAAACTTGGCACCTGAAGAGCTGATATATTCATCATCAATTACATACCTGAAGAATAAGAGGAAACCACACATATTTGAATGAGTGACATTTCCACAAATGGTTTAGAATTCCATAAAAATAGTGTCCATTTGGAAACAACAAAATTATATCACTATTTTAGTAAAAAAGCACGTAAAAACCCATACTGGAAGCTATGCACTTGAAAAGATTTCTGCTTAAATTAATTATTTGGGCTACCCATCAGAAGTATGTCAGAATAAACATTTTGATACTATTGTAAGACTGACAGGATGGTTTTTATTTTCATCTTTTGGGTGTATATTGATAAGACACATCACTTCACCATGGGCAGGAAAATCAGCAGCAATAAATAATTAGCCTTTTTTTAAAAGGATACACCTTTTCAACCACTTGTTCTACCCAAATATGACTCTTGCTGCCCATCTTCACAGATGCCATATCAGGGACATTGTTACCAAAGCAACACACAAAGAAATGTTCATCACATTCAAGGCAACAGTATACTAAAGTAACTGTTTTTGCCCAAGCTTATAGGACCTGGCCTCTCAGATAAAATGAAATTATGTGCCTAATGCAGGCATTTATAGGTCAACACTTTAAATGGTCACTAGGCTGACCCCAACATACTTATGAACTCTGGGAACATTTTCCAAGTATTAATGTTCCTGAGCAGATTGCAGATGTGCAGTACACATTTATTCTCAGGGAAAGCATAAAGGTAATTTTTTTAAAGCACCTTTTAAAGGAGGTCACATTGAAAAAAATAATCTCTTCGCCTCACTTTCTCATTTTGGTGCAGGTACAGAAACATACTGAATAAGGAACATACGAAATAGCAGTACAAAATAAGCTGTAGTAGCAGTTGTGTGAGCTCTGAATAATTAGCTTGTGTTCTCATCACTTCTCCGCAGGCTTCCCAGGAGACTGAGTCCTAGAGCCACACCACTGATCTCCACTTTGTGGCCACAGTGAGCCATTCAGGTCCATTATTCTTAGGCTGGACCCTGATGGCTGCCTTGGTCTTACCATGCTTTCTGATTCATTTGGGTAAGTCCAGAGCCCTGATACTGACCTTACCCTTTTGAGCAGCAGTACAACCATGGTACAGGATTGCCCTTTGAAAAACAAGTCCTTAGCTCTGAACTGCTAGGGTGTTGAAAACCTGAGGTTAGAAATAGGAGGCAAAACTGAAGGAGCATGGCTGTGCTGATCTAACGACTTGCAGCCGCAAGGTAAATGTCACCACAACCTTCTGCTCAGAGCCACTGACTGTCTTTCAAGCTCATCTGCCTCTAAGCAAGCTGATTCAGTCTGCTAACTCACAGAAAAAAACAGCCAGTGAAACACAAAAGTGGAGAGCTTTGTGTGGGCTTGCAAGAGGAAAGAAGAAAGAAGACATTCCCTTTGAGTAGCATTCAGTCATTTGGTCAGCTCATCTGTGTCCTCTGAGGAAAGTCTGTGAGGCTAGAGCTTTCTCAGGCTGGTGCTTCTCAGAGTTGAGAGTGCTCTCTTTTCTCACTTTGGCTGGTTCTACCGCAGAAAAACCACTTCCCTGCTAGAGCAGCATGTGTCACACTTCCTGCCCACCTTCCTGCTCCTCCCTGCATCCTGCCTCGCCTACTCAGCTACTGCTGCCTCGAGGGGTCAGCACCAGCTCCCAGTTCTGTGCCTAGTGACTTTCTGACTTCCATCCTGCTCAGAAAAGTTGGGGAACCTCTTTCTTCAAGCTGCTGGCTGCCCTGTGCACTCTGGGCATTTCTCTGTCCATAAATACCTCTGAAGTTTACCTGGCACTTTGTTTACCTATCCTGCACTCACCAAGAGCAAGAGGAGGACACAACATCCAGTTCATGGTACAGTGGTTAAACAACATTACAATTTTCATCAGAACTCAAAAATTACCCACAGTGGGATTCCCCAAACCAGTGAAGCAAGCAAGTAGTGAGATTAACTAAAGATCATGCTGTGGCTGTCTGAGAATAGGTGCTCACAAAACCTTTGTCAATGGCCTCGTACCTCGCCATGCCGAAGTCAGATACTTTAACGACGTGCTCCACACTGACTAAACAGTTTCTTGCAGCCTGGGGAAAATGAGAGAAACATATCTGAAATCCGTGTTAAAGAATTTTGAGAGAAATACAGCAGCTGATTATGTTTGCTTCAGCTCATACTGTTTATATCCTAATTTTCTCTGACCTCTCAAGGGGTTTTTCCAAAGAAAAAACTTCTCTGAAGTAGTTTTTTGAGCTGTCCATGGGCAAAATAACAGCTGAAAAGTTTGGGTTTGCCTTATTAGATCCTGCAGGGCTAAAGTCTTACAGGACACATAGTGTGCCATACAATGCAACGGCACATTCTTTACTGCAAACATTTGTCAAGAACCTCAGAAAACCTATTGTACTTACTAAATCACGGTGAATAAAGCTATTTCTTTCCAGATATTCCATCCCTTCGCAAACATCCTGGCACATTCTCAGGAGAATATCTCTGCCGAGTTTCCCCCGCCTTTGCCGAAGGTAATTGAGCAGGCAACCATTTTCCATGAACTCAGTCACAACGTAGAGAGGTTTGTGATGTGTGCACACTCCATAAAGCTGGACCAGCTTTGGGTGGGAGAGTTTCCTGTTTAAAAGCACATTTTAGACAGGCCCATGTTTGTTCTTGGGAGGTAACTAGACCTTTGATTCTCATTATAGTTTTGAAAAATGCTTTCAGTACTTGATAAACAGTATCCTAATCAGCCATCTTCAGAGTTCTCCCAATATCTAGCACATTTCTGTCTACAACTTCCTCTAAAAAAGTTCACTTTGTGAACTCATAATTGTTCATCAGTTATATAAATGCAGTGAATGCAAAGCTTGGTTTGGTAGATGCAAAATGGAAAGGTCTAGTTACACTTGGATTGCAGGCAGGGGCCTTGACACTGCAAGGGTTCTTCTCTTCTGGGCTTTGCCAAGACCTCATGTGGATATTTCCCTAATTTGCAAAATTTGCAGATAGGGTAATATGGTTTCTCAAAAGCTTTAGTTAGATATAAATTCTGCCAGTGTTCCTAGAGACACTGAATTATGGATTAAAGAATAGTAGTAGGAGCACACTTAGGTTTTATCAGAACATTAACTCCCCATTGAGCTCCATAGTACAAAGCAGGGCACACTCTTTTTTAAAGAAAGAATCTGGGCATAGGTAGCATCTGCTTCAGTTTGGTTCAGACCTTTATATCAGCCCTTCTGTCTCACACATCCACCATTCCCATCAAACTGCTTTGTCTGTTTGTTTGAAATGGAATTAGATTATATTTATTTCTCGGCAAACGGACAGAATAGCTTTTGTACTTACATCATCACTTTGGCTTCCTCCATGAAATCATCTTCAGACATTGCACCTTCATTGACTGTTTTGATGGCAACCTTGATAGTTTCTTTCCATTTACCAAGATAAACAACTCCAAACTGCCCACGCCCAAGCTCTTTCAGGAATGATAGCTCAGATGGGTTTAATCCCCACTCCTCTGTAAAAGCAATCCAATATGTCAGAAGAGTCAGGGCAGCTTTCCTTAACCATGCTCCTGGACACGCCTTGCTGATGGCAGTTAATGAACACTGCAAAGCATCACACTTGTTCATCAGCTATAGCACAAGTTTTAAATATCTGAAAATTTTCACTGGCTCACATATGTCCAAATATAAATGCTATTTTACAGCTTAAAGGATGTGTTGAGTGATTTTGCTTTATGTAGAAATGTCTGAGGCTTGAAGATAAGGCAAGTGTTTAGCCTTGATTAATATGAGAACCTTTCTGGCACTATGATATGTGATGTTTCTAGCTCCAAACCAGTTCCAGATGGATAGTACAGATACAGAAATAGTCACTGGCTACCTTTATTGTAATAACTATGATAGTTCTATCCTTCAGAAATATTAAGCCTTGAGATTCATGGGAACATGAAAGATACTCAGATTTGGAGGCTCCTATTGTCCAACAGATGGTATGAAATTCCTGATCTATATACACAAAACTGGCATTTATTGCTTGTTTGCTTTAATACTACATAAGTAAGGTTTCATTCTTATTTCTAAAACCTGCAGAACTGACAAAGAAAATCTTCTCCATAAATAGTATTAATTTCAAGTTTCAATTTTGATTTCCTAAGCATTTACATAAATCAAATAGCCTTTCAAAAGCTACTAAATGTCTATTTGAGTCTTAGGTTTGCTTAGAAAGTCCAGATAGCTCTGAAATGCACTGGTGGTTGTAACAGAAGCAAAACAGCAGCTGAGTCAGGTGTCTCATTTGGTACTGACACTGTTTATGTGTTTCTTATTACCAAGGAATTTCACAGATACAACTTAATTATTAGCTGGGTGAATATGAGCTAAGTTCTTGCCTAGGAAGATAGCTAAATCTCCTTCAAAGATTAAAAATCTCCTTTTAAAGATTAAAAATTTACCATAACTCAATCCTGCTGTTTCTGGTGAAGTACATCCATCTGATCCAACTGGATGTCGGAGACGTGCGATAAGACCTGTAGGGGACAAAGCAACAATATTCTGCTGACCAATTACTTAATTTTAATATGTTTTATCACACCTCTTTTCAAACAAAATACTTGGAATCTGATGAAAATTTCTTAATTCTTGAAGTTACTTTTGCTTACAGTTTGTTCAGATAAGAAACTACAGTGAGAAGAAATGGAGAAAGACTATTTAATAGGGCTCTGACTACAAAAGTATTTCTACTTTCATAAAGCCAAGAGTAATACTCTTGCTTGTTTATACCATGATAGTGATCTTAAATGAGTTCTAAAATACTGTATCACCGACCTAAGCAGTTTCTGCCAGCATGACTTCCCAGCTTGGAAATATTTTTGTGTCTGTCATTCATTTTCCTTGCATCCATAAGCCTCCAGCACCAGTGAATACATCCTTCACCAAGGACTCCCTGAGTTCATTGATTCTTCCCACTATTAATTTTAGGGCCATTTCTGCTACAAGTGTTTCCTACAATTCTCCTCCCTCCAGCAAAAGGCTCTCTCCATTCCCATATCTTCCTCTATAGTGCAAGGGATCTCCATGTGTTCTCTCATCTTCACTCATTCAGAGTAAAACCATTTTATATTATATTGAAATGATGGGCAGAACCAAGGTGAAGGATATTTTTTGTGCTAAAAATTATAAAAATCTGCTGTCAGACAACAGTTAGAGCTGAAAGCCAGTGTTAGAGTCCTTGTGCTCCCTAATTCTGCCCTTGATTCTGGTGTGGATAGTTGGTTTTTTTTCAAAATCAGGAGGATGCTGCCTGCTGATGCACAGCATAGCTCCTACTTTTATGAAATTGTATGTATGCAGGTCCTTGTTGTAGAAAATGAAAAAATTATGATCAAATTTCACCCAAGTCTTCCTTCAGTCAAATGTGAACCAAGAGAATACAGTGCAGGCTTTTGTATTTGCTAAACTCATTTAATACATATATATGAGTTTGGCAGTTTCACTTCCCCTATAGTATATGTACATGACAGCTATGACATTGGCAGAAAGAATCAAGGCACATTTGAATTCTTTAGCAATAGAAATATTTGTGTCTCCTTTTATAAGGAAAGTATTATAAAAAGGTGTAAACCATTACCAGCTCATATGCATTACCTGCAGCATTGTGTTGATGATACTCGATGAGTTCAGGAATGGATGGAAAGACATAGTTTTCTGCCACATAATATTGTCCTGAGTGATTTTGTTTAATTTGATAATGTAGAATATCTCCATTATGACTTCTGAAATCAACAAAGCATTATAATTTTCAGTAAAAATAATTTATACTATAAATCTGCTTAAATTTCACATGAAAGCATAGAAAAATCTGAAAACTTGGGACACAGTTCTCAGCCTAAAATGGCTGTGTGTAGCTGGGTCACTGTTTCCAGAGAAAAAAAAGATTCCTTGAATGGCTCCTTTTCCCAGCTTTGGGAGATAATTGCACAATGTTTTTTGTTGCCCAAGTATTTTTTACCCCTTTATCATTACATTCATAAGAAACAGCCGTGGTGTTTAAGAAGTGTTCCTCTTAATTTAGCATTTATTTGAATATAACCTCTTAAAATGAAAATGTTCTGAATTACCGGCATTTTCTCCCAAAAACTTAAACACATATTCATGTATATCATGAGCTTAAATTTTCTGTTCTTCAAAGGGTCTTCATTTGTGCTTTTATTTGATACCTTTGTTTTTCTGTATTTCTTTGCCTTATCTGTCTTTTTTGCTTCCTCTATATTTTGCTGCCCATCTATCCCTGCTTTCTGTGACACTCAAAATCAAGCAATTAAGTTTGCATTTCAGACTGGTGGTTGCTGAAGGTTAGTACTCTGAATTGTGGACACATGGTCACAACAAGAAGAGATGAGAATAGAGGAACATTACACAGTCTGCATTACTGAGTCATTGTCAGGAACACTACTGAGCCTACAGGAACTGTGAGCCTGTCCCCAGCATGAGGATGGTGGGGAGGGCTGGCCCCATGGCTCCAAGGAGGGAACGAAGGGAGGAAGAGGGTGGTGGCAACAGGAATGCCTTTGCTCCTCTCACCTCTGGCTTGCTGAAAGAGGGAGAGAAGGAAAGCAGACACAGTTGATACAAGAGGATGTAGGAGGGCTGATGAAGAGGATGTAAGACAGCTTGAAATAGGTTAAATCAGTTCTGTAGGTGATTGCTACTGATACGGGCAAGTGTGAGTCCTGTGGCTGTTGTCCAGCGAAAGTAAGACTGCACAGTAGGGGTGAGGTGATTTTAGGAGACAAAGAGAAGTCTGAGGACAGCAGAGTCTGGGATAAATTTACTGTGCACAGAGCCTGTGGAGAAAGGAAACAGTTTGGTATGGTAGCCAGAGGCTGTGGCATGGTTTCCACGGCAGATTATTTGAGAATTTCTGTGAGTGCAGGCAATCTTGTCGTGCCAGGACATTTGCACACTGACTCCCAGATCCACTGCCCACCATCATCTTTTCTGCACACAGGGTGATGAACTCTGCATGAACAGCATCCCAGTGGTTCCCTGCTCTTGTGCACTGCATGTCCAACCTGCCCAATTATTCTGAGGAGTTTGGAGGAAGCTTTTCCATCACCTCTCGAGTCAAACTCTAACCCTTTGGAGGAACTCACCCTTTAGCCCGCGAATACATGGACAGCGTAAGACAACCCTGTCGGCTTGAATCTCTGACAACAAATGCACCATCTTTGGGCTGAAAAGAAATCCAAGTAGAGTTATTTTATGCTTTTGAGCTTCAATATTGCTCCCTTGAGACAGGACTTGCAGCTGATTACCAAATTCTGTAGAATACCTATGACCATTTGGGAGGAAGATAAAGAAGTGGAGAACAGGAATGGATAGCCAGGTACACAGCAGAGCAAAGTAAACCAAGGGAAAATAAAAAGTGCCAGGCAACTTCTTACAGATACGTAATTTAGCTGAATTATACTGTTCAGTGTGAAGTAGTGAAAATGCTTTGATTCATTGAAAAATCAAATTGTACAAATCACTAGGGAAAAAAATACAGTTAAAACAATTCTGTCTGAGGTGTTCTTCCTTGGTTTTCTTGTCCCATGCCTGAGTGAGTCCTTGAGGACAGACCCAATGAGTTTGACTGAGTTAGGCACTTTGGTAACTGACATGGGGGTAGAATGCAATATGGATTGTTTGCTCTGTATTTAAGGAAGATGCAGCAGTTTAAATTCTGCTAAGCTCACTAATTAGCTGACTACATGGATTTCAGTCTTCAGTGTCTAATGCAACAGACAAGCACAATAAGCCATGTAATTTGATTTATCTAGCATGGAAAATCTACACAGAATTTTCTGGGGCTACAACTTAAGCTTTGTGAAGTCTGGATAGTCTGCACTCTACACTTACACCAGAAAGCCTTTTTACTTCAAGGTACTTTCTCTCTTACAGCATACCAAACAGATTTGGATTTGACTGTGATAATGCTCTTGATGCCGCTACTGATAGATATTTTTCAGTACTGTTATCTCTGTATGTAAGCTCTGAGTTACCTTCTGGCGCAAAAGGAGCTCTGCCTGGCTTCTGTTTATATTTCTGCAGTACCACCTGCAACAAGAAGATAACCTATCCTTAATTCCAGTCAGAAAAAGTGAATGTTTGCTTTGTTTCACAGTTTAGTATTTGAATTATTCCAAGTCAAAAACATGTTTAGGATTATCATTGTGTATGAACATGTCTTAATTTGGAATTATTGTATTAGACCTTTTTTTTAGAAATTTTTGGCCCCAATTTACTGTGACTAAATATTAGCTCAAGTAAAGGAAACCCCAGGAAACAGTTCTGTCAAACTGTGATGAAATTTACAGTCCTGGATGATGTATCAAGCCTTTCTTCTCTACAATTTTTCAGAATTTTAATCTTCTCTCCATTAACTTAAATTGTAGCAATTGGAATTAGCTACATGATCACAACAGGCAAAGACCAGAATACATGAACAGCATGTATTGAGTCTAGAGAAATAGAAAACATCTGGATTCTGACACTGTGATTCATGCAAATGGATGTTAATTCATTTTAAGAGTAATGTTTTGTAACAAAAAAAAGAAAGCTTTTGATAAACATGTTCATGTTTAATAAAAATTTGAAGGATCAAGTGTTAAAATGTATCTCTGCAATTCGTTTTTAGAAATGAAAGCACAATTATAATTTTCAAAGGTACTTACTTGTATGTTTCTAAATTGCTTTTCTTGTTCTCGGTAACATAATTGCTGGGAATTAGACCTTCATTCCTGAAACAACATATTGGGGATAATGTTATAGTAGGGTATAAAATATTAGTAGGATTAAGATATACATCATCCTTTTGTTGAATTACAAAGGTTACTTATACTAGGGACTATGTTGCTAGATACTGAATTCCAGCATTAGATCTGAATAAAAATTTGAGTCCTTTCATCCCAGGCACAACCTTTTTGTCCCACAACTGTGGATGGCTACTCAAATGAAAAAGACAGATGGTATAGGCTGAGATTTAGAAAAAATATATTTTTCTTCTGAATCAGAAGCCACCATCCTAATTTCTGGCCTATAAAAAGCCCCTATATGAAGAAATATAAAGAGTGTGCTTGCTTGTATATACCAAATAGTTGTCAGTATACTTTTGCTGAAAATATTGAGTTGAGAAAAATAATTTAAAATATTTAAAGGAGAAATCTGAAGGGAAAGGAGATGATTATAGCATATCACACAACCATTCCCAACATCAGAGTACAGGATACACTGAAGAAAATGCAAAGGATAAAGGGGAACAACACAAAACATAAATGTCGAAAGGATCCTAACTGAAGTTATCTAGTTCTTTAGAATACCCAGGTAAGAGTAAGAGTTTTTGTTCCAGGTATGTCTTCATAATCTCTATGGTTTTATAAAGTTTTTACACATATACACTCCACTGTAAAGCACTTGAAATATGGAAAGCTGGATTTGCACATGGCTCAGAGCCCAGCGATTCATATAGTCCTCAAATGCCCTTATGCTGCTCAGGATATTACTGAGTGTAGGTCTTAACTCTGAATTCCCAACAGATTCTAGATTCCCTATCCATTTCTGGGGTGCCAAACCCTGCTGAAAGTCTGCCCAGTCAATCTGTGTGCCTCGTACGTAGTTGAACACTTTCAAGCCTGTCCCTAAATTGTCTCACAAGTCTCATTCTATCTGCCCACTTCTGCACAGGTTGTTTTAGCCTTTTTTTCTCTCTGTGTAGGGAGATTGAAATAAATGCCCTCTCACTTACCCGTGTCGGTCTCTTGCCTTCCACCAGAGGGGATCATACTGTTCGAGGATAATATATTCTTCTGACTTCTTGAGAGGTAAATCTAAGGGCCCTCTAGCAAAGAAGTCATAGAGTGCAATAACTCTGGGTTTCTTGGTGTAGTCTTCGAAGGCCTCAGCAGGCAGAGGAGGTAATGGCTTGTTCTTAAATTGCAATTGTCTCTTGCGCTAGTGAAAAATAAAAGTATTTTTCATAACCAGTCTGTTCTACTACGGCTTGCTTAATTCCCCTGCTATTATACTGTCTCAGTAACAAAGAGGAACTCATCGTGGTTGTTACCGCCCCTTGTAAAGTGCTATCACCTCATCACTTGTAAAATAGCAAGACTTAGTAGTTTGATAGTTTGATGCAGAAGCAAAAATGACAGTGGAAAGTGGAGTGAGTAATAAATAAGCTATCTGCCTTAGGAGGGTGACTTCTACACTGTATGGATGCTGGGACGACTCCTCAGCTGGTATAAAAGCAGAGCAGCACTGAAATTAATGAAGTTGCAGTGTCTGGAAATCCAGTCATTTGGAGAATTAACATCTCTAGCACTGCAGACTTTCTTAGCAAACTGGCAGGAACATAATAATTTTCTTTCGCATCAGTGGAGGTTCTACCTTCACACTTAGTTATTCTTTGAAAACTCAGATTAAATCAACTTAGATCTAGTAAAACTAAGGTGAATATTACATACCAGCTGAGCAGGGTGCATTTGCATTTTCTCAGCAGGGCAGTCCCACCCTTTCCATCTCCATGACCTAAAACCAATAGTGGAAGAAGGAACCACCTTCTTCATGACAGCAAACTTGGGAAAACTCACTGTGACCCTGTATTTACATCAGTAAGACCCTTCAGTTACCTTTATTCTGTAATTTTTTATTCAACAAATAATTTTACATGCTCAAGAGCTACTTACTCCCCTGCTTATTCTGGCACTGAGCCACTGTATGTCAAATCACAATTCTCTCTTTTCACCTGCCAAAATGTTACTTACCCTGCACTTCCAAATGAATTCATAGGAAACGTCTGGTTGTGAGGCAGAGTACTTGGTCACCAGGACAGGGTCAGGGTCCAGGTTCACTTTTGTTCTCATTTCTCTGATTTTGAAAAACATGAAGCATTTGTGTGAATGTGTATCTATAAACATTCACGTTAAAATATCCATGGATATACATGTCTTCTTTCATTGGGGATATGCAGAGTACAGTGTCTTTAAACTTCTGCACATTTGCTCTTCTACTGCAAATAGAGGGATTTAAATGTGTAGATATTAAATTTCTGAAAAGCTTAAGTGTTTCACATACCTTTCTTGCACTGTGCAGCAGCAGCAGCAGAAAACAGACTGGATGGTGTGATCTGTGAATAAGAACATTTTCCTTATTTGCAGTGTTCCTGTTTGTTTGTTTTTTCACAAAACTTACAGAATTAAGGACTACCCTACGTGCTTAGATGCACTTTTAGCTCTGTTTTGCTGTGAGATATCTAGCAAATCATTATGGCTGAATTTGCAACCACCAAAAACAGCAGAGCTTTCCTACCACAGGCTCCCTTACAATGTAAACAAATAATTTAAAAAAGAGACATTGTCAGCCAAATTCATACTATTTGACTGATTACACCACCCTCCACAAGCTCTACTGGGTGCAATGAGAGGGATGAGAATCTCGTCAGGGACAGGAGGTGGAGAACTGTCCCCTTCAGCAATGACATAATTTTTAGATTATTCAAGCCAAATACAAAACCACGCTTGTATGACAAGCTTTTCTTTATTTTGAGGTTTATTAAAGGAGCCACACTTTATTAATTTCTTTGAATTACTACTAATTTTCCTGTTTCTGTCACAGGCATTGATATAATAAATGCACTCACCCAGGTTTAAAATGTAATGTGCTTTACACTTGCATGTCAAGGGGCTGATAATCCTTGTTTGTAAAATTCAAAATACATTGGATACATCATCAAAAACATCAAAAATTTAGAGAGAAACCAATTCAATATATCTTATATGTGCAGCAGAGAGGATATGATATTAAATAGGTTGTAAGGTACTAAAAAGATTTGAATGAGGTACATAAATGGTTGACTTGGTCCACTCCTACCTGGGCTGAGAACAACTTTCCCCAGTTTGTGTTTCCAGAGCAGTTTGAGCCAAGCTGCAGCAGTTACGGTCCTGTACTCTTTCCCTCTGCACCTCATCTCATCTCAAACTGAGCAAGACAGAATGCTAAAAGGGCAGGTAATCCCTTCCTGCTCCCTGAACTGTCTCACCCTCCTGCATCACCACTGGGCAGGTGGGAGGGCAGCTCAGGTCCTGAGGTGCAATGTATAGTCTTTTAAGAAGCATGAGAGTCAGGGATGGAGAGACAAGGTTCCCTTCATAGTCAGCTGCACTAACAGAAAATAAATTTTATATCCCATTATAGTGTGTCCTATTTTTCTCTGCCACAGAGGTCATAATTTGCAAAAAGGCCTCAGATTTTTATTTGATAAAGACTTCCCAAGGTCTCAGAATTTTGCTGCTTTGTATTTCTCATGATATTTCTTTGGCAAGTCCCACCAGTTCCTTCCACTTTTTTGTTTTTACTTCATGGCATTTTTGCATTATTGGTCCTAATGACCTAATCCAGCCTGGAATAAATAGGATGTCCCTTCTGTTGTCCTGTGAGACTTTTTGCCAATGCCTAATACCAACTGAAAGCCAAATGTACTAAAGTAGGAATCCTAGCAGTCAAAACATTAAGCAACCTTACTACATGATGAAAATGTAATTATTTTCCCTATGAAGGTACATAACATATCAAATCTTGTGCTAATAAAAGAAGCAAGAATGTTAGATGTCAGAATGATAAGACCAAATCTAGTTCTTGTTTGGAAGAGCCCTGTCTTGTGAGTGGTTTGTTTAGACTGTCCTGAAAGTCATAGTAGAGTTTCCCTTAGACTGTTGTATCCTGTGAAGAATCTATTGTGTGGGAAACTGATGAGCCAACAGTAATCAGAAGACACCATCAATTGTTTGATAAAAGTTCCCAGAGACAGCTGTGAAAAGTGCAGCAATTAAAAATACCCAAGCCAGGTGACAGTGACAATTCTCTTCAAAGAAGCCAGGCTAAAAAGATATGGGCAATGAATTTTATTTGCTGCATAATTATCCCGTGTACATTGAATTGTCCCATTTAAAATTGTCTCATAAATAGTGAACACTGTGGGTGATAAAATGCTTTGGTTTCTTCTATTTCAGCCAGTGACATGAAGTTTAATCAATGTCTGTAAAGTATGTATGCAAATAGGAACATGGCATTTGAAATCTTACCTGTTTCTTCTCATTGAACCATCTGTCTAATTAAATAGATTATTTCTCATCATATTATTTGCTCTCCATAGAAAACTCTTACAAGAAATAGTTCGAAGCAGCACTGCAGACTTTATGTAACACTAGAATACTCTTCTCAGAAGATTTTAAAGATTTTGCTGTTACCACAAAAGCAATGGGTTCAGACATGTTATGGACATGTAATTCTGTCTTGTGTTCTTTATGAGCCCAGTAATTTCAGTATATTTGTAGTGTAAGCGCTGGAATCCTTTTTGCCTTTGAATCTCAGACTTGCTTTGTTAATGGATAATTTTTGTGTCTGACCCCCTCCTTTTACTGTGCTAAAAGCTATTAGAAAGAAATGATCGTGTGTGACATTTTTTAAAATACCCTAAGCCTATATGATATTGCATATCCAGTCTCTTGTCCTGTCCATAAAACCACAGAAAAGACATAGGCTGAAGCCGTACTCATGATGTTTCCTTCCTGGGACATGTGCTTCATTTGGTGAGCAATTTTTCCAAGGGGAAAGTGTGTATTCCAGTAAAGATGACAAAATAAGATATGATAAATTCTGCAGAGTGCAAGTTAAGGCTCAGATTAGACTAAGGCCAAGAGTCAGACAAGACCATGCTGAACTGAATTGCGGGATCTGAAGGACTAGCACAAACTTTGCACAGCTCTGCCAAAGTTTAGTTGTCCTCATTCACTCTTTTGGAGTATTTTAAATGTGAAATCACCGCCTATCAATCCAGCAGATATTTATCATCCTAAAGGAGATAATTTCCAGCTCTTTGAGAATGAATTTTTCTTTAAACATCTTTTCTCAGCAACCTTGGTCACTTCTGAAATTCTTTTTTCCCTGCATTACTCCTAGAGTATTTGTGGAATGAATTCAGTAGAAATTAGTACAAGTGCAAGTTAATGCAGTGCAAACTGTTCATTTCTGTTTGGAAATTTGTCAAGTCTGCTAGGAAACATTATCAAAGAACACAGAGAAAGGCCTTCAGCTCCGCAGAGCTTTAGTTAAGTTGACTTAAGACCAGAAGCTTTGACCTAATGGCTTGGAATTTCAGTTCTCAGGCAAAGACTCATGTACTGATCTATGATTATTTTACATCTTCCCTGGTCATTGGTAAGCTTCTTGAACAACACTTTTCCCTCCTGCTTAAATTCATATTTATTAAATTCACAACTTACTTTAGAAAGTAGACATAAACTGCGATGCTGTTTCAGAAAGACTTGGCCAACACAGCAGATGGAGAAAGCTCTGATACATTGAGCGAATAATTCGATTTAACTTGCTCTCCTCCTGGCCTCCTGCTCGTGGCCAAGGAAGATGCTGACACTGAGGGTTGCACAGCAGTGACTGTTGTCACGCAGCAGGAAGATGGCATTTCCTGCCTAACACTTCTCCCCCCCACATGCACCGTCCCATGTCTTGTGCTCTTCCTTCCTTTCTCTTCTCAACAGCCATCAGAAAAGCTAAGAAAGAATTATAATACTTAAACTCCTGTATTTTAATTTTTTTAAAAGCTATCATTTAAAATACAAATAAATTGAAAATAGATTATTAGAATTTACTAATTTAAAATATTTCTTCTTGATTATCCCCTCTGCTAGACCACTGAAATCAGTGTAACTATCTGATTTTCTTTGACTTTTCACCAAGGACCTTTTCCTAAGCAAAACACTGGATTTCTCAAGGAGTGTTAGAGTCACAAACATAGTAGCAGGTCTCAATCCCCTAGTCCCTAACTCAAGTAACCACTCTGAAGAGTTCATAAATTAAAGATTAGTCACTGATGGTATCACTGAGAGTTGTCCTTAAGCAAGGAAATCACATTTTGGATTCCATATTTGGAAGAGAACAGAGAGACCAGTTAGATTTGCCATGTTATGAAAGACAGACTGCTTGGACAGGACACAGGAAAGAAATACAGGCTAAGAGAAAGAAATACTCCATAATTTTTAACAGTAAAATAATTTTAATGTCTGTCAAAATAAAGTACTTATAGAGCGATCATTAATTTTTAGATTCCACTTCTCTGTTTCCTACCTAACCAAAAAGCTTCCCAAAAATTAAAAATAAAAATAAAAAATTTAAAAAGTGATCAATTCTTGCTGCTTTTAAATCCATAGCAAGGAAGATTTCTCCAGCACCCACAACCCCATTAAATCTTTCAACTCACATTCCCTTGAGTTCTATCAAAACACAAGCTACCCAAACATTGCTTTGATCCTCGGGGTATGTCATCATGGAACAACTAAATTCAGTAGTTTAAAACCTAGGCTTAATTTAAACAAGATGAGTATTTGAGCTGCTGAATCTAGAACTTGCCAAATCTTCCTTCTTCAATTGTATAGAAAATTTTTTATTTCTGCAATTTTTGATGAAAGCTTGCAACCTTAGACAAAGTTATTTAACACAGGAACAAACAAATATAGTGCATTTCACTGCTAATGTCTTTTTCTTTCTAGAAATAAGTAATTTAGGAGGAAGACATTTGTTTATAAAGCACATTATCTCACTGGTGACAGGCAAGCAAATATGAATCCCAGCACTAGCAAAAAGCCATGCTAGCCTATCAAAGTACAGTGCTGTGCATCAGACATTAGGATGCTCAGCTTCAAAACAAGAAATAACCATGGCACGAGAAGCATGTGGCTAAAGTAAAAACACAAGGAAACTGGTGTTGAAGCTAATCTGACAAATACTCAGCCTAAAAATGTGCAACTGACATTACAATAACCAACTTTTGAGTCCTGGAAATAAATTTATCTGTGCGCAACAGAGCAGATGGGATGCAAGAGGAAGGAGAAAAAGATGGGACAGCTGTCAGGAATAGCCATTTGCTTTAGCAGCTTAAAGAGAGCCCCATCAGAACAGAGAAGGCAGAGTGAAAACACATCCTGGCCTGATACAGTTCCACAACACTCAGAGAACACTTTGGGTTGAGAATATGTGTGGCCAATTCACACACATATGCGCAATCTTCCTCCTATCTTCAGTTGTTACTCACTGTAAATGGCAGCTTTAGGAAAGTTAACATCAAAGACAAAAGCAACAAGTTAAAAATTAATTTTTATCATTTGCATTTTATAATTTTATTATTTAACTGTTTTCTTCACTTGAGTTTCTTTTTCTGAATCACTGTTCCTCAAAGCACTACTAACACTGAAAACACTCCAGTCCATGTCTAAGCTTTGCACTCTTCTACCATTTTTTCAAGAAGCTCTTGCAATGCAGCAGAAGGTTAACAGTGTTCAACACTACAAACTCAGCTTCACCCATCAAACCCAGACCTTCGCTGTAACACACCGTGTGCCTCCTGGTCTGGGCTGTCAGTTTTCAACATTACTGCAAAAATGAAAAACCTGGTAGAAAGCCACATTATAATTTGCTTCTGAAAACACTTTAAGATACAAGCTTTCAGCTTTTGGTGTGTGCAAGCTGAGGCTTCCTATTTGTCCTGTGAGTTAACTCTACTGTGGAGGAAAGACAGGTTCAGTTCTACCAAACTTTCTATCCATGTCTATGCAGTTCAGAAGATTAAGAAGAGTATGTGGAAATATCTCCCTACCTATATGTAAAATTAGTTGCTCTGCTAAATGCATCACAAAATAGATTAATATTTGTATGTTAATTTTGAAAGTCAAGACAAGCAGTCTTAACAGAGATCCCCTTATCAGTGCAAGAGAAAATAGATTTGTATTTTTATGGCAATATGTAAATACTTCATTTGCTAAGTACACTACTGTTGCACAAAACAAAACTACAAGATCAAAATATGCAGCCAAGTTTACTTACAGGTAGAAAGAATCATGTCTGACTATCCGTTTATATGAAAATGAAATGCAAACCTCTCTTCATCAGCTGTGCCAGTAAAACAGCTCAAACTGAGCTCTTTGTGCTGATATGAAGCATGGTAAACCACAAATATTACTTGACCACGCCTACTTACCTTTTACTCAAGAAAAAAAAAGTCCCAAACAGAGTAGAAGGAGAAAAAATGGTCTGCTTTCTAGTATCAAACATTTTATAGAAAGAAAGTTATTTAACTGTTATCAGTAGGTGTAAGTATTTCTTTTTAAAATAAAGAAAAAAAAGCCACAGCAGATGGAAATCACAGCATTTGGTTTTGTTCTGGTGGATTTTTGATGCCAACATTTGAAAAAAATTCAGTTATAATAAAAATGAGAGGAAGGACTGAAGTTGCTTAGGGGGGAGTGAGCCATGCAGAGAAAGGATGGGACAGCATTTCAACCTGCCTTTGAAGACACCAGGAGAGTTATGAACACAGCTGCCTCCAGAGGTGTTCTGATCCTTTCTAAAATTAGCCATCATAAGGCTACATTCAACTAAAAAAATGCATTCATCTAGAAACTGGGTGCCTCAGAGATCTTGACATCCTAAGTAAGTATCAAGCCCAATACCAAGTACGCAGAAATTATCTTCAGGTACTGGGAAGAGGCAGGTGTAGGGGTCAGATTCAAAGCACCCACCCCACTGAGAAAACTGCTGCCAAAAGTTCACGGAGTGCTTACTATTATACAAATGAATTATAAATACTTAGTTATTGCAAAGAAATAGGCTTAAGGTTCATTGCAAGCAATTAATCTTCTGATTTTCCTAAGCTTCATTTGGGTTTTAAGGGAAACATAACTTATGACATGATGTACTGTTGAATGATTTACCAACACCATACTTTGGAGGATCTTAGAGAAAGTGGGGTTCAAAGGAGTAGCTATGGAAGGAAAGATGTGCTTGGCTTACCTTAAATGTTCCACATTGCTTTTTCCACTACTTTTTCTACTAGGTAGAGTAGAAACCCCTAGATTTTCCCTTTTAACAATACCTTTTAATAATAACAATACAATGTTGGTATTGATTGCAGAGTCGTTTTGGACTCAACAATTTGACAGGTTGGTTTGCATGGTTGGAATAATCTTCTGAGACTTTGTCATTAAGGAAAAGCTAATAGGCATTTGAACCTTTTCTGGCAGTCTGTAGCTTTTCAATAGAATAGTATGAGAAAAGGAAAACACTTCTTCCAAGAAGGAGGAAGCTTCCTCCTTTTGAACATAAAAGCAAACATTTAAGCAAAGTAGTGTGGGGATCTAAACATCTCTAAAATTGATTACAGAAATACTCAAATACAAGAATGATGGAATGTATTGAGCTAACTATGGTTACTGTTAATAATTTCATGGGAAATAAACTCCACCATACTTCTCTCTGACTACTTGCAGAAAAAAAATTTGGTGCAATCTATTTGCTATTACACATGGCACAACAGAACAAGTAACAAAAGAAAATGAAAACATTTAATAGAGCTACTCAGAAGGTGACCACAGCAAAACTGGTGTGCAAATACTCCTCATATGCACTGCAACAAAGTTAGGTTAAAAGAAGTAGGCTTCAGTAAGACTGCAGAGACAACAGCCTCCAGCAGAGGGGACAGAGCATGTAACTTCTAAGGAGAGTTCAGGTAAATCTGAACATTTCATCGTGGCCAAATTCATTTAAATATATATTCATTCTAATATATATATATATATATATATACACACACAAAGTGAGGGAGAGAGTATATGTATACACACTGAAGTGTATATATCTATATATGTATATATCTGTATATCCATATATATATATACATGCACTAACATAACACCATATTCATGCGAACAATTAGTTTGACCGATGATGCACTGATAGTAAATTATAGGCTACAAATTGGTTGGTTAACAACAGTTAACATTCAGTTTATTTACACACACATGGAGTATGGTATCTTCTGTTATGAACAGAAACGTTAGACCACTGTATGTACAGAAAACAGACAGAAACACGAGCTCTTCTTAAACACACTTGAGAATTTCTTTCATTTACAACCCCCTGTATAGAATTGTGTGTTTAAGTGATGGTAGGACAAATTTGTGCTTGAACATTTCAAGACAATCCCCCCACACACTTTATATAAATAAATGCACTGAATTTATATATTTACAATACATACAGCATATAAATTATTTTATAATTAATCCAAAATATGGTATTATGGTTCAATGACAGCCAGTTGTGCTGAATCTTGGACTTATTTTTCATCAGTAATATGAAGACTAAGCATGGGAGGTCTCTGGTAAACCAAGCTTACAATGACTCCAGGCATATCATGGCTCATGAAGCAGAGCTTTCCGAGTGTTATGCTAAACTGAGGGTTGTGCTGGTAACAACTCACTATGTGCAAATGAAAGAGGTGCATTTCCTCTACTTGATAAACACCCATCAACCAAGAAAAATAATGTTTCTGGAGAATCTCTGGAAATATTTCAGTGTCAGTAAAAAGCCATTTATAGATACCTTCCATTTTTAAGCATGCAAATCATGACTAATGCTACTGCCATGTAAAGAGAAGCCCAAAAACGTGAACTGTATGTACATAAACTCAACCCACGAAATGCAAATGAGGCTCCTGGCCTCTGGTCATGTTTTCTCCCTCCATAAAGAGCTCAATTTTACAGCTATGCAGTGCTGACTTTTCAGGGGAAACATAGAGATTGGTAATATTGCCGAAGACACTGTGCTCATTCCCAACATCATGTAAAACTCTCCTTGTTCTGGAGTGGATCAGATATTACAGGTTCCCCGCATTGTTTAGTGGCACCCAACAGCTTACAGGATCAAGCTCTTAAAAAGAAGCTATGAAGCCACATATCTCTGGGAAGTGCCTTATTTCCTCTGCTTGTGCTGCTGTTGCCTTTTTTCAGAAAGCATCTTCACCCTCTGCAATGTCAATGATTGCATGAAGCAACTCTTCAAAAGTTGGGCGCTCCTCTGGTTTCTAAAAATAAAAAGCATGCATAGCTGTGATCAGAAATCTATAAATTTGTGTTGGTTTTGATAAATTACTGGCCATATCATCATTCTTTGGCAAGGAATTTACCATTTCATTAGGTATGAAATGTAAAAATATTTCCTTGTCTGGATTTTGGGATGTGTCACTTAACCTCAATAAGCAACAACTTTTCTTTATGCTTTGAAAAAAGCATAAATAATTGTTCCTGGACTCCACTCTTAAGATAATTAATAATTTTGCATAGTTTTACACCTTTTTTATTTTTCTTCCCCATTACCACCCTTCCCCAATGAACTGCTCTAATCTTATGCAAGTTTTTCATGCTCCTAAGAATTTTGGATGTCATTCTCTGATGCCTCTTTTACATCAACTTTATTTTCTGTCATTTTAGCGTGGTTCTGTAATAAACTGAGCAATACAAAATCAGATTCTCCAGCTCTAGACCTTTCTTGACTGATTTTTTTTGTTAGCAGTATTTGTATGCAGATATAATCAGAATCAGCACAGACTTAGCAAAGATTTAATTTTGTTATCAAATGCCT
Organism: Eopsaltria australis; assembly: GCA_034509425.1. Taxonomy (NCBI): domain Eukaryota; kingdom Metazoa; phylum Chordata; class Aves; order Passeriformes; family Petroicidae; genus Eopsaltria; species Eopsaltria australis. Next base: position 977,833 of record JAVTVJ010000253.1, on the reverse strand, counting down.
TCACATACTCAATCTGACAGTTCATTTATTTAATAGAAATTTCTTCAATATTTTATCTTATCACAGCTCTAGTTCAGCTGAAATCAGGAAATCTTTGTCTTAAGAATAAGCACACCAATAGCTGAGAGAGCTGGATGCACTCAGAATGCTGCTCTAGAGAAGATAACTGCTGTTTCTAGATCAACCTTCCTATCAATTCAAAGACAAAAAAATTAAAATAGATATATATATATATATACCTCCTGCCAGCACATCATCATCATTTCATACATCTGCTTACAGGCCAGTTTGGGCCGATACAAGCGATGTCCTTGGCTAACAATTGTTACCACTTCATAGTTGGAGCTTTTTTCAAAGGGCATTTTTCCTTCTGTATATACTTCCCACATTAAAACACCTGGGGAAAAAAAAAAAAGAAAATAACTTCTTAAACATATATGTTTATTTTGAGCCCTGGACTCAGGTTTTCTGACAGATAGTTTGAGATCCATATTCTAGACGCTTTTTGCATGTGTCATCACTGAAAACATCTTATTCTAGTAGCATGGGTTTTAATGAATGACAGGACTAAATGTGTCTGTGAAACTTTATCAATAATAAAATGATGGCAAATGGTTTCTCTGAGCTTCTTCTCAGATGTCTGAATTCTTCCCAATAACCAGAGATTAACTGCTATTGATAAAATATAAAAAAATACAGTTTCCATTATGAATGTCTTACCAAACGACCAGACATCTGACTTGCTGCTGAATCGGCTGTAATTAAAGACTTCTGGGGGACACCATTTCACAGGAAATTTAGCCCCTGAAGAACTTGTGTATTGGTCATCAAGGACATACCTAAAAAAAAAAAAAAACCCAAACAAAAAAGACAGACGTGATATCCTTCTGTCAGCCTCCAAAGCTGCAATTTTTAATTTAGATTTGGATTGGAATATTAGAAGCTCATATTGCCACCTAATGGCCATGGGCGTTAGCATCACGTTATAAAAATAGCTTCCCTGGGGCAGTACTACGGCTTCAGCCACGACTCAGTTAATTTTTTGTATTAGTTCAGACTCCTTTCTTGTGATTTATTAGCTACACAACACAAGTCTAGGCCACCTGCAAGTTAAACATCTCTATTATGACAGAAAATGAGGCAAAAGCAGAAATTTCATGTTCGGTTTTTCATCAGCTAGTCTGAGTTTAGATGTCAGGGGACACAGAAGCTTAGCAACACAGAGATGTGGCAGAAGTCAAACCACGGTGCTTTAACACCTTTCTTGGAAGAGCTGTTCCCACCATTGCCTCACCAACACATCACCCACGCAGGTGCTAACAAGGGCAGGAAATTAAACCCCCTCAGATCTCGGCATCTCCCAGTCCTTCAGCTAGCACGATACAACTCTGAGCCATCTACCCCAAACTCACTGAACAGCCTCTTTCTAACATCCATTTACCAAAATACAGATTAACTAATATGTCTGCAGCAGCTCTCCCCTTTGAAATACATGCTCTGTCTTTTTTTAAAATGAGTAAGGAAATAAACACAGAACAAGCATTAAAGGCACTAGAAAAGAAAAAGGCAAAATAAACCTCACCAAAGACTGTTTCCTAGAGAGGTCAAAAGAGATCATTTTTGTGTGCAACTTTGCTTGGTCTGTGTTGCCTTTGGGCTAAGTAGAAGGGTTAGGTGAATTTTTCCAAATCTCCATAAATACATTTGCACACTCACACATACCTTGTCATTCCAAAATCCGAGACTTTGACCACTCCTGAGTCACTCACCAAGCAGTTCCTGGCAGCCTGCAATGGGAATGGTTACACCTGGATGAAAAACTTGGAGTCTCTTGCAGACAAATTACAGCATTCTAATCAGGTCTTTGTATTCATTGCTTAGCAAGTTAACCCATTTACCAAGTTCAGTGGTGTATTCTCATTATAAAAAGTACATGTGCATCTCCTCTTGATAGGACCATTTTAATAACTATATTGTGTAAAAGATCACCAGAAAAAAATTATCATCGCAAGGGATTAAAGTGTGGTGAAAATGGCACCAATACAGAATGGAGATAAGCTATTATATCAGCACAAATTGCTACTATTTATAAAATTTTCAGAGAGATTTTATTCCATTTTCTTGGGAGTGAAAAAGCTCTCATCATTTTCTGTACCGAGCAGTTTTAGAGATTTGATTAGACCCTAAAGAGCCAACTTCACCCACTCAATTTTCTGCGAGAACAGTTGTAAACAAACAGGCTGTTTCAAAAAGGAATAGGTACATTCAAAAACAAAAATTTCAAAGAGGAGGTTATTGCCTAATGGGATATTACCAGGTCTCTGTGGATAAAGCTGTTTCTCTCCAGGTACTCCATTCCCTCACATACATCTTGGCACATAGTAAGCAGAGTGTCTTTACTCAAAACTCCCCGTTTCTGTCTCAGGTAATTGAGAAGGCAGCCATGCTCCATGAACTCTGTCACGATGTAAATGGGCCTCTGTTGTGTGCACACACCGTACAGCTGAACTAGTTTAGGATGTGTTAGCTTCCTGAAAAGATTGAGATCATGTCGTTATTACTTCCTCCACCCGGTGCTAGTTCTCCACCACACAAAACTGCAGAAATACCACCTCCCCCAGTGCTTATTTATAATCAGTATACAGCATCAGAGGCCTAGGACTGGAAATCAAAGCACCAAGCACGCAACTCACATCATTACTTTAGCTTCTTCAATGAAGTCCTCTTCATACATGGCACCCTCCCGAATTGCCTTGATGGCCACTTTGTACTGGGCCCTCCACTTGCCGAGGCGCACCACGCCGAACAGACCACTCCCCAGCTCTCTCATGAATGTCAGTTCCGAGGGATTGATTTCCCACTTCTCTGTAAAACAAAACAAATTAACCAACAGTTAAGGAACCTGCTGAGCTGGTAGAGGATAAGGAAGAGGAAAGGGAAACTGGCTTAGTAGCAAATTAAGGAATTTAGGTAGAAAATTTCTGAGAATTAACTTGAAAACTGAACACTTCTGTACATCACATAAAAAACTTTTAGGTAGATGTGACATTTAAGCAACTCCTATCTAACACTGAAGTCAAAATTCAACCTTTCCTGAGGCCAGTAATTACATACTGATACTATCAGATTTTACTTCAACAAAATGCCACCACAGAAAGTTGTGCCAATGCATAGAAGTTGCTCCCATCACCTGGTATGCCATGCTTGAAAAATGCCTATTCCAAATTTATATTTTTAAAAAGTAACCCCTCAACAAAGATCAAAGGTCTGAGCCAGAAGTCTAAGAGACTAATGAAGGAACCAAAGGCACAGCTCTCTAATGAGGCAGAACTCAATGTATCCACGGCAGAAAGCACGAAGGAAAATACCAAATTCCCCTGGAGCACCAGTGACTTGCTCTGCCTCTCCTCACTGGTGTCCCTGGCACCACAAACCACACCCTGGCTCACCACCAGCTGTGATGCCTCTGCATGCTGATACGCTGTGTAAGGGTCTTGAAAGCACAGCTTGGACCAGTGTAAGTTCATACAGCCAATCACAGCACAGAATGAGATCTTTTTAAAACTTCTAGAAAATGTTGTAGCATCTTAGCATACATAAAATCATTAGAAAATATATGTGTAGATGAACATAACAGGCAATCACCATAGCTGAATCCTGCCGTGGTTGGTGCACTCGTCTTCTTTGGGGTCACTGGGTAACGCAGCCTGGTAACGAGACCTGAGGGTCAATGATAATTCAAGAGACACAGTTTATTTCTGAGACAGCATCAGGCAGCAATTCAGCCTCTTGTTCACTGCAGACTCCAAGTAAAAATATGTCAAAAAACCAGTTACAATAAATGTTTTTGGGGTGTATTTTCCAGAATGTCATCAGGAAATGCTGGGCCATCTGAGTTTGATGTAAAGATCTGGAAACTATAGCTCATGAGTGAGATTTATGCACAGACCAGATTTGGAAAAAAAGAAGTATTAGTATCTGTGCCTTGAACCCAATTCCCATACTCTCCCCATTCCATCATACAGTGGGCAGAGACCAGCATCAGCCATCACCTATGGATCTGAAGTGGAGTAGGGATTTTCTAAACAACAGATTACTGTTCTCCTCAACTGTTTGCTGTATGGGAAAGTATGATCACTTCAAGTGGCAGTGACCAGCAGGTAAAAAGCTAGGGCTTGCAGAGCATTCTGGGGAAGTACCATCCCTGTCTATCTGCTGTGGGTTACAGGCAGCTGATAGAAGCACTACGTGGAGCTAAGTGAACGATTTTTCCTGACTTGATACCCCTGTTTCTCCTTTCAAATTGTTATCTATATTTAAATAACATGAAACTGCAATGTTTCATGACTTTCCTGAAAAAGAAGGATCCAAAAAACTCCCCAAATTTTCATTAAAACACTAAAATGCCTCAAACTCCTTTTCATATCAACCTTAAGTGACAGAAAGAATCCAACCCATCTACCTGCTGCGTTATGGCTGTGATATTCAATTATTTCTGGAATGGAGTTAAAGAGATGTTTTTCTGCGAGGTAGTACTGTTTAGGTGATGTCACTGTTTCTTTTATATGGTAGTGTCTTATTCCTGATGAACCTTCCCTGGAAAAATAATAACAACAATAACAATCAGTAATAATACCAAGTCATTTGTTGTGAATTTTTTAAGAGGAGGTTAACAAGGAAAAGTAAACTGAAAGGGCCAGCACTGGTGCCCAGTACCACACACTCTGGGAACAGCTTGAATATCAAACATCCTAAGCACTGGCAACTTGCCTTCATATCAGTGCCCGAACCAAGCTGAAGATTAACTCAGAAAAGGTGAGCTCCCCAGTCCAGCTCACACATGCGGACACAAATGAAGGTTGGTAGGAGAGAAGAGAGCAAATGGGGTGGAAGAGCAAAACCTCCTTTGGGTGGGGGTTAAGGTCTACACTGGATTAAACCAAATGGGACCTAATCATGGAGTTGAGAAATTTGTTTTAGTCACCCATCTTTTCTACCACAGCAGCCCTTGTTTCTTTATTGAGCCCTCTCCTGGCTTTGCCAACTGAGTTTGGATACAGATACAAACAGGTTCAAATGAGACAAGGTGTGCAGAAGTCATAGAAACTCACCCTCCAAATTTTGTATAAAGGGAAACGGTATACAGGCCGGGCTGACTGGAGTCTCTCACCACAAAACCACCTTCTTTATCCTGAAACACAAGCACATTGACAGTTTTGTGCAACTGGTTTCAAGCTACATGACTTTCACTTGGTTCCAGGATATGCACTTGCCAAAATAAGCCTCTGCTTTAACTAAAGAAGCTATTTAAAGTGAATTTCACAGATGATACTGCAAGACTGATGTGCTCACCTCATTTCTGAGGAGCTGCTCTGCCTTGCTTCTGTTCAGGTTTCGGCTGTACCACCTGCAACACAACATCAGTAAATAAAACTCCCCCAAGGGGCATGATTTACCTAAAATGCTTTAAGCAAATTATTATGAAGCTAGAGATTAAATAATTTTATGAGAAATGAAGATCAAGAATTGAAGCTTTGATAATGTGCAAAAATCAGTCTCTACTACACTGTGCAGTTATCCCATAAAAAAGCCCTCAAACAAATCCAGGGAGATCCCACAAAAGCCCATAAAACTCAGGGAACTGATGTCAGTTTTTGGAAAAAAACACTTGTCAAACATCCCCAGGCTGATGACAGTAGCTGCTTTGAAGAGCAGCCCAAGGGGAAGGCTGGCAGCCCTGAGGAAGCAGCTGCCTGCACACCGGTCGAACCACCCGTGGAGCTGCTGTCACACTGCTCTGCCATTCAATATCTTTATGCTTCTGGGCTTCCAGGGAGGACCCACCTAGCAAAGAGGATGCTGAAACTATGAATGAAGTGTCACAGCTGCACATCTCTGAGCTCTGTGCTGCATGGGCAGGTTAAAGCAGCCACAGAAGCATCGGCATGTCAGCCAGTCACAGGGAATAACATAAAAAGGAAAGCCAGGCAGCTCACAACTGGTGTAGTGCAGTTGTTTTGAGCTACGCTGTTACTTCAGTAACCACGCAGGGAAGTGGCCAGCAGCCTATAATCAGATTCTGCCTGTTCTGGAGATAGTGGTTTCTTGCAGTTGGTACGTGACCTGGAGTAATGCTCCCTGGACTGTGCAGTGACTCAGAATTACAGCCCCAAGGTGGTAAAAGCACAAAGTGGCTGGACCAGATAAGGCAGTCCAGTTCCTTCCTTCCCTTTCTGCCAGCCCTGCAGCCCAGCTCAGAGCTGAGCAGAGCTCTTAGCAAGAATTTCTAAGATGAGAAAGCAACAAAGAAATCCCTGTAGTCAAGCTAAGGGCTAAATCCTAAATGAAATTCTGCCTTCTGTCAAAATGGCAAGTAGGAGCCATGTGTAGCTGAGAGTAAAGTTTTGGAGCTACGAGTGTAGCTTTGAAATTTGGTTTTATTTCTTATTTTCTTACACCTCCATTTTATCTAAAAGTCATGAGGTATGTCCTAAATTCTCAGGCACAACAGTTTGTCCTGCAACAATGTTTGAGTATCAAGAACAGGTTTGGAGACTATAATGTTAAATTTTACCCTGATGTTGTTAAATAAGTACTCCCTAATTAAAGACCAACTGGAAAAAGCATTAAAAAAAAAGCTAGACATTTATAGGTGTTAAGATACACGCATGCATTGAAACCTAAAATGCATCAAATTACATATTTTCTTGAAAACTAGAGCTCCCAAAATAGCCAATCTTTTATGTTTATTTGGAGTGATTCCCACTGTTTTCTCCTCTACTGTTTACTACTACAAACCTTCGATAGACATGTTACTTTACTATTAAAATAACATTTAGCACGCTTAAAATGGGTAAATTTCCTTCAAAGTTTCCCTTTGTCTATCAGAGAACAAAGAGGGGTTTTTTTTGCTTTAACAGTGATAACCTAAATACTACATGCCTGATGGCTGTCTCGCTGACTTGACCCTACACTATAAATCCCAACATAATCAATGTGGAGAATGTGAAAAAAATATATGCCTATTTCAGTTGTTTAAGTTTAACCTCTAGGTGCTATTATATGTGAACAGCTGCTTTCAAAATACTAAAAATACATTGTCATTCTTGAAGCATAGGTTTCATTTCATGATATTCCAAATTTTAATTCAAGCATTCACTTACTCATATTGATCAAGGTTGTTGGACTTCTTTCCTGTTACATAGTTGCTTGGAATATATCCTTGTTTTCTAAAAAAATATAGAATATATCATCTGAGTGAAAATACGTAAAATTTCATGCCTAGAAGACAGTTGTTTCATTCTGCTAATTACCAGAGGTCTCTCAATGTAATTTATTAATTACTGACCCACTTACTCTACTAGTGATTATTCAGAAACTAATTTTCCACATCAGTATTTTCATATTACCTTTCAGCACCCCTAGAAAAGTGTCATGGGCAGCAGAAGTGTCCAAGAAAAACAGCAGAAGGGGTGAAAGAGAGTGAGTAGCCATCTGCTGCTCTGTCACTCTTCTGCACTCAGAAGTCCCAGTCAGTCATGGGAAATATGCTTGGAGCCTGACACAGCCTGATAACTCACTATTACCCCTAACATATGGCAACAGGAACCTGATAAATATTGAAATACGAAAACTTTCATCTTTGAAACCGCAGGGAAAATTCTAATACAGGGAATGTGAAGCTGTAGTCATTACAGCATCTCACTGCAATTCTCTCACAACTTATTCAAAGATTGTCCCTAATGATCCAGCTATTAAACAAAATGATGATTATTCAAGTCTGGAAGTCGGAGCCTGCCAAGCTAAATGTTAACCATATTGCTCCCTAATGATATGCTCCCCAGGGAAGGGGGAATACTGTACCAGTCTAGTGAGGTTTTAAAGGATGGCTGGTGCTTTAACTGGGGAACCATAAAATTAGACAGTAAACATAATTGGAAAGGCTTCCAGTTCTGCAACTGTCTTTGCACTTGGGTCCCATAATCTACCTATCGAGTACTGCATTTTTTAAAATTGGTTTCTGCATGAGAATACATGGATGAGATTTAAGAGCCTTGGCCTAATGCAGTTATTTGTTGACACATGGCCAATATAAACTTCTACAACATGAAAATATGAACTTTATAACAAAAAAATAAGGAATTCATTTTTACCCATATTTGTCTCTTGCCTTCCACCAATGAATGTCGTTCTTCTCTATCACTGTATATTCTTCACCTTTCTCTAATCTTAAATCATGGTGTTCTGTAGGTTCAAAGTCATACATTGCTACCACTATCTCCTCCTCTTCATGCCCATTTTCTTCAACTGGAGGAACAGGTGGTGGAGGCCTTCGCTGAAAACAACACAACATTATTATCCACCCACACTGCTCCATTTTTCCAGCCCATCCACCCTTACCATCACACCAGGGCATCCTGGAGGCAAAACCTGGGCTAGTCCTGTGGTGGCCTGGGGGCAACTGGGGTCTGTGGCAGCAAACCATGCAGGTGCCACCCATGGGGCTGGTTTGTGCTGCAGCCCTGCAGCTCCTAGTAAAGAGCAGAGCTGCCTGGCATTTGCTTTTTGCCCACATCTTCCACCAGCAGTACAGATACAGATAACAGATGCAGCTAAATTTCAGTGGCATTTTTCTCACCCAGAGATATAGCATGATGCCCATTGATGCATACAGAAATAGACCTTTTCTCCAGGGTATGGCAAGTATTTTGAGAAATGTAAGCTCTTTTTCAAAAAGCAGCAATTGTCTATTCAATATTTTAAAGATTCTACCTACCACACTTTTTTCTGGCATTGAAGAGGACAATCTCATTACATCTAGAAACAAAGCACAGGAGAGGATTTATGCCTATTCATTTAGCTATAAATTTTAAAGCTACATAAAAGGTTTACATTTCAGATAAGGCTTAAATACCTTCAGTATGGCTTAGAAATTCAGAAAGCAAAGACAACTCCAATTAAGCTATGGGAAAAATGATTAAATATTCTTGCAAAAACATCCTAATAACCAGGGCTTTCAGGTGTGATGACAGAATCATATCAAAACACAGAAAATATGCCAGAACAACTTCTTCATATGAGAACATATGTACTTACTGTTTTCAAAAAGACTATATTTTTCACAGCCGGGTGCTAATTTTTCTGTCTGTCTGCAGCATTGATAAATTCCCTCTGTCCAGAATTTAGGATGATATTTTACCATTATATTGCTGTTGTTCTTTATTTCTACAAGAAGAAAAGGAGCATATATTGAAACATTAAAGAAAAAGTCTGCAGGAGGGTAATTTTTATACATATTACAATATCTTTGACATGAGGCATAATCTTCGCTTGCTCTTACTTTAGCATTGCTTCTCTTGTTGCAAGTTTACACAGAGGTGATACAACAATCATAGAGGATATATTTAGGGTAATAACTTTACTCCAGAAGGGAGTGCCATACTCCCCCGCTTCACCAACCATCCTAGCAGGGGTTTGGTGAATCAATGAAAGGCAATCCTGTACCACTGGAATCAGTCAGGCAGCAGTGTAGGCTTTGGGAGCTCTGCCTCATCTTTTATTACTGTTGCAAGTGACTCAAATTAATCTACAAACAGTGTTCTGGAGGGAAAAACAGCAGGTATTTACGTCTATTCTGTGGCACAACTCATCATTTTGGCCCGGTCCTTACCCCATGCTATGGGCTTGCTGAGTTTCCTTGCCCTCTGATCCCCAGCCCAGAAGTAATTTCTTATTACTTTACAGACCACCTGTAATTAATGTGAGCATCTGATGGTGAGAGAGGGCATTAAGAGGCTCATTAAAAAAAAAACTCTTTACTCACTTTGAAAGCAGCTATCTGATCACATCTCAGCAGAGATACCTCCTATCATTTTACATCAGCTTCAGGCCCACAATGTTGTCTAGCTACATCCAAACAAAACTTTTCAGTGATGCTACCAACTAGCTTGGACAAACTTTTAAACTTATTGTGCAGAAGCACAGTCAAATCCTGATTGCAGCTGCACTTCACAAAATAAAACTAGATCAGTCTGAGTATTTGAGGCTCTCAGAATCTGTTACCACACCCTGTGTATGCAAGCGATGAGCTGGCCCAATAAAAAATTAAAACTGGGGGACATAAGCACCATTTTATTTTTGTAATTTGTTGTGGGTTGATGCTAGCCAGCAGCTGAGCACCCATGCAGGCACTCACCCACTCCCCCAACCCAGTGGGATAGGGGAAGAAATAGAAAGAACAAGAGATAAAAACTTTTGGCTTGAGTTTAATAACCAAAAGAGAGAAAAAAAGAACCCAGAAGTAATGTAAAGTAAATCACACACCATCTCCCACAAGCAGACCAATGCCCAGCCAGTCCCTGAGCAGCGACCAATAGGGAAGCAAAAACCCTAAACCCTGTCTTCCTCTACCCCAGTTTTTATTGCTAAGCACAACTTTACATGGCCTGGAATACCCCTTTAGTCAGCTCAGGCCTGCTGTCCCGGCTGTGTCGCCTCCCAGCCTCTTGTCCACCCCCAGTCTCCTCACTGTGCGGGCAGAGGAGGAAAAAGGCAAATGCTCCATGCTGTGCAAGCACTGCTCAGCAGCAACTACACCACTGCTATGTTGTCAACACTGTTTTGGCCACAAATCCAAAACACAGCACCAAGTTAACTCCAATCCAGGCAGACAGCTCAAGCAAAGGTATCTGCCTATGACGAGTGTAAAGTATGAGCAATTCCCATTACCTTCTTTCAAGTTCCTCACCCACTGATCCCGGCTTTGTGCACTTGGTGCAAAAATATAAAGCGTATTAGCATCATATACAACCTGGAGGGAAGAAAAGAAATTATCAAAATACATTCACCTCATAATGTTAATTCATTTCTTCCTCAAGAAACAGAAAACAGAACAAGACAAACGACTGTTATATTCGGCAAAATTAGTGTATTCAGTCACAAAATGCAGAAACTAGGAATGGTTATTAATGTTTATTATTCAGATATGATGTTTTCAGGAGAATTAGGAAGAATTTTGTAATGGTATATTATCTTGTCAGCATTCCTTAAAATGCTTGTTTCACACTTTGCTTTGTTCATTCTTCACTGTGTTTTTTCTAGAAACAGTTCAAGTCAATGACTGAAAGCTACTTTGTAATCAGACATTTCACCCATCTGATTCACTACTGCTCTGAAGTGACTCTTCTTTATTTCTCCACTGTTTGTATTGGCAGAAAGCAAGTATTGCTCTGGGACAAATGGATCAGAGTCACTGCTGCCCCTCTCCCGCAGTGGAATTCCTCCTCACTCCAACCATTCCCTCTATAGTAAGGAGGCACAGCATCCAACCCCCACATTTTTCTTTTCCCCCTCTAAGCACTTTGTTTTCTGTGTTCATTTCCATTCAATTCACAATGAAAAAGGTAAAAAAAGCAACAAGTTTAATTTTGATTTTCTTATTCCTATATAATTTCATGGCAATTAAATTTAATTTAATGTGAATGAATGAAGACAGGGAAATAGGGCTGCCAGCTTACTTGTTCCAGCAGAAGACCAGGGCAAGGCAGTTTGCATTCAAAATTCAAGCTGAGAGGGTGGGGAAAAGACAAAGACCAAGTTTATGTGGCCCAACTCCCAAGGGAAGGGACTGCAAGGGCAGCAGAGCTTGCAGGGGATAGGTTTTAACCCTTGACCCTGAACTACCTCCCACCAGCCCCAAAGAGACTGAGAATGGGCTCATTAATTGGAATTGACAGTGTTTTTAAGGGCAGTTATGTCCAAATTACTTGGAGTTGTTGAAAAGAGCACTGTAATTTATGTATTTTGCATTAAAAAACCATACCTGAAATGGATATTTATTTTGACAGGGAATTATACCATCACTTTTTACAATTTCTACACATTTAATCCTTGAAATATCCACAGATCCTTTTCTGTACTTTTTCTATAAGAGAAAAGAAAAAAGCATTTGTAAAAGATAACCAATTTATCAAATTCTCTTTTTCATTTCAGCAGAGATGTCTTGATTTGTTTTCCACCTATTACAGTGATGTCACCTTATGTCCCTTTAACTGAAGAAGTTGTTTGAAAACTGAGGATATAAAGATCTGTACTTGTGAAACTGCACTGAGTACAGTAAATTTCCTTAGTGAAAAGTACCAATTCTTTACATAGAAAGTTTTCAGTCATATGTAATCATAGGTTTAATAAACTCTCCTTTACAAAAAATAACTTGAGAAAAAAGATGGGTGTCCTCCTTGCTGAGTTTAAATTATTATTAAAACCAGTATGATCTCATCTGCTCCTTTTTCTGTTGCTGAAGTGTTCCCACCATTTGGAGGCTTCTGCTGTGTTCCACTAAGTTTCCAGAGAAAATTGGATGCTACACAGGTAACACAAGTCCCTGATGAGACAGAAGCAGAAGATACGGATGTAACCCTGGGCCAAACTGGGATCTGTATTGAAGGAACTTCTCTGAACAAGGCTAGCAAAAGCCCAGAGATGCAAAGTCAAAAGCACAGACTAAATCTGAGAAGATCTGCAGGAAGACTGTATACTGCCACTTCTCACTTTTGGGAGAACCAAATATCTAATAGGAGAGGAAGTTCCTACTGGAATCTGGAACAAAACAAAAGCAGTAGCAGCTCATGGCTGGTGCTGAATTAATACACATCAAAAAAATTTATTTGCTAAGCACATCCAGAACATCCAGTCCAGAGTACATCTTATGTAAGACTGACACTGTTCACATAATGTGGAAATAATTAGCAATTACTGAATTATTTGATATATGCCAATCCTTACTCAGCTTCTCTCTTGGGGATGGAAATTTTAGCCCAAATAGCAGAAGTCTGGTACAATCATAAGCAACTGAAAACAGTCTTGTAAACAGAAGCAAAAAACAACTTTAAATACAGCTGTTATCATTCCATCATCTTGGAAACACTGTAGTTAATTGCCCATGAAGTTCCATCAGCATTTAAAATGCATTTAGCACTCTACCTCTTATGTAGATTAGAGCAGAGAAAACATGCATGAAGAATTCATGTACATCATGGTCAGCATCAGGAGGAATGATAAGGGGTAAGTTCAGATAAGGCTGCAACTGTTATTTGATACCAGAAAAAGGAACACACAAGAGGGATGCGTTGTTTAAGCGGAATTAGGCACTTTAATCAACCATAAAGAAAAAAAAATTAGATCATAAACATTATAATGAGCTGTACTACAAAGATTTATCACGTAACACTGAAAAATAACTTTATACCAAGCATGCGACCCTGGATTTTTTTACCAAAGAATAATTTTAAATCTTCTGTTTATTTTATGTTGGTCACTTCCAAACTCAGGATATTCTATGATCCTGTAGTATCCCCTTACTTGAACACTGACTCCCTAAAGTAAAACATACATTCATCCAAAAGCCAAAAGTTGTTACTGAAATCTACACCACTTGGCAGAGCAGGCAGTCCTGCTACTCCCTCTCCTTGTCACTGTGTAGCTGACCTGCCAGTTTCAGGGCTGCCAGATTAGCCAGGGCAGAACAGGAGCGTCAAAATGAGATGAGCCTTTTCATGAAGCCCAGAATTCAACACTCCACATAACTGTGCTGAAGACACCCCTCCAGACGTCTTTCTTGCTCAACGACATGCAAAGAAGAAACACTTACCACTCCTGTAACTTATCTACCCTGCTTTCTGTGTCCAGAGGGGTACTCATTCTGCTTGGATCCCACCTACTGCTTAACTGAGGTTGCAGATAAACAATACGCATTGGAGGGGCTTTTGTATCCAGAATCACAAAAATCCCCTAGAAGAACATGCTATTATTTTATTTGAGTCTCCCTCCTCCTGGGCTCAGAGATTTTCATGCCGATTCTGGCACTCAGTGAGTGCTCACTCAGAGGACACTGACAGGAGGACATAGGATAGGAATCCAACTAGATAACCATCTAATTTGGTGGGGGAAACAAAGGAAATCCCCTGATGTACAGCACATCATTCTAGTAATCGTATTTCCTAAGTCATACTTTCATGATTTAGGGTGGCTCAGTTTGCTTCACCACAAGCTATTAAATTAAGCTAACACAAAGCTGACCCACCTTACAAGTCAACCCACCTTATTAAACCTAGTGTCAGGGAAGGTTCTTCCATTTTTGCATATTTTATCAATTTAAAAGAAACCCTTGCATATGTGAAATTAAATACAAATCTACTGCTGAAGACATTTTCAGATCACATCAGAAGCAACAGTTATTAATGGACACCAGCTTTCAAACTGCCAAATGTGCAGCTCTGTTTTAGCTGACCACTACTCATTAATAAACTATGGGGCACAGAAGCAGGAAAGAATGATTCAAGAAAAATGCTAAAGACTGCAATTGCTGTCTCTTCCCTACTTAAATTATTTTCCTTTATAATAATAGGACACCTTGCACATCATAACTGTGTTGCATTTTTTCTACAAGCCAAATGGGTTCTATGGGCTCTATATCCAGCCACACAGCAGACATGAAATGCAGAATCAAGGCAGAGCTCAAGCCCTGAAGCAGTTGGGAAGTAGAGATGTAGGCATGAGCCAGCCCTGAGAAATTCACCCATAACCACTCTGTCCACTCTTTCTGCTACAAAGAAACAAAATTAGTACAATGGCTAATCATGCAATGCCAAAGTGTAGGAAGCAGAGGAACATTTTTAAAGACTTTTTTTTTTGAGGTGGAAGGTAGCTAACACTGTAGAAAAATGTTAAGATTTACTATAGAAGTAGCAATATTTTACCAGAACATTCATGCATGCTGTCTGAATGGGATATAGATATTCACAGAGGATTTGGAAAAATCACAGGTCAGTGAAATGAAGGGACCTATCAAACCTGGTCCACTCCTTTACTAAAGATAGATATATGTCTCTAGAGGGAGGCCTACAGAAGCAAAGATGGTTAGAACAGTAATAAAGGTATAAAAATACTAAAAATACTAATGAGGAAAACAAATATATAAAATATGCGCTTCAAAGTCACACTAAATGTTGGGGTTTTGTTGTGAGTTTTCTAATGTATCGTCTTGCTGAAAATTACAAAAGGGAAGTGACCATACAGAAACAACTATACAAAGCTTTTCAAAATGCCATACATATTTAACTTTTACTTATGTTTCAAAATATTAGTTTACAGTTTTAGAAGTCCTGTTCCTTGCTCACAATGGGGATGGCCAAGTCTTGTTTCCATACAATCCAAAAAGATTAAGCTATTCCTCTTCATTTTAGCATATTGAACAGTAATATGAAGAAGTAATAACACTAGACCTATATTGTCAGATAAGGAACAAATATAGGATTACACAATTCCTTAAAAGAAATAATCTTAGAATACAGTAAGACAAGAAATACCCAGTTGTTACATAAGTGTGCAATCAAACAGCTGGTCCTCTGTACATTTGGAATTACTCCTCTGCTAAATACAGAAGCCTTACAGCTTCAGAAGCCCATATCCCTGCTATCAGATAAAAATATTTCTTCAGTGTATTTCCTCTTTGCTGATGAACTGCTTACCCTCACAGAAGTATGTTTGTATGTGGGGGTGTTGAACAATACAAAGGACATGAGATTTAGGGAAAAAAGCCTCAATGAAAACATGCATAAGTCAGCCCAGCTGGCAAGAAATATCTAGATTTTGTCTTCCCCATGCTTTCTCTTTGTCTCTTTCCTTGTTCATATTATTTCTTTCCTCTATGCTTACCCCCATGTAGGAAATCCTGAGGTCATCAGCATGTGACCCATGGAGCTTGTGTTCTCACAAGTGTAGCAGATCATCACCACTTTTATCTCCTTTTATGGAGCTGCTCTTCAACTCTGCAAAACCACGGAAAGCCTGGCTAAGCCAACACTGCCTATAGACAGCTGCTCTGATAGAATATGCACCAGAGCCAAATGTAAGGGGCAATTTTCATTTCTGGGCTCTTTGCAGGGAGGGAAGTTGGCCTTTCGGGTTTTTGGGGTTTGTTTCTTTTTATAGTATTGTCATTTATTAATAAGAAGCACTGATTGGATACTTCTGCAGTTCCTTCTTGAGGCAAGCAATTACTGATTATCCAAATATAATTACTGTAGCTAGGTGTTAGGTGGCCACATTTTCCATTCCTATATTTTCCAGTGTGTCAGATGCATTGAAGAATGTTCTTCTCCATTCAATTTTTTTTTTAATTAGTATTTATAGAAAAACAAGTAACAAGTATTTCTATTTACCTTTTGAAAATGGCTAGAATTTATATAAAATGCAAGAGGCAATTACTGTTCTGATCTAATCTGACCTGATTCAATATTTGACTGCTAGAAAGAATTTAAAGGGGAAAAAAATACATAAACATAATTGAGAAGAAGAACGTTTTAAACCCTGTCTTGCAAATTAAGAAACTGAGAATCCATCACCATTGCCTGGCTGCTCAGATGTCAATGACCAGCACTGGAGGGACCGAAAAGCACAACAATAAATTTTCTATCATAGCACTGATACAACTTTCTAACCATGACTACAGTGTATTATCTGTAACTTACTCCTCTCCTGCAATGGAGAGGCAGCCTACACAACTGCAGTCATGATACATCACTGCAAAGTAAAGGACACGTAATAAATTGGCCAGGTCTCCATCCATATCAGGTCTCAAATAACCTACAACCTTTCAGCTGTCAAAACAACTGCCCTACCTCTTCAAGTTCTTTCAGACAAGTCTTTTCTTCTTGGTTTTTTGTGAAGTCCACACTCACAGAGCTCTCAGTCTGCCCAGCCCAGCTGCAGTGTTTCTGCCCTGTTTTCTCCCTGCTCAGGACCACCCTCTGGCTGCTGTGACAGAGTGAGTGACACCTTGCATTCAGCCCTAACTCAGTCTCCCTGCTGTCTGAGCAGGGGAGTCGGACAACCTGAGCCATGCAGAGAGGAGAGCCCAAGACCATAGGCATCACAGGAGAGTGACCAGAGCCCAGGACAAGACCCCAGAGGTCACCCAGCCAAGGCACCAGCTGCTACAGCTGCTTTCTCAAGGTTCAGGTGATGGACTCCACAGCTACAGAGCTGAGAGGGCTTTTTTGTCTTTTGAGATTCTACTACATCTCTCTGCTTTAAACAACTGCTGTTCCACTTACCAACCCTTCATCACTGACTTTTGGGGAGCTCATTCTTCCTGCTGCTCCTTCCCTGAATCTCACAGGCAGATCCACATCTTTCTTGAAACTTACTTCCCCAAACCCAATGCAGCACTGCAGCTGATGCCTTATTGTCCTATTACAAGGATTTGGAGTCATGGTTTTTCATCCTAATGTAACATTTGCCTTTTGCACAGCAACAAGGTATCATTGATGCATATCCAGTTCATGATTCACTATCCTGTAACCCAGGTCCTGCTGACACTTGGCTACATATTGCCGTTCTGTATCTGAACATTTCAGCATTCCTGCCTTTTTCACTTGTCCACACTGAATTGCATTGCACAAAATAAAAGAGAAAAACAATCAAACCCACCACACACCTAATCCCAATATACTAAATTAATTTCTAGACTTGTTTTTCAAAATACTTGCATCTCCTTCAAGTTTTATGTCACCTGAGAACGCAACCAGCTCCTATGCCAACAACAGTATCACTAGTGAAAATATTAAAATGCAGAACAGGACACTCCATTCAAGACAGGCTCTCAATCTGAAAACAAGCCACCAATGCCTATTCAACACAGTACCAGCTTCCCATGTGCTGTGCAGTCAGATTTACAAGAAGTTATACAGGTAATTTCTAATGCTGACATGCGAAAATGTCTCATTCAGCAGTGTCAGAAAACGCTTACTGGGATGAAAACACAGGATATCTGCTGCTGTCTGCTACCCACAAGACTTGTTAACCCATGGCAGATAGAGCACAGATAACTCTCTGATTATTTTATTTTGTTTCTTTATTTTGCTTTGTTTCTTTGTTGGCTGATGAGCAATTTCTGCATCTTCCAGGTATGTTCAACAAGTCTGCTATTTCTTGCATCTTTCTCTATGTTATCTTCATAGATTAAAGTTTCTCAGCTTCTCTTCCGCACACTTTTAAAAAAAATAGGCCTTCTCTAATCTATTTTCCAGTTCTTCCTTCTTAAGACCTTTAAGACACATCCACTACTGTCTAGTCATAAGGTAAATATTCTCATCCATGCCTTGTCTACATCTCAACAACTGCAACCTATGCTTTTCAACTTCATCTATGTCTCATTTGTTCCATCTCATAAAAATCGAAATTCTTGTAAAAAGATAATTACTGCAGATTCTCATTTCGTATCTGACTTTCCTTTCAGTAGATATTATAGAAAACAGGGAATCATTACTACAACATAACCAACTGTTTTTTACAACTGAAGTTCCTTTATGAGCTGCCCTTTATAAGCGAGCATTCCCATGCATCTGTTAAGCTGCTCTCATTCACAGGAATACCTTCAGATTCTCTCTCCAACTTGAACAGTTTTCACCTGCAAGTATTTTAAGAAACCTCTATCATTATGACATGTGACTTGGAACCAAAAAAGCTCTGTAAACCTACTTATTTCAGAAGCTATTTATCTTACATTAAAAGACAAGAGTGAAGTGATCAGAAGCATGTTCATACTGAATTGTGCTTTCATTTATATAAAACAATTAAATCACCCATGCAATGACTAAGGAAATCCCATAAATCAGGGTAATTATTTTAAAAATAATAAAGGATAAGCATTATAGGAATAAACAACAGTAGAATGAATTATTCTTCTGTTAAAAAAGAAAGTAAGTTACATAGCTTTTCGGAACTCTATAATGTTGTTATGCTTCAAAGGAAGTCTTTGCACAATATTAGTGTTGCAATGAAGATACACAATTTTACCCTGAAACCTGCAGCTTCACAGTGGGCCCCAGAGCTTTTATTTTTCCTTCCTTAAAATATCACCTCTGTAATTTCAGTAGCTTCTGTCTCCTCTATATTCAAATTACAAGAATCAAACACAACCCTTACAGAAGGACCTTTTTTCCCTTAGGAAGAGACTTTCAAAATGAGCAACCCCCCAAAATGTTCAGGTTTTTATTCTTTTTTTTTCCCATTTATATCCTGGTTGGTTTTTATCAGTTGTAACAGTTCTGTTTACGCAATAAAGTTTTCACACAAGTCTGATCCTAATGGCAAATACCACTACTGCCTCTGAAGACAAGAGCATTTTGCACCTCCCAAGTTCAGCTCCTCAGAAGCTGCCTTCTACGTGACTCCACAGAAGCATCCTTCTAAATAAGACTCTTAATGTTTTCCCTCAGAGAACTATTATTTGCCTTCTCTGTAGAAGAAGATATTGTGTGCCCACTCCAATATCCTCTGTGCAGCAGTTCCAGAGCTAATGGGCATTGCAGCCCAAACTCTCCCCCTTCTCGTCCTCCCTTCTCCCACTGCAGACTCCTGTTCACCCAAACACATGCAGAATAACCACAGAAACCAGGATTTAGCCTATGTCTTTTGAAAATGCAAAATCTAATGTAAACTATTTATTGCTGTGAACTGCAATCCATACAGCAAATATGAGCAAACAATAAAGATGCTAAAGCATAAAGAAATTTAATGTTCTTAAGCTCATAGTCAGCTTCATACTCATGGTCAGTGCAAGCTGCTGTGGGCTGGAAAGGTTAATTCAAGCGTGCTGTGCCCTGTGTGGGAAGACAGTAATCAAACCGCACACATCAGTACACTTTGAAATGAAAGGGTAAGCAAGCTGAGCAACAAAGAGAGAGAGAAGTATCGTGGTGAAAGGGAACATTCCACAGGTGCAATAGACATGAGGATACTAGCAGTCCACACATTGACAAGGATTTATAAAATTATGACCAGATCTGTGTTGCTTTTTGGAAGCATCACGCTCATGAAAAACATCAATGTGAAAGTTTTCAAACCAACAAAGTAGCAGGACATCTCACTTGCACAAACCAGCTCCTTTCAACTACTCCACTGGTGAGAAGTACTTTAACACCTACACTTACTCTCTTTCCTTCATCATGAAGAATTTCCCTTGCCTAAAATGCCATCTAGAGCAAAAACCTGTAGTCTGGTGGCACTTCAAAGTTCAAGCGAGATGCCCTGTCAGTATTAGCTAACTAAAACTTGTGTGAAGTACATCACTGGCTATCGTGGCTGTTCTGTAATGCAGCAGCCAGTCCGCTCCAGCCCAGCTCAGAGACACCTCACCATGCACTGGGAAAGAATTCACAACAGTCAAACTCACTGCCACACAAGGAGAAAGGTGATAAACCACGAGTACGTGGTGGACAAGCCCAATGGATGCAGTGGCTTGGATGCCGTTTTTGTGTGGTCTGTCCTGTTGGTTAACTCAAGACTGGCTGTTCTTTGCAGCTACCCTGCGCAGCTGGGCAAAGAGTGGGGGGCACCTGCACTGTGGGACACCAGCCACCAGGCACACTGCTAAAATGAGTCCTCCTTTCCATTGTCCAGCTCTATTTACTGAAATGATTAAAATTTCAGTGATAAGGTGAACTCCTAGATAAACACTTAAGGTTTGATTTTACAAACAGACACAGATGGAAGTGTGAATGCGTCGATCCTTCGAAAATAAACTCCAGAGAATTTTAAGTTGAATATTCAATATATGAGGTCACTTTTGACAGAAGATGGCTAAATGCACCTAGAGCCATGCATATGTGCTGTTATTTCCACAAATGCCTCCTTGGAATTGAAACCTACACTCCATTCAAGATAAAATTAGCACTTTGGAAAAAGTCATACTAAAACTTCAGTTAAATTTTTGCTGATCAAAAATAGAGAAAGTCATTCCAAATGTGATTTTATTTTTAATCAATGCATGAAATATTTGATTTTCAAACAAGTCAGTTTATTTCAAAATTGCTTAAATTTGCTTATTAATTTGATACTGACTAGTATTTTCTGATTTCTTGGAAGAAAATAGTTCAGGAAAATTACCAGAAGCACAACTGAAGTGTTATGCTGAGTTTTCAAGCCACACAAAATTGAAAAGAGATTTCATAATAAAATATTTCATTCTTGCTCACTAGAGCACTACAAACACTGCATTTGCTATAGAACTGATTATCCAGTGAAGATGCACTACAATCCATGACTCCAGCTGACACCAGTAAGAATAGTGCAGCAGTCCTCAAGAACAAGGACCAGTTTGTGAAAAAATGCCTACCACTTCCCATTTTCAAATTTAGTTACTACTGTCTACATAAACGGGTTTAAAGCTGGCTTGGTAAGTCTACAATACATATTTGAGAACACTGTACATATCTTAAATCTTTCTGACTGTAGCATAACCAGCAAGATATGCTTTATAGTACATCTCCATATTCAGAATAGGAAAGTATTTTACTTCTTCCCTGCTTTTATACATTCATGACCAGTACTCTGTGCTTGGAGACCAATGCAGTTATATCTTACTACAGTGAATTTTTGTCTTCATTGCGCATGGACCCCATCACATTCAGATATCAATAGCCACTTTTGCAACATTAGAAAAAAATACAGAAAATACTCTCTCCAACAATGACAGCTGATAAACCATTAAGGGCTTCAAGAAACAATATTAGCTAAGCCTTTTTATTTGCTTACAATAGTCCACTATTGCACAATAGTGCAATGATGCCATTTCCCCAACAGCTATACTTACTAATTCTCAGAATTTATGACCAAGAAAGACCAGAACACATCCCAGCTTAAACAGAATATTCCTCTTTTCTGACATTAAAAATCTATCTCCATGATGCTTAAGGCAAGTCAGTTCCTGATGTGTTTTTATTTTCAAGCTTCCTAATGTCCACCCTTTTAACAAACTTAAAGGTGATACTTCTTCCACATTTTTTATCCACCAGTACACTGCCCAGAAGTTAAGCAGTAAAAGCCAAGGTCCTATTGGCTTCCTATGCAAAGTAAGTTTCCTATTATATTAATCATAATGGTAGAGCTTTGCACAGGTGACCTAAACCAGGATTCTCCTTCCTCAGGCTTCTGTGTTTTGAAACGAGTCTTGAAATGCAGCCTCTTCACTGATTCTGTAGCTATGCTCCATCAATAGTTCACACACCTGCTCCATGACTTACAGCAGAGCAGTATCTTTAAATTAAAAGGATATAAATTAAAAGATGTCTTTAAATTATATCTTTAAATTTATATTTCCTCCTTCTCATGGCAGCAGTGCAGTTCCAGCTTCACTGTAGGCTTGCACTGTCATTGTATCATGTCAGGGTGCCTGATCTGCTTGAAAGCATGTATAGAAAGATTTAAATCAGTTATGAGCAAGTTAAAACAAGATTTTAGCCTGTTGCTAGTAGTCATGTTTAGGAGATAATAATTTATTGCTTGTAGTAAGGTATATAGGACTTTGTCAGTACATAGGACAGGAAAAAACGGAGGAGAGTGGCATCTATAATGTGCAGTTTCTGGTCAAAGAGCAAGTGATGTCCCACTTCTGACTGCATGGAACAATTAAATCTCTCAACAGCATTTACATGAACAGTATTTGCTATGGTTGACTGCTTTCTGTTGTCACAGATGTTCCACTTCTGTCACCAGACATAGAAAATATCTAATTCTGCCACTTTATTTATAATCCAAATTTGCCCACACTTTGAGTATTGACTAATCTGGTTAACAAGATTTACTTTAGTCTTGGTTTTAAAAAGAAGTGGTATGATATTCACGTGCCCACAAACCCCAGGTTTTTCTTGAACTCTCTCTACTGAAATTCCATAGAAATTAAAATGGAAGAAAACAAGAAAATACTTCAGATTGGCCAACAATCAAACTGGGAATTGTACACTTGCCTAGAGGAGCAGAACTCAGCCATGCTTGGCAGACTGCTACCACTGCAGTTATGGGATTAAAACGAGGGTGTGAGATCCTCTTGGCTTGGGACTTCCATGCTTATCTTACCAATCTGGACTTTGAATACTGCCAAGCCCGAAATGAAATCAGTTTGTACCTATTCTTTCATCTGTCATGCCTTTAAATTCAACCAGCATACACAGTAGTCACATTTATTTCCACAATAAACCCCCAACTATTCAGAGGGGGCAGAATTATCTTGATGGCTAATAACTTTTTTCACTTCATATAAGTTACCTCAGCCAGAATATGCAGCTGTCTTACTATAAATACATATTTATAGCCACCATAATTGGCTTAAAAAATTCAAACAAATAATTAAACCCACGAACAACTTTGCCATTTAAGTTGTCCACAGACATAAAGGAATAACTACCACTGTGTCACAGAGATCTTAGACTTACAGTTGTGGTTTCTTTCAAGGAGACAAAAATATTCAGTATGTTCCTTTAAGATCACAGCTCACTATTCCCAGACAATATTGTTAATAAAATAAAATGCTGATTAATGTTTAAAAGAATCTAGAATGAGAGGAACAGTGAAAATGAAAATGGTTTGAGACTGGAAAGTTATACGTTATGGCTAAATCAGTCTAACAACGTGCTGATGTCAACAGTCGGAGCATCCTGTTCTCCTCCACCACCTGGCACGGCCTCTGGTGCTTGTCAGATCCTGCACCCAGCTATGCAGCGTGCTAAACCAGCAGAACGCTAATCCAGCAAAAATAAAACCAGATCAAATATCTTTCTGCTGACCTAACTGCGGCCTTCCAGCACCCAAAGGGAGCCTACAAGAAAGCCAGAGAGAAACTATTTCCCAGGGCATGTAGTGACAGGACAATGGGGAATGGCTTCCAACTGAGAGTAAGTTTAGATTAGATTTTAGGAAATATTTCTTTACTGTGAGGATGGTGAGGCCTGGAACAGGTTGCCCAGAGATGTGGTAGATGCCCCATCCCTAGAAGTGCGCTAGGCCAGGTTGGATGTAGCTCTGAAAAATCTGGTCTAGTGCAAAGTGTCTCTGCCCAGAGTCAGAGGGGTTGAAACTAGATGAACTTTAAGGTCCCTCCTGACCCAGGACATTCTATGATTCCATGATTAGCAATTTTTTTCAGCTTGGAATCTGGATTCCAAGAAGGGACAGAATCAATTCAAGTGAATGGGGGAGTCTAGGAAGGCTAGGACAGGGATGAAATGGACCTGCCTTTTTCAGCAGCAAACTGATGGCCTAGCATATGCATAATGTACATTTTCAGCCCAACTCGCTGTATCTGAGGGTGAAATATTTTAAGGAGTTACTGCATCCTCAGCTGAGGGCACAATGGGCTGCCCTGCTCAATGTCACTGCAAATGAAACTGCCAAACCCCCTCCCAGAGAGATCCACAAGTCAGTCTCCTGGAAAAGCATTTTAGCCAGAGGACATTAACCTGCAGGACAAAGGGAAAGCTGGAAAGGGAAAACTGGAAGAGAGGAAGCTGGAAGTGGTAACTTCTTAAAGGGTGACAACTAGACCTGCAAAACCTGTTTGTCACATTTCTATTTGATCTGAATATAAGCTGACATGGGATAAGCATGCAAGACATGTTTCAGAGGGCTTCTTAGCCCCCACCATTTTATTCTCTGGGAGGGGCCCAGAGTCAGCAAAATAGGAGTGACTGATTCACTCTGCCATCCAGGGGGACATAAAATGCCTGAAAGGAGTGTGCCAGGCTTCTGCCAGCAGTGTGCAGTGACAGGACCAGAGGCAGTGGGCACAAACTGAAAGGCAAGAGGCTCCATCTGAACACCAGAAAACAATGTTGGTTTTTTTACTGTGAGGGTGACTGTGCCCAAAAACAGGTTGCAGAGCAAGGCTGTGAAGACTCCATCCATGGAGATACTCAACAGCCAACTGGACAGAGATATTCAACAGCCAGCTGGTTCTGGGCAACCAGCTCTGTGTGGCCCTGCTTGAGCAGGGGGCTTGGATCAGACAGCCTCCAGAGGCCCCCTCCAACCTCAGTCTGTGATCTTGTTCTTAATCCCTGACTGTGCCCAAGCTACTTTCAGAGAACAGACTGCTGTGAGGTTCATGTAGCACAGTAAGTGAGCTCAGTACTGGTGCAACCATAAGGTCTAGCAGAGAAACATGCTTAGGAAGCCTCAGCTCTCCTGTACCCTCTTCTTTAACCAGAGGTAAGAGAGCCAACACAAGAGGTTGCAGGGTTCCCTCCATAAAGATTTGTTTGTTAAATGGCTTCCCAAGGTGTACAACATGTTTCACAAGCTACTGCAGTTATTTTAATCCTCTTCAGCATTGTGACAAACATGGAAACTAGCCTCACTTAAGTGGAAAATCTCACCCTCAGCACTGAGGATATGGCAGAGCACGCTGGGCAGGTGACCTTGATGAAACTGAGTCTGGAGCTCATTTGAAAAAAATGCTGGTCTGAGGATCTACGTAGCTTACACTAATGACTTCCTGAGTAACTGAATTTACACAGAAAGTGATAAGTGGGATGAGTTGCTTGAATGGTCAAAGAAAAACTGCTTCCAGCTTCATTTCAATCACCAGGCTGCATAATCCACTCTAATGGCTCTCATCTCTGCCAAACTTGGTCTGCAATGCACTGCTCCTATCAAATGCTCTTCCTCCTCTTCAAATCTAGTTAATTGTCAGATGTGAATGTAATGGCCTTCACAGTATACACAGCTACAAGAAACTGCAATTCTAACTTTTTCTACCTTCTCCCCACTTCATGATAGCAGTGATCTTTCATCTCTCTGGAGAGAGAAAGAAATCAGCTTTGATGACCACCTCTAAATGCTGTTTTATGTCATTTCTGCCATCCTGGCTATGCACTACTTCTCTGATGGAGGAACAATTCACATTGACTACCAGGGAAGTTATCTACACCTCTGCCAACCTGCATTATAAATAAGAGAAATGCCAGCTCACGCTCATGGCCACTAATCACTATTTCCCCGATCAGCTCTTGATAATATGACATACAGTAGGAAAAAAAGTCAGTAACATACAAAAGCAGAAACAAATAAAGGCAATCTGTAGTATAAATCTGTGTCTCCTACCTCAGCTCGACCTTCGTAGTACGTTAGCATAGACTTTGTAAGCACAAAAAGCCTCTCTTTGTAGTTTAAGGGAGAAGTCCTCTTCTTCTGCTGTGATCTTTTAATCAAAATCTCTTGTAGGATAGTAGTCGTATTCATTTCAGCCACTTGTCAGCTCTCTTCTAGCCATTGAACATCAGTTCCTGTGAAGATGAGGAATAAAACATTACCAGATCTTGGGAGGATCACAGAATTAGAGATTTCTGTAACAAAAAGAGCTTCTACTTAAAAATGAAACTGCCTGAATATACAGAAATCTGGAGCTCACCTGGAAGTTTACAGAAGTTAATTATTAGACTAAAGTTCAGGCTTTGCTCAGCTGAGGGCTGCACGGGTGCATTCCCAGGAAGCCAAAAGCAGTACGTGACTGGGATGAAATGAGGTACACTGCAGCCCATGTCACAGTGAATATGGGTGAGAAGTCTGAAATGTGCTCCAGGCACAGCAGTGTACAACTGCTCTTCACCACAAACCTGTATAGACATTTCTAACCTGTACAGAAATTTTAATTTCTAAGGTCTGTGCATGTATAAATGTCATTTGCAAAAGAGTTCTATCTACAACACAGAAGATCATAAAATCATAGAATATCCTGTGTGGAAGAGACCTACAAGGATCGCTGAAGTCAAACTCCTGGCCCAGAATAGGACAGCCCCAAGCATCACACCATTGGTCTGAGAGCAGTCCAAATGCTCCTTGAACTGTCAGGCTTGGTGCTGTGACCACTTCCCTGGGGAACCTGTTCCAGTGCCCAACCACCCTCTAAGTGAAGAACATTTTTCTAATATCCAACCTAAACCTCTCCTGACACAACTTCAGGCCAGTCTGTCACCGGTCACCACAGAGAAGAGATCAGTGTCTGCCCCTCCTCTTCCCCTCATAAGGTGGTTGTAACTGCAATGAGGTCTCCCCTCAGTCTCCTCCAGACTGAACAAACATTCTTCATATGGAGTCCCCTCTAGACCTTTCACCATCCTTGTTGCCCTCCTTTGGATGCTCCCCAATAGCTTAATGTCTTTCTTACATTGTGGCACCCAAAACTGCACACAATATTCAAGGTGAGGCTGCCCCAGGGCAGAGCAGAGGGGACAATCCCCACAGCTGGAGATGCTGTGCCTGATGCATCCCAGGACACACTTGGCCCTCCTTGCCAGGGCACTGCTGGCTCACATTCAACTTGTCATCAACCAGGACCCCCGAAGCACAGTGCTGCTTTCCTGAGGTGAGAGGTTTCTCATTCCCTGGTCTAAACACACAACCAGGGTTGCCCCACATCAGGTGCAGAATCCAGAACGTGCCCTTGTTAAACTTCATCTGGTTGGTGATTGCCCATCTCTCCAATTTGTCAAGGGCTCTCTGCAGAGCCTCTCTCTGCCCTTGAGGCAGTCAACAGCTCCTCTCAATTTAGTATTTTTTGCAAACCTATTTAGTGTTCTTTCGATCCTGATCCAAGTTGTTTATGAGGATGTTGAAGAGTGCTGGGCCTAAAATGAAGCCCTGGAGAACTCCACTAGTGACCAGTCATCAGTCTGATGTAACCCCATTTACCACAACCCTTTGTACTGAAGATGGATCAGTAATTTTTAAAATTTACCCCAATTTTATTAATGAAAATTTTGAGACACAAATGGTTGTTTAGAAGATGTCAGTTTGAGAATAAAGATCTTAAGCTTATTTTTCAGAAACTGCTAAGCATGTGTCTTCCAACTTCTGCTTAGAAAGACTTCATGCTGACGATCAAAATCAAGCAATTTAATTCATCAAAATGTTTTGGTCACTCAGTAATGTCAGGCTGCTGTAAGTTCTACACCATGACTGATACCTGTAGGACAAACTCAGGAGTACATAAAAATCAATGCACCCACTTTGTTTGCAAACCTGGCTCCAGGGTCCTGCCAGAGACATAGTCAGGCAGTCTCTCTGTTCTTTGCAATGATGCCAGCTTAAACACAGCTGACCTCCTCCCTCATCAACTCACCACTGTCCTGTCATGCCACCCTGCCTTGTGCAGGTGCAGGCGTTCCTCCTGCCGGGCTGGGAAGCAGGTTAGGGAAGGGATCCAACCAGACATTTCATCATGCAGCACAGGCAGCTGCCTGCACAGACTCATTAAATGAAGTGGCACAGAGGCAGGAATGAAAGGTGTGGGAGAGTTTGTGGAGAAGCTGTTCCAGAAATCTTTTCCCCCACTCCCTTCCCTTTGCTCACTTTCTGGCAGCCCTGCCCATGGCACCACTTGGGCGCTGCCTGAAGCTGTGCTCCAAAGCCAGGGGAAGTCGCAGGAGCAGACCTGGAGAGCAACTCAGGCTAGAGCAGCACGGCTGGAGCTGAAAACATGGCTTGAAGAAGGAACAGCAGCACCTGCTAAAGCACCAGTGACTGTGAACAATCTCTCAACTGTGTGGAGGGGGTGGGGGGATAGCCCAAACCAAAGCCCTAGAGTAAAACAAAAAAATAATTCATTTTTCACAGGACTTACTTTATGCACCTATTTACTACTTAAGAGTATTTCAGAATTCACTGGGGAAATGGCATGCATATTTTTCTCTGCAGACAACATAACTTCAGCATGGACAAAACCGCACACTTCACAGAACTGTGCAGAGAATCTTGAAAAACCACAAACCTCCTCACAACATTGCCTTACACAATTTAATTTTTAATAAAATCAAACGTAAACAAACTCACTTTAGTGTCTCATTTTGTGAGCAATTAATTGTTGTCACAATACATGAAATGACACTGTGCCTTCCAGTCTAGTCTTGATACTACTTTTCACTCCTTGGTTTAACCAGCTGAGCTCTCATATTCCATACTGCTGCTATCTCAACAGCTGGAAGTAGCTGTTAACTGCTTTAAAATATCCTTTTCTCTCCTAGGAATACCTCTTCATATGTTAAAAAATATATTCAGTGGTTTAAATGGAACTACAAAATAAGACCAGGCTAGGATGCATAAGTAAAAGAGGATGATTAAACTGAAAATGGTGATTATTATGAATAATCTCTTCTTGTTATTTCTCTTTTTCTGATATGCATACACACATACATTTTGTTGGTCATCTGTCATATTTCATTCTGGGAAGGAGGCAGATCTTTTTTAATCAGTAATTGTCTTGCATATGTTATTTAACTGCTAAAACTGCCCAATTCTGATTTATTGCCCTTCTAAAAATATATTGGCAATCTTAAAGGTAATTGCAGAAGGAAGAATACTACCATAAACTGAAAATACAAACATTGTTCAAAAAATTAAAAGTCAGTATTAACTTTCAGACCAGCTTAATGCACTCAAAACTTTAAGGGTGCCCACCACAGGCTCTCCACTCAAAACAATTCTGCTGTTCTCAACAGTGAAAAGTCTCTGCTTGTACTTAAGAAAATCACAATTATTATCCATCTTATAAACTGTGAACTCAGAAATCCCTAGAGTGCTGCATTAGAGAGCACAAGAAGGATTCAAAGTTAACTGTGATTTCAAATCTCAATACTGATGATGCCAATATATTTCATTTCTCTACCAGGTTACATTAACGTGACACAAGAACCAAAAAAAAAACCTTTTGACAAAATAGGAGTTAGAAAATAAAAACATCAGTAGTGTAATTGGTCAATGTCTGCACCTGGTTGCTACACTGAAATATCTCTGCTATGAAGATTTCAGCAGATTAGAACCAGTTCCCCAGGTCACGTGATCAGCCTTTGAATATGCATTTGGTCATGGAAACCTGTTTTATTTGGGGTTATTTCCAAGTCAACGGCCCTAGACACATTTTTATTTTGATAAATAAGGCTCAGGATAACTGAACTCTCACCTGTTATTCTGAAAGTTCTTTTTCAAAATAGCTGTACTCCATTAAGAAGCCCCTGTAGCAGCCACACTTTCCTCTTATCAAACCCATAAGTCACTACTTTCTTCAGTACAGTTTTAGACATTTTCTGAGCATTTTCTCTGCCCCCACTTCTCCCAAAATACTCCATTGTTCCCAGACCATCCCTCGGAACATGAAGCTGTTCGCATGACACATTGTTATCTTGTTATAAACAGCTGTGGGAGTTTCAGGCTGACACCCAATATAAAGTTTTCACAATATGACTCCTGCCAAGGAATTGCCCTGTTCCCTGCCAACCTTAGTTACACAATTACAAACACGATCTAATTTGCAGAGATGCTGAAGACTCAGAATTATGGCAGAAATCAGAAAGAGTTACAGATTCTCAGCTTTTCTCAGGGTGGGAAAACATTCTCAACTTTAAGTATCAAAATACCTGCATCAGCTTGTGCTTCGCATCTTCACATTATACAAGTATTAATCTGTACAGCCATGAAGTCACCATATGCCTTCCTCAAAACAAATGAAAACAACTGTTCAGATAAGCCTTCTAAGTCAATATTGGTCCAACTGCACAAAGGATGTTTTCACTTGTAGACAGAGCTTCTTACGCATGCCACCATTCCCAGTTTTCACTGGGGAAAACTGAGCCACTAAGTGATGTGGTAAGCTCAGGTGTTGCAACACTACCCACCCCACGTATCTTCTGGTTCCCACTCCCAGCTCCCGGACTGTGTTTGTTTATTGAAACAATTAGTCACCGTAAGCCAGCGGGACTGTAAGCACCTTTATCATTCAAAAAGTTGAATAAATGCATGAAGCTCCCAGTGCAAGTTCTGGTGAGCAGAAAAGAGAAACTGCATCCAGTGTGATCAGGGCTTCTCTCACACTGTAACACGTAATGGTAACATTTTAAGGCCCAAATCTTTGTATCACACATAGTCATGGAGGGGCTAACAAGAAAAAGCACATTCTGGAAAACACACTTATCACAAAGGTACAAGAGGAACACTAGGAGGAAATATTTGTGGCTGAAAAGAAAAATAAAAGCAAGGTGGAACCGTTTTCTGACTTTCAACACCTCCTTAGTGATGAAAACATTTCCCAAGGAATTTGTGTCCTTCAGTGCAAAGTCTTACTGCTAAGCTGATGGGCATTCAAGACAGACAATCCCTCCAACAAATCAGCATCCTCAGCTTTCTGACTTGGATTCCATGCATCGTGCACAATTGCTCTTTTTCAGTTTTGGGACACATCAATCCAAACCCATGTCAATACCAGATCTGGATATTTAACATTGAAAATGTACCTCCTAGGGAAGTAGACTTAAAAAAAAAAAATATAGAATTTTCACTGCTTAAATTTTTTAGAGTATCAATCAAAATGTTGATTTTAAAAACCCAAGTGGTACCTCTTAATCCTTCCTCAAAATCTGTAAGTTTCAGAATATATTTCCTCCTTCATTTTAATTAATTCAGATCAGGCTGCTGACCAAGCTCATACTGTGACCCTGAAAATGTCTGCAGTGGGGCAAGTGAACAGTGCTCCTCTGGGTAGAGAGCAGAAACAGTGCAGAAGGAACAAGAAAAGGAGAACTCCTTACCCTGTTTTTTCTGCTGGAGCTTCTGTTGCTTTATCATGAAACTATGAACTGAGTTACATGTGAACAGTTATTTACATAAGTATCCAGCACAGGCTTATTTGAATAATTACTACTCAGTGAAAGCAAGGGTTGAAAAATATACTCTTGTATTGCCTTTTTGCCCCACATCTAAGGTTGTAAATTCAAACTCCTAAAAATAAAACACAAATGTTATTAATCCCTGTTCAAAAGGTAAATTTCACAGAAATGCAAATACAAAAGAAATATATTTTAGCAAAAATCTGTCATAATTTTAAAATTCAAATTCAGGACAAAATACTGTAATTATATACAAAATGTATCATAGTCAGAAAAAGGAGAAGTAAAAAATATTTAGATTTACGTTTTTCCTCCTTTTTTTTTTTGAACAGCAGACTCTCAGAAACCACTTTTATCATACTCAAGTTTGGATTTTTTTTTAACAGTGAGAAATGTATTTTGGGGGGACTACTTTCTAATAGATTTCAAAATTATAGCCAAAGGTTTGCAAAAGATTAGTTTCTCTTTGAAAAAGCAGACAAACAATAAATGGCTAATTTTATATATATAATCAAACCCTGCAAAAATAAAATTCATACTTGCCTGTAAAAAATTTAGGTTTAAAAGTAAACAGGCTAAGGGGTAACTCCGTGACAACTCTGGAGATTCTGAGACCATGTGATGTTGCAAAACATCCTTTATTCAGCTGAAAGGTACTCATGTACACACACAGAAAGAGCATTTTATCACAATCAGAACCAGTTTTCCAAAATTTCGTGGAAAAAGGCTCACTACATTTTACAAAATACATAATTTGTTTCCTTTTAGCATTCTAACTTAGGAAGGTGAGGTAAGTGAAGTAAACGATGAAAAGTGATGGTCCCTCTCAGGGTCAGCTGGCATTGCGGTGGTTCATCACAGCAAACTGGAACATCAGTTCATCAACCATGGCAAAAGAGAAGTGAAGCCCAAGTGCACAGAACAGCTCAAGAAAAATGCTAAGAGCAGCAAAAGGGTTTCTTTTCCCCTTACAACAATGGTTTAGGAGAATGGCATGTACATATTTCCAAATCATTTATAAACTCAACTACTGTTCCTTAATGGGATTTCCTGTAAGCCATACCCTCCAATTACTAAGTTATCCTTCCACAGCTTTATAGGGCACCTTCTTCACAGCTAAATTATGTAGGAAAGAAACCTCTTCTTTATGAAACAAAAATTACATTATTACCATCCATGATGTAGAAAATATGTTGACATGGGCATTTTTTCCTAGATATTATTTAGTGCTAAGTTTGGGTTAGCAATGCTATGGGATACCATACAAAGGACAGACTGATCAATTTTCACTATCATCAACAACTTATTTTTTTTTCATTCCTCTAGAGCTGAGTACTTGCAGCTTTTCTTATTTCTCCCATACAAAAACTTTGCAATATTTATAAACTTGCATTGGCTATTTTGCCTTCAGTTTATTCAGATTGAAATCCTCTATCATTTGTAATGTTCTTTGCTGCAAGAAAATAAAACTGAAAATTAGTTTGGGACGTGGGAAAGCAAGGCACAAAAAAAGGCTTTGAAACTTCAGTATTAGATATTAACCCTTAAAAGGGAGACAGTAGATTTTCCCAGGTTCAGACTTCGTAGCTCAGGTTTATTTTTATTCTAAATACTATGTATAAAGCAGAGTGAAAATGGCAGACCATTTTCTGCCGGCATTCAGCAATTTTTTGCCCTCTATGGTGCCTTCACCAGGACTTCAGGATGCTGCAAGGAGTTTGACTGTAGCTGGCAAGATGAGGCAGAGCATAAAGAGATTTGCTTTATTCACTTGTGCAGCATAAAGGTCTGGTGAAGAATACTGGCTTGGTTTACC
The DNA here is from genome assembly GCA_034509425.1 of Eopsaltria australis. Taxonomy (NCBI): domain Eukaryota; kingdom Metazoa; phylum Chordata; class Aves; order Passeriformes; family Petroicidae; genus Eopsaltria; species Eopsaltria australis. Next base: position 944,527 of record JAVTVJ010000253.1, on the reverse strand, counting down.
TGCACAAATGTGACTGACCCTCACCTGACCAAGAAAAGGTAAAAGATAAAGCAAGAACAGAAAGGGAAGGACAGGATCTGAACTGGGAAGAGGCATGTGGTGTACAGGTCCCTCTTACATGTTTATGTACCTTTGAATGGAAACAATCCACTTTATTCTGGCAAGTGTTTTCAAAGTAAGGTTAGAGAGGGACATGGAAGAGCTAACTCCAAACTGGGATGGCATGGGTTTGGAGGAGCAGAAACTCCTAAAGAGCAGAGTCTATATGCTTCACTTCTACATAGACCAAGGCTACTTCACCCTACTGGCTGTGGCACTGGCTGGACATTTAGTAAAGCAGAGTGCTGCCTCAGGCTTTTCTCCAAAAATCCCCTGCTGATAAGAAGGGAAGAGAAACAGTAACACTTACTTACTAAAGAAACAGGCAAAGATGAGATTGGCAACGGAAATGAGTGATGCTTGTGCAAAAGATTTTCCTACTTCTCCAGGAAGCTGAAGATTTAGAGGGCTGGAAAAATAAAAGCTATATTAAATCAGAAGTTGAACCTAAGTCTGTTAAGGAATCCTAAAGCTCACTATCAAGTAGGAGGACAATTGCTATTGTACACAAAACTGCAAATATGAGAAAAACAAATCAAATCTATGGGAAAGAAAAATATAAAAAGAAAAGAGGTCAACAGTGCTTGAGGGTATCCTTCTTTTTAACTACCATAAAGGAGTCAATTCACTTTTTTCACAATTTGAACTTGTTTTCTCAAATGTTATACAATCTTAGGTAAGCATGTGATACATTACACCAAAAATAAGCTCAATTTATTTCAGTATTCAAGACACTTTTGACGTGGTCTAACTAAAATACCGAAATACATACAAATTATGACTGCCTTTGTGCACAGGGAATGACTAATACTTCCTCAGTTATTTCTCTTTCCAAACACTCCAAGACCTTTTTTCCCTAAACAACTGCTTGTTCTTCATCTACTAAAGAACTACTTGTTCTCCACCTGCTAGACTCTGGGGAAGCCACACAGTAAGAAATACTTCAACAAACATGGGAACTTCTGCTGAAGACAAAGCCGTGAAGTTGACTCAGATGATGAACTACTGGCCCCATCTCACGTGTTGACTAATGGATCTGTTTACCTTCAAAGTCTTCATTTTTAGGTAGTATTATAAGGTCACTCAGTAAATGTTGCTTTTTCACACCTACTGAGCAACTGACTAGCCCCATCTGACAGTGCTCAGTAGGTGTGAAAAAGCAGCATTCATCTATATCTAAACAATATATCTAAAGTTACAGGTCAGAACTGCCTTCTGTGCAGGAAAAACCCAAGGCAGTGAGTGGGGAACAGAAAATATCCAAGTTCCCATTTGTCAAGTTTTCCCCTGTGTTGTTTTCACCAGGATACATCCCCTCCACTACAAAACAGATAGAACACAAAACAAACAACCATTTACATTTCAGCTGAGATGTTGTACTGGCGTTCTCATGCATGGCAAAGCAGTGGTGTTGGCAAGGTTAGCATGCTTATCTTGTGATTCCAGACTTTCTTACCCTAGATTGGTGTGCTTATTTTGGCTGGGGTAGAGTTAACTTTCTTCACAGTGGCTAATATGGGGCTGTATTTCAAAACTGTGTTGATCACAGTGTTGATAATACAGAGATGGCTTTGTTATTGCTTGGCAGTGTTTGCACAGAGCCAGGGCCTCTTCTGCTTTTTGTACTGCCACACTGGCAAGGAGACTTAGGAATTTCTGGCAGGAAATTAGGAGGAGACACAGCTGGGACAGGTGACCCAAAATGACCAAAGGGATATTCCAGACCATGTGACATCATCTCAGTATATAAAGTGGGGGGGAAAAGGAAGAAGGGGAAACATTTGGAGTTATGGTTTTTGTCTTCCCAAGAAACTGCTTTGCATGATGCAGACCTGTTTTCCTGGGGATGGCTGAACACCTGTCTATCCACAGGGAGTAGTGAAAGAAATCCTTGCTTTTACTTGCATTTCAGCCACTTACTAATGAAGTCTCCCCACACAGGACTGAAAAGCCAGACCGTGACCTTGAAGAATTTCTTCTTCACATACAGTGCATCCTAAGCAACAAGGAATACTAAAGGACTTCAGTTTCACTCATGTCAATATACAAGTATTAATTCAAGGGAAAAGTTTCTCACTGAATCTGAAAATAAACACGACTGAGGCAGTGCTGTGGTCTCGTGTTTTCCCTTTCCTCTGGCTAATGCAAGGTAGTGAGCATCTCTACCAAAGCAGCTTGTTATCCCTGCTCTCCTTGATGTCAGATCTCAGATGTTGTAATGTTTCAACTGTTAGAAGTTGAACAGGGAATGAGAACACTTATCATGTGTCACAAGACATTTATGGTCTTAAGGAACAGCATTCAGCTTACACTCTTTGAGACATCATGCAGTGCAGTCATTAATGCTTGATGGTATCTTACTCCACTCTGCTTATCTATGGTGACACACAAGGATATTAGAGAATCAATCAGACATCATCAGCACTTGGGCTGCCATGATCCAGTCCCATTGAGGTCAAAATTACATGAAGTAAAGTTAAGGCACTGCAAAGGTAAGATAAAACAGTCCTTTATGACTAGGTCTCAGGTTTTCATGGGGAGCACCTGCATCACACTGACTTTCAGAGTTAGTTACAGGTTAAGAGATCCAGAAAAGTAACTAAACCAAATTGAGGGAATCTTGTTCCTTGCCCACAACTTTTATTTTTTTCATCAGAAAGCTGTAATCCCCTTCATGGTTGGAGAGAGTGCTTTGGTGGGAAGAGAAAGCTGCTGTGGTGGCAGAGGCTGCCTGCAGCCCCTGACACAGAACGATGGCCCTGCTCTCACACTCCACAGCCCTTCACCATGCCGTTCACCCAAACTCCCTGCTGATAAAACAGACCCTCACAGTTCATCTGACACACTGGAGCTGTAAAAATATCTCCTTCCAACAAGTGAACCTGCTATATTCAAGGACCACTGAGGATGACCGACGCCAGCCTGCAGCTTTGGGGAGATGATCCTCATGGCTGACCACACCAAAGCAAACTGAAACAGTCCAGCCAGCCATGGTCTGAATGAAACAGCAAAACCACCTGTGGCTACATCACTAAACATGTAACAGATCACGTGTAAGCGAGCTGAATTCAAATTGCATAGGCAGTTTTGAACCAGCTACTCTTAATACCGGAGTGTTAGATCTCTTCACATTAAAAAACACTATTTTAAGCATCTTTTCCAGATACAGATTAGGTAGAAATTTTAATTTCAAAAGATCCCAAAGTACACCTAAGATTACCAATTTAGGGGATCTCCCATGGGACAGAAAAAGGCCCATTCAGTTCAACTCATTTTGCACATCCCTTTAACTGGGTCACACAATCCAAGGTGGGAGGGTCCCCACTCTTCTTCTCCTCCCACCATGGCACTGGGAATTGACGTGGTTTGCAACATCAGCTGGGAAGAGATGCTCATAAGAGGGGAGGGGAGGTGGGGAAAACACAGTTATTTTTTCTGCCAGGATATGTAGCTTGTCCTGTGATATAGGACATCCTGTAATTCACAGGACAAGTAACAACCTTGAATATATTAATGTATGTATTACAATTATCTCACCTATCCTGTAAGCTAGCACAGCATATCTGACAAGATTTGTTCACAGGGCTGCCTAGCACAGATTTACAATGTTCAGCTAAAATTAAAGGGCAGATATTACCTGGGTCTGATGGTGAGCTACATGGCTATCCTGTGGAAGGAAAAAAAAAAAAAAAAAAACCAACCAAGAGAGCCTTTTTTTGTTTCAGAAACAAAAATGGTCAAGGGTTTGTCCCAGTCTAGTGTACAGTGCACACTCTCTGGAAGGGCAGGGTCCCAGTGTCCTGCCCAGACCCTCTTTCAGAAGGAAGAATCCTGCTTCCTTTACTACCCAAAGCCATGTTTTTCTGCCCCACATTTAATTGAAAACAAGGCCTAGATCTTACAAGTTAATCAGATCAGCTTGTAATAGGCACAAGGCTGAACAAAATCCCTCCTCACAGGAAACTCAGCTGTGACCTACTTGAGCCTACGTGAAGTTAAACCCTATGTGTGGCAAAGTGGTACCCATTCACATGTCTGCTGATAAGGGAAATGGCAATGAGGAAAAGCAGGGGTGCCAAGAAAGCCTTTGCTCAGGTCTCACATGCCTCACCACATATTTTTTCCTTTTTTCCTGCATTTGTTTCATGTTGCATAGGATTTTTACCTTAAAAGCTGAAACAGAGTAGTCCAGTTGGCAGCCTGGTGCTTTGCCTCAGCAGAGGAGCTGTGACAGCAAACATGGCCAAATACTTCTCCTTCTCATCACCAAAAGCTGAGTCCCACAGCTGGGGAATAGCTCTTGTACATCAGCTGTCGGACAGGCTCAGGCTCTTCCAGAGCAACTCCTCTCTCTGCAGCAGGCTCCTGAAAACCCTATCTCCTGCCCACCATACAAAGGCAGGACCACACCACACTAAGCATGAGCTTTACTGAAGTACCCAGAACACAGGACAGTCATGCAACCAAGAGGTGTCTTTTTTGCATTGTCATTTCCTCCTGAATGTTTGGGTATTGTCAAAACCAAAGACAACTTCCAGGTGATGTCATTCTTCCTAAAAAAGGTAAACCCTGCCCATGATGGACAGACCTACTCTCAGGAGACTTCCATAATTCTTCCCAAGATCTCACGACCCCATCTGAACACACTGGCCATGTCACAGTACTTGCAAGAAATGGCTCTCTCTCCATCCCGCCTCCATGCCCAGGAAATGCAAAGCCTGCTCCCCTCCCCACAAAGCACCTTCCACAATGAGACTGTCTTCACACGGGTACATAGTTGTTGATCTATTATTCAAGGTTTTATCTCACACAGTGTTTTCCCTGACTCTGAATCACAGCCTGTGTAGCTGAGCCAGGGCAGGGGATGACTGAGAACTGCCAGTGCCGTAATGGCCACGGGGCAGTTCTCTGTTCCTCAGTTCCTCTTCTGCCACACCAGACAAAGGGCATGTGTGTCCACCCAAACACCAGCTTCCCTCACTTGCACACTGCTTTCTTTCTTAATGCTTTTTCCTATAGAAAATACGCTTACAAAAACAGACCAGAAGCAGGAGAGCAGAATGCTCCTCTGCCTGAGGGCTGGCAGAGCAAACTGGTGATCTGCTGCTAGAAGTAAACCCCTCCATTAACAAAAATACATTTCCTGAGACCTGACTGACCATTTGTTTAAACACAGGTGCAATTTCATGGGTTTCTGGAGAGTTGTGTCCCATTGTATCAGTAATATCTCTAACGCCAAGTGCTACCACGAGCCGCTGGCCAGGAGAATCAGGGTAAATTGGGCTGATCCCTCTGCAGTAAGGAGCAGGATGCAGCCAGTGTAGTGAGAGTCCTTCCCTTCATTTTGCATAATGCAGAAAGCTATGGGCATCAGCAGGTCATTTAATGAACTTCATCACTCTAATTTCCACAGTGCAACAACTAACTGACCATTGCCGACACTTTCTAGACAAGTTATTGGTAATTCTGAACAAACAGATGCATCTGTGTAATAATAAAAACATACGTAGCACAAATACAAAAATATATTATAGATGACCTTCAGGAGCACATATGTAACTAGAAATATAAAAGGTCCACCACCTTGGGCTTTCCTCACCATGCCAACTTGTACTCCACTCTGTTTGAGTACTATTTTCCACATTTTTCAGTTTTTATAGTGGTATTTCCTTATACTATTTCTGCAGGAGAGTCATTGTAGACAGCTACAATTGATTCTTTGGCATGCACAAACCTGCCTTTTCCAAAGAACGGTCCAAGTTCAGCAATGAAAAGGTAATAGGTTACTGAAAAAAGTCAAACCAAGCAAAAGTAGAAAAATATCTTAGACATCAATGGTTAACAAAGGCTAAAGACTATTTTCCATGACCTTTGCATTGACAGCGGGCAGCACAGACTTCTATTGTCTAAGAAACAGAAAACGTTTTGCATATTTGAGGTATAAATATTTGTGTGAAACTTACACTGTTCCACACCTTATCTTGTGTATCCAGTTTTTAAGCTAACACAACACAGAGGGAATTAAATCTACACCAGGTTGCACCTATATCTGGTGGAGGAGAAGACTTCTCTTGGTGCTTCCAAGTAATTCTATGAAATTAACCACTTCTCAGTTATTTTAACTTTAGTATGGGATATCACATGCCACAGTATTTCTGAATACAATCTTGTTCCAAAACAAGATGAAGAAATATGGAGCGAATATTGTTTTATCAGCACTACTATTTTTCTGTCTTTTTATCCATTGTAGGCAGTCAGGCTAGTGGATACACTACAATGCCAAATGCACAGTGCCTGCAAGTAAGAATTAAAATGTGATTTAACTTAGGACATAGTTCAAGTTGCCTCACAGCCAATGGTTTTAAAATATTTCAAAGACTTTAAAAATTCTATAATAACCAGAGTTTCTTCAAGACAGAGGTGTAAGTACAAAAAAGGTGCCAAACATAATCACGCTGTTCTGCTTTCAGTGGTTTCAGCAGGCAAGCTCACATTGAAATCAACCATTTGGTTCAAAACAATTGTAATATTAATTCAGAAATTTAGAGGAATGTATCAGGCACCCTTTCAATAAGAACTAAATGCAGTAATAAATGTGATCATTTTGTGATAAAAGGTATTCCACAACAAATGAAACATAAAATAAACCCCAGAGAAACGTAAAATGTATCAGAGGACAGTCAGATAGCAAATGCACCCTTTCCTGTTGCAGTCCCCTTACAAACCATAACCATCAAATGGCTATGAGTAAATCCCTGTCTGGCAGCTACCTCCCCACCTACAAGAGCAGTACCCAGCAAACAAGACCAGGACACCTAAAGGGCCTCCTCTGCACAGGTGACATGATCTGAACAGCACAGCTGGTGTTCAGGAAGGAAAGAAAGAAGGAAAGAAAAGCATGTGATTTCTGATGGCCCAAAATACTCTAAACATTTATATAACAGCAATAAGTAATAAGCCATCTTCCAGTCTCTGAAGAATTCTGAGAAACTGAATAAAGCTTCACCTTCCATCAAAGGTGAGACAGTCAGAGTATCAGAAAACCGTACTCTAAAATGAAAACAAATTCTCCAAAAGCAAGTACTCACAAGACACCTTTTTGCCTGCATTTCTACTACAGTCAGTTTTTCCATCTATAGAAGCCACATGTATTTGACTCATAAAACAGCCCTAAGTATTTCAGATTAGCATCTGCCATTTCAAGCAGGGAGCTCACGGCCATGCCTGTACTAAAAGTTCAGTTTACAGTTCAAATAATTACCCTTTCCAACTCACAAGGGTGCAGAAAGGAAGCATGTGGAAAAGCACCATGCGAGCCTCATCACTTACTGCACAAGCAGCAGATGTGCTGCATCCCAGCACGAGCTGTGTAAGAGCATTCACTGCCAAGAAAGGGTGACCCGATGTGGGACAGAAAGCAGGAGGAGTTATTACGATGGTTGAACTCAACAGAAGGCAATTTTTGCCTTGTGACGAAGCGAAACAGTCTTAGCAAAGCACAGTGGTTACGAAGAGGTAAGACTCAGAGAAGAAAGTCACATAAACAAGGAAATACTCAGCAGTGTTGGCTTTCAAATGGATTTGGCAGCCAGGGCCACAACCCCTTATATTACACAGAGCAATTTTAAGCAAAGGTTTAGGAGACGGCTTCTGTCACTGCTCCCGCTCGCCGCTGCTGTGACACCTGTCGGCCGAGCAGCGGCCCCTCCGCTCTGGCGGCGCCGCACACGCTCGGACCGCACACGGCGGCGGCTTCGGGGGCTCCGTGCGCCGCCACTCCCGGACGGGTCCGGGTCCGGCTGCCTGCTCTGGGCAGCCCCGGCTGCAGGCGCTGCCAGGAACCACCCCGCTCCCACCGCGGGACGGCCCCGCCGCTCGGCAACCCCGGCTCTGCCTTACCTGCGCGTCCCGGCCGCCGTCGCGGAAGGAGTGCGGGCGCCGGCGGTGTGGAGGGAGGCGGAAGGAGGGAGGGAGGAAGGGAGAGAGGCACCGTACTGCTCCGGCCCGGGAAGGGACCACCTCCTCCTCCTCCTTCTCCTCCTCCTCCTCCTCCCGCCGAGCGCGGCTCCCCGGGGAGGAAGCGGCGGGGGCGGACGCGCTGTCCGGGCGCCCTCCGCGCTCGGGGCGGGCGTGGCTCGGCGAGAAACTGAGCTGAGGTATCCCACACCCACCAGAGCCGTCGGGAGCTCCCTGGAATCCTGTCCGTGTAGTACAAGAAAAAGGCAAATTACATAACTCGGAACAGGTTGCAAACTCTCCCCCAAAATCTAGGTTCTTGGCCCCAGCTGGCTTAAAATTGTGTGAAAGCTGTGCTTTGACTACAGGATTTCTCGTACCAAACCACGGTGAGAATGAGTGCTCTCAGGGCTCCGGGCTGGGCCGTGGGGTGGCAGTGGGCACAGCATTCCTCCAATCCCGAGTGGGCTCTGCACGCCGAGGCTGCTCCTCTTTAATGCCCATCGCAGATCTGCTCATGTCCCAGTGACCCCCGGGGTTACACTGCTTTCCTTCATAATTAACCATGCCCAACAGTCACACCAAACCTATAGCCAGAATAACTGAAGTGGCTTTTTGCACCCCTCAGGTGTCTGCGTTGAAGTTCAGAGTGCAGGGTCTGTACTGAGACGGTGCATAGGCTCTCTTCTTTCCCTTCTTTCCTTCTCTTAGCCCAGTCTGACCTATAGAAACTGTCACTGAAAAATCACATTGAAAGAAAAAGATCTTGTAAAGTTCAGTGGAAATACATCTCTCACATTTCAGTCAGTTTAGAGTAAAGCAAGCAGGGTCTATGCTGTTTGCAGAATTGTTTTGTTTTGTTTTGTTGTGATTAGTGTGTAATAGCTGTATCAACACAGATGTCTTTCTGTTCAGCTCAGGGGAAATTACTTAGAGAGTCTTTGTTTTCACTTGAGGGATTTCCTCCACTTACTTTGGCACTGTGGCCATGTCTCCCATGCCTGTCACACTACTGCTGAGACCTGGGAGTCACAGGGCTGAATGCCCAGTGTGTGGAGCCTCTCTGTTATAAACATTTGGGCAGTCTCCGTGCAGCCCTTTATGATTACCAGTACCACCAGCCCATGTCACTACTCTCCCTCCACATCCACACATTTGTGGTAGCACACACTCAGGCATCCATTCAGACTTCTTTACCTACTGCCAATGATACAGTCAGTTTTGCAAACAGGCAACTATTGCTTCATTCTTCAAGCAATGTCAGCTACAGCTTTCCTCACCCCCTCCACTGCTGCTGTGGCACAGGGAAAGGGCAAGAAAACTGAATAGTTGCTTAAAGGAGGAACCTAAAACAGCTTTGCCTCATACAGTGCCCTTTCTGAGCTCTAGAAAGAAGTGTCCAGCAGAGAACTAGACTATGTGTTATGCCACACTCTGACTTAACCAGCAGCAGCTACATTACTGCTGAGGCTTCATACCAGAGCTGCAGCAGAAGCAAAGGGACAGCAAGGCACATCTCTGTGGTTCAAAGCATGTGGCCATTGCCATGCTGAAGTTATTCTTACAACTCCTGATCAGGGCTTAGCTATTTTGATGTTGATCAGTCAACTGACAGAGCATTTGTGGTAGATGTGTGGATCACAAATTTGCTTGCAAACTTTATGGAGTTTGCAGTTCTCAGTTCTAAAAATGCTCTCTCTTCCCTTCCCGTTGTTCTTCTACTGCAATAGCAGACACAGGACATCATCAGGGCGGTGGGATCAAAGCAACTACAGGATGACACTGCTTCTGAGGATTTTACTTTACTACCAAGGTAGGAGTACTGGTGAAGAGTTCTTGTGGCAAACTCTCAGGGAGGAAGTCTCCACTTTGGGAAAGACTAAGGCTTTTAAAATTTCAGGCCACATGTAGTGTAAAGTACCAAAGAGAGAAAAACAAATACAATCTGTATGGGAACTAATAGACCACCTTTTCCAGCAGTTTTTCACCTATTGATGTTTCATCACCTCATGGTTCATGCCCGTTCTCTCACTGTAGCCAGTGTTGTTCTTTTGGGTGGGCTCTTGGGTTCCAAAAGTCACTCTGCAATATTTTTGGTCAGAGAGAGGCATCTCTACCAGTCCCTTGATCACAGAGAGGTTCTTCCTCTTTTTCCTTTCAATGCCTGTCAAAACCTCTTTGTCCCTTCATTTCTCAGAAGATTCTGTTAATTTAGTCACTAAGCATTTTCTTTCTTTTTTCTTTTCCCTCACTTGCTGTGGGCAGAGAACAGACAAGAGCTTTTCTCACTCTTAAGAGGGAAACCTGTGAATGAGATAAAAATTGCAGTCATTCTGCATTATCTGGTTTCCCTATCAGCAAATGTGCTGGTTTTCTTTTCTCCAGAGCTTTGGCCCAGTTTTGAGAGATTTTGGGAGTGATAATTCCATTGTACCACTGAAAGTAACTAAACAGTGGAGTGCAATACAGACCTACCATAAAATACTCTTTCTTGCAGTAAATACTGTTGTCTTGAAGGTGTATGGAGAGCCCAGCAATATAACTGAAAGTCACAGAGACAGTATTTTAATATAGCTTGGTTAGGAGAAGAGAAAACAGGTGCCAGAGAGGCCATGGGCTCTCTGGCAGACCAGCCTTCAAAGTGGGCTATGGATTGCTTTGGGCATATTTTGGGGAGATTTTGACTGAGGACATTGTGTAGGTGCATCCTGATGTAATATTTCATTACATAATCACAGAGTTTCCTCTGCCTCCTTTTCCACTTGTCTGGCTCCTCATTCAGGAAGGATAAAGTTTATGAAATGATCAATTCTTCAGTCTTTTCCTTTAGATATTTCAAAGGAACCCTTATGGTTTCTTTTTCTGCGTCTTGTTTTGAAGCTTACTCTGAGGAACTGTTTGATATACTAATGGAACTTTCTGCGGCATCTCTCATTACAAATGAGTGGAACAGACCATCTCCAGCTTATAAGAGAGATGGTGTAAAATGGATATGATAAAGGTCTCTGAAACCTTGAATAGAATGGAAAAGGTAAATTGGAATCTGCTGTTCCCTGTCTCTTCTGATTCAAGACCTACAGGTTCCCCTTGAGGCTGGTAAAAGCTAAATTGAAATTAAAGAACTGACATGGTTCACCAAACAGCAGCTGGAAGATATGTGGAATATTTTGCTTTTCAAATGATGTTATATATTAAGTAGATCAGATGGATCTCAAAACAGATGCCTTCTGAGACAGAGCCTTGAGGAATACTTGCATGAAAGTGTTATAAAGGATTGCTCTGTTTTTGTTTTTCCCTGGTCATCCATTTGTGCTCACTATAGAAGGTAGGATGCTGGGCTGGATGGATACTACCTTTCAAAGATATAAAAAAATAAATGTAATTTTAGAACAGACCTGTGAATTTTTGCAGCAATATTTACTGCCTGTCCACAAGCCTTCACAGTAACTCAACAAGGTCATCCTAGCACTTTCTCTACCTTGCACAGCCTATGACCTATTTCTCAGTCTTCCACCTCCTCTGTTCCTCCAAAGCCTCTACTGATGCAATAGATTGAGATTCGTGAAAAGTAGGGGGCATGATAGAAGTGCCTGGATCTTCCACCAAGGTTTCTACACAGCTGTGACATTTAAGCAGCACCACATGTCTTTGAGGGAATAGACATTTCCTGTACAGGGACAGATGTATTTGCCAGTGCCAACTACAAAACTCATAAGTGCTGTGTTTCAGTGAGTCTCTGAGTACATCTTCAGTATAGCTGTGCTTTGGAATATATGATTCCCAGCCTGGTTCAGAAATGAAAACTAGAAACACAAGAGGCACTATAAAATTTTACTGGCAAGTCCCATCTCCATGATCAATGAAATGATCTGTAAGGATGTATGTCGTGTGGTCTACTGTTTGAGGGGACATTTTTTGTTTAATCATTTAATCCCATCATGCTCTGAGGACCCAGTGGTCATAAAGTGATCTGGGCCCACTATCACCAAATATGCCAGACACCTTGATAACAGCCACGTATTTGGGAAATCCCCTTCCTAGCTCTGAGGACAAGCAAACTGCTATCTGCTACTGAATGTTGCTTTTATCTACTTTTACATACCCTACTCCTTAAGCAATTATAACAATTCAACAGTTCCTATCCCTCTGCTTCCTCTTTGCAAACAACGTATTTCCTCTACCACCATAATAACAAATAGCTTTCTGTCCGCAGGGCTAGAATATGAAGATGTTCCATGTCCTCTTGTTTTAAAGAAAGGGACATTTATTTGAAAAAAAAAAAGTCAACTAAAACCTCCTTTTTGGAATTCATTATAATTAGGTTATAGTAAGAAGAAAAGTTGCTTTCAGCCTCAGGGCTGGCTACCCTTCCACTGACACAAAGAAAGGGTTCTCCACCCCATCAGTGGGGTACATAATTTTAGTGGTGGGTTAGATACTGGATTTGACTGCATGAGACCACCGTGGGCTCTTTGCTCTGAAAGCAGACCACATGTTTAAAATACAGACATACCCACTGTAATCAGTACCTGTTGTAATACAACCAATTGTAATTGCAAAATGCTAGCAAACAAATTCTTAGCCAGTTTGCTGGTCAGAGGAAGCCCTAAAAGACAGGCTTTACTTTAGTGACCTCTGGGAACAGTGTGCTCCACTGGATAAGTGAAAAAAGAAAAACTGAAGAGAAGAAAACTCTAAGTCTTACCAGCCCCTAATAATGGGGTAAGAACTGGGTAATTAGGCTATTGTCAAATATGGATCCTTTCATTGCAATGGCCAGATCTAATTAAACATAGGTTTCTCCTAAGCCACGGAAGGCTCCCCTGTCACTATTGTTTCTTTCCTCTAGAATCCTTCTGAATCCTTGCAGATTAGGGTCTCTCTTTTGTACAGTCCATGACAGATAACTCAGAGAAAAACAGACTGTAAACATTGCCCATGTCCTGAGACAGATTTTAAGAGATCTGAGAAAAAAGGAGCATTCCTGTAGCACTAACATGCCTCTGTAGGAGAATAAAAAAATCCAGAGAAGGGCAATAGAGCTGATGAAGGGTCTGGAGCACAAGTCTTTTTTTCAGGAGTAGCAGAGGGGGCTGGGCGTGTTTAGCCTGGAGAAAAGGAGGCTCAGGGTAGACCTTATTGCTCTTTACAACTACCTGGAAGGAGGTTGTAGACAGGTAGGGATTGGTCTTTTCTCCCAGGCAACAAGTGGCAGGATAAGAGGACATAGCCTCAAGTTATGCCGGAGAAGGTTCAGGCTGGACATTAGGAGGAATTTTGTCACTGAAAGGGTGGTCAGTTATTGGACTGGGTTGTCCAGGAAGAAGGTGGAGTCACCATCCCTGGAGGTGTTCAAGAAACTGCTGTTTGTGGCACTTGATGCCATGGTCTGGTTGACAAGGTGGTGATTGGTCAAAGATTGGACTTGATGATCTCAGAGGTCTTTTCCAACCTAAATGATTCTGTGATTCTGTGATTTACAAGATTTTGTAGTCACAACAGGAAGGTACAGTCAAAATACCAAGGAATTTTGAAAGCACACTGGAATACAGAGAGTCTGGGTTTTTGCCCAGTGCTTCAGAATACTGTAGCATTTTTTATTATAAACACTGCCCAGCACAACATGGAAGATCTGTGCACAAGCTGTGGCTATAATCTAGATTTATGGAGCAGCAATTATCTATGGGTATCACTTGTCCTTTCCTTGATCACCGTCTCCTCTGAAAAGTCCCCTCTAGGAACTTTACTTCCTGGACTAGGAAGCCAGTGTTTCCAAGTGGGAGAATGCAGCTGCTACTGCTGGATGGCTGGGAAGGAGCAGGCCATGACCTACCATGGTGATAACCTTCACTGATCTAGCTGGGATTAATCTTCTTGTGCATGCAGGGTGATTTCCACCATGATGACTTTTTATCCTTTCACTGTGAGCTGTTGTCAGTTGATGCCATATTTTCCTTTGGCATGAAGCTATGTCACCCAACATTCTGGGATTTTCGTATCCAGAGCCTAGGCAGGAGTCATAAATGAATGCTAACTCCATGCAGGAAAAAGAAACTGGGGAAATAGTTTATCAAAGTCAGCTTATTGATATACCAGGAATAAAACTCACAAGACTTTGCAAGGAACACTAATACAGTTACTGATTTAATGAACAAAAGGTAAAAGAAGTATGTATCAGGCTAAATTAGCCTTCAAAAATCCATGCATACACCTCTCTAGAGCTACCAGATCCGTAAACTCGCAAGAGTTTGTGAAACTTCTTTAATAAGTGGTGGGCCTGCTTGACCACAATGTTTGGTAAAATCATATAACCACACACATTTGTCAGACCTTTCTTTCCTCTTTCTCTATTCTGCAGTGTAATGCTGCAGTGCCACAAACAAGGGAGTTAGTTATTAAAAACAGGATCCTGTCTTCAGCACAGTGCAGCCTGATTTGAGTGGTGGCTTGATGTGCTAATGGAATAACATGACAGGAAAGTAATGTGAATATATAAGATGAAAGAGAACATAGAGTCTTCATTTCTTTGCACATTTTACCTGACATCCAGGGTCAGCACAGTAGTGCTAAGGAGCACACTGAAATTCTTTGCCACTACTGGTACAAAGAACAACTACCTAAAAAGACAAGGATGTGGATTAGTACGTTGGGTTACTCAGCTCTGGTGATTTTCAGCTTGTGCTCTCTTGAGTCTCCAGATACTTCTCAGAGGACCCATAGGAGGTAACCAAGAAGGGCCACAGTAGGATCCACTCTCTAAGGATCATTAGATCTGAAACCTACTGCCCTGCCAGCTTATGGAGGCAGTGTGGACCATCTGAAGCATGCAGCTACCATGAGCTGTGGGCAAAAACTGTGGCTAGGTGACATTGCAGGGCAGCCTCAGACACTGTGATAGCATCATATGTGGTTTAGCACGTGCTGCTGCATAGGAAACAGTAAGCCTGCTTGAAGGGCCAACTTAGTGTTCAAAAGCAAGTTCAGCCATTAGATACAGGTGGCAAAGGAAAATTTAACCAATTAATTATGGGTGCTTAGTGAACAGAATCTGAGCTCAAAGCTGGAATTTCACATCTGACTTTAGTGGAGTTACACCAACTTTATATGGAAAATGCTGAAGGGAAATTTTGTGTCAAGGTGTCTGTTTAACTAGAATATGCTATGGAAAAGTAGGTGTCCATGTGCAATTTTAGTTTGTACTTAAAGTATTATGTAAGACTGAGTAAGGTTAGAAAACAAAGCAAAAATGCAAACATAACTTTTCTCTCTCAGTAGAAAAGAATATTTTATCTCCATTTCTGAAAGGTTTGTATCACTGTATATAACCATGTTACACTGATTTAATGATAAGAAGCAACTAAATCACATTGATTAGAAGGCTATCACACCAAATCCCCAAGAGAATGTCAGATTCTGATTACAACAACATTATTGTAGATACATTCCTAGTTAAATTATTCTGAACTTACATGTAGGTCAGGCTATGGTTTTGCTTATGCAGCTTTAGTATATTTGGGATTCCCTAACGCAATTGCAAAATAATATATACCATGCGTCTGGTTGACTATATAAGCCTACTTCAACAAATGCAATTAGTGCATGCAATGGCAGCAGCCTTCAGTCCAAGCACTTTGTCACATGACCTTAATTTCTGCCCTTATCACGCTGGCATCCCAGCAATGACAATTCAGAGTAAATCCACTGTGATAATCACGTACATGAACTTATTTTAGAGTGAATTTGACATCCTACACTCACTCTAAAACCTGTTTTTCCAGTCTTCATTGACAGACAATAATGTTGCAAACTTTCAAAACAGTTGCAGCAAGTAGCATTCGTTTTGTTATTAAAGAATTCATAACTTCATGTTAGAAGGTTTTAACCCCTGTGAATGTACATTACTGTGAGCAAAGCTGAGTGAAGATGAATATTGCATCCTTTGCAATGTCATGTCCACAGCTATGGTCTTGCTGAAAAAAATTGCCTTCATTGTTCCTAAAAGCTCTTCATATTGAAGTGTATGGACAGTCAGGGACCCTCAAGTCACATAAAGAAGGAATTTCCACTTCATACTTTATTGCAACCTCCTGAAGCTGCAGCCCAACATTCTAACCATTTTTCAGGTCCAATGTGGTGTTTAAAAGGTGTATGTGTGTATGTATGTGCATGCATAGACACAGAGATACATGTGCATGGTTGCACACACACTGTTACACATCCAACGAAAGACAAGTTAAAGCAGCACAATATGGTTCACCACTTTGAACTGCAGAAATACGGCAATACAAACAGACCATAACCCTAGTCTTCCCAAATCACTATCCCGCTGTGCTTCATTGGACTTTGTCATAAATCCATTATTTTCACAGAACTATTGAGCTATCACTTAATTCTTAGGAAAAGAATCAATTATCAAGAGCACTAAAACATTTTTTTAAATTTTTTTTAGTAATAATTAGATTCCTTGGACACATCTTAATGTTTTTCTCAAAATTTTCTTGCCAAAATGCTTATGAGAAAGGAAGAAGTCTTTAAGTCTCTTGCCTCATGTGTTTCTTTGTTCTAATACCCAGGCCTGTCACTCGTAGGAGATGCCTGTGCCATGACTACGAGTGGGCTGACGCATTACTATCTACCCTCACATTTGGCTTGCAAACAATACCAGGAACTGAGCCCATAGAAAATATCTCACTCTCACCAGCCTGCCACATTGTTTGAGCTGGGAAATTGAGACAAACTGCTCAAACATTCTTGGTTAAAAATAAGAGGCCTTTGAATTTTCCCTCTACTCTGAACTTTCCACTAAGGGTTGACTTTTGTCATTTTGGCACATCTTCTGAGGTCTGAATATAGCTTATCTTTCATGTAGGGCTTTCTGTACTTAAAGAATTGTGCAGCAGTGGAACAGGTTCAGACCTGTTAATAAAGGAAGTGCAAAACGTGTCTTATTGAACCAGACAGCAGTGTCCTACTGTGCCCTAATGTGCAGGTTTGGTTGTGATGGGGGCAAGATGCCTCAGCCCAAGACAGTTCCCTTCTCCTGGGAAAATGTGGCTCATATTTAGCCCTAGAGCACCACTGACTTCAACCACCCCTGGGCTGAATCTGTCCTCTGTATTCTTTCAATTTTGCATCCTCCATAAATCCCTCACAATAAGTGACTCAGCCTTTCCACCAAGCAACAAAAGCATTTAGAAGGTTACAGTTCACTCCAAAGAATGTTTCAAGCTGAAAATGATAAAATCAGTTAAACTGCACATGTGCAAAGTACAATACTCAAGGGGCCAGGGATTTTTAGAGAGAAGGATTCATACAGAAGGTAATTTCTAATAAAATGTACATGTTCTTCTGTGCTTATTACTGTCAAGCCCTCAATAAATAGATTTGCTATGATGGCAACTACATGTTCAGATATTACTTCTCCATTTTAATTTTGGGAGAGAAATATAATGGTTAAAAAGTATTAGGATTTTTATATTCTACCCAGCAGCAAGGTAGAATAGTTCTATTGCTATTTTACATGTCATATTCTAATACCTCAGCTTAGCATTTTGATTGAAGTCAAATACATGCATATATATATATATACACACACACACACAGAAAAATACATGTCAGTGAACACTTGCAATGTGGTATGTGTACTGACACTCATAATTAATACATGTATTAACAAAACCCAACACTGAACCTTGTAATGTTGCAACTTACCTGAATTACAAAGGAACCTGAAGGATCCTGATGCTACAGGCTTTTAATTCCCACTGATAATATGAATAAATAGGGAGTATAAGATCAGGTTTTGGTTATAGTAAACCATCAGTGTATTGCTTGTTAATGTATTGTTTGCACTGGGAATGTTCAGACTGTGTAGAATTGCAACTTGAATGTGGAGGAAGCTGGAAAACGTGCTTGTGGGACACTGTTCTTTGACTTGCATAGTTCTTCCTCCCCAGTGTTTACCCTTGTTGCTCTCTGAAACACTATCTGGTTTCATCTGGTTGAGCTAAACAAGATGCTTCTTGACGTATACAGAAGGTATCACTATTTCCTTGGCCATTTTAAGGTTCTCTCTCCTAAACTTCTCTGAGTGTGTATTAATCTTTCTTCACTGTGACAGACATGTTCTGAGTACTCTCCATAAGGTCTCAGCTTAAACAGTTGAATCAATATTTCCAGACAGGCTTTTCTCTTCATTTTTATTCAGCAGCTGATGAACCTGTAGTTACTGAAGAAATTCCTCCTAGCCTTTTAAGTACCTTGCCTTTGTTGCATGAGATTTCTGTTAATTGAGACCTTGTTTTATGGCAGTTCAGTCCAGATATTTTCTTTTGGTCACAAATTATATATTTTCTTTGGACATAACCATGAACAGAATTGATAAAAGCAGTCAGTCCCTAATTCAGTTACACAAATCATCCCCTATAGCCAGAGCAGTTTCTTCTAAGTACAGTAATTGCTGTTGCTCTTTGGCTGGTTTCTTTTCTCTGATTTTCCTGAATCATCACACTGATTTTCATATCACACCATGTCAGTCACTTTACTGAAATCTACATGGATTTGCTTTATTGCAATTTAATTTTCCAAAAACGTGTATTTTAGCAAAGAAAAATAACAAGTTGATTTGTCACAATCTATCTTTGGTAACTATGTCTTCAATTTTTATCTGCTTTCATATCTGTTTCTGTCACAGTATGTTGAGTCCTTGTAGACAACTGAAATCATCATAATACACTTTTGTGCACACCTTTTTCCTTAAACACTGCTACTTCACTTTTTATTCTTTAATCATATGGTATTGTTGTCTGTTTTAGTAAAAACCTTATTACTGTATTATCTCTGCTACTGAGCCTCCTTGGACAAGTGAGCTCTTTGCCCTTCATTTTCACCTTGCACAGAACAATTTCTCTTTCCACACCCATTCTCATGAACATCTTTGGGTTTACCTATGTGTACTGCGACATTATCATTAGTCATGCTGAGCCAAATAATCAGGTGGTTTGGGGTGGGACCTTGATTACCTTTAATTGCAACCACATCCATGATTTATAAGGCATCCACTCCTTTTTTGTTGTTTATATGGCCAAGGTACCTTTTACTATTTGCTTAAATTTCTTTTGCAGCCTCTTCCTAAGCTTGACTTTTGACATTTTCACATGCCTTTTGTCTGGCAAGACGTTCTTTCATTTTCTGTTCCTTGTAGACTCACTCTTTACTTTGTAAAGTTCAGATTTTCCCAGTTAATTGTGAATGGAGCTATTTCCATAATTTTTTCCCTTTGGGATACATTCTGAAGATAATTCCTGGAGCACTTAAGCTTAAAGGAACTCCAGTTGTCTTCCACAGTTATCTGACTGAGCCATTCTGGCTCATTATGTGCTCATACTTCAAATCAGCTGAGTAGCACCAATATTTTTAAATTAATATTTCAGCTAGTTATATTCTGCAGAGCATGGCTTCCCCTTGAGTAGTTCTATTAGGTGTATTAGGGACAAATGAAGCACTTAAAAAATGAAAGCTGGACAACTGCTCCAAACAAAGATCTTAAAATCTAAAGGGAATAATAACAGAAACAGAGGAAATACAAAGCAGGAGCACAGACCATTTTATCAGGCTGGCTTTTCTAATGTTTAATAGTCTCTAAAATGTCTGTAAAATAAAGCAAAACCACATGAAAATAAATAAGATTAGTTGTACTGTATACTTTGAAGGATCATCTTGCTGTTGCAGTTATTACTGAAAAAGAAAAAATCCTAGTCTGCTTGGTGAATGTTGTGATAATATTAGAAGGGAAGCAAATAATTCAGTAGGGAAATAATGAAATACATTTGTCATGATTTTTTTTACATCAAATTGTTTATCAAGATCCACCTGTAACTGGACAGGTGAATCTCTGTATCAAGCCTACTGATGTGTAGTGAGTGACCTGTCATATCAAGACCAGATTATTTTCCTTTGACTTCGCTAAGAGCCACTATGAGAGGGCCATTTGCCTCCAAGCCCTTCCAGGGGCTGTCCTGCCCACGCTTCCTGCACCACCTGCTCTTGTATTCCACTGTGATTTCTAAACAATTTTTCCCAATTTTCCCAATTTGCCTCCCATTCACAAACCCTACAATATTCTTGCAGTGGGAAACCTAATGATGGTTCTTCTTGTGGACTTTAGCAAAAAGGTATGCACTTAATTAGGCCCTGAGAAATATGCTCTGGGAAACAAATGAATTTTAATTTTCTTTTAGTTTCTCTGCAGGGCCTTTCCTCTTGCTCATCCTTGTTGACAGGGACCACAGTGGCTAACTTGGCTCCTTCTTGAGGTTAGCTGGTTTATTTGAGCTGCAGAGGGAATGTTTTACTCAGTCCTATGAATTATTTGTTATTTTACCTTTGTTGGGTAAAATCAGCCCTCATTTGCTATATTAAAAAATTACCATACAAGAATCCAAAAGGAAAAAAATAATGACACTGCAATAAATAATACTGATCTTGAAGAAAAGATCAGTAAGTGTTAGGACTGATTACACCATAGGATTTACTTCATGGCATCCTCCAAATACAGGGAACTTCTTCCACTATGGAATGTGCAGGGGGTCCTCTCCAAGTTCTCCCAAAATGTGGGCACGAAAATGCCAGTGCAGAGGCCAGGCCACACACATACCTGTGCTACCTCCCCACCACACAGGCGTGGCAAGAGCTGTCCCACTAGAAACTCGCCACGCACATCTGAGACACGTCCTCAGGAGTGAGCCCTGAGCCACCAAAGCCGTGACCGAGGTCTCTTGACCTCAAGTGCTGTGAAAGAGGGTGGCAAGAGTCCTGGTGCACCATCTTCTCCCTGGGAACACTCTGGTTACGTGCTCAATTCTGACTCGGGCACAACGTGGTGTCACTAGATGGCGATGAATACCTTCGATACTGCGCAAAATAGCCGAAAGCTTTCTCAAGAGAGAACAGGGAAGAAAAAAAAAAAAAAAGAGCAAAAGTTGCATTACGGTGTAGTTTTTTAAAAAACAGTGATATGCCACTTCTCAAATAACACATTCTCATTTTCTCTCCAGACTCAAGTACCAAGGTAATATCTCAGGCTTCTTTGGTAATTCTTTTGTTTGCATACAGTATTTTGGTTTACTTGTGGTCACACATCTTCCTTTCTTGATTGCAAATCTTAATTATTTTTGTCAGTATTAGTGTACTGTCTTCAGCCAGAAGCAGAGCCTTGTTAAATACAAGCCATTAATAAATCAATTGAGCATAAACCTAACTTAATTACAAAGCTTTGTCTATGCAAAAGACATATTTCCTATTCAGTAACAATTTTTTCTGCAAATCTAAGCAAAAAGACATTTAAAACATACTAGCTTTTCCAGTATGCAGCATTTCAAACTTTCAACCCCTTTGAAAGTTGATGACTTTTCAATTACTTTGCATTCTGAAGACTTGGTGCTTTTTCATGCCAAAAAAAGTGCAGAGGGAAAACTGTTTTAAAAACGTCTTGAGTGCAATGAAGTCTTTTTCCTTCCAGCACTGGCTTGTTAATAAATGCATGTTGGGAGAGTTCTCAGCAAATTTAGGAACTTTTTTTTGAATTACAGAACAGAAGATTGCTTCATATGGGTGGAGATGTGTAAGGTTTCACTCACTGTTACCCAAGTGATTAAAATCACTGCACTCGCAACTGAACATAAATCACGAATCTTCTTGACAACAGAAAATCCTTTCCCAATGTTCTGAGACATAGCAATGTCACCACAGCATTTTAAGTATGCTGAGCTCAGCAGTTTCCTAAAGAGCAACTAAGTTATTTCTAAGTGATTGACAAACATGAAATCCTCATAGATAACTCCAGGACAAAACTGAATTCACTTTTGCTCTCCCTTCCTTTCCTTTCCTTTCCTTTCCTTTCCTTTCCTTTCCTTTCCTTTCCTTTCCTTTCCTTTCCTTTCCTTTCCTTTCCTTTCCTTTCCTTTCCTTTCCTTTCCTTTCCTTTCTCCTTTCCTTTCCTTTCTCCTTTCCTTTCCTTTCCTTTCCTTTCCTTTCCTTTCCTTTCCTTTCCTTTCCTTTCCTTTCCTTTCCTTTCCTTTCCTTTCCTTTTCTTTTCTTTTCTTTCTTTCTTCTAAATTCTTCTCAAAATATATTGTAAATCAGACTAAAAAATCCCAGTCAATGCCTTAGAAAGTACCTTGTTGTGTCTGAATAACTTAAATTTGGATAAGTTTAAATTTGCTTAGTTCAAGTTTGTGAAGTGCCTTACTTTGTCTGGATGTTGTTTTAAAATTTGCCAAGTACCTCACTCTACCTTAATGTTCTAAAGTTTGCAAACAAATGTTTGTTTGTTGTCGAACTAGCTGATATTTTTGTTGTTTCTCCCACGCATCACCCAGAGGGAATCAAACAACCTTCCCCTAAATCCACCAAGCACACCAGGGCACAACAGGTGTCTGCAGTGATCCAGGCCCAAAAGGCGGTGGTCAGTAGCACAAAGTCTAATTGGGGGTCAGTGCCTAATATCTTACCCCACAGGTCAGAGCTGGCTCCAGTCCTGTTCAGTGTCTTCATTAATGACCTGGATGATGGGGCTGAGTGTACCCTCAGCAGCTTTGCTGATGACACCACCCTGGGAGGAGCAACTGATACTCCAGAGGGTCATGTGGCCATCCAGAGGGGCCTCAACTGGCTGCAGAACTTCATGAGCTTCATCCAGGAGAAGTGCAAAGTCCTGCAGCTGGGGAGGAACAAGCCCCATGCACCAGTATCCACCCAGGGCCACCCAGCTGGAGAGCAGCTTGTCAGAAAAGGGACTGGGGGTCCAAGTAGACACCAAGTCAGAGATGAGCCAGCAACAACTCCTTGCTGTGAAGAAGGTAAGTGGTTCCTGGTCTGATTCAGATGGAGTATTGCCTGCAGGCTGAGTGATGATTATTCCCTCCTACTCAGGAGGCCATACCTGGAGTCCCGTGTCCAGTTCTGGGCTCCCCAGTACAAGGGAGAACTAGACATTGCAGAGAGAGTCCAGCAAAGGGTCACAAAAATGAAGGGACTGGAGCCTTTCTCTTACCAGGAAAGGCTGAAAGCTTGGACTGTTTATTACAGGAAAGAAAAGGTAGGGAGCATGCATCTTACCAGTGCACATAAATGCCTGAAGGGAGCGTGCCAAGAGGAAAAAGACAGCCTATTTCCAGTGACAGGACCAGAGGCAGTGGGCACAAACTGAAACACAGGAGGCTCCATCTGAACACCAGGAAACAATTTTTTTTTACTCTGAGGGTGACTGTGCACTGGTGCAGGATGCCCAACAAGGTTGTGGAGTCTCCATGCTTGGAGATAGTCAAAAGCCATCCAGACACAGTTGAACAGGTGGCTTTGCGTGAGCAGGGGGCTTGAACCAGATGACCTCCAGGTCCCTTCCAACCTCAGCCACTCTTCAATTTTGTGATCTGAAATATTTATTACAATGCTCAACTGTGATGATAATACTTGAAAAGGATCATCAATACACTAATTATAAAAAACTAAAAAGGTTGAAGTACATACTGTTCATACATTTTCTAGCCACATGCCATGCCATGAATATCAGCCTCATTAGGAATCTGATCATCCAGTATCCTAGAATTGCTCTGGCTCCAGAGCACAAAATACATGTTTAAAGATGGCTGTGGTCAAAATGTTAACATCTTTTTTTTCTGTGCAGAAAAAGAACAGGCATATAAATTCATGCCAAGGAGCTAAATTTTCTACTTGATGATACCAAAGATAGATGTACTTTCAACAGCAGAATCTGACTGGAATTTTGCCTGTCCCTCAGGCAGGTTTGTAACTTGATAAGGAGACCAATGTACTCATCCTGGGTCTCTCATCCATGGCACTGTCAGCAGAAAATACCTTTTTAAAATTATTTATAAAGACTTTTAAAGTGTATTTATGCACAGCTCACTGCTGTTTGGAGTTTTTAGGGGATGGGTACTGAAGATATGTGCAGAGACACTGACTGCATTTTTGAGTTTCCAAACTCCAATTTAAAGGGCTAAACATGTCTCACCACTGATGAGCTTGATATATGTCGCACTGTCAGACACGAAAGAAACACGCAGACCTCAGCAGCAAGTCAGGACCACCCAGCACTAGAAAAGAGCCTGCCTTTCTTTATTGTCTCAATTATATATCTTTCTTAAGACAATCATGGATTGGTCAATGAGGTTACCACCTCTACAATTCCACAGGATAATGACACAGTCTACCATCTTTCTCCACCTTAGGAGAAAGGAATGAAAACAATCTAGAAGTTCAAAAACAATCTATGCCGGTTAGGAAAACAAGGACTGTGTTTATAGAAAGTGCATGGGAAATTCTACTACCGAAGTAAAACACAGAATACTGTAAAAACCAGGGCGACAGATATACTCAAAGGTATCTTTTATAAGTAACTGAAGTTACAATGTTGGTTCTTTTAATAGAACCAGATGAACAGTTCTGACCTTAATTCTGAAAGGGACAGATTATGACAGCAACATGCTTCTTCCACTCTGTATTCAATGTCTGCACATACCATATATTGTAATGAAAACCAATACTTTATAATTTTGTCAAAGGCTTAGCTAAAACACTGCCTAACACAAACGTGTGGGCCTGCTGAACACCTCCTTTGGGAAGTCTGGCAGGCAACAACCCTTCTGCAGGAGAAAATAAACAAAGCTGCTTAAAAAGCTGTCCAGTTTTCCAGGTGTCAAATTAAATATTTGCAACAAATGTTAACTTTCCACCATGCATCTCCCCATCTTCATGTACTATTGCTCCTGAGGGATTGTCCTCCCAGGTGACAAATGAAATCAAGGTTTCAAAGTCAGATTCTAACAGTTTCAACAGATGTAAAGACAAATCAGCAAATCACAGCTCTGAGAAGCTAACCATAGGGCTGTCCATGCTAGGGAGCTCAAGGGTCAGCAAAACAAAGCTCCTGGTGGCCTTTTTCTCTGAACTACCTGTCAGAGTGTATTGAATTATTTGAGTGACATGGGAGCCTTCCCCAGACTTCCTTTCCTTTGAAGAGAGTGCTCCTCCTTTCCTCTCATCTCATGAGTTTAGAACCTGCCCCAAGTCAGACAAGAGATCCAAGTCCTGAGATCTGGAAAGCAGTGCTGTGCAATCGCAGCTTTTCACCTCCCTCTCTGTGGAGAGGGGAAAGACAGTGTGGGTGCAATCGCAGCTGTTCACAAAAAACTCTGCAACAGATCTAATTTCACATGCAGGGGAATTTCTCTTGCTCTTGTGACGCAGTGAAAAGATTTCATTTTTGTGGCATTACTATCAATTAATACTATTTCTGCATAATCACCCAGCGGCCTCTGCTTGGGTGTGGTCTCACATCTGGCCAGTGCAGTCTTGGAATCTGAGGAACAAGGTGGTCATGGAAGCCTATTATTGACCTGATATTTCATAGGAAGCTTATGGTCCAAGCCTTGCTGCTCGTCTGTTCCCGGCACATGAGAAAGGCACTCACAGCACAAAAATGAATGAGAAAGCAGAATCATGGTTCTTGCTATTCAAAGCACAATGGTGATTATTAAGCAGTGACTCCCTTTGTTAATTTCTTCTGCCCTTACTCTTTGTTAAAATAGCAGATGATTCAGCAGTTCTGAGACTTTTTTCTAAAACCTTTTTCTCACTTTCCTCCCCCTTTGTCCACACACACCTGCAGGGAGTGTATCTTGTGGGGGAAAAAAATTGCTACAGCTGCTGCCAGCAAAGTAATGGTATCAGCAGGGGAGTGAAAGGTGGAGTAGGAAATCTGGGGGACAGACAGACCATCAAATGAACTGGGGGAAGAGGAAGGGAGAAGGAGGAAGTAGAGAGGCAGAATGCACTGACCATTAAAGAGCTCTCAGAGCTGCCCTATTACCTAACAGAAGAGGCCCCTAAACATGACAGAATGACCAGGAACAGCTGCAGTTTTGGCAGCAGCTCCCAGGAGCCTGGGTCTCTTTGTGGTCCTGGTCCTCCTCTGCACTGCATCTCCTGGCAGAGCCCTTTGTCACAGCCCCACGTCACACTCTGTCACACTCCCAGTTCCAACCACCAGTCCCATCCTGATCCCAGTAGTTGCCGTATAGAAAGGATTAAACTTCTCCTATTGCTACTGTAAAAGCATGATAAATTCAAGTGACTGAGGGCTTCTTGTGCCACTGATGTTTGGCGTGAGAATAGTTAAAGAAGAATAAGAAAGTTATATTGTGTGGTCCTGCTATAAATGTTCTAATTTGGAATAAACTTCCCTGCATTGGTTAAGACCCACCAACCACTGAATTGTCAGCAGTGTCACTGCAAATGTCAGTATCATGGAAGATCCTTATTGTAAAAAACCTTTATATAATAGTTTTCCCTGCCTTTTGGAGGACTGTAAATTCTGTTGACAAAGTAACTGTCCTCACAGTAACTGTTCTCACAGAATATATCTGGATTCCCTTGACTTTATACCATATCATACAGACAAAAGAAAGAACGAGCTGGATTTACAAACAGATTTACAGACCAGTCTCCAAGGAGTTATGATGGTCATTAATGTGGTGTCAGTGAGCAGACTGCCAAAGGTCTCAGCTCAAAGGCCAAAACTGTTTAGTAGTTTTATAGCTGTGACAATTATACAAAATCTGCTGCTGATAAAAAAATTATTTCAATTGCAGATTGTGAAGACATTACCATAAGAACAATTTAAATTGCTTTGTTAAAAGATACCAACCCTGACATATTTTAATGCAGTTAAACACTTAAAGTGATAATTGTTTTGGGAAAACAATGACATAAATTGCATTTATGGATCAAAGGCCTGGATTCTGGTGAGAAGCTAACAGTAACAGTGGAAAACCACCTCAGAATAAACCCTCAAATAATGCTGTACATACAGAGAATGCAATCTTTGAATGTGTGAGTAGGAAGTGACCCAGTCTTGTAAGAATACTCTAAACTCATGCCTGGCAGTCTCAACACACTAGCAGTTCATGCACCATACCTAACACAACCCAGATTGTGTGGCTTTTACTGCCCCTGAACTTCGCACCTTCTCAGCACATCCTGCAGGTCTGAGCATGCCAGTCTCATTTTCCTTCCTCCCTTCCTGAGCCTGGTAAAAAATACTCATGGCAGTGTCATCCCCTACAACTCCAAAATGAAGTTGTTGTGTAGATGGAACTTGGGAAGAGAAAAAAGAAGGGATGGCACTAAGGACACTGTCTCTCAGTGCCTCAGGGAAGGGGGATGCAGAGCATCCCCACGATGCCAGCCGATGAAATTTGGAGACAAGAACAAAACATCCCAAGAAACAGAACAGGAGGCAATGGGTAGAAGGTAACGCACAGAAGTTCCACCTGAATATGAAGAACTTCTTTACTGGAACCCATTGCCCAGTGAACACAATCCTGTGCCCCGTGTTCTAGGATGACCCTGCTTGAGCAGGGAGGTTGGACCAGATAAACCAATGTGGTCCCTTCCAACCTTACCCATTCTGTGATTCTGTGACAAATCCCCAAGCCCCACTAATTCCTGAAACCTAAAGGGGTACCTTTTTGCTATAGCTGGCAAAATCACCACAATCTTTAAATGAATGTGCATATATTTATACAAAATGAAGACTTAAGACACGTTCAGCTCACACATCCGTCATACACAGTACGTCCAACACCATCGCCTAGGCCTTGGACCAGGGGCACACCTTGTATTCTTTAGAGGTTTTGAACACTTTTGGAAGGTATTCCGGGGCTTCCCATACAACTCCTGGCTGGGACCTGTGGTGCCCAACACACGGGAGGCAAGGCCAGGCCAGGCTGCTCCCTCAGGAGAGAGGCTACCACGAGAGGCCCCTGGACGGCGCCGAGCGGAGCTGAGTCACAGCCTCCCGCTGCTGGGGCCGCGAGCCGTCGCTATGCTGTTCCGGCGCACGCCATTCCGTGCCGGGCCATTCCGTGCCGGGCCGAGCCGAGCCGAGCAGCGCTAGGGGGGCGGAGGCGGCGCGAGGGGCGGCGGTTCCGGCGGCCGGGTCGGGAGGCGGTGCCATGGCTGCGGCGGCGGCGGATGTGCGTCCTTACGCCCCACCCCAGCCCTGCCCCGCCGCCGGCCGCCCGGCCGCGTAGACGGGGCGGCACGGCCGCCTCTCCCCGCGCAGCCGCCGCTCTGCCGGCGACCGCCATGGAGGACGTCGGCTCGGGCGTGAACGCGGACGCGGAGGTGCGGAAGCTTCAGGAGCTGGTGAAGAAGCTAGAGAAGCAGAACGAGCAGCTTCGCAGCCGTCACGGCGCCCTGCCCGCCGTCCCCGCCAGCCCCAAGCGCCTGCCGAGCGCCGGGCCCTCCTCGCAGCCCCCCGCCGCCTCCCCGCCGCCCGACGGCCGCTGCCTCAGCCCCAGGGCCGCCGCCCGGCGTTCGCTCCCTGAGGAGCCCGGCGGCGGAGATGGGGGCAGCGGCGGCAGTGGCCTCCTGGACGACGCGGTGGTGCTCAGGCCGGAGGAGCTGGAGCGGCTGGCCGGTTGCGATGAGGACGAGACCGGCTGGTGAGGAGGCGGCCGGGGTGGGGATGGGGCGGGGGCGGGTTGGTGAGGAGGCGGGCAGGGCTCCGCATTCCCCTTCCCTCGCCGTGCCTCGTGGGGAAGGGGCTCTTTACAGGCGTGTGCCTGATGTCGGAGGGGATCTCGGGGCTTTGTGTGCGGACGCAGCCTCGCCCTCTGGGCTGCGTGAAAGGCTTAAAGAGCTCTGCGAGAAGTACCGAAGGCTGCCGGGGAAGGGTGTTTCGCTTTCTGCACACGGCGTTGGAGCTCCCCGGAGGCCCGGGGCTCTGCGCTGCTGCTCGGCCGCGCTGGGAGCGTTACATCGGGGCGCTCGGACACCGAGCGGGCTCCAGTGCTGCTGCAAAATCAGCCGTCACTGTTTTCGCAAGTGCAAGCGGTGGGGAGGCGTTGAGAAACTTGTGGGAAATTTCTAAGGTAGTTCAGAATTAGCCCACAGGTACTGTTGGACTTCAAACATGCATCAGGCATGTTTAATGCCTATATTTCTTTCAGCTGTAAATACAGCGAATGTAACACTTTTTCATCTCATAAACGTGTTACCCTTATGTGTTCTAATTTATTGGTAATGATGTAGGATCACAGTTTCCCTTAGGTGGTTCCTCGATCTAAATGGACTGCTTACCCTGCTGCTCCAGCAGAAACAGCTGCAGGTGGCTGTTCGCCTTGTCATTATTACACTTGAATGAGCTTCCACTGAGAATCAAGAAGACTTGTTCTCTCCAAACATCACGCTGTCTCCAGCTGTCGTTTTGAAGTTTCCTATGACAGTTGTTGAGGGGCAGCCTCAGAGCTGCAGGAGAAATCGTGGGGAGGAGCACCGTGTCAACAGACAAATGGAAGGGAAGCATGTACAGGGACAAAAAGTGTGACACAAGCAAACTGACTTGTAGCAGAACTCGTTGTAGGTCCATCTATAAAGGTCTTTGGAAGCAAACATGCAGACAAATTTACAAAACAAACAAAAATGTCTTTCAGAGTTAGAAACGCCTTTAAAAATGCTGGAATGATTCCATGCATGAGCAATGTTTTAGTTGCTCAGGGAGGAGACAGTGTGTGCACTTCCTTGGAGAAGTCATTTGCCTGACATTCAGCTTGATCCACTGGAGAAGTATGAGAGCATAAGTTTATTCTCATCCAACACTAAATTAACACAAGGCATCATCTCCCAGAAGATGAGTCTGTGCAAGGCAGCTACTCTTATTTCTCACTGTATGCCTTGTAATCTACTGGCTTACAGCCCTTGATGGAAATAGAATATGGTAAATTTGCACAGCAGGTTTGGAGTGGCATGGCCGAATTTGTAAATGTCATGTGTTCTAGTGACAATAGATGTTACTGTTTTATATATTCATCCTAAATCATGGGCAACATAATGAGTCTCTTAAGTGAAAGTTAATGTCCCAACAGAGCGTGTGGTGACGGCGGTGGCAGAAGTGCTGTGTGTTTTTGTTGACGCAGTTCTGGGCACTCACGGGGCAGCCGCATGGTTCACTGAGCACTGCCCTTGCTGGTGTCAGGTGTTTGGCTGCCAGTTATTGTGGCACCGTCATGTTGCTGTGCAAGTTCTAGTCCTCGAAAGACAGCAAAACTTACAGGCAGTCTTTTGCACATCTTTATTCCTTTACTAGTATTTCAGCAACTATAATGCTAAAGTGTTTGAGAAACTAATTTTCGGTCTCAGATATGGGACACTGACTGAGACACAAATGCACGAAACAAAAAAAGAGCAGTTGTAAAAATTTACTTTTTGTCATATCACAAAATACGGATATGTAATTTTAAAAAAATTGTGTTGCCTGCTGAAGTTTAATATACAGTTAAAGATAAACATAGTTTGGCTAGATTGATGGTTTTTTGTTCCAAAGTGCTTAATATAAATGGAAATCAAGCTCCTGGAATTTCTAAACACCTTCAGATTCAACTGTTGAGACACTAAATAGTCCAACCCCTTTTATTTGCCTATGAAGGTGAGATGTCTTTGTATTTATGCATTTGAATAATGGAGGTTATTGCTTTTAATGAAGTTTGAAATTTTCAGAGGGCTAGTGGGCAATCCAAAAGAAACAAGCCTATGAAGATAGGGGGGTTGATGTGAATAAGTGGATATCCCTTAAACTGTTTCATAAAGATCCTGCTCCTAAGGCCTTGGTTATGCAAGGTCACTCATAAAGTAATTGAATCAACTGAAAGGGTGAATGTACTAGATGAAATTTAAGTCTCGTGTGAACTCTTTGAGGTTCAAATGGATTTGGATCACTACTGCTTAACCCAAAATCCTGTTTAAAATATGGGATTATACACTGTAAAAATCAAAGACCTCTTAGCAGCTGAGGAGACTTCTTGTGGAAACAAACTAATTTTAAATCAGTTTGTTCATAAAAAGTGGATTCATCTTGTCTGTTTTACTTGTCCACATAGAGAAGTTAAGATTTGTCTTTACTTTTGATTTCAGAAGGACCTTGCTGTGGGCGATAATAGGTGGTAAAGGGTGCTCTTCTTTTCTGTTTCGTATAATACAGACATTTTCATACCCTGTTATGAAATTGTCTGCAGCCTTGTCATGGCAGAAAAAATAATTTTCTTAACTGTTAAAATTACATTGTTTTACATTTAATGCTCACATGAGATTAGTGGCTGTGAATTTAAGACAGAACACTTGATACTGGGATTGAAATCTATACTAGAATGTGACGTTTCTTTAAATCTACATTGTGGAGTTGATCAGCTCATTTTTAGCTTTTAATTCTTTAAATGCATTTAGGTAAGTATACAGAAGAAAAGTGTAAAGTGAAAAAGTAAAGGAGAAGGTACAGCTATCGAACAAGCAAAGGAACTTTGGCACTTTGGAACTTGCTGCTGTTTTAATAGCAGCATTAGCTATTAAAATATCATTACAGTATTAGTGAACTTAGGGAGTGTTTATATTTTTGCTCGATTGTTTATCTTCTCTGTGGTTAGCTAAATCCAGATACGCTTTAAGTTTTAAACATTTTAGCATGAGACAGTCTTCAGTTTTTGTGATAAATTATTAAAAATATTTCAGTGAATTTAGATTGAGTTTCTTGTTCATATGCTTCTGAATACTGTTTAATGTGCTGAAACTTTCTTCCTGATAAGGTCCTGAAGGTTGCAGATGGGCACATCTGTACTTGCACACTGTGCTGAGCTCTACACAGACCCATGGAGACTTTGCTTTAGGCCTGCTGATTATTTCCTCCAGTTATCAGCGACTTTCGTAGTCTGTTCTATGGGTGTTCCTATTTAGCTGTTCTTGAACCACAGTGCATCAAATCTAATTTTTTTCAAATTTCAATCAGAACGGGTCTTTTCTTACTAATTAATTGAAAAGACAAAAGGACAGAAGGGGTGACCAGAATGCAGAAATCTTCAGAGAAGTGGTGTGCACCTCCTTGCCTGACTTGCTGGGTAAGGTTGGGTGTGCATGTGCAGCACGCTGGAGTCATCTGGATAACAGTGTGCAGGGTGGCTTGCCACACTGCTTTTAAAAAGAGAGCTGTCTTGAGTTTATTGCAGGGTAAGTGTGCACATGTGGGCAATTACTGTAGATTGGTTAATGTGCTCTGAACCCGCCGTAGCTTCCTTTGTGGTAACTTGTTACATGGTCACTCACCTAAGCTTTCTGAGAAGTTTTGTTTTAAATGTGAGCAAAACATGAAGGGCTTTTCTTCAAAATTTACTCGTAGCATGTGCATAAGAGAGTATAGAGCTTGCTGTGTATCTATTTTGTACGTGTAATTGCTCAGCAAACTTCAGAACAGTTATGTCCTCTTTAAATGATGCTGCTATAAAAACTAGCCTGGCACTTACCCATGTTTTCATGTCAGCATGAAGTCTCCTTGGTGGGGTTAAAATAGCTGACAGTTGACTGACCTCATTTACAAACAAAAGGCAGTTACTCTGTATTTAAAGTGAAATTATTGGTGTTTTTTTATACTAACTAAATAGTTAAAAGTAATAGTTCCAGTGTTTCTTAAGACCTCAGATTGGTTGTGTATCCTGACTAGTGAAAATGGGAGGCACATACATTTAGTATTATACTCAGTCGCATTCAGCACCTATTTCTAATTTGCACCTGTTTATAGTAGCATAAGTTTCCGTTCATATTATCATTGGTTGGCTAAGGGCCTGCTTGGGACACATGATTGTCATCTGTAATGATTGTCTTCCGTCTCACATTGCTTGTTGTCGCTTGAGCACTAACATTGTTTTGGAATACTGGTTTGCCATAGTGAGTTGGTAAAGTACAGCATGACTGTTTCAGGATAGAGCTCCACCTAAATGAAATCCCATTGCTGACATTACATTGCAGCATTTTGTATTCTACAGGTAAATTTCATTGTATTAACATGGTTTAGGCCCCTTGGAAATCAGACAGGTTCTGATCAATTTCTGTTTCATGGTGTAAGTAAAAGAGAAGTTGATGCTTTTCATTTTGTGGCAGATAAAACGTCAGTTTGATTTAAAGTTATTGGGGTTTGACCAAATTCGGATAATGTCTTCACAAACTAGGAAGATAATATGAAAAGGAGCATGTAGGAAAAACAAGGATAATGGAAGTTGCTAGTTTTGTCAAGCAAAACAGCTGGTAACATTAAATAATACTCAATTTGATTATTGTCTTTGAGATACCTGTGTTTGTTGTGAAACAGATATTTGAGGACTGGAGGAAGAATCCTGAGGAAGAACTATTTCCATTTCTGACTTCTTTTGTGATAATTACACCTTTCAAACATGCTTGATATTTAGACATAATGAAAGTTTTGATACGGGTTTCCTTTATTGTCTTAATGATATTCCTGAAATTGACTACATAATCATATCTTGTTTAGGCATGATTCACATTTCTACTACTTGTAGGTGTTAGTAGAGCTCTCAATCATAGTCATTAAGCAGAATTTTATTTTGGAACTCATTTCTCTATCAACTTTTCTCTCTTCAATGTAAGTATCACAAGAGCACATTTGTTCTAATAAATTTCTTATGAAAAGCTTCTCAGATAGTGGACAATTGTACAATTTGTGTGGTAGTTACAGGGAAGCTACATGATGGTGTTTTTGATGGCCCATTTCCCATTCTACAACATCCGTTTCGGACACCAGCGTGTTCTTTTGGATGAGGAAATGAATAATGGCAGTAATTTCCAGCAACAAGCCAGGGCACAGCTAACTGTCTTTAATTGTTGTGCACAGAAGGATAGTTGTGTTCCAAATTGCACTTTGCAACCTCTTGGATATTCTTTATTCTACTTAAAAATTGCATTATGAAGCTGAGATCTGCCACTGTAATATGAAGGTTTAATGAGACTGTCAAAGCGTTTTTGTAGTATTCATATCCCGGAGTTTATATTCATGGACTAGAGTTTGCTGTAGTTTGTGCATCTCTCAGAACTAGAAGTATTCTGTGTAGTAGAGCTGAAAACTAATAATTACAGGCTAAGAAATGTGTTTCTCAGTCAGCTACAGCTGTAGCATAGGAACTTCATGGGGTGGGGAGAAGGAAAGGAAGTACGTGGGCCACATAAGTGCAGGGATGTCATTTAATTTTTTGATTGATTTTTCTTTAAACCAGAGATGCTTTTCAAATCTTTACCTGTCCATTCAAAATTCGTCTTAAAATTTAGCATGCTTAAATCACTTTTGATAGGGTTTCCTGAAGCTTCTAAATTGTCTTAAAATAGTTTAGATTGACACTGTTGTGTTCTAAATTATCTGCTTCCAAGACTGTCCAGTATTATCATCTCCTGATTTATATATTTTCAGTAGCATTTCATTGTGAAATTTCCTTCTTGTATTTTAGGGGCATTTCTTATTGATCTGTCCTTGGATTTCAGCTTTTTCTCCTTATCATGTCTTCAGGTTTTTCATCTTGCTTTTGCATGCATCATGTTTTGTGTGCTCCCATTTAATTTCCTTGTTTGTACCTTCCAGTTTTTGCATACAGTTAATGTAGCTAAAATAAATGAGCTCTAACTTCAAGTTCCTTCCACTTGCCATCTTCTTTCTAATTCAGATTTGTGACTTCATGTTCATCTGCATGTTTTCCCTCACTCTTATACTGAGCAGTGGAAGGGTTTTGATAGAAAAAGACACTTCCTTTTTTCCCCAGTTAGAATCTCGGCTTCTTGTTTCGTGCCTGTGGCAACCAGCCTCTTGTATTTTAATGCACTGGGAGGTGTTCCTCAGGTGAGGTAATCCGTACACAGATATTTCACTCCTACTGCAGTGGTGTGTCCTCTTTCTTCAAAGCCTGTTCTGACTCAGCTGTGTCCCAGTGCAGCATGCTGCAGCTTGCCCCATTTGGCTGACATCATATTTGCTTGTAGTCATCGCAGTCTTCCTGCAAAAGCTCTGCCCTTTTCTGTGCTACATCTTCCTGGAACTCATCAATAGAGCCCCTGGCTGCTTTCAGCCTCAGGTTGGTGCTGCTGTGGTGTAGTTGACTAGTAAGAACCAAAGGAAGGAAATATTAATGGCTGCAGCAGAATCATAGTGTCTGGTCTTCTTACTGTTGTTTCAAAGTAGATCAAAGCTCCTGAGCTCCTTTTTGTATACCATTTCTTACTTCACCTTATGTCACTGAGTTGTAGAGTCTTTATTCAGGTGTGGAGGGATTGGAGTATATGTTTCTGGTGTGTTAACATTTGTAGTATGGGTGGCAACTGTAAGTTGTCAGCTTCCTCAGTTGTTTTTAACTTCCTGTTTTGGGAGACTTGATTTACAGTGGTTAAAGATGTATGAAGTTATTCTGGTAATCTTCAGTCTTGAAGTTGCTGTGCTGCCTATCAGTGCTGTTGTATTGCTGTAGAATGCATTGACAGGTACAAATGGGATCTCTTCTGGAAGGTTCTTCAGCTAAGGAGGACCTTTGAGTATCTTTTGAGTCAAACAGTTCGGCAGAGATCACTTAGCTGTGTGAAACTACGTGTACATGCTTCACAGAACCATTCTTTTTCTGATGTTGGGAAGAGAGGAAGAGATAATAGAGGCATCACTGATTCCTAGCCTTGCCCTTGGTCCTTTCGGTTTTTGTAAAATCCAAGTTAGACAGAGCAAATAGAATTAAGTCAGTCTCAAAATTTGAGATTGGCTTTTCTTTGTCCCAGGGAATATTAAGATAACTACTTTATAATGAGACTTCATAATTGCACTTCGTAATTGCATGATGTGCAAGAAACTGCCCTGAAAGAGCTGTTTTGTTACTGCATCAATGTACACACGTGTGTTGTGAGGTTGTGGAGTTGCACGAAATAAGTATGTTCTCAAGTTTTGTCTTTCCTTGAAGTCAAAGTTATGAAACAAAGGTTGATGAAGGAAAACAGTTGACTGGAAAGAGGTGGAAGAATATGCAATCTTTATTTGGTTAGAAAGGGAGGTGGAAAAGAGGGAGCTGTGTGAGCCTGGGTTGCTTCAGTAAATAAAGTACTTGTGAAACAAATGCATCAGTTGGGAATTCCTGAAAAGAATGTCTTGAAGGTTAAAATACCAGGTGCAGTTTTGATTAGAACAGTCTCGTAGGTTTGTTGAAGGTGCCCCTTTTGTGTGTTTCTCAAAGAGAACATGCACTTTAATTTCTTGCCTTTTACACTGGCTGCTACTGTAAACACTCTGAATGTGCATGGAACTTCTCAAACACAGCAAGGCATGTCAGCTACCAGAGAGCTAGGAGGGAGTCTGGCCTGTACTGGGCAAAAGTTGGCCTTGTTGCCTTTCACACTTCTTTGTATTGTATAAACATACCTTAGGACAGAAAAGAGTACAGGCAAATGCTAAGAAGACAGTAAATTCAAAGTGTTAGAGAGATACTAGATGTTAAATGTTACTTTTAACGGTATGGAGATAGTAATAGAAGTTACAGAAAGTGGCGTCGTGGTTTACACAACTGGGAAAATTGAGTGACTTGTGCTTTTCAAGGAACTTCAGGACTATAAATACACAAAG
This sequence comes from Eopsaltria australis, assembly GCA_034509425.1. Classification (NCBI taxonomy): domain Eukaryota; kingdom Metazoa; phylum Chordata; class Aves; order Passeriformes; family Petroicidae; genus Eopsaltria; species Eopsaltria australis. Next base: position 907,971 of record JAVTVJ010000253.1, on the reverse strand, counting down.
GGCTTTTAGCTTTTCTTTTGGGCAGAGTAGGCATTTCTACAAAATCAGTTATGACAGACAGCATGATATTGGCCAAAGCATAAACCCTTTGAACTACAGTAAGTGGCAGTGACTATTTGGATTGTTACAAACAGCTTCATTTTTGTTTTAAAACCTGACAGCTAATAAATATTTTTTCACCTGGATCTGCAGGCATAGCTTGCTAATTTCAGTGTTAGAGGGATGAGTGTTTTGGAGCTCACTCTTATCAAAGATGAGTGTTTTGGGTGAGTGGTGGTTTTATAAACATGTTTCTTGGGAAGCCTTTGTAAGAAGTCAGCTTAATGGTAGTAATCACCAAAAAAAATCTGAAAGCTATTATAACACAGTGTTCAAGTTCTAGAATTACAAAGGAGAGATGAGATAATCTTGTAGAGATGAAAGTTGTGAGAAATAACTTGTGTGTTGCTTATATCATTGGCATAAAGGGAAGAACTTGTGCTGTATATTTTGTACAGGAGCATGTCTGATTAGACTGTCAGATGTTCCTAAGTTAGGCTGTGTGGCATACAATCATGTTCACTTGGAATATGAAGTCTGTCATTACTCTAGAAGAAACACTTGTTTAGCTGTTTCTACACACGCATAATCTCTAGTTAGAATTGTATGTCTTGCAATTCACTTTTGTCTTTTGCTGAACCACATTTCCAAGTTTGGTTCTAGTCCAAAGTTAGGCTTAAAGTTCCCTGGTTTGAGTGTGTGATTGGTTACGACTTTTCCTTTCATCTGCCTGTTGAGGGAGGAGATGTTTTCAGCTAACTTTGTAGAGTCTTTAAACTGGACTATTACTTTATTCAGTCATGGAATGTTGATGTTAAAATAAATGAATGGACATGCTGACAAAGGCTTCAATAGGTCTGGCAGAACAATATGATCTCATTGTTTATGTCTCCTATATGCATTACCTCTTTTTCCTTGTTGCTAATGCTTCGCTGTATACCACCTTAGGACAGAGACAGACCCTTTGTTCTGTGTTCAAGGAGAATGAAAAGATCAGGTGCTAGGATAGAAATAATAAATAAAATTAAATTGTTTATTGTTCAAGGCTGCTGAAACAGTAGTTGTGTTTTGTGTACTTTAGCACTGCTCCTTGGCTACTAAGATGCTTATTACTTCCTTTGTTTAGGAAAACAAGAGTTCTCTATTGCATAGTGTTTAATTTCCTTCTTTCAGGTGAATCTGAAAAGATTAAACCTCGTTCGTAGATTTATGTGACATAGTCAAATTGTCCATATACATAATGTGTCTGTAGTCCTTGGGTAGCCATATGTTATCATTGTTATACTCTATCCAAAAGAGTTAATTTTAGGGTCAAATCTGTGCTTTCTTTATCTTTTGGGATTGTACCATAGTGTAGATACAGTATAAAAACAGAAATAGCATACACTGTGGTATTTTGTTGCATGTCTGATCTTACGCTTATTTTGTCTGTCCTCATAATTTTTTTTTTCTCTCTTTTCCAGGTTATATACATCTCCAAAGAAGAAACTGAATCCAGTGCAAAAAACTGTCAGTCCATTAGTTTGGTGCAGACAGGTATTGGATTACCCAAGTCCTGATGTTGAATGTGCTAAAAAGTCACTGATCCACAAGCTGGAACAAACAATGTCAGGTGAGTTTCTGCACACTAAAACCACTGGGTTTTATATATTTATTCTGAAACTGCATCAAAATTACCTAATGGTTGTGAGATATGACATCTATCAAGTACTTGTGTCTAAAGCTGTCATTATGGTTTACAAACAGTCATTAATTCTACTAATTTTCTGGATCGTATTAATGAAATGAAAGAAGGCATTAGATCGTGATTCATGATTTCAGAGTTTTATAATACCTGCGTAGTTTGGTCTGATGTTTTCAGGAAAAAACAATGTTTTTAACTTGAGAGTTTTCTCATCTTACTTTAAAATAGTAGCCTGTAGTAAGATATTGTTAGGTGCTTGTCAGTATGTTAGCATGGAACTTGATTTTCTCTAGATTACCTATTTTATTTCATCTAAAGAAGTGGAGGCTTACGTTTCGAATACTCTGGGGAGATGATACTGATTTCTTTTCCTCCAATCCCCAGTAACTTAAGATCTAGTTACAGTCAGATTAAAAAAAATTCAGAGTTCATGATTCTTCCTTAACACTAATTAGTTGGTTATATTCAAAACTGGAGAGTGTTTGACCCTGTGAGAATGAAAGTCTGTGTTCTCCATCCTTCTATTACCAGGCTTTATGTCAAACCAGCAGCAAAATGCTGAAGGTCTGATTAAAATTTTCTGTCCATCTGGTTTCTTGCTTTATTTTATTTCTTTGTTGGAGCCTATTTATTTTTACATTATGCTGAGACAACTTACTTTCTTGCCATTAATAGCTATTCTCTTCCTGTTCCATCTTTTTGTAGTCTGGTATTGCTACATGTTTAACTGTTATCTTCAGAAATTAGCAGAATGGTTGGACTTGAGCTAAGAGTGTATGAACACACAGTTCCAGGAGTGGTTCCAACGGCCACCTCCTTTCTGTGGTTATATGTAAACTTTGTGCTGAGTTTGACTGTAACTTCTTTCCTGTCCTTGTATTGTTTTCTGCAGCAATTCAGTCTTTGTTCTGGTTTGTACTGAAACTGTTCTTAATAAAATTTGAATCCATTCTTTATTCTTATAAAAACTATGTGCATAGTGGTGAAAGTGCCTTCAGTACAAGTCACCCTCGATTTTTCCCTTGTGCTTTTTTATGCTGCCTGGACAAATGCCTATTAAAAACTTACCTGAACAGTTAACATGAAATATGGCTAGATACAGGCAAAGACTGAGATTCTAAACAACAAAAAGCACTCACATCAAAAGGGTTTATGAATGATGATACAGGTTTGGAAATCTGAATTCTACTAAGTATTTAAGAATGGATAACAGTTGATTGACCTAATTCTGTTTATGGTTTAACTTTTCAGAACTGAGTAGAAGTCTTCCAGAAGTACCACAAATTCTGTTACCCTTAGGGTATCTTTAAAAATTTGTAGCTGAAGCAGAATGGCAGGAAACTTCTCTGTGAAATGGACACATTTGAAAGTTTTATCATTCAGCCAGTATGTTCAGGCAACTTTGCCTCTTTTTTTGTTTTCCCCTAGACCTGAGCATCTGCTTCTGGCAGTGATACCTGCAAAAGTACCACACTTCATCTATAGTACTAATAGGTGGGAATACTAATGGTAGGAAAGATGGGCACATGCTTGTTGGAGCAGCTTGCATGTAAAAATGAATTTTTAACAAAATAGAAAATTGTCTTTTAGAGCAACCAGCCTCCTTTACAGATTTAGGGTAGCAGGGAGCTCCACTGAAGAAGACAAGTAGTGTTTCTTGTAACTTTGTGTGTATTTCCTACTCCACAACTTCAGGAGTATCTTGCAACTTGCATTTTGCATAGTACTTGTACCTCACAGACCCATCTCTTAACCTGTTACTAGCTACTGGTTCAGTTCATAGATTTTGGTTCCAGTCTCCTTGGATAAGGCATTTCACACCAGTGTAACCTTCTTTCCTGTATCCTTACTGATGCTTCTTTTGCATTGACTGTTTTTACATTGTTAGTTCCTGTTGTTACGTCTTTCTGATCTTAATATCATTTTCCTCTTTTTCAGTCTGAAATGCACCCTTGTATCTCACATTTTCTTCTTCCATCATATTTTTCATTGCATGATAATAAAGGAAGGAAGAAGAGCTCTCAGCTCCATGCTACTGTGAGCAGTTACTGATGCACGGTGCCCTGTCAGTAGTTAGTTCAGGTTTACAATTGCAGAGCAAGTCATGATCAGTGTTGGAAATGTGTTCAGACTAGAGGGAACTTTAGTTATATTCTGCACTCAAATTTTCCTATTTTCTGCAGCTAAAGGAATTCATTGCCATTTCAATAAAATCATAACTAAAATGAATTAGATGCTGCATACTGTTTCTGAATGTTACAAAAGAAAATGTGTATTAAAAATAAAGTTGTTGATTATCAACCGTCCCCTCTGGTGTTTCGAAAACTAATGTGTAATCTTTTGTAAGATAGTGTTTAATCTAATATTAGGATCATTTTAATGTTAAAATGAATTGTCTGTCTTGCTGATTTTGTCTGACACTCCTAATAAAGACCATATCTGTATTTGTAAAAATGGCAATGGCTTCCTGAGTTACAGAAATCCCTGTTGGAAAACCTTTAGGAATTCTGGTCCAGAAAAATTGTTTGAATTCAGCTTTTTTTTTTTTTTTTCCTGGGAAAATGTATCGTGCTGAAGAAGATTCACACTAGCTAGGATGAAAACTGCTGTATGTATCAAGTCTCTGCACATACTGGAGCAAACTTTTTATATGTAGCAAAAGCATGCTAAGTTTCATCCAAAAAATTCTGTGTATGATCAAATACTTTGTATGATTATGGAAGTATACAAAGAGCCTATTTTGAAGGCTATACAGTAGTACAGTTGTTTTCTAATTTGTGGTTAGTATTTTAAAATACTTATCTGTGTCATAAATACAAAAGAAAGAACTGTTGTGCAGACTTATATTTTAGGGATTTTAAATGACATTTTCAGAAAGAGATGAAAAGTAAATTTTTTTTTTTTGGTGTGAGAACAAAGATTCAATTGGAATAGGTGCTTTGGGGTTCCTTTGTGAATGCTAAAAGTTGGTATCAAAGACCTCATCATAATCACCCAGAACAGAGTGACTTGCAGTAGCTGGTTTTGTTTACTGAGCTTCATAATAAAATGGAGATTTCCCTTCTGATACTCAAAATAAATTGAAGACACCTCATGAATACTTGCTAGAATTTAGTGAATTCACAAATTAGTGAAATTATTGCATATTATTTAGGACTTGCAGTGAAAGCTGGAATATAAACCTTCCATCCTTCATCTGTAACAGTCTTTTCACTCTTAACTAAAACACTGGTAATATTAACTGGTTTAAAAAAGGATCTTTGCACGAGATGCAATATTAGGAAGTTGCTGCAAAGTTAACTTTAATTTCTGCTGCTTTTGCCTCTGTGCTGTATTCTGTCTTTGGCTAGGTTGGACAATATGTTTTTTTGAGGGCACTCTTAAAAACTGATTAAGCGATCAGTTAAAATACTCCTGATATTTTTTAACTTAGATCTACTTTAGTAGGTTAGATAATAGTGCAGTCCTACCAGTATTTGCACTGGACAACTGAGGATGTGGTGACCAAGAGCAAAGGGGAGAAAGCAAAGCTTTGCTGGGCTTTGCTGCTGAAAGCAACACTTCATGCAACTGCAGTCTGTTTTGTCTTCTAACATCAAAGCAACAATGATTTTTAGTAAGGAAATTTGGGTTCAATTCTCTTCTTTTTTTTTTTTCTGTCCACTGCTATGCATAACCTAATTCTTACTGCACTCAATGAAGCCCCTTTTCACTAAAAGAAACGTCACGCTATATTTTTTAATAGCTTACTTTCAGCAGCTGGGTGAGCTGCAACTAAATGTAATCTGGATTTACATACCATCAAGTTGGGATTTCTAGCTTTTTCATCCTAACATTTTGCAATTTAATTTGTTCTTTTTTACACTTCTGTATAAATATACTTTCAGCAGTGAAGGAACTGATTTTTAGCAAAAGTGTATAAATATCTTTTGCATCCCACTACCCCTGCTGGAATTCCATTTTCTGTTATATTAAAAATGTATATATTTGAACAAAAGTAAGTAAGTAGACAAATAATACACCTGACAACCAGTGGAATTGCAGTATCATACTGTTCACCATTGTTAATGTTCACCAGTATTTAAAATTCATCTGAAAATACTTCAGCATTGAAACATTTACAATAAATGGCAGAGGAAAGTACCCAGTTTTGGTCTTATACTGCAGATGAGGTTGATGCCTATGGTTAAAAAATCCCAAGTCATTTGAACAGAAGGTTAACAAGAGGAAATAGTCAATTTGGTTTAGTCTGGTAGATTCATGGTACCCATAAATATAAACGGAAGCATTTGCCTTACTTAATGGTTTTTCATTTAGCATATGCTTAGGGAACTCCTGTAGGCAATCCTGCTTAGTTGTGTGGTGCCAGTGTTGCGGTTAGTGTGGAAGTATTGTGTGATTTAGACTGGTGTGAGAGTTCTGGAGAACGTGACTTCGTAGTGTGCTCTGGTTTGTATGTAATTGTGTATAGGATGTATGTTGGTGTAAATGAGCTAGTACTGTCCTCCTGCTTCCCAGCACCTACACTGGACATCTCAAAGACATCACCTGTAGTGACCTTAGATCTGACTTCTAAAAGGAAAACACTTGTCACTATCTTGTCTTGCCCTCTTCTCCCACTCTTTTCACATTATGGTTATATCTAGGGGTGAAGACATTAGTGAAAAAACTTCCTGGTGACCAAAGTTTTGTACTTGAACTGCATAGTAATTAAATCACATTGAAAACATAATATTGTATTTGTTTTTCATCGATTCATTTGGTATAATTCATCACTTTTCCCCTCCTTCCTGCAGCTCTCAAGAGACAGAGTTTGTACAGCAGCCCTTTCAGTGCGGTCAGTTACGCGAGCTCCTACAGTCCAAATACTGGTAGCCCCTACAGCAGTGGCTTCAACTCTCCCTCCTCAACACCAGTGAAATCTGCTTTAGCGAAACAGCTCATACCTCCTGGTACCTCAGGTAAGTTACTGTGTCTGGTGTTTTTCTTTCTTCCTCCTCTTCCTTTCACAAACGGGCTCAGATAGACAACATTTGCATCGAAATAGAGTAAGAAAGACTGCAGAACTTTACAGTGATTTGTAGGATGTGTGCATCATACAGTATTTAAGCTTTTTAGGAAAGGCTTTTTTACATACTTTCTGGCATGAAAAACACGTAAAATGTTTTCTTTGGGTGTTCATGTCCCAGAAATCACTGAAATATGTTAGCAGTTGGACCAAAATACGCAGATTTCATTCTGTGAAGTTCCAAGTGGCTTCTGCAGTTGACCCTGTAATTGTCAGGGCTGTAAGTTCCATGGCAGGTGTTCAAAGGTTAGGGGCTGGTGGTTGTGAAGTCTTTTCAACTGTCCTGTTGTTTACTAACTGAAACATTTGGGATGCAGTGTATCCATAAGTACCTCCGAGATGTGAACAAGTAATATAAGGAAGAAGCATGTATTCCAGTTAAGCATTCCATGAGACTTTGCAGCCATCAGTGTAAACATTAATTTCTGGCAATGTTTTCTACTTTCATTCTGCACTGTAGACCTTTCTTTGCATGAGAAAAATTGATGCCTGGAACATATCGCTACTCTGAAGTCAGACTGTTGGCTTATTGTATATAATTTAAGTTAGCTTACAGGGAAGGTGAAAAGACATTGCATTGACAATCCAGCTATCACTAGTTCACTGTGGACTTTCACAGAAGCCTGCACTGCATGAGAGCCATTATCCAGTTTTTGGTTTAATCTCAGTAGCTCTGCTCTGCATTGTGTGCTACAATGACATATCTGCCTGGGGGACGGAGATGTAACAGGCAATGGAGTGTCGGTCAGAAGGCAGCAAACTGGAAGAGTTTTTCTTTGTTACAGTTTCCATGTTACAGTTTAGCAAAGGTGTGTATGTGGAACAGGCAGTATTTTCAAATAAAATGTATTTTAAGCATTCCAAACTGAGTCAATACTCATTGGGCCAGCAAACTGTTATTGTTAAGAAAGTTACAGTCAAACTCACATCTTAAAAACTAGTATGGAGTCATGAGAATGAAAGCATAGATGAAACCAGGTATGCAGTTGCTGTGCAAACTTCATAGCAGTTGGAACATGGTATGATAGACCAAATTATAGGCCACTGATTTGTTTTGACATTATTGCAATGATTTTATAAAGTTGCCCATTTTTAGAAGGTAATGGCTAAACTTTGCTTTTGTAAGTTATGTTTTCAGCCTAGATTTGCAATAAAATAATCAATTGTTTCAAATCATCTGTCAGTTCAATGTGTCAGTAGCAATCTCTTCAGACTGGTGGTTCTTTTACTAGGAAAGGAAATGCAGCTTGCCTTCTTTGTTTTTTTTTTTTAATAGCAACAATTCTTGTTACTTTTATTTTCTTTCCATAGGTCATCTTAAAATTTCAGGAGATAGAAATCCTCCACTAAGTCCACAGTCGTCTCTGGACAGTGAATTAAGTGCATCAGAGATGGATGAAGACTCCATTGGGTCTAATTACAAGTTAAATGATGTTACAGATGTGCAAATTTTAGCACGAATGCAGGAAGAAAGTAAGTGAGGGTTGTTTCCTGAAATCAAATTGGAACTTGTTGGGTTTTTTGGATTTTTTCTTTTTATTGAATAACTGCAGTAGCACTTGTTTAGTAAGCATGGACAAAGGGTATAAGTTCTACTATGGATGTTCACCCAAGAAAGCTGGTTAAGGACGTCAGCCTCCAGGCTAAGGAAAGGAAATTGCTGTGTGGGAGTTTTCTTTAGGAACAATGGACAAAAAAATGCTGGAGAGTATGAATTTGTAAGGTACACTATTTGCTAAAAGGATCGTTGTTAGAATGGACAACTGCCTACCACCATTATTCTCAGGAGATTGGTGTCTTCCTGATGTAATCCAGTCTTGTTCACATCAGTGCTTAAACCACAATTTAAATCACCAAAATGTAAAGTCAATATGGGAAAGAATAGTTAAGAAAAGCACCTATATAGATGTCTGTATTTCATTATAGCTTTAGTTGAGACTGTCTTTTTGTCCCTCTGAATTTGCAGTAAGCGGTAATAATTTCAGTTAACTAGGTGGTCTCAAGACTGTTTTATTGTGTAACCTTATCAGTGAAAAAAACCAAAACCAAATGCCCAATATATGTACTTTTCAATAAACTATATACATGTATTGCTCTAACGTATAATGTACACAAAAATACACAAATACACACAAAATTATAATTTTTAAAAGTATGAGATGAAGACAACATAAATGCTGTTTTAAAAACACTAGTTGTTCAGAATTTTCTTCCTGTATGCCAGTGGATTGGTTTGCATATCCCCAGGGATGTGGGCACCACGCTTCGGAGACCACTAATCTAAAACCTCCAGTTTCTCTAGGAGTAGCTTAGCATGTTGCTTTTTTGGTTAGATTCACTAATACATTGCAAGAGACATTTTGCTGTGGCTTCTCTAAGTGCTACAGGATGTTACTTGATACCAAAATTATGATGTAGCCTGTGTTGCTGGTATCCAGCCTGGGAGCGGAGATGAACAAGTTCATACACAGCACACCTGTACTGATGAGTGCTGTACTAGGGAAAGGAATGAGCTCACCTACTTATTTCAAGTCATTATTAGCTTTTTGGTATTAATCAGAATTTATTTAGTACCTCCCATAACAGGAGTTAAGGTAAGCCAAATTTGAGTTAGAGAACTGTGCAGATACCCGTGTGCGCTGTCTCTAGTTTGAACCATCTGTGGGCTGGAAGCAAGTAAACAACATTCTTCTTGTTGCCAGGCCTGCGGCAAGAGTATGCAGCCACAGCTTCTCGGCGCAGTTCTGGCTCCTCTTGCAATTCCACCCGGCGAGGCACGTTCAGCGACCAGGAGCTGGATGCACAGAGCTTAGAAGATGAGGAAGATGGCACACATCACACAGTGCACCCTGCTGTTAGCAGGTTCTCACCATCACCTCGCAGTTCTCCCTGGCCTTCACCAAAACAATCTCCAAGAAATTCACCTCGCTCCCGATCGCCTGCTCGAAGCATAGAGTACAGCAGAGTGTCACCACAGCCTATGATTAGCCGTTTACAGCAACCTCGTCTTTCACTCCAAGGCCATCCTACCGACTTGCAAACTAGTAATGTCAAAAGTGAAGGTAAAAAACTGTTTGAAATTCATTGCACAAGTAGTTGTGTAGTTTCTGTAAAGGAGTTTCATCGGTGTGCAGTCCTAAAACTATGTGCCTGCGTAACATCGTGGTTTAATCTCTGAATTGCTAAAGAAAATGCCGAGCAAGCAAAGCTTAAGTTCTTGCAGTCAGATGAGTTGATAGGCTTATATTTATTTTGGATGTTATCCAGTCAATGAATATAATTTAGTTTCATAGTGACCAAGATCTATATTTGGCAGGCAAATGCACTAAAATAAAGCAGGGAAACTATCATTTACTAGTAGGGTTAGGTTAACAAAATGCAGAGGAAAGTAACTGGTCAGATAAAAGTAACATGGCAATTAATGCATGCCTGTAGCCTGCAGGCAACTGAATGCTTTCTTCTGGTTGCACCAGACTCTAAAACTTCTCAGTCACGAACATGGTCTTAAAAACACTAGTACTTAACTCATGCATTTGTTGGATATTTTAGATATCTCAAAGCTGTAAAAACTGCTGTATAATAAAGTTTGCAGTAAATTCAATGCAATTATACTATACTGGCATAGAACAATATCATATAATTCTGACACGATTTTTGTTCTTGAATGTACTTCTTTCTGGTAGCAATCTGGCAGGAACTCCTTTTGCTGGGATGAAATTTTGCAAGCATATTCCCGCTTCAACAAATGTAGTTTTTATCTGGCAAGTAAGATTTTAAATTTTAAAAGAATATACATTTAGATACTAAGAATTCCCCTTACTAGTATTAGTGGTTTGGGGAAATCTTAGGTATCCAGGAAAATGTGCAACACAAAAACTAATCAATTACATTGTGACTTAATCAAGAATTCCTTTCCCATTCATTCCTTAAAATGAAAGTCTTAATGCATGCTAGATGAGTTCAATAAAAATATCCCATGTGAGGAAAGGTACCAAAAACTAGTATCTCACATACCAGAGGGATCAAAATAGAGTGTATGATCATGTGTTCCTGAAACACTTCCAAGGAATTATCTTGCAGTGGTTTTTGTGCAGTTGAGTTTTACTTGGATATTCAGAGTTGATACAGCAGCAGCCAAAAAAAGTTGTTCAGGTTTTCTCTTCTGTTTTTTTTTGTTTTTTTGTTTTTTTTTTTTCTATAATGGTTGGAGGGAAATTTGTTTGACAGAGTTCAACAATGTACCAAGTGCAGAGCAAAGCAATGCAAGCTAAGTGAAGAAAGTACACTTGTTGGAATAATTCAGCCAATGAAGACTTAGTTTTGTTTCCACCTTCAGTGTTTGTTCATGGTTAATCTACTTCTTCCCTGCATCCCTCTGCAGAATCAGGTTGGCCACTCATCCTGTCAAGGCATCTTCAGTCTTCTACCCAAAGTATGTCATCAACCCAGCTCTGCATGGGTTGGAGATACACAGAATGTCATTAGACTTGAGGAATACTTAATGGCATCTTTTCATGTTCTGTGAACAATGGTACAAATATTAGAAGGCCTCTGAAGTATCAGCATTAGCTGAGTAGATAAGTCAAGCAATGTGTGAAAGATGAAGCATAACTGGACACTTCAATAATTTTGAATGCTGTGCATTAAGAGGTTCTTTCCAAGTGGGCGGCTGTTACCTGTTATCTAATGGACTGGTATGGGATGGGGCAGTCTCAAAAATTTACTCAAACAACTATGTTATTTTTACACTTCTGGCAAGCATTTTGTTAAAAATAACTTTCTAGGTAAATAATTTAAAAACTCTGCAAAACTGCAAATTAGGTTTGTCCGTTCAGATTTGATAATAGTACAACAAAACCCAGAGAATCACAATCCAGGTATGTTTCAATTTCAAAACACAATATGCTTTGACTTTTTTCACCATAGGTGAAAAATATACATTCTTGCTTTTTTACATGCATAAATATTTTGTGTGTTATAGATTTGAGAAGAATTAATGTAGCAAAATACACTTTAAAATTGCAGTGTAGTTTTTTATGGCTGACATTTTGTGTCACTCACATTTGGGGTTCAGCTGTGGGTTCGCAACCTGACCTTTGTCCAGCATCAGACTACACATTGTGGTATCTTTTATTATTTCATACAGAAAAACTAAGGCGTAGTCTTCCAAACTTGTCCAGGACATCTAACATCCAAGCTGAGTCTGTGAAAAACAGCAGAAGTGACTCAAACTTCCAAGTGCCAAATGGAGGAATACCTCGCATTCAACCTCAAGCCTCAGCCAGTAAGTACCTTTAGTGCTACTTCAGGGTAAATTTCAGAATTGGGTGATGGTACTCAGCAGTCTTCCAGTCTCATGGCAAAGCAAAATATTGCATGCCACACTGGAAATGCTGATACTGATTTTTAATCAGACTTTTGTGAATGTTTTTATGGTACACAAAACTCAAAAAGTCTGATTTCTTATTAAAAGTGTCATTCATAGTTTCCTAAAAGTATCTTTAGAAATAATATAGAGAATAGAAATACAGTATTTGGGCATGTCAGAAACTGTTTTCTTTCTAGGCTCTGAAAAAACACTTAGACTATGTTTATTGCTTTTTTTAAACTAGTGAAACGCGACCTGAAAATGTTCATTTCAATTTAACCCTTTAAATTAACTCTTGTCTGCAGTTTCTTCGCTTTTTTTTTTGGCACAGGGATTATATATCCAGGTGCCAATTTTATTTACTTTAAGTGTCACTTACTTCCTAAAAAAGGTTTGGATGAACCTGTGTCTCATAAAATACATTAGACCATTGCTGGACTCCTGCTTCCTAGTTTCTTCAAAAGTTAACTGCTGATATGAGAATGCTGCTGTTCTCACAAATCTCTTGAAAATGGTGACCTTAAAGAAGCCAAAGCAAATGAAAATTAAATATTCAGTGTTTCTTTATATGTCAATATTGCCAGTTCCTGTTGTTTAAATATTTCCTGACCATTTCCTTTAAAACAAATTTCTGAATTTAATAACCTTGTGTGACATTTTCAAGGGAAGAACACATTATGAATATTTTTATGTGTAGAGCTTTGAACAATAAAAATTCTGTGATAAAAGTTCATCAGTAATTAAATATTTGACAGGAAATGTAAAATAATGTTGGTGAATTTGACTAGGGGTATTTTACCTATAGAACAGTGAAGGCATAGTAGCATACCTAGTTGGTTGTCTTAAAATTTTCAAAACAATGTGTTAAAGCTACCAAGTACCTTCAAATACAGATAAGGAATAGAGACCATACCAAAGACTACAAGATTTCTGCCTTTGTACAGACTCAGAGCAGAGGTAAGGGTTGTGTGGACAGTCAGTCCCAGGTGTGTGATGCTGTAGGAGATAGAAGTTAGTGTGACTTCACCATTGTTCATATACTTACTCCAGCATCCTTTCACCTTGGCCCTCTTCTTCCACCTTTTGCAGACACTCAGAAGGTGGGATTTCCAGCTGAAAGGACATTTGTGTAGTTCAAATGCACAACTGTTACCTGTTAGGCAGGCTTGTCAAAGTATAAAGCACTCAGAGCAGTTCGACAGCAGGTCTACAGCTGTGCTATTTCAGTGATAAGGAAGAGTTATCATATGAGCTGAAAGAAGATGAACAAAAAAAATTTTTAATAAAAATCTCTACAGATTTTATTTGGTGCTTCAGAATTGAGTGAACTGGGAAGGGAAAAGCATAGAGAGCAAGAAGGCTGGAAGGCTGTTTCCAGAATTAAAAGTATGTTCATGGTCAAACTTTCTGGAAAGACCAGACAACAGAAGTCTCAGTATTCAATATTTAGTCAATTACTTCATTGCAGGAGCCAAAGTGCTGTGATTGTGTTTATATTTCTTTTTTTCAACTTGTGGATGCATTAAGAATTACTAGGTAAATTTGCTTTTCTTTCATAGACTATTTCCCAAAAGGTGAACCACTCTAGACCAACTTACATTTAAATGTAAGTTAAATATCATTAATAAAGGCCAGATTTCTAGCTTTTACAGTTTCCCTGCTCTTACAGATGTTTGTCAGAGTCTTGCTATTGACAATCGTATAACGGTTTGTGTGTGAAGTCGATGAGTAAGTATCTTTGCTTAGTCTGGATTAAAAAATTTTCTGCAAAACTGTACATTGTATAAAAATTTCCAGAATTGTGTCCTTTTTATTGTATATTTTTTGTTTTATTGGTTTTATATTTTGTCACTTTGCACAAAGCACTGTTAAATTGCAGCAAATTTTTGTTTTCCCTTGGCAATGATTTCTGGGTCTTGGAATTTGAAGCTTCCTCATACACCTGCTAGTTTTGCATGAGCTTACCTTTGCGAGGATGCTGGCTTGCCACCTGAGGTCACTACTTTGCTCCTTGACAGATATTTGCGGTTCATAATTTACGTGCACATTTGCTGTGGCTGCAATACTGAACTTGCTATGGTTGCTGGCATTCAAAAATGAGCTAGGAATCCAGTAAGTTTCTGAAAAGGCAATTCCTCTTACAGTTTTATAGCCAAATTGTATCTCCTTGCTTACAGAAGAGAGGGAAGACACATATGATGTGTTTAGAGGTACAACTGTAAATATGAAAATATTTGCATTTTAACTTTTAGCTGCAATGTGGTGAAGAATCCAAATTGGTTTTGAAAAGAGACTGAATTAAATAGTAGTTGTAACAATCAGAATCTTCATTTACATCTGATTCTCTGTGCCATTCTGTAGAAAGTACTTTTTTTGTAATGAAAGCTAGTAAATATTTCACCTTAAAACACTGGAAGGTAAGGTAATACATGTGTTCCTCAAGGAGTAGGTATTGTCTAAATTGTTAGTGATGGGAAATCTCTGTATTTGGGTCCTATACCCCATAGATTGTACAAAACCTTAGAAGTTGTAGGGTGGCTTCCATGTAGGAGCTACCTGCTTTTGCGTTCTATGTGATGCTTTTGTATTTAGTAGCACTACGAGCACATGGATGCTTTTAAGAAGAGCTAAATACAAAACTTTCTTGAAGAGCTGTAGATTCTTCAAACTCTCAATAAAGTGACTGATTTGCTTGCCAAGATCCAACAGCTTGGCATGTTCATAGTAAAATGAGGAAGAGTTAAGTTTTGAAGAAACCAAGTAGTCCAGTTCAGTTGATAAGAAGTAAATGTAACTACTTGTATTCAGCACGCAGCAGTTGTGACAGGTCATGTCGCAGCACACAGAGCACTTCAAGAGCAGCAAGTGGTGTGGATAAACATGCACTGGGCGCTTATCTCAAACTGCATGTTTGCTCAGCATTGCTCAAATTGTACTGCCTAAGCTCTTTTCAGTGGTTCAGTGCACAGAAATGTTTTGCTATTGAGTGTCTTTTTCCTGGAGTCTCCATTGAGAAGGAAGGAATTTGATATATGCATATTTAAAATCCTTTCCATATCATCCCACATCTCACTTGGAAGAAGTGTGAATAGTGATGGGGGAAGAAAGTGCCGTGTGCAGTATCTTATTGAAATCTGAGTGGATTAGGACAAAACAAATTCAAAATATGAAGGAAAAAGCTGTTCTTCATTTTGTGTGGTATAACAAAAACACTGATTCAGTAAAAAATAGTAAAGTGGAATACTTGAGGACTGAAGCAGTCTGGCCAGTGGTCTGCCTCTGTAAATTTCTTGGAATTGTGCTCATATTTAAAGATCTTACTGTGTTTAATTGGCTGTTCATATGTATGCTTTAAAAAAAGTTTCTAGGAAGACCATGTGCCAGCTGAGTAAGAATTACATATTGCCACAGGCTATTTTGCATTAGATTCTAGTCGGTAGAAGAAATAAGGTTTTTATTAGTAGTAGGCACAGGCAGAATTTTACTGTGTTTATGAACAATTTAATTCCTTTTTGCTGTTCGTTGAACATGACAGTTTTAGTTAGTTATTAAGACTAAACTGAATGGACTGCCTAGTCATAATTTCAGCATGACGTTAAAACACATGGTGAATTTTTTATAGTTCATCAAATACTGTGTATTTTGCACTGACTGAAGGATAGGAAAGGTGTTAGTAATCATTATATGCTATCAAACAAAAGGATTAACTAATATTAGGAATCAAATTGTTCCTCCCCTGCCTTCTTTATAGTGATATTCACTAATTGGTGATGGGATTATTTCTTACTTAGGGTCAGGATCTTTTTGCACAGCTGCCCCCCATCTTTCTTCCTTCTCACTATGGAAATAAGCCTTGCTAGCACAATCAGTTTTATGCTGGTATAAAAACTCCGTATACTGAGATAAGCAGAGATGTTTATTCATACATTATCATTTTACGAAGTCTCTGTGTAGTCAAAGCTTTATTTCATTGACTACTTTCCTCCTTCCCCCCCTTAAATATGCTGCGATGGAAATGGGCTGAGTCAATGCATTCCTTCTGGCAATAAGTAATTCTCTCCATGCCAAGATTCTGCAGCTCTCGGAACATTGGCTTCTCTCTTGGTAACTGGTAGGTAGTGAGATCATTTCAAGGCAGTACTAGCCCTTGAATGTTACTAGACAAAAGGCAGGGCAAGGGAGCAAAGGAGCAATAAAAACCAATTTCCATCATGCTGTGTACATGCTGGCAGCTCATAAATCTTAGTGTTAAGTCTTCATTTTAAGTCCTCTTGCATACCTTTTGAAGAGGGGAGAAAAAAGACATCTCTCAAGAAGGCTTAAGTCTTCATAACTGAAGAATATGATTTGTTTATATGATGATCATATTAGACAAAGATTTATGCCTTTGTATTGTGTTAGAATATTTTTTTAAAACACTTACAAAATTAAAAATTTAGTCCTGCTAGGTCAAATACAACAGTTTAATTTTCATCTTTGTATCTAATCTTGCTGTCATATTGCTGTAGCATGTTTGCTAGGTGGCTTGTTCTCCCTTTGGTGTTTTAATTTTTGTTTTGCATTTCTGGGCTTTTTGCCCTGCAAGAAGCTTTATTCTTACCAAATCCGCGCATTTTGCACTGCAAAATTTCTGACACACTCCTCTGCAACTCTTTGTCATCAAGAGCAAGCACCATTCACAAAACTCCATCACTTCCAGAGTCATAACAGCTTTTTGAGTGTTTTACTCACACTGTTCCTTGATGCTTCACAAGTGGATGCAATTCTGAAATTCCCAGTAAATTTAGTTTTCTTATCTTCTTAGACAAATATAACACTTCTTGTCTTTCAACAGCTCTGCAAAGGCAGAAAAATTTGCCTCGTGCTGCCTTCAAAACCAAACAGTTCCTTCCAACTCCATCTGCAAAAGGAGGTAATTAACTTACAACCTCTTATCAAGCTCCAGCAAATCTCAGATAATAGTTTGCCTGCATTAAATCTCACATGTTCTAGTTTAATAAACTTGCTCTTACAATTACTGTAGAGATTAACCAAGTGGTCTTTGCTGTATGAAAGTTAACTTCTTGGTCTAAATACTAAAAATAAACTCTGTGTTACATTGGAGATTGAATTTTGAGATAAAAATCCAAGGAATGGTGACTTTCTGACATTAATCAGGAAATATGGATCAGAAGAGTAGACTCCTAAATACATATTCACTAGGTCTGTATTTGTGTAGGATCCAAAATACAGTTTTGAAAACAAAAATTGTAAAAATATTCATACAATTCTTTGTGCTGGAAACAAAAGCTAACAAATTTATCCTTGAAAAGATTAGTGTAGACTATTAACTTACTTTGCACGTACTTGTGCTTTCTCTTTTCCTCACAAAACCAGAAGGTTAATCCCAACATAGATGAATTAGTTTTTCTGACTGAAGGAATCAGAGATTCTTTTATATAATATTCCAGTTTGCTAATGGCTGAACTTGGCTGGTTTTTTTTTTTTGTTTTTTTGTTTTTTTTTTTTTAAAGAAAATGAAATACTGAGTGTCTAATCCAATTAGACACTTTTATCTAATTTTTTATCAGCTCTGGCAGCCTTGTGTGTGACACTGCCTCAGTTTCACACTTAAGGTAAACAATTCTGGTTTTAAGCGTAGTTGGTCTGTTGTCTATTACAATCAAGAAGATCTCATTTTAAAGATCATACTACACTTGAGACTAATTTGTAAGCTTGTAGATGTTAGAATCCTTTAAGCATTGAAAGTCATTGGTGCAGACATGAGGGGGCTAGCAGAATGTATGTGTTTCTCTCGAGGCTTAACAATGCCAGCTCCTTTGAGTCATCTTCATGCCATGCAGAAAGTTTTAGCCAAGTATGATGACTGTGAAACAGATTCCCATGTCTTAAGAGGAAGTCTCTTAACAGTTTTCATACTTCATACCAGATGGAGTAAAGTTCTCATAATGTTCTGCTTTGGCACAAGACCACCATCACTGTTCCTCTGCAGAGCTTTATTTCCTTTCTTTCCTGTTGGCCATGCCTTTCTCTGGATATATGGAACACTTATTAGGTCAATGGCCTAGTCTGAACCTGTAGGAATGTACAGAAAATTAGCTTTTCTTTGAGTTTATATTATTTGTAAAAATTTCTTAAACCTTAGAGAATGAGGAACAGAGCACATTGTGCTGCCAGTTATATGTCCCAGTTTATGGCTGTTGTCATTCCATACTGCAAATGAGAACCCTTTCAGTTACTTGGTCTTTTTCAGTTATTTGCTGTTTTACAGTCCATAATGTGTTGGTCTTCTTTCTTCTGATCTGAGATCCTCATGAGTATAGAAGTATTTAGCAGTAATGAAGCAAGATTTTCCTTTCAGAAAAATGAACAGCTGAGCAACAATTTATTTTACCTTCTTAAAATACTGTTCATTATATAGCTTGACACCTTTCACACACATGTTGGCTTTTTTTTTACCACTTTGTGGTAACATCTCCCCAGCACCTTCTCTTCTCCAGGCTGAAGACCTCCACCTCTCTCAACCTTTCTTCATAGGAGAGATGCTCATCCATGCTTTCTACCTGCTCCAACAGGTCCACATCTTTCCTGTAACTGACAGATCAGTTTATTGATTCCTATAGTTATACCTCATCTGTTCTTTCATGTTGGGCTGATTCATCTCATCATGATGGTTGTGATTTAACAACTGCATTAGAATTTAATCTGTTTTCAAGTTGGTGTGCAGCAGCTGGCCTTGGAGTGCAAGCCAAATAAGTTTGCAGCTTCACAGCATCCTACTTTGCCACATGGAGATCTCGTGCTCCCTGCCCACAATCCAGGACAGAATCCAGAGAGGGTAGGACATCTAAATGTCATGACTGCACCATGCCTTTTTCTTTTGGTTTTTTTTTTTTTGGTTGCCAGATGTTTTAATTGTAGTTGTTTCTAGTTTACTTTATAAGGAGATTGAGTTGTGTAAAGTTATTAAGCACTATCCTTACATATTTACATGTTTTTGTTAAACATGGATCAGCTAAATACTATATATGGGCACGCAATTATCAAATAGTCTGTGAGGCAGTACCTCACTCTTTGTGATCCTGTCTTACAGATAAGCCACCTGATTACAGTGAATATCCAAAACTGCTGAGACCAAATTCTTTATCTGTAGAACAGAATTATTAGGCAGCTTGCCAGACTGCATCATGTGGACTGCTCTGGAAGACAATTCATTCCTTTATGTGCAAGAATGAATATAGCTCTCAGCAATGTCTGCAATGCTGTGCTGACAGGAAATGTTTTATGAATTGACAGCTCAAGTTTGCAGCATGGTAAAATATGGTCAGCAGAAGGTTAGAGAGAATGGAGAAGACTGATTTACTGGATCCTTACTTCCACTGGGAATGTGACAAGCTTTCTTAGTTGCAACTTTTTGTTGCTTATATTCTGTACCTAAAAACCTCTTCCCTTTTGTGCCTGTAAGAGGCCCAAAGCTATATTCAGTTTTCATACACTGGCATTGCTCTGTTGGTAGCTGCCAACATGGTGCTGTGTTTGTGTTCTGAGCATAATAATGAGGAGTTCAGTGATAAAAGCTCCTATATTTACACTGTAGAGTCACTTGGAAATTCTGCAGATTTGATTGCATCAATATTACAGGTGAGGTCACATTTTAAAAACTTACAATATATAATCTATCTTAGTCCTAGGAGCACTCTGATGTTCTTCTTGTCCAGTCATTCTGTTGTTAATGCTTTCCTTAATCCATACTCTGGCTTGATGCCAGCTTTTATTTTAAGGTTTTTTACTTAATCTCCCTGCCACTTAGCAACTGTCATGTGTTTTTGACCTCTCTGTCACCTTTTCTTGTCAGCTTTTCCCATGAGCGGCTTCATGCTGTGTTTGGTATTGCTATCAGGGGAAAGGCCCCCTTGGGTAATCCAGAAAGGAATCAAATCCAATTCACATCTGTAATGAGGTATATATTAATCTTCCTAGACATCCCCTACAAGAAATGGCTTCAAAATACAATCTCAAAACTACCAGTTCCTCTGTACCCCATTTAGGATGCTACATTCCTGCATTACTCATCTCCTTTATCACTCCTCATGTTCTTACTGGATCTACCTTGAAAATTATAATAAAAGCTGTGTTAAGGACCAGCTTCTTCATGTATAACATCTGTCAAAAACAATGCAACTTTGGTCTCGGTATAAAAGACTTATTTAGTAGAGGAAAGAATAGTTTATGCAAATTTACTAAATGTAAACTTGGTTTTGTTACGTGATTGATTTTATCATCCTGTGTTGACTCTTACTGACCCACCCTAATCAGTTTGAAAAGCTGGCGAAATTTCATTCCATTACTAAGATTATGGGCTAATTTAAGTATTCTGTTCAGTCATAAATGATGCATAATTTGAAAATATTTCTCATACTTGTGAAGAATTATGCTTATGGTTTGGCATTATCAAAGGACTGTTGAATATTCTGTCTTACTGACCTATCCCAGAAAGGACTTGATAACAAAACCTTGCATACTAACTCAGGTACAAAGTACTAGAAAACAGGTATTAGCTATAAACAGGTATTAGTCATAATTTAGGTAAGACTTGTAAGAAGAGGAAGGCAATAAATTGTTAGAGTTGTCTGGTGTAAAGTTTCATAGCAGCACCTTAACCTCTTTGGTGTTGGGGGTTGGCTGATGTCATCCTTAATCCAAACTACAGCATTACACCAGTTACTAGGAAGAAAATTAACTTTATCCCAGCTGAAACCAGGACACCTGACTCCATCTTTTTTTTTTTTCCCATCTGCCAGAAAATGTCAGATGTAACCATATCTTTAGATTAATTCTAATTCAGTGGTTACAAAGAACAGCATAAAAGAAACACCAAGATGCTCTGTGCTCAAAATTTCATCATTGAAGGCTAATACACACTTTGAATCTATTTAAAGACTGTGTCACAATAGAATACTGTATTCTTCAGCATGTTCTTTCACGGATGGGAATTAAGTTCACATGTTTCTGAAGCAGTTAAATTTCTTCTTAAGAAATACCTTCTCTGTTTCTTTTTACTTAACTGATACAACAGTTATAGCCTGACTAAGATTACTTACAAATCCAGATAAATGTTTGTAGTAAGCAAAGAGGGCATTAGAGTTACGAAATCAAAAACACATGACAAAGAGGACATCTGAATTCCTGTTTCTCATTGCTGCTTGATTGGCTGTATTCCATTATACATTCCATATTGTTTGTATAATCACAAAGTAATTTCCAGCTTTTAATTTCAGTAATATTGTAACATAAGCTGAAAGTAATTTCTGTATTTTCCAGTCCCTTCTTCGAGTAAATTCCGCTCTCCTGCGGCACCGTCTCCCTTAGCTCTCCGGCAGCCAGTTAAAGCGTTCAGTAACCATGGACCCGGCTTGGTTGCCTCTCCAGAAGCCGCTCAGCTGACGCACAGTAGTTCCTCACCGGGGCCTCTTGCAGCCCAGAGCTCAGGCTTGCCGAGCCCTGCCAGCAGTATTAACAGTACTACCCTTACCAGACCAGCAGGGATGAGGAGTGGTTTGCCCAGACCCAGTGCCCCTTCCACAGGGGGCATCCCAGTGCCTCGCAGCAAACTTGCACAGCCTGTTCGCAGGTGAGTCTCTCACAGGTAGTCTTAGGTTCAAGTTGTCAAAATGAATTTTGTACACTGTGCATTTGTGCTGCTTCTTCTTGCAATTGTTATTTTGACCTCAAGGTCTTCAGAACAGAAATGTTGATCTCCATGTGAAGTATTTTCAAAATAGTTTTGAATCCAAACTGAGAGAAAAAGGTTCTTGAATGAGAGAGTGAAGGTGAATGAGTGAAATTGGTAATGAAAGATACTGAACTAAGTAAATGAAGTCTTAGTTTGGGCAGAGAAGGAAGCAAGAATTTGTCTGCATGTGGTAAAAAGTTACCAAAATACAGCTGGCAAGAGAAAATTCACTTGTCTGAAGTTAGAACTACTTGCCTCCATAACTCACTCTATGGTGAGAGTAGTTTCTTTCTTTGGGCAGCTGGAAGCTTCCAGATGGAAGATGCACCAAGACAGAGCAGACATCCGTAGCATTTGCTAAACTTAACATAAAAATCACTGCAGTTAACCCACAGGATGAAACAGAATTTTTAGCTTAAACATAACTGTGCTAGCACCCAGCTGTATAGGTTGCTCGATGTCAGTGTCTTTTCAAACACTCCTGCAAGAGAGACTGTAACTGTGAATGTCAGTTTTCACTAAAGGTGTCAAGTAGAAGCTGACATAAGCAGTCATTTATGAGAAATATTAAGAATCTCCTTAAACGAAAGGGAAAAACAATTAGTCTCTAGTACTGTAAAGATGAAAGGGTGGTGAACAGCACAGTGGAAAAGTTCTGTTCTGCAGTGAGTGCTGGGCAGGGGAATGACAGGCAACTGTCAGAGCACTGACTTTTGTAGCTGGAGCCTGCACTGGTCAGCAGTATGGAACTTTGTGTAATAAAAAGCAGTTGTTTTGCCAGGAATTTGCTATTAGTAGTGAAGTGTGGTTGTCTAAATCACAGCTTGTCTTACAGAGAAGTGTTTCACGTACTAAACTTTTTAAAAATTGACTTTTTTTTTCCTTTTTTTTTTTAAGTTTGCATGCATAAGATGAAGGGAAACAGCCCCAGCTTGCACCAGGGAAGGTTTAGATTGGATATTAGGGGAAATCTCTTCTCCAAAGGGGTTGCCAAACATTGGAACAGGCTGGCCAGGGAGGTGATGGAGTCATCTATTCCTGTAGATATCTAAAAGATGTGTAGATGTGGCACTTTGAGACATGGTCTAGTGGTGGACTGGGCAGTGCTGAGTTAGTGGTTAGACTTGATGATCTTAAATGTCTTTTCCAGCCTAAACAATTTCATGGTTCTGTAATGCAGACTCTGTACACAATGCAATAATCAAGTTTCTATGAATGTCAGATTTTGATGTAAGCAAAATGTAATTCTAAACAAGGATTTGCCTGGTTATGTACGTCACTGAAAAAATGATCTATTTTAGGTGGAAGCAGATGAAGTTTGCATTTTCACAGAGTATAATAGTAAGAAATTTTCTGTCTATTTATTTATTTAGCCTTTTCTCCTGGCATGGTACTTGCCAAGATACAACACATGCAACCTGAAACTGGAAATACTCCGGGGTTTATCTTAAGTAAATTGTATTGCAGAGAAGTAAATGAATGAAGTGTCTATTTCAGTTATTTATAAAGTGTTTAAATTCTTATGTATTGAAGATAGAGACTTCAACAGATATGTGAAACTGAAAAACATCTCATTTCATTTTAGATCATTACCCACTCCCAAGACATATGGCAACGTGAAAGATGAGAGTTGGAAAGATGGCTGCTACTGATCTGCACAGCTTAATGCAGAGTTCCAGTGCTCATGGATACTTCCTCACCAGGCTAAAAGACAGCTTGATTAAACAAACTGTTCAGATATGACTCTTGGGATTTGTAAAAATTCCAAACCTCTGTCTCTTAATTAGCACAAACTGGCAGAGATTATTATAAAGCAGCACTTTAATGACATCTAACATCAGATGTTTGGTGGTCATACAATCACTTCTACATTAAATTGCTATCAGTACTGGGGGCTTTTTATTGCTTGCTAAAATGTTATCAATATGAGCATTTATGAGAGTGGCCAATGTCAGGGCAAAAATGAATGAATGCCAAAGAAATGCCCATCTTGAAAAACAGCAAGGATAACTATCAACATACATTATCCAAACTTCATTTTCAGCCTGTTTTAACTCAGCAGAAAGATTGGTGAATATGTACTATTGAAATAAGGCTACATGAATCAGAGCTAATGCTCTGATTGCAGACTGCTACAGTGCTAAAGAAATGTTGCTTTAAACAATTGTTTGAGATCCCATCTGGGACTGGGTATGTCCTCCAGTACTGCAGGGAGAATCAGCAGTTACTCTGAAGGATTAGGCGGAAGAGGGGGCCGTAGCCATGACTTTTATCACATTAAAAGGTTTGAATGTAGCAGACACACACAATGCAATAGTATAGATTACATCTTTCCTATGTTGATTTATTGGCTTTACCTACTCTTACGTGTGATTGCCAAAAGGGCTCAATATCAGTTGTACAATCTTTCTAACCTTAAATTCCTGGCTCAGGAAAGATGGCCTTCACTATTGTAGCCACATTTTTAACACATGGCTTGCTATTTGGGGAAAACTTTTTTAATAGCAGGTTTCCTTGCAAAAGAAAGAGCAAGTGATAATTTTGATTTGTTCTAATACCATACCACTATTCTTGCAGCCTGCAGCAACTGTAAATGCTGATAGTTAAGGAGAAGGAAACACAACTATGCACTTGTAACATACAAATTTTAAAGGAAATGAGTTGACTCTTGATGCCAAATGATATTCATTTAGGTGATGTTCCATGGTATGAGGGAGTTTTCTGTATCCTATTTTTTTACTTTCATCCATTTCGTAAATTGGTTTATTTTAAATTGTAAATATTTTTACAGAAGATATTGCCCATGTAAGTGTGTTTAAAGATGTACTTTGCCTTACATATGTGTATCTTACATTACTGGTAACAGAGTATGAAACCTGCTATGTCTGTTTACAAGCTATTAAACTCCTCTGGTGGCTCTGACTTACTCTAACACATTTTGCT
Source organism: Eopsaltria australis (assembly GCA_034509425.1). Lineage (NCBI taxonomy): Eukaryota > Metazoa > Chordata > Aves > Passeriformes > Petroicidae > Eopsaltria > Eopsaltria australis. Next base: position 883,136 of record JAVTVJ010000253.1, on the reverse strand, counting down.
CAGAACAACTGATATATTTAGCATGGAACCATTGTTTTCTGTTTTGGAAGACATCATGCAAAAATCTGTAGCTAAAGTTGTATTGGGTGAGACTAGTTAAGTGGAAGGGATTTTGTTTGAAGGTTTTTCAGTATTCTGGATGTACAGTTGATGAAGTAAGAGAATGTGAATGGTATATCCTTTGTGCAATGACTGACAAACACTACAACTCGGATTGGACGGTAGGTAGCCTTCAACCCCATTAGTTATCTGAGTTTGGGACTACTGGTGTATTTTGCCTCCCACCACTAAGAGGATAACTAATCCTGAAATTCTAGCACTTGAATTTTAGGCCAACATTAACATATTCCTGGATGAAAAGCCATGCAATACTACTTGACTTGGAAGAAACCAAATAGGAAGGAGTGGAGACTAATTTACAACTCAAACTACTCAAGCAAGCTCTGGGTTGATGGGTGACTTCACACTCCAGACCAAGATCTGTGCTAAGACTTCAAAGTTGGGGTGTCAAATACACTGTAGTTGTCAGATTTCAGCAGAAACCACCTTTCACCAGTACAGAGCAGTACATACCACTAATCTAGCCTTGAGTCACCTGCAGGTACAGGGAATGGATGTCAGTATCTCACGTCACTGTTCAGCAGAAGACAGGACTAGATCAAATGTGCATATTCCCAGTAAAGCTTGAATTGTAATATTTCAGCATTTTATAAATCAATGCTGCAGTCTTCACTGAAGAAAGGGGAATTTAAATTGGTGGATTTGATTAAACTTCGCTTGACTTACAAATTTTGAAAGTCAGTTTAGGTGATGATATTGGGGGTTTTACCATGGCTGCATCAAACTTGTGTACGTTTCCTTAAGTTAAGTAATTCATCGCTTGGGTAAATTCAGCTTGAGTTTTATAGGGATTTTTTTCTCTGCTGTTCCCCCCGAAATACAGCAAATGACTTCCTGAGAAGACAGACTGTCTGTTTGCTAGAAAGCCTTTGTGCATTACCAGTTCATTGATATCAGGAAATCATGGGGCTCTGTGTTTAGAGATTTACTGCAGAATTGTGGAAATACGGATTTGATAAAATAGTGCCTATGATTTACTTAACTTATGTTTGATATAGTAGTAAGGGTTTTATGAATGTGGATTACTTTTTGTGCCAACAGCTTGGAATTGATGTATGTGTGTAGGCAGAAGGATTTATTCTGCTCCCAAAGTTATTTAATTTTTTTGTGTTTGAATGTTTTTGTAAGTGTTAAAAGTGTAAAAAAATATATAAAATATTCTTACCACAGAATACTTCCTGGATCATTAATTTTGCAACAAAGTGTTTTTAAAAGCTTTCAGAAATTTAGAGAATATTATTTGATGGCTTTTTTGTCTGGTTGGTTGGGTTGTTTTCAGGAACTTTTTTAGAGGTTACCAGTATTGGTTTCTGTAATTCATGAACTGAGTACAATACTGTATTTGGGCGAAATCTGCGATTTCATAGACAGAGGTGGACTTGTGCCTCTGCTCTGGAAGGACCCTGCATAGTTCAGTCTTACATGAAAAACTAGTCTAAATTTTCATCCAGAGTGATTTGTATGGCCAGTTTCAAGTATACAAGCCTGCCTTTCCATTTTTTTCAGGATTTGTGCTCACTTTGCTCATTCAGACCACCACATGTAACAGAATTTTGATTTTGAAAATTCTGAAAATTGAGCAATGTAAAAGTGTACCTTACTAAGTCCTCTTGGAACTGATAAGTACACATTTTATCTACCTTCTACATGAATGCCTCCATCTTTGGCTCACACACAAGCAAGAAGTTACTTTTGAACTTGGTAACTTTCTTTAATCTGCATTTTGCTACAAAGCAATGGATGCAGTAGTAATGTGAATGCCATCTTTGTGGTATCTTGGTATTTATTAAGGGCAGGTTTGATTCTATTTGGTAGCCACTTAACATTAAATTTAACAAAATTTAAGCTGTAAAACTGCTAGTTAATTATTTATCCATCATAGTCCCCTATTTTGTAATTAAGCCAGTAGGTTAAAATGTTTCCCCCTAGTTAGCTGATATATTTATGTAGAACTGGCTTCAGTCCACCTGCTTCTAAAAGTCACTTTTTAGTCATGCAAACACCATTTGCACTTCTCTTTTAGTAGGTTTCTGTAACAACCTCTTCTATATTAAGCTGTTGTTTATAATTAGTATCTTCACTGTATTGCAAGACTGAAGATTAGAAATAGTATTTTTCTTAGTTCTCTTATTTTGAGGGAAGGTGTGACAGCTCCTTTGGGTCCTCTTACATTTCATGTGTGTTCCTCTCTAGAAGCCTGATTGCAGTGGTGAAGAAAAATAAATGATGAACGTGTAAGGAGGCAGAAGGCTGAAAATGCTTATGTGCTGGTCTTGAGATGGCTGCAGAATGCACAATTTAATAATTTAAAACTTAACTTTTCCTTCCTCAGAGGTATTTGCATTAAAATAGGTATGGGAAATGACCGTGTCAGCAGTATGTCTGCAGTTCTCCCTCTTTTGATTTGAACAGAACAAACTAGATTTAATGTTTACTTTTGAGTAAAACAGGCAACATGTGAGGTTGGTTTGATTTAAGAAACAAACGAGAAGCCCTACCTGCTCCTGCCTTGCATTTACGCTCCTGTGCAGTCCGAGTCTGACACCTACAGGCAGCCTGTCTGTACTTGTCCTGCTCAGGAAGGAGAGGCTGGGATTCTGCTGCTCCCAGGAGCATCCCTGTTTTACCCACAACTGCCCAGTAAGAGGATGCTTTTGGCTCTAATAGTTAACTGAAAGGAGCAAATCTTACCAGACCCACTCTCCACTAGATTTTTTTACAACTATTTTCAGCTGTGATACCACATAGAGTAGTGCTGTGTGTCACTGTCCTCTTTGCACTAAATGATAAATTCTCTTGGGACCATGTTAAGCACTTAGAAGGATGTAAAACGTAACTGTAGGGGTTAAGCTGATTTGTGGCTCTTTAGCATTGATTTAAAGTAACAGGTAGCAAAAAAGACTTCTTTCCAGCAAAGTGATTCTTGAACTTGGTGCATCATCCACCTGTTACAAACTGAGTTTTTTAAAAAAATTAGATTTGAAAGCTGGAATGCCTGAGATCTCTATGAAGTGTGGAACTCTCAAGAGATGAAAGTGGACTGTATCTATCAGCTGACTAAACAAAAAAAGATATTTATATTGTAATCTGAGCTTCTGTCAGCAGCAGCCTAAGTAGAGGGAATCACATGGTCGGAAAAGACCTCTGAAATCATGAAATCCAACCAAGTGCCATGTCCAGTCTTTCTTTCAACACCTTCAGGGATGGTGGCTCCACTACCTCCCTGGGCAGCCCATTCCAATGTCTAATTTTCTTCCTGTTAAGAAAATTCTGTGTCCAACCTCAACCTCCCGTGGCACAGCCTGGGGCTATGTCCTCTTGTCACTAGTTGAGTGGGAGAAAAGACCAATCCCCAACGTGACTACAACTCGGGCAGTTGTATAGAGGGATAAGGTCTCCCCTGAGCCTTCTTTTCCCTAGGCTAAACACCCCCAGCTCCCTCAGCTGCTCCTCATAGGACTTGTGCTCCAGACCCTTTGCAGCTTTGTTGGCCTGAGAGCAACGAAATCATGTAAATCCATTTTCTTTTGAAAATAGTTTTTATAACCTAAACAGTAAATAGAGTAAATAATAGCTTTATAACTAGCAACAGTAAAGCTTAAAAGAGAGAGGCATGTGATGCCTTCTCCCCCAGCATCTTCTCCTGCTCCTTGTGTTGCATGGAATGAGACCCCGAAACTTAAATTGTATAAGTTTGGAGGTAGATATGTTTAATTGATTTTAATCAGCGCCTATGGACACATGTGCCATCAGTCGCCCTTGCTTCTACATTTATTTCCTAAAATATTACATATGCATTACATTTCCCAATACCCCTGTACATATTCATGACCTATCCCGCATCATATTATAATGAGTTTAAAAGTCATTTTCATGTGCTTGCGCCTGCTCAGTGCCTCCTGGTGGTCGTGGGCTGGCGTCTCTGGGATGAAGTAACGAGTCTTCCTCTGGTCACCTTGACTCCTTGCACATACTCTCTGGTGTCTTGGTCTTATTCCAAGCTCCAAGGCTAGTTTTGGCCAGTTTTGGGGTCCAGAAAGCAGGAACCAAGTTACAGTGTCTTCCTTTTCATAACGGTCTTTCATCCTCCTGCCTTATTGTAACAGACATGATAGATGTTAAGCAGGTGGCCCATAGCGTTCCAGGAAGCAACTCCTTATACTATTTCTTAATCCTTGATAAATGCCAAGCAGGTGCCCCGTAGTGATCCAGCAAATGGCTCCCCAAACTATTTCTTAACCCCGAACTTTCTTGTATCACTTGCTGTTTTTAAATTATCCCTGAAAGCTTGCTTCCATTGGCACAACAGTATGGGAGAGGGAAGACAATACACCTGTTGGGGTGAGTGGGATATGCCTTACTGAGAAGGTGACTTTGTGGTTCATCCCCAGTGCCACTCGGCTGCTGGTTATCATGCACAATGCGCAGAATACAGACTATATATTATTTTCCATTCTGTTCTTTTCCATTCTCTTTGCCATGATTTTCTTGAGACTTGGAAAATTGCAACCTTTCACAACTCTGCTATGACAGGCTGATTAGAAACCTCACTAGTGCAAAGAGCTTGGATTAATGTCAAACTATTGGCCCCCCATGCAGCACACGATCTCCAGAAGCCTGATACCAGCTACCCACACCCTCCTCCAGTGGCAACGCTAGGGTTTCTTTCGTGGAAACTACACAGTAACAGGAAGGTGAATAAAGACACTTCCGTTCTGCATTGTTCTCCACCTCTGCCCCGCCCAAGAGAAAAAGGTGCTTATTAAATGTGGGAATACTCATCAGTGACTTGACTTAGGACTCTCTGTGGCCTTGGCTGCTTAAAGCCACAAAGGTGATCAGGAAACAGCTGGGGTGTGATGTGTTGGTGGTGGAAGAGTGGTCAGGGTAGGGAGCCGGCATTCTGGGATTTCCCTAGTCTCCTGCTCTTCCCAGGCACCTGCCTTGGCCACTGACGGATCAGCTACTGGGTTGGATGGGGGGCCCTTCTCTAACACCAGCATCACCGCACTGTAACTCCCAGCAGTCTCCTCCATTTGCCTCATAGTGCTCTTCGTAAGTTAATTGTTTCCTTTTAGACATTATCAGCAAACAAAATTGCACAACCACTACAAAAGCTTAGTTATCTGACCGATCCTTACCTTCCTTTCACTCTGCAGGGTTAACACTACTGTGTGAATTTTACAGCTGTTGCTGGTCTCTGTGCTGCACATGAGTGCCAAAATGCTGCCAGGAGAAAGTGATGCTGGACCAAGCTCTGAGTTACAGTGAGTTTGGTTTCTGTTCAGGGCAGAGGGTAAAGCCAAATGTGCTGCTGGCTGACTGAACCCGGTACGGGCCAAATTAAAGGCAGTGTAAGTGTTCTTGTTCAAAGCTGTTTGTCTTAATGAAGGGCAGCAGGACAGAGTATCTTGTGCCACCATAAATATATCTTCTGTTGCTCTCCTCCTTTAAAAATAAAAACGTTATTGAAGCACTTGCTACCATTTTGAGTCCCCTCTCAAAGAAAAAGGAAATAGAGGAAGATCAGGCAAACCCTCTGCTTTTCATGCTTTGCCTCAGCTCCTGTCTTAGCCTCATATTTCTCAGCTCTACAGTCTTCCATTTACCCTACATTTACTCACTCAACTACTGCGCCCAAGGCAGGATTATATTGTTTCTGTGCATCGATTCCCCACCGGGCTAATGCAGACACAGAAAATCGCTGTTAATGCCGCTTCAAGTGACCTGTCTTCAAAGGACTCATGAAAACCTTGTCCTGAATCTCATCCCTTTAAAACCAAGCCTGTATGTCAGAGACAGCAACGTGGTATTACCACCATCACAGCCTCAGGAAAGCAGCTCGGAGCACCGCCCTACATCCATGGCCAGCCCTGCCGGCAGGAACCGGCAGCTCCTGAGCCACGGGATGTCCCTGCCCGCACACACAGCACCGCAGCAGGGTCGCGGTGCAGCTCCCTGCTGCGGGTGCAGCTGCCCAGCCACAGCAGCCATTGGTAACACCAGGCACGGCTGCTGCAGGGCCAGCACTGCTGGTTCAGTGCACACAGACCTCCTGAATGTCCGTGGACTCAAAGAAATAATTCGTTACAGTGCAAGAGTGGGCTGTAGAAGACCCGCAGCTGGTTCCCTGCTCTGCCATACACTCCCGAGGGCGCTCGTTTACTTTCTTGAGGCTAAATTCATCACCACTGACGTGACCCCCAGGCTTCCTGGCTGGCGTGCTGGGAGCGAGGGGCAGGTGGCTGCTGCTAGAGAAAGGGACGGCCAGTCAGTTCGTATCTGGTCTGATACAGCGGGGTAAGTTAAGAACAGAAATTTGGTTGACCTCGGTTTATGAGTCCAAATGTCAGAGAGCAGATAATATATATTGTAAATGTCAGAGTCAAGGGATTTTTATTTTCCCTTTAAAAGAACATCAACAAAGATTTAGTGCCTATTGATGCTGCCATTCACACAGGCTCAGCATGAACGGTGCTGCTCATGTACACAAATATACTGGAGAAATATTAAAGGGACTTGCTTAAAGTCATGGATCTGGTAAAGCACCCAAGCCCAGCTCAGCCTTCTTCAGCAGTACAAGGCTTTGATAAAGTCTGGCAAATTCAGGCTACCTTTGCCAGAGCAGAACACAGGGATTTAATTGACACATGTGGGCTTCTCACCTTTACAATTTATCCCCACATGAAAATTTGCCCAGGGAAGTGAAACACAATTCTCTGCAGGTCCTTGCACCCAGCCACCAGTGCCAGCTCTCATGCCCAGTGGTCCACTGTCAGTGGAAGAAATGGAAAATTTCATTTACAAAGCCACCTCACAACTTACTGCTCAAGACTTCTTACTGTGTAGTAGGCTCTACTGATTTTGTACCCCATTTCCCCACCTTCACAAAGGTACAACATCAGTTTAAGACTCCTTTCCCCAGCCCAAGTGCCTCAATGGCAGAACTGAAGCACAAAAAACAGGTGTTCCTTGTTAAGGAGCTCCTACCATGTACCCTCTCCAAGGCCTTGATTCAGCCCACCTCCCGCACTCCTCCCCTAGGCCATTTCTCTGTGCTGCCCTCCAACCTGGAGCCTCTCAACTATTTTCATTAACAGATTCTGTCTGTGTGCTCCCACTTTCTGCATCCTTCTCATTATGAAGATAATTAAATATTACTAATTACCAAAATAAGTCACTGAAATCTGCCTGCCAGAAGCCTTTCAAAATTCGAAACAACTGGTAAGGTACGTTTATAACCTATTTATGTACTCTTTTTAACCCTTCTATTTTTCTGTCTTTTTTTTTGCCTTTTATTACTCTAATAAATACTGTAGGGTTTTCTTTTTCCTCTTTGCTTTCTACCAGGACTCTTGAGACACTAGGGGGTGATCTTGCTTTCACTGTGCTTTTCCATCCCAAATTTGGTCTAGTTCAGCTTCAATTCACCATATTGTTCTGACCATTCACTGAATTGCCCATAACGTCCTGAATGTAATTAATAGCTGCATTTATGCCAGGAAAGCCCTAGTCTAAGAGAAGATGAAGCCACACACAGCTGCCCATAAAAACCACCTCTTTGTGGAGTCTGGAACACCCCCATTTAGGCTTTTTACTCAGCGTTATGTAGATTTAAACACCCTTAAATTGTTTAGGATTTCAGAAATATTTTCCAGCTAAATATGTAGCATCACACAGCAACATCTGAGGACTCTGGGATGCAAAAAGGCTTGTATTATAGAGCTACTCAGAGATGGCATGGATTACACAAGACATACACCCCCTCTCCTCTTGCCATGGCACTTAGCACAGCACTCAAGTAGAGCCTACCCCCAGAGCAGCTCCTCTGAGCAACCCAAGCACAGCGATGAGCCACCAATTCCCACTGGCACGGCTGTGAAATTACTGGAGGGGTTGGGAATCTGTGTGGCACCAGGACTGCTTCTGCTTTGGAGTAACAGCAGTGACTGCAAACTGATGCAGTTACTACTCTGCAACAGGGAGCATGGGTCAGTCATCTTTTCTGCAGAGCCTAGCTTCTCAGGGCTTCCAGATTTGGGCATTTAATCCAAAAAATCTCCTGAGAAGAGCTCAGCTGCGACATGCATTTTTGCACAAGCAACAGTGAAATTTGCACTGGTATATTAGTGCTTCCTACGCTGGTTGACCAAGTGCTCTTACTGTTTGTTATGTCCTCAAAATTAAATTTTTGGTTATTTAAGGTCTTTCTAAAATCCCCTTCTGCGTTCTCAGATAATATCTTTCATTATCTAATAAAGGCTAAGATCACTGCCAAAAATGTCTTGAATGTCAAAAGGCCTGGGATGCTAACAGTGAGTGCCAGTATGCTGCAGGGACAGGGAGCAGCCACAAGCTATGAGACAGCCTCTCCACTTGAAGGGAAAATGGCTTGGACACCTTTCCTGTGCCACTGAATCAAAGGGTTTAAAGAAGCCCTTATAATGAATCGCTGCTTGCTGGAGGAACCCAGCAAGTCTCCTCCCTGCAGAGTCTCTCTGGCAGCAGAATTGGTGCGTCTGTAGAGACCGAAGGTGATTACTCACTGCTTATGGCAGGTCCTAAGGAGGGTTTCAACAATACCACTCAAACACTTCAGGAAGCTACAAGTGAAAATCGATTCTGTGGATGTTTGGCAGTGGTAGAGAAACAGAAGTTTTTTTGTGATGAGGGATCACACTGTACATGCTGCCTCCTCAGGAGCATGGTACCAGTTGGAGCTTCGTGCACTTGTCACCAGTGTGCAGCTTTGCCGCTATTTCCAGCGTGATCTTATGCAAATTAATCACTCCCATGTATAACTTCTCCACCTGTACATGAGCATGATAATGTAATGACCCTGTATCTGTGCACATGACAATAAACTCCTTGGAGATGGGGAAGGTCCATTCCCTAGCTGGTTCTGCACTAGCACCTTGCATTTGGGACCTGGATTTGTTTAGACTTCTTGGTGTTTGAAGCAACTTGTTTTGCAAGAATGAGTTTCTGTATTTTCATGGGAAGTGGTGACTCTTATCTCCTGCCCATCCCCAGCTCCTATTCTGCACAGGGCTCCCTTGCCTGGAGGGGTTTGGGCAGGGTTTGTTTGGGTGGGCTTCCCCTCGTGGGCCTGGGGTTCTTGCACGGTCCTGCTCACAGCTGGGTGGAAACACTGGGCACTGATACCTTACAGATGTCTGTGGGCAGCTCCTCCTTTGGGCCCAGCTGGCTTTGATTGCAGCAGCAAGAACCTCCTGCTGAAACTTCCTCAGCATTCAGACTACCCATGTATATATGGGTAAAATATATGTTTCAAATCTTTTATTTAGAAATTATGTGCTAGAAACAGTGTGTTTTAAATAAACATTATATATTTATTTATATTATTTAATAATTTGATATATTTTAATATCTTAAAATTAATTTACTAATATCTCTATTATTTTGCTTTCTTATACTCTAATGGACTCAGCAGAGGAAAGGAGCTCTTACGGTGGCCCTTTTGTGTATGTTTAATCCAATCTTTTGTTTTTCTTTAATTCTTTCACCCTGAAACAAGGGGCTGACTGCTTTTTATTCCTTTCTCTGACTATCCAATCCGGAACATCTCTGTCCAAGGCTCGTTCTCTGGCAGGCAGGATGCAAGATGCTGCCAGCTTAATAAAATTTGCAAGCAGTTCAGGACACAGACTTCATTTCTGGGCTGTGAACTGCACCTGACGTCTCCAGCTCGGGCAGATCCCTGCGATCCCAGCGCACTGCCAGCAGCTCCAGCCACAGGCGCAGTTATGCCCCAGAGAGACACAAGGGTTTATTAGTCCCAGCAGTGTCACCACAGAGGATAAAGGGCATTTGCACAAGGTACCAGACAAGCAGGACCAGGAGGAGCCTGGCGGGGTCACCTGGCCTCACCGTGCCACCCCAAAGCCAAGGCAGCAGCTGCAGCTCACGCTGCTGCAGAGATGTTTGCCTGACCTTTCCCAGGAGATCGCTGCTGCCCGCCCAGACTATCCGGCCTTCAGCACCACTGCTTTTATTTGCCCCATCAGTATCTAATCTGAATCTCTCTTACAGTAGCTTAAACCTACTGTGTTTCTGGGAGTTGGGAGTTTATTATAAAGAGATTACTTTCAGCTAGAGGTAGAATGGACACCCCAGGCAGGAACAAATATTCCCCTGACTTCATACCCAGCATTTCTGCTTAAGCACAACAGAAAGGAAATAAAAGATCTTGTTGATGAAGACATTCGTGCTTTCATCTCTCTGGAAAATCAACAAATATACAAAGCCCAGAGTACATCTGCCTCAGCTGCAGTGACATATAAGCTCTACTGATACCATGGTTTCTTCAAAAATGTTCTGTTTCATCATGGTTTTAAAGTGCACATAACATGTGTCAAGGCTATTTTCATAGGATTAATATACAATGTAAGCTAAGACAAGTATTAAGAGAAGCCTATTACATTTGAGATTTATTTCTTCCCATTTCCCAGAGATTTTTTTCTAGACAGCTTGAGAGTTAATTTAGGTAATGGTGCACCTATTTTGAAGGGCTTGCTTATTTGCTGATCAGCATTACTGATAGTCATTTTTAATATCTGGTAAAAATCTGGCAGCAGGACAAGAAGCATTTTTATTCTATGGTCATGTAGGTTCTAACACAAAAGAGCTTTAGTCCACATCCAGGCACCTTCGATGCCATGGCTGGCAACTGATTGCAAAGATATTTTCTGTGTGTAACCTGAGATACAGAATATTGATGCTATTACTCTTATCATCCCCATGGGGCTCATCATTAACATTCCTTTTAATACAGAGGAAGCTTTGGCGGGTGAGTGATGTAATTTTTCTGTTGTGTGTCTTTCTTCAATTAAATGAATACTCTATGAAGCCACTGCTGCTGTAGATGGTATTAAATTTATTTATGCATTTTTTGACAACTAAATTAATCTGCGGGACAGTATCTTGCTGTCACTTACTGTGACCTGGCTTTTTTTGCAAAACCCAAGTTAGAGATTGTAGAGGCACAAACCCAAATTTGTGTGGCTCTACCTCCACATCACCTCTCTTGATTTATGCCCCTAACCCAGGTCCCTACATAGCAAATTAAGAGGGGGCTGGGACCCTCAATGGGTGATGGATGCCAAGTAAATCCAGCTGGACCTGGACCTGCAACTGCACATGCATTCTGAAGCCCCACCATTTAGCAGGTTGTGCACATCCCATGTCAGTGTGCTCTCTGGCCTTGATGGTACTGCTGTCCTTCACAGCCATCAGGGTCCCCCCAGCACAGTGTGGTCCCCCACACCACCAGTGAAGATGCTGAACAGGCTTTTTGTGATGCTCTTGGGGAGGGCAGTCAGGGCTGTGACATCTGGGACAGGCCTGTTTCTGAAGTCCTGTGGCCACCTGTCTGTGAGAACCAGGCAAAGTGATACCTGTGCCTGAAGTGCAAAATACCACTGACTTTAATTCTGCATCCAATGCTTTCAGAGTCATCCTCATCTCACCTCCTTGTCCCTGTCTGATAGGGCAGGATGTTAATTTTGGCTCTTCTGCACCAACGCATGCATTAGTCATCAGGTCATTTATTATGACTTTTCATCTTAATCCTGATAATACTCCAACTCCAGAAAAAGATCAAATGACAAGAAAAGGGAACAGTGAATGAGACAGAAACCTTTCTTATTTGAATCTGGTAAAGGTACCTCATACAAAGGCATTTATTTGCTTAAAGAAAAACTTGCTGCTAGTAATTCTTTTACAGTTGTAGGAATACAACTGCCTCAAAAACACACTGTCAGCAGTCAATTTACAAAATTATTCTTCAATGATTCCCTGATTTAATCTCTTTTCATGGACCAGAAGACCTTTTCTAATGGGATGGTTGGCAAAAGGCCTCTTCCTTTAGAAGGCAGATCACGCAGCCTTACACACTTAGTTCCAATTATGAATTATTGGAACACTGCGACCTGAGGCATCATGCACTTACTTGTTGATTAATGGTCTTCAGACATCTTAAAAATAAACATGGGGGAACACCAAGTGCAACAGGAGGATTTTATCTTAATAATTTCTGCCCTTGACTGCTACCCAGAGCTTCAGTGAAAGGATCTCTTCTCATATGCACAGAGACTGAACACACAGCGGGGACACAAAGGAGTCTGCACAGCCGGGTAACGAGGCTTATGCTTGGTTCCCTCCCACAACACTTCAATTTCATAAAATCTCAGAGGCTTTAAGTTACTTGGGAGAGAGCACTGCTCCCAAGGCAGGCATAAATACAGAGCAGGACTGGACTGAAACAGGCATCATTAGGAAGAGGAATCCATGAGAAAAGGGGGACAGCACTCCCATGAACAGAAAAATCACAAGAACATCAGAGAAGAGGAGAGGCAGATGCAGCACAGCAGAGGAGGGTGCCTGGATGCCTTTGCCACCTCAGCCAAAGTGAAGGCAAGGATGATTTGATGGGATCTCACCTGTAAGAGGAAACAAGAGGGCTGCAGTAATGACTGCTGCTGAAGAGGAGAGGAAGGGACATTGCTCTAATTTTCTTCACCCTGAAATTCAGACCCTGGGTCTGCTCAAGGATGCCGGCCGTGGGATAAAAGACGCTGATTATTGCGGAGATTTACCAAGCAGGATTAAGCAGCAGCACCATGCTAAGGGCAGGACAGAGGAGAGTTTAAGATAAACAAGCTCAGGATGAGATGTAACAGTGCTGCAATGGGACCAGGTGTCATGCTGAATGGCAGCAGAAAAGCCTAGGAGGCAGGAAAGGCAGGTCTGTCCTACTGCTTCTGCACTACAGACACCAGCAGGAGCAATGAACTAGGAGGAATCCCACTACTCTTGTGCTTTGTCCACCTACATGGTACAACTGCACTCTGCCTTTGTGTGAAACACAAGCAGCTTGGGGCAGGAGCAACACTGATCAATGAGCACACCCTCACCAAAGCCGTTTCTGCCTGTGTCTGGCTAGGGAGGTTTCTTAGGAAAAGCTTAATTGCACAGGTCTCAATGCTTCATATTATTTCCAAAATGTATTTTCACACCTGTTTAGTGACCCAAGCTCCCAAATAACATAACATTTTTGAAAAGGAAAAAGTCACCTGTCTGCTAAGATCTTACAGTTGCTGTCTTTGTGAAAGTGGGCTATGGGTGGGGGTGACAAAAGGTGCAAAGTCCCCTGTGTGCTGCTGCTCTTGAGAGACAGAGTGGGAGACAGGTCCTAGTTCAGTGAAGGACCAGGTGACACATCCTTCCTAGCACAAAGATAACCATGGAAGAACAAGCAAAAGCACCAATATCTCTGCACAATTAGGCTCCAATTCCTAGCTCTCCTAAGCCACAAAAATAAGAGCTCTGGATCTACATTATAAATAAGATCAAGCATATGCATTTCATGGAGTTTACCACAAAATTACCCTAAACTGCATATAGGGGATCATACAATATACGTTAAAGGAATATTTTAATTCAAGGCAACAGCAAAGACTTTTCTTTTTCCCGTGATAAATGATTATTGCCCTATTAAGTCTTAAATTTAATTTCATTTCTATCCATAGCCTAGATGCATAGCAAGTAAGGGAGAAATGAAGAGATTGTACATCCCCTGGAAATCAGAAACTACTCCTGCTAGGTCTCACCTGAACATCACTTTCACAGCAGTATTTTGTCCCAGCATCTTTAGTAGCACCACCACCTTAAGGTGCTGACTGAAAGCTTTCTATCCTCCAGAGGCTTCTCTTCCTCTGCAAACACCCAGCACAGCTCCACAGATCAGCTGGCAGGGACGTGCAGAGAGGCAGAGCATGACTTACAGGAGGGTGACGCCACTTCCCGCAGAGCCGGGCACAGCAGGCAGGAGCCAAGGCGGGAGGAGCAGGGAGCTGAAATGGATATTAAGCTGAAATGGGAAAAGTGGGAAAAGAGGGGATGACCACCCTTTGCTTTCTCACCCAGCCCCATTGGCTGCTTTTATGGAGTGCTCATAACTACAGCATGCACGCACCTGAAGTGCAACATGTTTGGGATTTAGGCTTCCAAGGTCAAGACTCTGGTTTATCCTTAACTCACTTGTGATTTGCAAACCAACCCTTCTTGCTTGAGGCTCTAGAGCCTGCAGAGCGACAGGTGTAACAACAGTACACAAAAAACCTCCTCTTGCTGCCCCAAATCCAGCTCAGTGAACAACACTCACAGCGACTTCCCATGGGGGTCTCCAAGAGGAACTCACTGCATAGACACAATTGCAATTTTGCAGTAGTCCTGGGCTATGCGAGATGCTTTTAGTCTCTGTCAGGAGAAGCAAGTGATTGAAACAACATCACAGTGTGCTGAAGCAGTCACTAACTGAGCAAACAGCAAGGTTGCTTTGCTCATTCCTTACAGTACTATCAAAATTCCTTACATGTTTATCCTCTATTTTTCACCTTTGATTCTAGTTGAATAAATGGAGGACACAAAAATCTGTTATGAAGGAGCAAACAAAGTTCCTTGGTTTTGAGAGACTTCTGCCTCTCCAGACTGGCTTATAGCACAAGTGCTCTTCTGTGGAAATCAGCCCTCCTCCAAGAATAATGCAAGGCAATATTTTTAATAAAAATTACAAACTACAACGAGTTCATATTTCAGCAGTCCTTTCCCTCCCTCTCCTTGCTCTTGCTAACTCTTATCCTTTCACCCATTTTTCAACAGAAGGACTAACAAGGAATAATTGAGAACGATGTATGATCAGGTTTACTTGCCAAGTCTTTTTATACTCAAATATTCAATTTGTGGCTTCCAGTAATAGCAGGATAGGCAGTATCCTTTCTCCTGCCCTCCACAAAAGAAAGCAGAAAGGAATTATCCACGGATTTAGATACACTGAAGTGTTCACTCTGTGAGCTGGCTGCCTCACAGCCAGATGCTGCAAAACTACTCAGCATCACTCCAGACTCCAGACTGTGCTTTCATGATGATATATCAGGAAAGCCTGCAGCAAGTTAGAGACAAGAGCCATACTCAGCAGCAGGTCCAACATTTTTTCATTCTAAATGCTGCATGTGAAAATATACCGGGTGCCCACCTGGGCCGGAGGTACTTTCTGGATGGACAATTAGCAAAATGCATCGGTTGGGTTCAGACTTGGCTTTCCCTGAAGGCAGCTCATGTTTAAACCAAGAGTTGAACTTTAATTTTAGCTTATAATAAGATAAGATAAATTATAAGAAAAATTTCAAGGTCTTGATTTGTTGCAATACATTCATGGCATTTTCCCACTATAGTTCAGTGTCCCTTGAAACTGAAGTTTATGCTGACTGGGTGGGCTCTGAAAGAGCCTGCATCTGCTTCCAGGGACACTGGACTTCTGTAACTGCCTGCACCATAGGTGCCACACATTATGATATAAAAATATCTTCCCATGGCCAGCCCTGCTGCAGTGGGGAGTTTGGGGAGTGCAGTCAGAGATACAGGAGGAGGTCTGGCTGCGCCCCTCCCACCTGCTCAATAAGCGCTGGATCCATACTGGGTCTGCCCACACCGATCCCTGGTCGGCCACACCATGGGGAACCACTCAGGCATTTCTTATGAACCAGGGAGGGTATGATAAGCAAATGACCTGCATGTTGCGGAGCCAAATACTGGCTACATGACAGATGGAATAAGATATAACAGTGGTAAGACTTTATGAAGCACAATAAATACACTGCAAGCACTTTTCTGCGTATGCAAACCAGAAAATTAAATCCAGAGAATGCTGTCAGCTCAAAAAGCCAGCCAGATCCTGAGCTCCCCTCCTCTAGAGCCCAAAAATATGAATGAACTAAAGCAATCCAGATCCTATTTGGTTGTTCAGCTCTGATGACTCATCTTCCCTGAGTTCTCCTTAGGCTAATGACAAGGAAACAAGCACAGGCAGAACAATATTGAACTTGGCATCGTTTTGGCAAAGTTGTGCACTCAGGATTTTGTCATCAGGTACTACTTGCACCTCTTGTGTCACCTATGCCCCAAGAAAGAATCAAAGGTTTAATAAGCAAACAGTCTGTTTTTCTTTCAAGCCACCAATAATTTCTACCCAAGTCCCAAGACAGCTTAAAATTTTATGCAAACAAATATTTGAGAAACTTGCTGTTTGATGGAGCTCAAGGCAAGCAGCCAGTCAGGACAGCTCCCGTAGGTTCTCTCATTAAATCTGGTGTGTCCCCCTTCAGCTGTGACCCAAAATGCTCCATGCAGAGACAGAGCCACACACGAAGTGCACGAAGCGCAGAAGCCAAGGGGCAGCCCCTGAGGATGCTCTGTCCTGAATCAGCTACCCTCACCCAGGAGTGGTAATGTGAAGTGGTGGCTGTGACCCCTCTAAACCCTGTAGGTGAACGAAGGAGTTACATTTCCGAGACGAGGCCAGTAGCAGAGCCAAGACTGAGAGTCACCGGCATACCTCCTGTCCTCAGAAGGTGCCCTGCTCTCTCAAGAACTGCCCTTCTTAGTCTAGTTCGGCATTCTATACAGCACTTGACTTCTGAAGGAACAGGGTGAAACAATTATTAAATGAAAAGTAAATGTTGTAAGCACAATTTTAATACTAAAAACAGTTTAATCACCCTTGGATGTGATTTTTGGGTGACGGACTACATTTATTACCTTGGTTTGAATATTTGTGTGCCTGTGAGCTTGCCTGTGACAGTACACAGTCACGTGTACTGACTATCCTTTAAAAGGTATCTCCTTACAAGTTTCTGGGTTCCCACCAGCAGAAAGTGATGCTTCCTCGACCTCATAAAAGGGCTTTACATCCTTCCTCACACATTCCAAAACCTTCACATCAATAGCAACTTGCCTGGAGGGGGAACGAGCTCGGCAATCCCTCAGCAAGAGGAGTCTAGTGCTGCCCACCCACATCGGGTGACATCGCGACGCTAATGGACCTTTTTGTAATGCCGACGCCAAAGTAAATCCCGTGATACCTCAGGTCCTCAGCTGCAAAGGTCGGGCCCTGCCAGCTCCCGAAGAGGCTGCCGGGGGTCGCACCGGAGAGGGGGATGCGGCCGCGAGCCTGCCGCCGCCTGCGCTTCCCTCCGCCGGGGCCGGGCGGCGCTGGCGGCCGGCGGTGACCGCCGTCGAGGCGGCAGCGAGACACCGCCCACGCCGGGGGTGGCCCCGCGTGGGTCCGGGGAAGCGCGGGCGGCGCCCGCAGCAGACAGGCAGCCGGGGACCGCGGCCGCGGCGCATCAGCAGCGCCCGGACACACGAGCGGAGCCGGGAGGGATGCGGGCTCCGCCGCCCGCCGGGGCGAGCCCTCCCCGCGTCCCGCACTGACGGCCGCCCCGCAGCCCGCGCTCTGCTCCGGGGCTTGACGGGGAGCCGGCGGCTCCCCGGGGCCGGACTGCTCATGGCCAGCTCCGCGCAGCCCCCGGCGGCGGCGGGGGATGGCGGCCCCGACGGCGGCCTGCTGGCGGGGGACGGCCAGACCTTCGGGGACCGCTCCCTCAGCCAGGGCCTGAGCGTACTGGTGGGGCTGGGGCTCTGCGTGACCATGCTGGGGCTGGGCTGCGCCGTGGAGCTGGGGCAGCTGGGGCAGCAGCTCCGGCGGCCCGTAGGGCTGCTGCTGGCGCTGCTGGGACAATTCGTAGCCATGCCACTGCTGGCCTTCCTCCTCGCCCTCATCTTCGCCCTGGACGAGGTGGCGGCCGTGGCTGTACTGCTGTGCGGCTGCTGCCCCGGGGGCAACCTCTCCAACCTCATGTCGGTGCTCGTCGACGGGGATATGAATCTGAGGTAGGTGCCCCCCTCTGCCCCTCGCCCCTAGCCGGCCGGGGGCTGCGGCGGCCCCGGGACGCGGGGAGGGTTCGCTGGGCACCTGCCGCCGGCGGAGCCGGGACGGGCGGGCACGGTGCGCTGGGAACCGCCAGCACTGCTCTCCTGCCTCTCCCGTGGCGGATCCTACACGACCCCGACATGCGCCTCCTTTCTCCTTCCCTAAAAAGCTTGCCTGTCCGCGCCCTGCCCGGAGCAGAGAAGGGGGTGGAGGATGGAGAGGGGAGAGAGGAGAGCGAGCGGGCTCTTGCCGTGAGAAGCGCCCGGCCGGCTGCAGAACCCACTTCCAGAGGGAGTTGGGGCTTCCCGGGGCTGCCCCCCGGCCGGGCGGGCGGTGATGGAGCATTTCTTTGGTTCCCCCGGCGCAGCATTATCATGACGGCCTCCTCCACGCTACTGGCCCTCTTCCTGATGCCCCTCTGCCTCTGGATCTACAGCCGCCACTGGATCAACACGGCCGTGGTGCAGCTTCTGCCCCTGGGGGCGGTGAGCCTGACGCTAGGCAGCACCCTGCTGCCCATCGGCCTGGGGGTGCTCATCCGCTACCGGCACCCCCGCGCCGCCGACCTCCTGGTCAAGGTAGGCACGGCGCCCGGAGGGGAGGCGCCCGGGGAATGCCCGGGAGCGGCACCGGGACAGGGGCAATAAGCTTTCTTGTCCCTCCAAACCGATGTTAAACTCACACAGGCAACTGTTTAGATGGAATACAAGGACTTAGTCTTAAAATTAGACGGTGGGACAGAGAAAGTGAGGGAAGGGGCGGGTTACCCCCTATCGCAGCGCACAGGAAGGAGGGCAGCATGGTGCTGCAACCCAGCAGCCATCCTGGACCCTGTAGCAGAGGCATTCCATGACATCCTGCTTTTCCCCACTCTTGTTGCACCCAGGCCAGGCAAAACCAACCTGCAGGCACGGCCACGCTTCCTTAAACATGCAACTAAATTAGCTTAACTGAGAAAGGCAGAGTGAGGCGCAAAGTCCAGACTCATTTCCCAGCAAGTCATTCTAAAGCAAAATGATGGAGGGTGACCTCAGCCCGTTCCTTTCCTGGGATATGATCAAACACCACCAAAATCCCAGGCCAGGAGCAAACCTGGGAAGGGCAGTGCAACCACGTTTTGCAGTTTAGACTCCTTAGCAAGCCTCTACCTGCTATGCTTATCCTTTCAAAATGATAGCCCTCATGTTGTTTATCCATGTCTGTATCTATTCCCAGATTTCCCTGTGGTCCCTCTTGGTGACTCTGGTGATCCTGTTTATCCTGACTGGGACCATGCTGGGCCCAGATCTGTTGGCACAGATTCCCGCGTCTGTCTACGCCATTGCAGTGCTGATGCCTCTGGCAGGGTACGCCTTGGGATACGGCTTAGCCACGGTCTTTAAAATGCCCCCACACTGCAGGAGAACAGTATCTTTGGAAACAGGGTGCCAAAACGTCCAGCTCTGCACCGCCATCCTAAAACTCACCTTTTCCCCAGAGCTCATAGGGAGCATGTACATGTTTCCCTTGCTTTATGCGCTTTTCCAGTCAGCAGAAGCAGGACTGTTTGTGCTGGCATACAAAATGTACGGAAGAGACAGCTACAAGCAAGATGCACTTGGTGAGGAGGAAGACACAGATATTTCCTACAAGAAACTGAAGGAAGAGGAGGTAGCTGATACTTCATATGGCACAGTGACCACAGAGGAGCACAACTCCATTCAGATGGAGCCGACTCAGACGGCACTTTAGGCGAGACAGAGAGGTAACTCCCCGATACATGAATGTGTGTTGTGCTTGCAACCACGCTGGGGCTGTGCTGGCTGCTGTGCAAGCGGAGCTGCCCGGCCTCTATTGTTTGTCCAGCTGCTCCCATTGTACAAGGTGATATGTGTTTATTACCATGACAGTTCTACTTCCTCAAAAGTAAATGTGAAAAAAAAAGGAAAAGCTGCGACACAGACCAGTAACTGTAGAACTTCATGCATGGAGGGTGCTGCCTGCCCGAGTGCAGCAGGAATGGGTAGAAAGAAGGAAACAGTGTTCTACAGAGTCAAAGCCAACTCAGTGTCAGTATAGATTACAGGAAAAACCACGTCGCGTGTGTATCTCTGTGCCTCCCACCTGCTGTAAAAGCATTGTTCTTTGTTCTCACCAGAAATACATGGCGAAGCCGAACCAAACCCGTGTTCTCTCGCTGTTTAGTCCCTTGGAGGCAATTAAGAGCCGAGCTGCCCGGTTCAGCTGTGAGGGGGTGGGGGAGGGCCCAAGGTCGCGCTCCAGGTGGGGATGGGAAGGGGCCGCAAGACCGGCGCCCGTCGGGGGCGAGGGAAACCCGGCCCCGCCCCGGGGGTATTTAAGGCCGCCGCCCGGGGGTTGCCCTGGGTTCGGTTCGATGGCCGAGGGGGCGATGGCGAGCTATCTCTACACCGCCTACCACCCATACTCCTACCGCTACCCACCGCCCAAGGGCAAAGGAGGGGCGGCGGGCGGCTGGCGGCCGCGGGGCAGCAGCTACTTCTCGGGCTACGGGGAGGCGGCCGCCGAGTACTTCGACAACTACCAGCGGGCGCAGCTGAAGGCCATCCTCTCCCAGGTCAACCCCAACCTGACGCCGCGGCTCCGCAAGGCTAACACCAAGGAGGTGGGCGTGCAGGTGAACCCGCGGCAGGACGCCTCGGTGCAGTGCTCGCTCGGGCCCCGCACGCTGCTGCGCCGCCGCCCCGGCCCCGCCGCGCCGCGGCCCCGTGAGGCGGAGCAGGAGCTGGGCAGCCCCGCCACCACCAGCACCCGCGCCGTGCGCTTCCCCCGCACCATCGCCGTCTACTCGCCCGTGGCGTCCCGCAGACTCACCGCCTTCCTGGAGGAGCCGAGCTCGGAGCCGGAGCGGCGGCCGCAGCAGCAGGACAAGGTGGCGGCCGTCGAGGAGGAGCCGGCCGCGCTGCGGGAGCAGTGGGCGGCGGAGGCGGCTGCAGTGCGGGCGAGTTGGGAGAAGCCCCCCGAGGGTGGCGCCGAGCCGCTGGGGCAGCGCCCGGCCGAGCCACTGGAGCAGCGCCCGGCCGCCCCCCCGGAGCCGGCGGCGGAGGCCATCCAGGAGGAGGCGGCAGGGGCAGCCGAGACAGAGCCGGCAGAGTCACCAGCCCAGCCGGCAGAGCCGCCGGCCTCACCCCAGAAGCGGCAGTCGGCGGCCGGCAAGACCCGCCTGCGCTTCCAGGTGAGTGTCGGCCGCGGGGGAGCGGGGCCGGGTTGGCCCGGGAGGCGCCCGCACCGTCGAATAACATTACCTCCGGCAGTTCCTGGAGCAGAAGTACGGGTACTACCACTGCAAGGCCTGCAACATCCGCTGGGAGAGCGCCTACGTCTGGTGCGTCCAAGGCACCAACAAGGTAGGGCCGGCTCCGATGGCCCCGGCCAGGGCTCCTCGCCGCCGCCCCCCTGCTGACCCCGGCCTTCCCCGCAGGTCTATTTCCGTCAGTTCTGCCGGACGTGCCAGAAGTCCTACAACCCGTACCGCGTGGAGGACATCACCTGCCAGGTAAGGGACCCCCGCCCTGCCCTGAGCCCCGCCGCTGCCGGGCCCGGCCGCCCCCGCCGACCGCCGCCTTCTCCCTCAGAGCTGCAAGCAGACGCGGTGCACCTGCCCCGTGAAGATGCGCCACGTGGATCCCAAGAGGCCCCACCGCCAGGACCTTTGTGGGAGATGCAAAGGGAAACGCCTCTCCTGCGATAGCACATTCAGTTTCAAATACATCATCTGAATGGGATGGGGTTTTTTTGTTTTGTTTTTGTTTAGGATTCTTCTAGAAAACTGCAAATAGAGCAGATTTTTTTGTTGTTGTTGTTGATATTGTTGAAGGTACTTGGTGAGATATAGCTAGGAAAGCATGACAATAAAAAGTATTGCAAAGCACACTCAAATGATCAGGAGGGTTTGTGCCCAGCTCAGAGGGTGCGTATTGTAAATTCTGTAACTTGCATAGGCGACAAGCCTAGAGGCGTGTTGTAAATCAGTGATGGTCTTGGAAGCAACTGACTCAGGACTTTGTAGACTCTCAGGTGGAAAGGGTTTGTTACTGCTCTTGAGCTAACCAAATGCTTGAAGTTAACATCAAATTGGCATCTGCAGTAGGTAGTAGCCCATCCTTAATGAACAAAACACCAGTAGTATTCACTTACTTTGCACACTTCTGTTCAATGTACAAAGTATCCTGCACCTGGTTTTCATCACTAGAAAATGATTGAGAAATGCTGTGAATGCTGAATCAGTTCTACTGGTACAGCTGGTCTGCATTTAGCTAAGTTGGTGTTCTTGTCTGTAGGCAAAAGCCAGAGAAAGCTTTTGATGGATGGCTCTCACAAAATGCTGAGGAAGGAAGTCACTGATGTTATGGTGATGGTCTTTTGGTAAATGTGTCACTCATTTTGCACAAGGTTGTGAAGAGAAGGGACACTTCAGAGGAGCAAGGTACAATACTGCATCTACTTGGCTTCCTTTTCAACCTGCAGATGAAGTACAAGAGCTGTGCACTTAGTGGATTATTCCTGAAGAGTTTGATCTAGTTACAGGTTAGATGGCTGCTGTCAGGGAAGGATCAAACTCCCACACTCCAGGGTTGGGTTTTCAGCTAGAAATTGTGCTTGTAGCGTTTAGTAGTAATGGCAGAACTAGCACTGGTTACTTGCAGATGATGCTCTCTGTGGGCTATTGGTGCTCTCAGTGGTGGTGTCCTCTATAGGAGCACCATGCTTCAGCAAACTGTTACAAGCTGACTCTGGGAGTACCTACAGCATCACCATCTGAGCATATTCACGAGCCAGTAAAACCTACACTGCTGCCAAAGTCTACCTTTTAGCTATGGAGCTGGGTAAACACAGAGGAAAACATACTTTTCTGAAAATGCTACTGACACTGTTAATTTTTAAATTGAGCACAATAATGCACCAAGCCTTTTGCAGAACTCTTGAGGTAGCTTCTCTTTGAAAAGAGTGATTTTTTTATTGGCCATAATAAACTTACCTACACACCTGTGCCCAGCTTACTTGAGAGACCACTCTATTAAAGGCTAAAGGGAGAACCAGTCTGAGCCCATGCTGTAGAACAGCTTCAGTGCCAGGTGCTCTTGTATCTCCAAGTGGAAGCTAGTGTGTGGCAGGGTAGGCAAACAATGTCCTTTGTATCAACATGTCTGGTTTGAGGGGCAGTGAGTGTTAATTCTATATGCCTAACTCGTCTTGCTGTAAATTCCTGCCTTATTTCAGTATGTCCCTTGAACCTGCTGCAGTAGGCTTAATGCCTCAGTGTCAATTTATTGCCAAGTAATTTTATTTATTCTTGCTGCATTCATTATTATAGCAGTGTAAGGCATTCTGGGAACAAGTAGACCTACTCCCTCCAGAGCAGAGCACAGTTGTATTTCATGTTTCTCCCTGAAGTGTTTTTCCATGTATCACAGTAAAAGGAAATATCCCTTGCTGTACTGGCTCATTCAGACTTTCACAGCAAGTTCCATCCTCACCCTGTTCAAAAGTACCCCTGCAGCTGGGCAGTCTTCTGTTGTAATGCATGTGCCTTGTGCTCACTGTGATGAGCAGTGGCAAGCCTCCAGCTTGAGGAATGCACTGGGGCCCTCTCTGCAGCCACCAACTGCAGTTTGCAGTTGCAGCTGTGGTCTGGAATGTCTTTTTATTTCTGAGCTTATTCCCCTCTAAGGATGTTTTTCAGTGTTTTCCTATTTGCCTTCCCCATTCTAATGGCTGTAGTCTGTTCCTGATGCATGCAGTGAGATACTGACTCTGATGAGTCTGTGCACCTTGGTGATGAGTCAGAGAACTGAAGCTCTGTGTCATGGCAATAGGAGCAGCTGAATGCTCCCTACAGGAATCCTCACAAAACATTTCTTTGAGGATTACTTGCTGTGAATATGGTGACTGTTATGTGATTATGAGTAGTAGCCCAAAGTGAAATTTAGTACAACTTCAGGGCTGTCATCCCCACTAACTACAGTCAAAGCAGCAGTTGGTTCTGCTTGGTAAGATTGATGTGAACTGGATGTTGTGCTTCAGTAGCAGCTGATGAAGACTCCAAGTGGCAGGTAGCAGCAAGGAGCCACCCCTGCTTTCATCAGATGCTGCAAGGCTCTGTGGCTCCGAGGGGTACAATGCAGTGGGCAGCCACGTTAAACACACTTTCCTTAATCCTGTAGCATTCTTCAGTTCCAGAGTGGCTCTATGTGTCGTCCCTCTTATGTGAATGTGTTCAGTGCTTTTACTGCTTGATGGCCAAGTACAATTCTGTACTTTCTAGCTGCGTTTCAGCTTTACTGCCATGTCACATCCATGACAGCACACACTGATTGTGGGCACTGGTCCCCAGACTCAGCAGGAAGAAGGAAAGCTACTCCCGACCTCTGTGATTATGCAAAGTGGAAGGGAATGGCCTTCATGGTGCCAGCTCTTCAGAGCTATCCTGAACTTTTTCTGTACATCTTTTTCATAAAGAGATTCTTTTGCACATGTTAGCTCAGTCAGTGCGGTATTTGCTGCATCTTACAGGAGATGTGTGACGTTTTGCTTGTTTCTAGACAGCTTTACCACAGCTTCAGATTTGGCACAGACCTGGCACCAGGTAATGCAGGGTCACAGCACAAGTTGAGGAGTAATTTTTGAAAAGCTTCATTAAATTAAAGCAATATCACAAGGTAGTCAGCTAACATGATTCTGCTCCATAGGGCAGGTTCCACTAGCCATTATAAATGGAGGAAGATGTGTAACAAGGAATTACATGTACAAATTCAGGTTTGAGTTTCATGAAAAATCCATTAACAGCTTCAGAAGATGCCTAGCAAAATGCTGCTGCAATGACAGGACATAAAAGGGAAAAATATTACTTCAGGGCACTGTTGTCAGTCCTTAGTCTGCTTAGCTAGAGTATTTAAACTCCAGCTTGTAAAAATACACAAAATGACAGATACAATGTCTTTTATTTTTACAAAAAAAGCTGGTAAAAGATGATGTAAATAAAAGTGTAATGCGCCCCTAAATAAAACTACTCATCCCCCGTAAATACTAGTTAAATAATTAAGAACACCATCTACAGTACCACAAAACCATCAAAATAATTCAATTTTATCAGGGACAGGGAAAAAAATACAGTGAATATGGATGTGCCTTGACCAGTTACAGAACTTGTTAGGATAACGTAACTACTGTCAGCAGTCCAACAGCGTGCACAGTGCCTTCAATTAATGCATTTCAGCATAATTACATTTCTAGTGGGGCCTAATTCCCCCAAAAAGGCAGAGCTAAGAATTTCAATTCTACATTCTAAACTCTGGAATTAGAGCCCATTAAAAAAATCACAGTGGGTAAGAGATGTATATAAAAATACTGGGTGTTCCTTTCAAATCACAGGAATTGTGGGACTACATTCTTTTTTTCTGGTTTTTTTTCTTCTTTTTTTTTTCCTTTTTTTTTCTACAAAATGCTGTTGGTTTCAACAGAATCCAGTTTGTTTTATGCTACAGACTTTGACACTGAACCATGAGTATATTGCCTGTTTGCATGTTTTGGTAGTCAGGGTATTTTTTGTTGTTTTTTTTTTCTATAGTCCCAATTCCTTAGGCTTCAGTTGAGTCATGAAGATGCATATACATGCACTCAAACTCTTCAAACCCTGCAGGCTACTCAGACTGCAAGTACTTTGTGTGACTACCAGGAGGGAACGCCCCCTTCTCCTCATAGCTTTATACACCTACTTTTTTAACAGTGCATTGCACAAATTTACAAGAAAAATACTGGTTTTGCACTATACAGTTTCTAGAATATATACAGAATAAAATAAGTTAACTTCTAATGAGAATTGCTGATGGGCAGCATATATCTTTAATATACATTTTAAAGTCTCTGCAGGCAGCTACTTTTTGGTTAGTTGTTATCAATATTTGTAACATAAGCACTGGTCAGAGAACTGAGCAGCATTCCAATAAAGTTAACAGATATATTATTTCTTTTAGAAACACTGGGAAATCCCAGTTTAAAATATTATTAAATGTCCTAACATTTACACACTATGAGGATTAGATCTAATAAAATAAAATTTCTTCAAAAATAATCTTGCAGCTCTTTGAAGCATGCTCTGAGACCTTATTTAACAATCATCCATACCTTCAAAAAAACAACTGTCACGTAGCCATACATTCTAACTCACACACATCATTTCCTTATTACAGACAACAAAAGCAAATAAAACACTGAGAAGTCAATGGTTTTTGCAGTCCTATGTCATTCTGACTGCACATTCTTCATGACGTTGCAAAGTGTCTCATTAGGTTAGTTGATGGTTTTATCTACTACTGCTGGAAAGCCAGGAAGCCTTGCAGGTCTTCAGCCAAAATAAACCAGCCTTGATTTTAGCCTCATCTCACCTGCAATATTGATCCAACCTGTAGAGGCTGTTGCTGCAAACATCATTTATAGTTCTGTTACAACAGAAAATAATGCATATGTATGCATTACATTTAAGCCCTTTTCTGTTCATGTAGTTTTTATACATAAATTTGGTAAAAAAATACTACTGCCACACAGGCTGCTGTGTAGAAAGAGCAGTCAAGTAGGATGTTCACTTCAATTTTCAGGGTTTTACTTCTGATGAAAGTTTCTTGCTGTGATAAAAGTGTGTTGGTTGTCAGGATTGCTGGAGGTTTGTTTTTGTTTCTTTGTGAAAGGTGCTCGATAATAGTCTGAAGTGTCTTCATCATCAGTTCTTTTCTAAATGATAGCTGTTCAGAATCCAGTGGTCACAAGATTTATTCCTGTTTTGATCTTCCCTAGAAGCTGACAGGATTGCACCATGCGGAGAGACTCTCGAATTTCCAGATTAAGTTCCATCAGCTTTGAGCTGGCCTCAGACATATCTTGGTTGGAGCCTACTACTGCAAAGCTGCCAGTTTGGCCAAGTGTCTGATGGCGGAAATAGATGTGCAGCAATGTTTGAACTGGGTCATCTTCAGAACTTCCAAAGATGTCGTGAGGCCAAATAGATCTGTAACCACACAGTTGGAATTTAAACATTAAAAAACATTAAATGTTCAAGTGTTCTTTAAATAGACATTTGAACAGAAGACAGGAAAATGCAAAAGAAAATAATATGCAATTTGGATTTAAAAATCAAAAGTTTAAATATTTTTGTTCTTTAAGCAGATATTTGAACAAAAGACGTAGAAAAATGCTAGAGGAATGTTTCTTCCATAGAGTCCCGGTAATTAACAGTATCATTTCTCAGAGATAAATTCTAAAGAACGAGTACTACTAAAATTGCTTTTTACTTTTCCTAAATTCTAAAAAAAACCCTGTAGTGAAGCAACAGTGTTTGTTCTTTTTAACAAGGACATTCAGCACAAACTGAAAGAGAAAAAGAAATAGTGCCTATCCCTGTTTTTAATTTAAAAAGGTCTATTAAGAAACTCAAGATCTGAAAGCAATCCCTAAAAACTTACCTGAAAGCCTTGACCTGTGCCACAGCTGACACAAACTCCTTGTTTCTCAGGGATTCAATGAGGGAGTGAATAGCTGTTTCTGTGCTAGCTTGGGAAGCCTCTGCAATTTCAATTTCTTCGATACCACTGTCAGACACCGCCTCAGCCTCCTTCAGGCAGCTCTCCAAAAGAGCAAGTTCCTCAGACATGTTTATTACCTAAAATGAAGTATAAGTTATCTTTTCTAGTTTAAATGTATTTCAAGCCAAATTATTTTGAGAAGATCAGTTTTTTATTTTTCCTCCTCTATGCAATAATGAGAAATAGAAAAAGAACACCCAAATATTTTCTGCAGTTTCTTAAGTACTACAGTTAATTTAATGGCCACGTGTGCATGTCAATTATTTCGGCTTTCCCCAATGAAGTTTCCAGCTTAGTTCTTTTAAAAATTATTTCAAAAAATAAATTTATTTTCTCCCTATGTTACTTAATAACAAACTGACAAGAAGAATTTAATGTTTCAGAAAGGTATGACAGTATTGGTGTCATTGCAAGGACATCTTAAATACAAAGGAAAAAATCTAGAAGACTGGTAACCCAGCACAGTAGCTGTAGTGCAGCCAGTGTAGATAATCTCATCTTTGGCTTTAGCTGCAATGCGTAAGTAAAACACAAGGCCATCTCTCAGAACATGATTCTGCATCTAACTTAGGCAAAAAGTGGGACTGATATGATGCCACCCTTCCACAATGTTTGAACACAAATTTATTTGCAGCCTCTAAAAAAATCTGGAAATACAAGTGAGGAACATGCACGGGTTTTTTTCTGAAGCTACTCATACACCAAAGACTTTCACTCAAGTTTTTCATGTTCCTTCCTAATAAATCAAGCAAGCCCAAGCCTATTTTTTTTCTGCTACCCCTGTTTATTGCATTTCAGACCCAGGGGAGAACTTACAGAAGACATTATTAATAGCATAATGCACACAACTCAGTTAAGGTCAGTACCACATGTGCACAGCTGAAAAACACCTTTTACTTTTGAAGGTACTACAACTAAAGATCAGGCATAAGAGGTCTGGAATGCACTACTAACTGTGCTTAGGATGGGGGCTAAGGGTGCAGAGTAACTGAATGGTGGCTGAAGTGACACAGTTAAATGAATCAGTTGGTAGAAGGTGATGGTGTTTGCTGTAGGAAACACCAGAGTGACGGAAAGGTGCTTTATCACAGAGCTGTGCTGAGTGGAATTGGTGTGCCTTGATTGTAGCTTGATTAGAATACATCAGGAGTGCTACTGAAATATTTAAAGCCCTCATCACTGGACTCCCTACACTCTTGTCTTTTTAAAAGAGCTTTCAAGCTGTACAAAAATCAACACAGATAATTGAACAATCTCAGAAAATTCTTGTAAGCTCTACTTAAATATTTTATTAATTGGCTATAAAACAGCTGGAACCCTCCTCCAGTTTCTAAAAGGACGTTCCACTGATGAAAATTGTTATCAAAATGTGTTTTAAATTGTCTGCTTTTAAAATGTCAACAATTACTAGCTGAATGGCATGGTTTTCATTACCTCTGCTTCTTTTTTGATTGTTTTTACTTGACTGATGAGTTTGCAATAGGCTTGGAACAGAAGCAGCAACTGGAAATGCAACTTGTATAGCCTCCGACACAACTCCAGCTCCTACGAATGTAAACAACACTATTATATTCAGGAACTGTAAACCTCTTACTGTCCAGTACAAGAGACAATAAATCACAACTTCTTCAGTATTGAGTGAGCAAAACTAAAAGTCATTAATTTGGATACTAAAGAAAATGCCAAAAATATTTAGAAGCTAACATACAGTAAGCCGATGAAAAGCAGGTGAAAGCTTCATTCAGTTCTAGATTTACAAGTAGCGTCTCACAGAGATTTAAAGTTCACTTTTTAATAAGTTACATTTCCAAGAAGGGGGGTGGAGTGGGGTGTAAAGTGATTCAAAAGGCATTTTGAAATGTCTGGAACATTTCAAGATTTCATGTCTTAAAAACAAGAGTTTCACAAATCACTTACTTTTATTGTCAATATTTGACTGTTTTAAGTTCAGTATCTAATATCCAAAAGAAGCAGTTGTGGTCCGTAAGTATAGGATCTTTCATAGCCATTAATATTTATATTATAAGCACAGTATATAACCTGGCCTTTAGCTTACACTGCCTGACAGAGTAGGAGGAGAATAACTCCATTCCTGGAGGCAAGAATAATGTTCTCTTTATAAAAGTAGCCCTTATTCTGCTTTAGAAAATAACATATGAGATATTCTTAAGGAAAAAAAATAGCAGTATTAATTTACACACTGTCTTGCTTCCATTTTTATGCCTCTAAAACACTAGTCAGAAGTGCAGACAGTGTTAATACTGCTTCACGTACAGACATAAAAGCTAGTGCTAATGGAATAATGTTTGTAACATTCTACTAACTACAGGATCCTATTATCTACAAAGGACCAACAGTCTAATGGGTTAGATGATGCAAAATTGAAGCACACAGCATTTCTGTAATAGTCTAGGACAAGACATCATTATTTCACAAACGGACAAGACAGATGGAGACCAGTTTGGTGACTGGCATGGTTAAGTATTTGATAAATCAAGAACTGTCACTTACTGCTAGAATTTCCATTTGCTAAGCAAGAAGATGAGCAGGTCACAAAAATACAAAGAAAGAAAAAAGAGCAAGAATTAGTGTAGGAAATAATTTTAATTAGGGTAAAAGATGTCCCAGGTAAAATGGAGGAAGAAATACAAGTAACATGCTCCAAATATATCCTAAACATAAAAAAAATTAACAGGCTAAATTTGATGTAAAATTACTTGCTGTTATAACTAAAGATAAATAGTATTGGCTTTGTTGTCCCACAGCATGAGTAACACTCTTACAACCCTGTTTAGTCTTTATACATTGTGCAGTCTGAAAGGTGCACACATTTATAGTAATCAAAATCAAGGACACTTAGATCTGAACATCTGTACAAAGCTTCTTACTTGTTCTGTATCACAATAGTTTAAGCAAAAATAACACATTTTAAAATTAGAGATGCAAGGTTAATTTGGATTCTGGATCAGTTTAGAAATTCTTTGGTTTGCTGAACTCAGTTCTCAGTACCACTGAGATATTTCTGCAATGTAATTGCACTTGGTTTTTACAAGCCATTTTGGACAAAATGTTTTGGGAAGAGGGATAGGGAGAGAAATAGTCAGAAAATATATGTGTCAGACTACATTGTCAGAATACATTTGTCAGATTTGAACATTACCACTCCTGTGCTTTGTACAGCAGTAAGAGTACTGATGGCATTCAACCACGTACAGTGGTCACAGCAAACCAAATCACAGAATAACCTGAGCTGGAAGGGACCCACAAGGATCACCGAAGTCCAACTCCTGGCAACTGGAATCACACCATGTGCCTGAGAGCAAAACATACGAAGATGCAGTGGATGTCTGACTCCCAGCAGACAGAAGCAGCTGGGCTTTGCTAAGCACATAATTGTACACGATGTTATGATAAGTTATATACTATGTGCTTCTCAGGGTATAAACATTGCATGTTTTCATTACACTGCTTGTTTTTGTTCTGCACTCTGTGCAATTATATACAAAGCACAATTACTATATAAGTGTAAACTTCTGATGCACAGAACACTGAAGGCATAAGATCTTGAGCTGCAAAAGTTAACATGACTTAGATGATTCACTTTAATGAAGCACAGAGAATCAAATTTTGAGAAATGGCATGGTTGACTATTTAATAATTTTAGTCATAAAGTTCCAGTGTTCTTAAAGCCAAGTCTCATTATTACTGCAAACTGTAATTAATCCCTTTCCCCCAAATCACACCTTGAAGCTACCTTTTAAAAATTCAGGAGAGGTTTTCCTTTAAAAATGGCTCTTTACTGCTTCAGTGTCTTTCACATACATGCTTACTTAAGAAATAATCTGATTTTTCTACCTGCCTGTCTTGTAGATACAGTCTAGCCAGAATCCAGATGCATTCTTTCAGTCTTGTGTGTACTAATAGCAAGAACTGAATAATTAGATTTACTTGCAAGTCTGCTGGCAGTGCACAAGCCAGAACAGAATTAATCTCACTATTCCTTAGCTGTACGGACCACAGTGCTAAAAATTAGTAAGAAAATCTTATTTGTGTTAGTGAATGAAAAATACCTGTTTTCCTGTGCTAGACAACATTTACACATTTTTAGCATTAACTGGTTGACTGCTTAGACTTATCAGCCCCACACTCCATTTACAAGGACTTTTGAAGAATTACCAGCACGCCTCCCTTGGAGGCTAGGATGAAAAACCAAAATCAAAACAGGTCCCCACAAATACTAATCAGTGTGATTGGTCACAAACTCCTTTTCCGAGGCTGCCTTCAAACCCTGCAGACACAGGGAAGAATAGGCCTAACTCCTTATCGGGGAATCATGGATTCTCTCTGTACAAGCTGTTTGAAAGCCTGCATGTTACTTGTCTTCCATTGCTTAGTTTCCTCAGCTACACAGTAGGAATAGTAACATTTACCTTCGTGGTAAGAATGGTTCTAACAACTAAATGTTAGAACAGTTTCTTGGTGTATGTAAACAAAATTGTAAGTATGGACTGAAATAGATAAATGCTGTTTTTAAATTAATATATACAGCATTTACAGTATTGTAATACTAAATGTTGTTATCTGTTTCTAAAGATACACCAGTCAATATACAAAAACGTATACCTAGTGTAAAATACACTAAAGTATGTGTTCACAGGCAAGATAAAAATCCTTGCAAATAGTAGCAAATTATTTTGCTGGTTTTGTATTACCTAAGCTTATCCATGTGTTTGGTTTTTTTTAACGTGCAGTATAAAAATGAACAGTATATTACCACATGTTTCACTACTCTAAAAATTCAGGTACATTTTGTAATTGAATTAAAAAGCCCCGAACATGTATGTGTATATATATATATGAAGAACAGCGAAAGAAAACTGTATAAAAGAAGTAGTCCAAAGATACAGCAAACATTTGTCGCTGAAGACTACATCTTCAGCAGCAGACACATGACCAAGTGCATCAATGAATATTCAATTGAATAAAATAAATAAAATTCCTCCTTTCTCAGCTTGGATTTGAGATTTTTGTCAAACTGTCATTGTGAAAAGATAAGTTCATCTGCTACCTGCACTTCTTTCTTACATCTTTCACTGTCCTTATCACAGTACTTCAGATGCCAAATTCCTTGTACCTATTAATGTTGGGGTTTGGATTTGCTTTTTTTTATCATGTCAATATTATGCAGCTATTCTAGTTTAAAAAAAACCCCAGTCCTAGTCCACTTGGGGAAAGCTATCACTTACTATAGCAATTAGTAATATTAAACATGGATGAATGCCATGCAAATACATACAAGATATTCAACTAATATTAATGGTTACTTAACCTATTGTTAGATGATATTTTGACAGAAGTGTTTCATGAGCTTTTTGCTGTACTGCTACTTTACTCCCTCTTCCTTCTCACCCAAATACTGTCTCCAGAAAGGTCTTCTGTAGTTCTGTAGTACTAACTATATTAAATTCAATAGAAGTTTTGAAGTAGACAATGTATCTGAGCATATAACCAGAATGTTAATCTTTTTTCCTTCTAGAAACAGCAGCAGAAAAGCAGACTTGCTGGTACACAGATGGTATCTAGTCTGCTCATCTACTCAGTGTTATTAAGTCTAGAACCCAAGACAGATTGCCAGCTTTTATTAAGAAGACCCATTTTTATTATCACTTCATGAGACTCTCAGTTTTCAAAAGATAGGATGATAACTGAAATGAAAAGCTTTTCATACATTTTTAATCTCTCTACAAATATTGGAATTTTTGTGCAATAAAGATGATTTTTAATCTCATATCCTGAGACTCACAAATGATGTACACCTACCTGGGCATCTGTGTTAGTCCCATGAATACCATCATCAGTACCAAATGTCCTTTTGCAGTCTTCTAGCCACTGCAAAATAAATATAAATAAGATTAAACATCTTCAGAAACAGCAAACTAAAGACTGTGCTAATACTGCTTAAGACACTTTGTCTTGTACATTCTTGGATAATGTAAGAAATTGTGATATGAAATCAGCTGTTTACCAGTGTTGTTTGCAGTGATGATATCCACTCTGATACATCACTTTGTAGCTTTTATTGTGTCCCTTGTGTTGTAATTTTCCTGTAGCCTTCATTACCCAAGATGGAGATAGTACACTTCAGCATTAATACTAATCTGTGACCAAATTGATACTGTTATTGGAAAAGGTGTGAGAGGGTGGAAGCAGAAACATCCCTCTCATTACTTTCTGCACAAGGTTTACACTAACATCACTTATCAGCCTTTAAAATATAGCACTAATGCTCATTAGAGAATAAGCCTGTTACATTTCTTGAGACTGCTTTAGAAAGAGAAGGAAATAGAACTTTCCTGTATAAGCAGATACAAGTGTAGGTTTACAGGATGGAATGAAAAAACCCAAATTCTCCAGTGGGAGTTTAGCATCACCTCCAGCTCATACAAGCCAAGGAGATGAAGTATTCTTGCATTACACAGTGCAAATCTGCAGGTTCCACTCAGGACTGTATTTAACTGCAGTTCCTATAGCAGACGACAAGTTTATTAATTTCAGTAGGCAATCTCTTTTTCTACCTTTAGCCAACCATACAAATTTCTCAAAAAATAACCTCCATGTGTACTGGCCTTCACATGAATATCTGTGTCACTATAAAGCATTTACAGAATCAAGTATGTTCTTTTTGGACAATACAACCTGATCACCCCACTGGCACAGGGCCCAGCACATTTTTCTGTATAGTGCAAACAACTGCAAGCATGGGTATTACTGAAATGGGAATGCATCATGTTGAGATAAAGTGCATAATGTCATCTGAAATGAAGAATAAGCTCTGTACATCCAAGGAAGAATAATTTAGCATACTCTGTGTGTTTGGTATCTTGAATCTCAGAGGGAATCTTGGTGACCTTTTTCTAACCTTTGTCTGATGCAAGAAAAAGAAAAATGTGATTTCCCATCTGCTCAATTTAATAAAGGTTACTTAGTGAATTAACTAGGCCTGTGTGCTCATCAAGAGGAGAAATGGAATTCTCTGAACATTGCAGTGTCAGTTTCAATTAGTGACATGGATACCAACATCCACAGCAAATCTCATTTTTCTTTCTATCAGACAGCATCCATCAGGAATGATGGAATATGTTTGCACTGGAACAAACAGCATCAGCAATTGGGAAGCTAGTATTTATTTTCACACACTGCTCGTTTAAGGTTTTTTTTAAATCTTAGAACCAGTCTGAATAAAGGGTGTGCCTAGAATGGTATAAGGTTGTATTTTCTATTGTATTTATCTGATTCAGTATCTTTGTCCTTAATACACACATGAAGTCAAAGCAGTCCCCTGGCAAGAAAATAGAACAACAGCTCCAAAAAGGTGACAATACTAATTTGTTAATTATTTTTACAGCAAATATGTTCAGCATGGTATAAAGATCTATTTTTTTTCTTTGGGAATAGTGTGACAGAATAACCTTCTTTATGTGTTTGCTTTGTATCGATTAATGTTTTCTCCATGTATCTCCTACAAAGTGTTGATGAAAACACAACATAGGGAAGTCTGGGGTTGGTCTTGGTCATAGCACAGGTTGGTTTGCCAGATTAAGCTCTAAACAGACATCCTGAACAGCCTATACTACAGATACCTTTCTGCCTTATCTTGGTGCATAGGTAAGAGTTTCAAGCAACTGCAGCTCAAGCCTTTCACTTTTTCAATTTGATTCGTGTGAATGCCTGTACACCACACAGCACTGAGAGTGACAAACATCATCTATTGGGATAAAGTTTAAACAACAATTTTTCATTAAAGAAATTAACATACAGATTTTTCCAGTGGTTGATTCTGGAGGACACCAGATTAACATGCAAATTACATTTATTTAAGTATCTGTTAATTTTTATTTACTTTATTGTACAATAGCCCAACCACTTAATTTGATCATTTTTCTGCATGTTTTCATGAAAAAAGCAAGGATCTGCATTAAGTTGATTAAGCATTTTGCCTTAATACTTTCAGATTTAATAGGATACATAAGAACAGCTGCGTGCAACAACAGAAACTTAGATTTTACTTGAAGTCTTGTTCAATCATTCCCTATACTCTGTTTGAGAGGACAGAGTAAGAAAATAAAACATACCTAAGATGTAGCTTAGAAGATTCTTAGTTTACATTTAATATATAATACACCATAGAAAAGAGTGCCAACAGCTGAAGAAATACTTCTAAAAAAGTTTTAGGAAAGTAAATTATCTGAGATAGTCAATACTTCTAAATTAACATGCTCAACAACCACTTAAATAATGCACTAAATTGTCTAAATGACGTGCTATCGAGAGTCAGAGATGACTGGTCAAAGCTAGAAGATTCTTCCTTCTCAGTACTGCTTCTTTTTATTCATAAATTATTAAATAAAAATAAAACCCTGACAAAATGCTCTCAGTTCTTCCAGAACAATTCCTTTAACCCTGTGAACCTTCTTCCTGCTCCAGTCACTCACAAATCTGTGGCAGAAGACAGGCTGACCACAAAAACATGTTGCTGGACTCCGTTTTTGACAGAAAAAAACAACTCCTTCACCATGATATAATGACAGAGGCCATCAAACTGATACTTGTATTTATTTACCTAGTAAAATAAAATACAAAGAAGTTCTTAATATCCAGCATGGATTTATATCAATATGAAATGTGGCAGTGCAAAATTAGATAAAAAATAAATTCAGTGAATTTGTGGCCATCCGAAAGGGATGTAATTTTAACTTGTTATACTTTGACAAATCAACAAAACAATACCATTGGTTATTGCTGTGATAAACTGGGCTAAGTGGGGAATTGATGTAAAATTCCTCCATGTTTGGACAGTCATCATTCTAATTACACACAATCGCACACACACACGAGTCCCTTTTTACCCTGTCACAATCTTCCTGTCTGACCATGGGGCAAATCAGTTACACGCTGTGTGCTCCAGTGCTGCTCTCTAAAAGGAGGAACGAAATACATTATGTTCTCATAGGAGTGCTGATAGCATTATGCATTGGAGATTGCCAGACATTCACTATTACATTGAGTAAAATAACCTTAGTCATTAGATGAGCACTTTGTTTCTGATTAAGCCTACATGGCAAAATGTAGCTCATCGTATTAGATCAAATAAATTGTTATTACCACAGAGCAGGGCAAACAAATGCAGCAACTCTTTAGCAGAAATGCTGGCCTGGAACCTACCAAGAGTTCATCTACATTAACAGTGCTGTGTGGCATACTTTAGCATTGGTTTCAAGGAAACCACATTTCTTTTTAGATCCTTTCCACAAAAAAGTGCATGTCTGGTCTATTCAACAGATGAGCTGTCAGCAATCTTTGCAAGGCAAAGGCCATAATTTCCTAATAAACTCAGCATGATCAAGAAACATGGAGGCACTTGTGCTGCAAAATATAGCTCTGCCAAGGCATCATGGCTTGAATTCTGGTTCTGTTTTGTATCACTCAAACTTGCCTATACTGCCATTGTCATGGCCTCACAGGCTGCTGAGATCAGTAAAATTCAGCATGTTCAGTTTTCCTAGGAATCATCATCTATCTACAACAAAAACCCCATTTATTCTCTCTCTCTCTCTCTATTTGCAAAACTGATCCATATTTTCCTTTGGCTTTTAAAGTACAAATTGTACCTCTTTCAGTTTTCTGAAGTTGGTATCGTACTTTCTGAACTTCACACGCAGGTTCACAAAACCAAATATACAGACCCTTGCTACAGAAATTTTCAGCTTCTAAACTGCATTTCTTTGGAAAAAGGATATAACCACTAACATATAACTTGAAGACTAAACTGCATTTTTCTAAACAACACATAAACATCATCCTCAAATGAGATCCAGCTGTAAGATGAGCCCTAAATTTACGTGTCTATGTGTGACACAGCTGTATAATCCCCATTACTGTTGGTGGAGATAGCCACCAAAAAGAAGTCTAAAGAACTGTTCAGCTAAACAAGTCAGTATCTGTATTAGGATAAATGCATTGCTTTCTTGATTCCTTTTATTATATTGACCTGATCCTTCAATACTATGGGTGTTAATGCACTTGGAATTCCATATAGATAGTTATCTGTAAGTGTCCTTATCTGGAGGTGAATCCCTAGTCTAATAAAATTAGACAGAACATAAATGAAAAACCCCTTTATTTATTGATATTAATGTTAGAAATATTTGAATATTTTAAAAGAGGACTTTTAAATTAGGAATGTACTTTTCCACTCTTAGTGGATTTGTGCAGTTATATTAAAAATCAATTTCAGAAATATGTGCAACAAAAATGAATTACACATAAGAAAAAACCCCTCAGGTTCAGATTATACACATAGAACAGTAGTAAGAAGAGGAAACAGGATTTTATTTCAGAAGTGTTTTCCAACAGTTTACCTTTAGATACCTGTGATGAGAGATAAGGACCTGTAACATTTTCTTGATGAGTAAGTTCTAGTAATTTTGTTTTGAAATATAAAAGACTCACCTGTTCTGCTGCCTCTCTTTTGACATTATAGGTATCCAAGTGTTCCTGGAGCTCTAGAACACTGAACTTCAATGTTTCTAGCAGGCCACAAGACAGTAGCTGAAAGATAAAAGCAATCAACTCTGTAGTCATGTAACATTTGACTATAACCCCCGCAGTCTAATATCTAAATTCTATATTACAGAATCCCACATTCACATTTGGTAAAACAAACAAATTAGAATTAGCTGAGCACATGTCATTTGTAACACTTTTAAGTTAATTAACACATGTAGCTTTACCATTTAAATCAGTAAACAACAGTTTTGATTTCAAAGTAAGAGTAGTACCTAGTTAACATGTGCAAGAGAGATTTCAAAGCAGTTTTTAGATCTTTCATAACGAAGAGTAGTATTTGATACACACACCACTAGTGTAAATAGGACTGCCTGTAGAAGGAAGGAAAGGTGTTGCTGCTGGATTGCTCTTGTAGCAACCTAAGAAGTATCCACTGACGGTTACTTGCCCTTCTCAATATACAAACTACACCACCAGCAAAAGCTTCTGCAGTCTATAAGAAACAGAACTTTGTCAAAGCAGGAACCACAGGGTATTTGAAGAATTTTCTACTATTTATGACTGCCTCTTCTAACATGGTTTCAGAATCTCTTTTTCCCTCAGGGACTGTTACCTCAGCTTTCTTCCATACCATTTCTCCCTGTGGTTGTATTTTCACTTAGGTTTTTTTATTAGTCCTTTTCCTCATGCTTCCTGTAATAAATATCTCTAACATGATGTTTCCTCCCTCACACTGGTCACTCCTTGCACACATTAAGAGCTCTGTACTTTATCAGTGAGAATTAATCTGACAAGCAGGTTCATTTCACTTTAATTATTTGGAGAGGAAAGATCTGTTTATACAGTATTTGTCAATGTAACAACACTAATGTGTGTATGTGCATGTACACACACAAGTATTTGTGTGCTATATTTATTATTTCTTCTTGTATTTGTGTTTATATATATTTGCTTTTTTATTTTAAAATACACATGCTGTTTTAGTTAGGCACTAGTGTAACTCATTTTGTGGCTTCTTATCCCAAAGAAATTCATGTTTTTGGTAAATTTCTACTGCTTTTGAGGTGGCATAAGTAAAAACAAAAAACATTACAGGGGGTTCCCTTGAAATGCATTACCTGTATCATGCTTTTTTAATCCTCATATTCCTAAGTGAGAGCTTAAGAAAGAGTTGCCCCTTAGTACCAAGGGAAAAACAGCAGTTCAGGAGAAGTGTCTCACACTGCGTGTGAAGGCCAAAGATCCATCTACCTCAGTCCTGCAGCTGACAATGGCAGTTATTTAAAAAAGGGCAAACATGTGGTGATCTACCTGCCCCAGAGTGCTTTCTTAGCCTCTGTCAATGCACTGTTCTGCATATTCAAAGGACCTGTCCAAAGGTACTTTATCCATTCATTTCTTTAGTGGCTTTTTGAAAACAGGAACAGACTCCATAAAAAGTGACAGCATTTCACAGTTTGATTATGTATCACATGAAGGACTTTGGTTCTGTATGTGTTGTAAGTCACTGCTAGCTTAATTTGATCACCTTTAACATCAATTAAGACAAAAATAAAATAACTTCTATCACTTATCCATGATAAGACACCTGTGGACAGATTTATCTTCTACAGGGCTAAAAACCCTAGCATACATACTCATATCTTACATTGAAGCTGCTGTACGTATTTCATCATCCTTGTGATTGTTCTTTAATCTTTTTCAGTGCTACTGCATTTGCTCTGAGGGCAGGGGATCAAAACTGCCTCCAAAATTCAGGATCTAAGTATACTGGGAATATGTACATTAACTCATTGATGTTTCCTGTTTTGCTGTCTCCTTTCTTGATAATTCTAGGACAGGGTTTTTTTTGACTGCTGCTGAACATTGAGCTGACTTCTTGGATTAGTGTCTATTATAACCAGGATTTCAACTTGCATGACAACTAACAATTCAAAGTCTTTTCATTGTATATTTGTAGAGAGAATGTTCTTTTCATGCATCAATGAATATATACATAAAACAAACAAAAAAAATAATAAAAAGGTAAAGTTGCTGCTAGATAAGTAGTCTTCCTTTTTCTTACCTGTGCAGAGAACATAGAATAAATATGAACAAGCAGGTATGGTAAAGAGTAGTAAGGGGATTACAGTGATATCTACTATCAGTAAGTTTCCTTACTGTTCACTGTTACAGCTGGAGCCTATTTTTTGAGAAAATGCATTTCTCACTTGTGGTTTCCAGTGTTTATGATACATAGTGGCCACTTAAGATTTTAATTCCCATCTGATTTCAAAGAGTTTCTTTTTTTTCCACAAATTAAAACATCATTTTGTGTGTTACATGAAATGTTTAAGCAGACAGATATTCCAACGGGCAAGTTTTAGACTCTTACCGTTTCTGCATCCACAAAGACTGTTGGACATTCTGAACATAACATCATCACTTCCAGAGAACTTCTAAACTTTGTTCCAATGCGCTGTAGACTTTCCCCAAGAAAGCTGACTGAATCATTTGTTATAGATACAAACTTTCTTTGAATGGTCTAGAAATCAGAAAAACATTTATCTTATATTGTGTTCTACTACTCTTCTGGCTTTTTAGACTAGAATTTCAGAGCAAATTTCCATAATGACAAATTTCTATCGCATTATATTTTTTCATTAAATGACAAACTAATACGTAATTTTCTCTGAATATTTATATAAAATTAGCTCTGGAAAATGCAATAAATCAATAAAACCAGCCAGTATCTATAAAGACAACTACTCCTTTTATATCTAGGCCTCTAGCCTCAGTATAGGTGGATGACTATTTGTCTTTATGCAGTACAGACAGTTCAATTTATTTTCAAGTGTTTGTGTTGCAGAAAATTATGCATGGTTAAAAATTAAAATCAATGCTTGAACACTGGATTGCTATTGTGCAGAGTATCCAACTTTCCAGCCGTTAAGCCAAGTTTCATCTGTCTTCCTAGCTCCCACTTTACTGACCAGAGGAGAATATGAGCTCTCGTTTTACCACTTTCAGGAAATGAATGAGTGAAAACCAACTGCAGCTTAGCTTTGGTATAATACAGAGAAACCAAATCCCTGATGTCTAGATGAAGGAAAAAGACAAAAACATGACATCTGTAACAGAAATGTCATGGCATGAAATTAGTTCAACATAAAATGGAAAATGGGTATAGATGTGCGAACAAATTATTCCATGGGAAAGGCAGAGAGTATTAATTTTTCACATCTAAGATACTACCTATACACATTGGACAAAATATGTGCTATTGTGGGTCTTTCACTGAGAAATTTATTATGATATGCCAAACAGCAGGCAAAATTAATATTAGAGATAGAAGAAAGGGCTGGAGTCATAAGGTCTTGTCCTGAATATTCTCTTAGCTCATTTGGCACACTGCCTGTACATAAAATGGATTAATTATACTTCTTCTATCCCATAGGAGTTTGCAAAGAAGCATTACTTTGAAGATGTAAAAGCTCATCCCCTACATATAGGGAGGAGGGAGCCAGAAAAATTAAGCCATAGGCATTTTGTATTGACTATCAGATCTATGAGGTAAATATAGTTAAAGAGAGGCATTCAAAACATCCAGCTCCAGAGGATCTCCTGGTGTTTCAATTGCTTCTCTGCAGAAAGAAACACTTTTCTCATAAGACAGATGCAAGATAAATTCATTAATGTTTGTCATGCTGCGATCCCATAATAATGACTCCCATAAAAAAAACGGGAGAAAGACATTAATTCTGTAATCATTACAGAACCTGGGTGATGTTCAAAAATTAAAGAAGGGACACAATCTGAACTAAGAGCTTGCAAAAACCCCTGAACTGGTTTTTAAGAGCTTTTCTTAATTTTTGTTTATTTTCTGAGCAGGTTCATTCCTAGGCAATGAATACAGCAGATATCCTATGGAAAAACAATGTAACATTCCTTTAGCCATGTGTTTTCCTGGTCTCCTTTTGATTCGCTTTCTAAAGCTTCTTGTTATAATCCTGTGGCTTTTGCAGTTTCAAGGGAAATAATAGTTTTAGAAGTAGGAGGAAAGGATTTCAGATGAGCAATCATACATTGAGAATTGACTGACCTGAAACAACCTTGAGAAGACATGAAATGTATAGACAGCACAAGATCCATCTGTATCTGACAGCATTTGATTGACGTGGCAGCGCCAGGCTTGCTCTTCATCATCATAGGCCACTGGCTGGAAAGCTGCCAATATGGCAGAAAGAAATGGAGAAGGAGGAGGGGAAGTTTGCACTTCTGGGAAACCATCCTGTTCTTCTTCATCTTGGCTACAAACAATAAATAACAGAAATTGTGTCCTCAGCAAACTTTTTAGGAAAAAAACACCTTCATTTTGGCAAGAAAGAAAAAATAAGGATTTTTGTATTCAGAATAGCATTTTGTAAAATAAATAATGGATCAACTAAGGTAACTATGAGCCAAGGAAAGAATAAACAATCAAAAACTTTTGCTACTGCAATATAGTAAAAATTGCTTATACTTTCCAAAATTTACTAACACATGTGAGTTCTACACATAACTACAGACAAAGGGCTATCTGGAGGTTATATGTAGGTATATACAACACTATAGATACCTACACCACTAAGAAACAGGCTTTTTTTTACCCCCAATAACTGAATTAACATCATGCTCTTCAAGTTTTTATTGATCTGAACAGATGGCCCACCAATATCTGTAACAAGTTTTAGCCTTCCTTAAGGGAAGCACAAGAGCTCATGTAGCAATGTAATAATGCTTTTTAAGTGTCTTAAGTAATATAAGCAAATGGAGATAGATTGAAACACTTTTATGGGCAATCAATTTAACGGGCTGTTGTTCACAGAGCATTCTGCTGTCATACTTTCCATTAGGCATCAAGCATCCAATAAAAATATCAAACGATAAATTTATATCAGTGGTACTTCCAATCATTAACATAATGATTAACTTAAAACCTTCTGCATTACAAGGGATGATACATTTTGACATTTCTTCTGGTATAGCTGCACGTGGGCAGCACAAATACGTGTAGGAGGATTTCAAGTATACAGATAATTTTTTTAAATACTTACAGTTTTTCTCTATGACAACTGCCTTATCCACAGCAGCACTAAGTACATCTTAAACAAGACTTGAACGTGTCTTACACAAGAAGTATGGCTGCTGGTTTTAGATACGTTCATTTTAGTAGCA
The DNA here is from genome assembly GCA_034509425.1 of Eopsaltria australis. Classification (NCBI taxonomy): domain Eukaryota; kingdom Metazoa; phylum Chordata; class Aves; order Passeriformes; family Petroicidae; genus Eopsaltria; species Eopsaltria australis. Next base: position 839,870 of record JAVTVJ010000253.1, on the reverse strand, counting down.
CAAATCTCAAAAGCTAAGACAAAACCCTTTTGATTATCATCTGTAAGCAAAGCTTCAAGAAAAGATATTTCCTACGTACCAACTCTATAATCAATCACCTCTGTCACTGTTTAGATTAGAGCTATGGGGTTTTTCATTTGCTTGCTTAGTGTAAATAAAATAAAACCTTGAGAGTCTGATCCATTGCAAATGAGGAAACAAACTGCTCTTAACTGATACCAAGGCATTGTGCAGTAGGTCACATATGGGATCACAAGAGTCAAGTTTCTCTGTCTCTCCCAGTAAAACCTTTGTATCCTGTTGTGTTCTTTTCTGAAAAAGCCTCCTCAAGAGATCTCTGTCAAAGAATACATGTCAAGTCTATGTTCCTACATATACCAAATCTCTATTATTCAATCTAAACTTCTGAACAAATTTTAAATATGAGCAAGCCTATGAACAATTTGGATTTTTTTTATTTTGGTTTGTGGCGTTTGTTTGTTTGAAGTTTCTTGTTCCTCTTCCTTCCTTCTTAGACTGCTACCTTCAGAGGACTGAGTGTTTCATTTCAATATGACTCAACTAGCCAGGACTAACTTTAACTTTTCCTCTCAATAAATATTTTTGCTCTCCACATTAAAATAAAATAAAAAAAGTTATTTTACTTAAAAATGTCTTAGAAATATACAAGAGACTTATTAACCTTAATAATGGAAAAAAACCTTGGGCAAATTCAAAGACAAACTGATCTGACTTCTACAGAAGCTTTGATTAAAAAAAAAATTAACTTTTTTCCATGTCTTTGGGTGCTGCTATAATTCAGAGCAGTTCAAGAGCTTTCCTCTGTTATACTCTTTGCAGTTGGTTTTTCACATTTCTGTCCTACTGATGGTGAAGAAAAATGCTAATTTCTTTTATTCAAGAATTCTCATATTTTCCTGCACAACTGTTGTCCTTGTACCAGAAACAATTGCTGAAAAAAGTACTGAGTTTAGTTGCAATAACAGGCAAAACTGATCAACCATTATTTCAGATATGCAAACCATTATTTTATATTTTTGTATTATGGGATTAATGGAAATCTGCACACCATTGAAAAGCCTGTTCGATTAATGCACTGAGATAAGATGTAATTTCTTTTATTTATAACCAGTACTAATCTTACCTAGACAAACCAGAGAAGTCAGCTTCTTCTTCTTCACATCTCTCATCTAGCTCTTTCAAAGCAAGAGTGACATCCTCTTCACAGACAGATTCAGAATAGCTTTCAGGAGCTGCTGCCTCTACCAGTTCTGGGGTCTCTTCCAGCTCCAGAGATTCGTGACAGACCAGGCAGTCCTGCTGCTCATGTAGAAGGTACGACCCAGTGTCTTCACTAGCAGTGCTAACCTGTTCATCCCTTACTGCTGAACTGCCTTCCTGTGAATCACACATCCTTTCATTAGTATTACTGTCAGGGCCTATGATTCTTATCAGTTTTTATTATGCTAAAGTAACAGTTACAGAAGATTATTTACAAATATTTACTGTAACTATTCAGCTCTTCGACTCGTTCATACAGTTTTAATTGGGCAAAGACAGACAGCCTGTTTGTAATGTTTATAACTTCTGGTAAACATTAATATCCTGGAATGTGACTTATTTAGAGCAAATACAATTTGCTGAAATACACTTAATTAAATCTGTTAGAGATACTGATAGAAAAATATGCAAACAGCCTCAAACTTGGTGAGATCAAACAAACCCAAGACTTTCATATTTTACTTTTCTATGAAAGGATCAAAATGACTCCTCATGCTTGCGTTTGGAGTCCAGAGCAAGTACCAGAACATTTCTTGTTCTTTCCACTCTCCATTTTAACAAATTGCTAAAGCATAACTAGTTAGCAACAGTGTAATAGATAAACAGTGGAAAAGGGACATTTCACTGTTTTTATTCTTTTGCCATTACTGCTAATTTGGGCATCTTTAAGGGTTTTCCTTAAATGTCTAAATGGAGACTTTCATTAACGGGCAATTACAGAGAGAGGATAATTAAACTCAGGTAATATTAGAATGACCCTTTCTCCCTTCCTCCATTAGCCTTATTACATTCATTAACATCACTATATTGAACAAATGAATTAAGAGTCAGTTAATTTATGATGAATTCATTTGAAACCTTTATATTGGATTTCTCAGTGGAATAAAAATAACACTTGCTATTTCCTAAAGGCACAGATTATCACATATTTTCATTCTTAGTATGCTGGTCTTCCTCTACTGGCATATCCAAAACTGGTCAAAGACCTTCTGGACAGCCTCTAAGCATACACATCACTTCATGGCTTTCATCAGTTGAAACAGATCCTATGACAGATTAAATAACTGTACACGTATTAGAAAAGACAATTCATCTTTAAACAGAACCATGTAATTTTCTTTCATAGTGATCCTTACCAAATCTTACTTTGACTATGGTACTCCTCAATGTGACACTATTTGACACAGCTAGTGACTTCACTTCTGACATCTCTTTCGTTAAATCTGAAATTTTTTTTTCACAGAAGAGTAATTTTGTCCTACTGAGCAGCTGAGGCACATGGGAATGCAGGACACTTTTACAAAACCTCAACAAAATAATTTGAATTCAACCAATGGTCCATCTCTGTTATAGATGTTAACACAGGATACAGAGCTGCACTGAACAGGACTAGTAAATGTACATATGGGAGATACACTTTTTGACAATATGCTTATTAAATTTAATAAATTTACTGCCAAGTTTAAGTCTTCATAGTGCCATGACTCCTGATTTCATTTTCAGTGTATCACTGGACATTACTACCAGTATGAATATTCCTTAAGTATCTTTAAGAGGTGGTTTAAGAGTTATATGGCTACCAACTCTTTAAGAGTTATATGGCTACCAATGCCACAGAACCTTAGGAAAATTACTTCTAGTAAACCACTCTCTCACAAATCTACACTGCAAGTGAGTAAAACAGACAATCATTTTGGTCTGAAACTTTCATATACGTAAGCTTCTAAAACTTACTGAACAAAAATTATTCTTCTCATATAGACAGTCAATTCTCAACTGGAATGAGAAATATCTTTTCAGCATTTTCTGAGAATCAGCCAAATACATTTAAGTAAACTATTAATTTAAGTATAGCATCCCTACAAGACAAACGAGGAACTCAACTCATCTAATGAGCACATAATAACCATTCTTGTTTATGAATAATGGCTTCAACTTTCCCCTTAGTGTCTTAGATAAACTTTGATATATACTTATTTATTTTAAAAACATTTTGATAACTGACAGTTGGCATACAATGAAATGCTTGTGCTGAAAGAGTTTTATATAAAAAGTACAGGACCACAGGAAAAATTAATTGCTCTATGCTACAAGTTGTACAGTGTAAGTATTTAGAACAAAATCAGTTTTACTGGCTTCACAAATATTTCAAGATGAGTCAATAGTGTGCACATTTTCAAGCTCATTTTAGAGGCATAAAGCCAGTGAACTTTTTTAGCAACGAAATCCAATCAGTACCTAAGTCTTGTAGAGCAATAACTTTGAGTGTTTGAATTGTGTTTGAAGAAACCTATGGATTTGTCCAAATCCCATATTCTAACAAGGACAAAATAAACCTGGAACACATCACATCTCATGAATGCATTTGTATGCACTTGCAGTATTTTTTTTTAATGTATAGAAGCAATTTTTTCTGAATGCTGCCCAGTCATGGAATTATTTTCCAGCCCAGTTTAGATGTCTGCAATACTTTTTAATGACAATGGTGCTTTTTTGTGAGAATATTTTCACCTGGATTATAGCAGTATAGTGGTTTTATAAAGGGAGCTGCAGAATGAATTTTACAGGCAATCTCAGAAACAATTATGAAAATGTAAAAATTAGTTACAGCTGAGGATGTACAATGGAGAAGACTAAAAGTTTTATTGTGGTGAATTTCGTTCTATAAAATTCCAGCTTATATATTGCTTCTTGCTTCTGAAATCTTAGCACAAAACACCTATCCCTGTGTGGAAAAAGTTCATCCAGATTAAGTATTCTTCCTCAAACAAAATTCTCTTGGATCAAAAATGCGTGTTATATGTGAGCATATGAAGTGACAACTATTTGTTTGACAATCTAAGCACAAGTGTTCTGCAACAGCTGAGACAATTCATCAACAGCAGTGTAATGAAACACTTTTTTTAAAAAACACATAGATGATCATAATGGGAAAATACAAAAAAATGTGGGGAAAAGCACTGTATGAGTGTCATGATAGTACACCTTTTAAAGGTGAGGATTTTATCACAGGAAATCAGCCACTCTCCCTTTATTGTACTCTTTTATTCTTACAGTTTTCTTCATTAAATATTAGCTACATCTGTGGTCTGCCTGTTAGTAAGAGCAATTTTTCTAGTAGCCAACAGGTAAACTAGAGCCTTTAGAAACTTGAACTAGCCCAGTCACTTGAACTAGGTCAGTAGATTGTTTAGACTAGGTTAGCTGAAGACTCATTCTTAAGTGTAAACAGTGCACTCCCTGGTTAGTCAAATACACATAGGAATGGCTTAATTTTCTGGAATACTCAATAAAACTGCATGTATAGTTGAAGATGGGATTAGCCAACATTATGCAAATAAAAATAAGACTGCCAGTAGCTTAAATAATTTTAACTGAAGAGATAAAAAGTCCACCTAAATCAAGCCACTTGAAGAAAAATTTTAGCAGATGAGAATTTGTTTTCAATTAGGGATGTCTTTTTAGATTTTAAATTATTCAAAAGTTCGAAAACACAATAAACTGAAGTACTCACAGATTTGCAGGCGGCCATTAGCTTGAGATCTGTCTCAGTCCACATGGGCCTTTCCAAAAAAGTATACCACTAGCATCTGTAGTCCTTTCTAAAGGATTATTTAGTGGAACCAACTGCTAACACAGCTGGCCTGAGGTTTAATTCCCATATAGCACCAATCACAACCCAAAGAAAGCAAAAAACAAAAAGGGGGGAACAGGGGGAGGGCAATAAAAAGGTATTTGAAAGAAAATGTCGCTCAAGAAGGATTTCAACCACATCAAGTAAAAGCATTTTGAATATTAGCCTGTTTCATTCTGCACCATGAAATGATCATGATCAGCCCTTCAAGAATATTTTTAACCTGTGGTAAGTTCCCTCAGTCCATCCAAGTAGTCTCCATGCTGAGGGAACATTTTGTAAGAACATGCCAACAGGTTAGAAATATTAAAAGCAAATCAACTAATCAGTGTAACAGATGAAAATTCAGTTGAAAAGAAAGCCAAAGTTGCTACTAAAACTAGAAGGAGCCCAAATCAGCCATGCACCAGCCCACATTTCTCCCCACCTCAGGCAGCTGGTTGCTAGAGTTATCTAGAGAAGAAGCCTCCAAACTTGGGGTCTCAGTTCTGATTTGAAGCACCTCTTCTGTTCCCACACTGCTAGTGGAATCTTGAGACTGAAGTGATAAACCAGCATGATCTGACACTGTTTCATCTATGGCAGAATCACTGATTAACTAAGACAGAAAAGAAATAAACAAAATTCTTGACAGGAAACACAAACTGCAGGTAAAAATGCATTCGTTTTAAAACAGGCTATTTCAGTATTGTTAGTTATTTGAATTTATTCACATATTATGAATATCACACTAGAATTACTACACACATCACATACATTTCTGCAACATTTCACTCTGAAAAGAAGTTTTTCCTTTAAGGAAAATTATTTCCTTTCTTGCTTTAAAAGTTCTTATTGCTAGACTGAAACCATTGAAAAGCAGAGCATTTTGTTGGGAGCAACATTAGTGCAAGCTTTGCCTCAAGTCTGAAAAGCAACATACTCATCAAGCTGCTCCCTGTCAAGCCAACTTTTTCTTTGTTTTATTAATGTAATGCAGAGAGGCTTCTGAATGGCCAGCATTCTTGGTTTTCCTGTGTTATATGTACACAGGCTTCAAAATCAATAATTAAATTAGCAATTTCACTCCTTAAACACAACTTAGACCCCCATATGACTACTTAATACTCTTGATCTTATTTAGAATTTGGATTTTTTTTTAATCTAGAAATCCACAAAGACACACACTTTATATATAACAGATGCAATTTTGTGCTTTTATTTTAAAAAATATAGTAAGTGTAAAGACACTAAAAAAATTAATATTGTACTAAAATTATAAATCTGTTAGGTACCACCAATGTGGTAATCTTTTTCCTTCATTGATGTTGCTATGGAAATGAAGCTTGGACACATTAATTTAGTTCCTTAGTATGTCACGTAGGTTGAAGGTGTGAGCCACTTATCCATTAAATGTGCTAGGGAAAGCTTAAGTTCTTAGGTTTCTTCCACAGAAAAGTAACTTACCATCTGTGAACGAGACAGTATCTGACTTGCAGTCAGTGCTGCTTCTTCTTCTGAAGACTCATCAGTATCCTCCTGGTTGGTCAAGTTCAAGCTGGGTGTGCTACCAGAGTACTGACACTCCTGAAGGGACGGTGTGTCTCCTTTGTCAATGCTGTCAAGAGAACGCCTGCGAACGCCCCAGTTGAAGTTGTCCATGCTTTCACCCTGTAATAAAAGAGTTTGCACACATATGGTAAGTATGAATTTCAGCATAATTAAGTTAATACACAAATGAGACAGAGAAAACATGAGTACTGAATGCGTCATGAACAGAGTTTCAATCAGCCCTTTAGTTTTATTAAAATTTTAAGTACCTTGTTAAATGCTTGTAAATAAAATATGGCAAAGGAAGTAGAAATCTTTTGAATATCTTCTTGGAAAGCAACTCAATATGTAATCTAGAACTATATCAGTATTGATTTTATAATCTGTCTAGAAAGTACAAACACATCACAGACAACAACAGATGAACAAGCCAGGGCACCAGGCTGCAACTTACCTGCAGCTCCTGGTTAGCAAAAAGGAAAACACATATAATTAGAAAGAACGAGGACAAACACTTAAAGATACTCTAGAACCAGGGAAAAATGTTTTATTACATAGGATTTGCCAACAGTAAAAGACTGATTCAAGCTCTGAAAAAAAGCTTTTGTCAAAAAACTAGTATTTAAAATAATGCCTCTTTCTAATGAGATTAAAAAAAAAACAAACTGACGACAAAACACTAAAATCAGCATGCTCATGATACATTTTCTCTAGCGTAACATGTAAAGCAACTGTTTCAACAAACATTGATGAAGTTCTTTAACTAACACACATGAATCTATACTGACCACATCCAACTGACAAAACACTATCAACAATAATTATATACAGGGTATAGAAAAGATTATGTTGTCACTAACTGTTTTACCAGCTACTTTGTCAGTTTTATGAAGTGCACCCTGAATACCAATAGCTGAATCCATTCTCTTTGTGCATTTTCAAGCTGAGATATTTGGGTTTCAAATATCCATCATACTAAGGGACATCCATATCTTAAAAACACTGTTATTTTAATTCACAAGTACAGTAATGATCTTTGATTTTCTCAAGCACTTCATCAACCTTCAACAATTCAGCTAAGCGATACGGAAAACCTGGTGAAGTTCACTTCACTGGTCTACAGTTACTAAAACACCACATCTAGCTCCAAACATGGCTCCAAAACTGCCTTAACAGAATATCCCTTGTGGTGACTTAAGACACATTAAATATGCAACACATTAAATATGACAAACTAAACATTTTGTAATCTCTTTCTCTCTTAGTGATTTCTTTTCCTCAAAAGAAGATGAAATGTTATGTCAAAGCAAAATAATTTCAAGTACAACAAAGTACTACTACTGTGGGCTGAAGCACTTAAGTTTAATCTGAATATTACTCAGATTTTAATGTAAAAGCCCCAGTTCATACTGTTGACATTTAATTATTAGCAATAAGGAATATTCTACATTTTTGGTGAAAAAATAAGCCAGAACTCTTATACCAAGTGCATGATTTATATGTAACACCCTAAATTTGTACTATGCGTGCTCTTATATTTTTTTCTCTAGTACAGCACTACATGTTGCATTCAGGCAAGTAATAAAAAAGAAACTGCCTTTTCTTAATTATGATCTGCTATTAAAATAGCAGAGAAAATGAAGTTAAAGGTTAACTTCACTTGGCGAAGTTTTCTACTTTTGTCATCCTATCTGCAAAGTCCTGTCTAGTGTTAAAATAATGTTTTAATACTACTGAGTCTCAATTCTGAACTGTTTGACTGCTTGCATTCAATACAGGAAATGGTGTCTGAATAGTGTGTGGTTACATCTGTGCAATAGACCATGATGAGCCTGTACTTTTCCTAGAAGGTGCAAATACTGGCTGAAGTGAAGCAATACAGAGGAAGAAGAAAGGAAAGTGAGATAAAACTAAAGAATTAGGGGGGACACCCTGTAGAAAGGTCTAGATGAATCAGGAGAAGAACAATCAGTGTTTAGATAGGCATATATCCTTAGTAGCTTGTGGACTCATGACCAGCAAGGATCTCCATTACTAATTCAATATTTTGCATAGACTGTAACAAAACCACTGCAAGAAACTACAAAACATTTGACTTTTTCTTTCCCAGTACTTTTACAGTCATACTTTGAAGCTTCAGCAAAGTTTAGCCTGATGCCTTTTAATGGTCTGAAACAAGTAACAGTTGTTAACAGAATCTTTACTATCTCTCAATACTGAATTTTGTTTTACCTCCCCTCTCTCTTTTTGACTGAAGGAGAAGTGGGGGAAAGGTAAGAACTGCAATAAACCAGATATGATGTAAAAGTAAATGCAAGCAATTATAGAGAGCAAGCCAATAGTGTATCATGAGATAGTGTATCATACAGTTTGTTACTTTGAAAGCCTTTCATCAAGTTCTCAAAATCCAGAAACGTATCAGCAACAATGATTACGCCATTTTCTTAACACACTGTTCCATAATTAAGTTTTCTCCTGCAAGGTACCCAGGTGTTCATGCTGACATTGGCTTACACTGTCATATCACTTCACTTTGAGATAAAGTCATTTAAATCTTTCCAAAAAAACCTCAACTCTTCCCCCAAAAACCAGCCAACAATTTGCAGCAACTTAACCCTGCAAAGTTTTTGGCCCAGGTTTCTTTATCTAAGTTCCATAATGTTATCAGTTCTTCTGAATTGGATTAGTTAGTAGGGCTGCCAATTCCTTAGAATTGCACCAACACAACCTTATTTTTAAAATGTTCTCAAATGGAAATACACAGAAGAAACCCCAAGGTCTCACCTCCGCATCTTCCAATTCAACATCTAAAAAGTCAAAGTCTTTAAAAACTCCAAATTGTTGTTCACTGGTATTGTCTTCTACAGCCACTTCCTCCTCTTGAATCACTTCTTCTGTTGCTGAAATTAGACTAGTTTGTTGATCTCCAACTTCCAAGTCTTCATTAGAAGAAAACACAACCTGCAGATGATATAGGTAAAGACAGAAGTATGAACTTCCAATTCCTGTAACTCCAAAAGTCCTGCTTCCTGCCAGTTAATGGAATTAGTGGCAGCCAATGTGACTACCCCTATATCGATAATACTTTGCTTCAAGACTAGTTAGATTTTAAACTACATCTTTAAATTAGTGGTATCATTATCCCCTTAAAGTAACTAAGAGTTACAAAAGTATAAATAGAAAGAAAAATATATCATCCAAACTTCATTTTCCTAACCACAATATCAGTCAAATTTAAGAACAAAAAGTCCATCATAATAACCATCTGCATGACACAGACCATATTGTTTTCACCTAAAAACTTCTGTGGAAGGACTGTACACCTTTGAAAGGGATCCAATACTGTAGCCTTCACAACCTTCACAAATGACAATATTCTGTTTATTTCCATGCACTGTTTTTAAATCTCTTCAGTTTCAGCTTTCAGGCATCTATTTTAATTTATTTTAACCTACTCTACTAGATTCAAGATCCTTCTCCCACAAATATTTTTATTCAGGTAAGAAATTCTATTCCACAATTAAAAAAAAAGTGTTCTAGATGATAACCGAGGTAGACTACCCACTTTATTGTAAAAGCTGTCAATGTCATCACCACCATCAAGCGTAGTATGCCAACAGGGTTCTTCACACAGAAGTAAAACAATCAACCTATTTTCACTCAACAGTTAAGACTATTGCTTCTATAAATAACCATGTCAATTTCAAGGTATATAATCCACTGGTTATTTTCAATGGATTCTATGATATTTTCAATACAGCATCAACACCCTTGCAGTCCTCAACTACTGCTACCCTTCCTCTCAAAAGCATCTGTAATGGACTAGAGATTTAATCAGAACAGGTGAGACCTAGTTCAATTCTCTTTTCTAGCCAAGACAACCATGCCCACTGAAGTTCTTGAGGTATAATAGTAATCCATTACTTCTGATTCTTCTTTTTAATCCTTCCATTGGATTTGTGAACTGCTGAACCAAAACTAGTTTGTCCAAATCCACTGTTCATAACTTCACCAACACCTAAAAACGCAATAGCATTCTGCTAGTTGAGTTCAAAAAGCAAAACAAACCACCATCACCACTTACCGAAGGATTCTTGGGAAGACCAGAATCGGGACCACACAGAGAAAGCACATTCATTAGCTTCTCCCTAGTCCTTCTCTGAAAAATACACCAAAGAAAATCACATAGCATGGCAGCTGCTGGAGGTCCAGGTAAAAATATAAAAAATTTGCATTTTTAACTAGTCATATTGCATATTGACACCCTCTAAAAAGAATCTTAAAATTTTGTACTTTTCACAAGTATCAGCTTTTAGTTTATGCCATGTCAATTTACTGTTTTGCTAAGACATAATATAGACTTCAAATAACACTTCATTACATTTTTTTTTACTTTCACAAACACTGTCTCTACTATATTTTTGAAGTGTTTGAGACACAATGTACCTGAGATGGCTGTGGTCTCTTCCAGCTGACAGGAACCAGTGCATTTGAATTGGAGCCTGATGAAGTTGAAGAAGTGCTCCGCGTCACAGCAATGACTTTTGGCTTCCCATTTCTACCTGCTGCACTGTGCTGATCACCATACTTATTCCCAATAATCGGTGTCTAGCAAAGACAACAAACAGTTTCTTAAAATACTAATCTATATTAGTAAAGACTACATATTTGACTTTAGGACTTAGCATTATATGAAATGTTGGAGGAATTATATGAAATGTTTGTAAGCATTCTGTAAAGCCCATGTCTAATCCACTGAGCCTTGGTACACTGGGAAAAACAAAGCTGAATACTTGTACCCTATACAGCAAGCTGCCATTCTGTCCACTTGTGTGGCTTTGAATTATGCACGCTTTATGCTGACAATCCAATTATATTTTTAAACACACTTTAAAACCAACTGTGCTCTAAGCTTAAAAGATGCAAAGCTTCTCTGTAGAACCACTCCCTGACACGAACAAACTGTTTTCACAGACCAGTAACTTCACAAACACACACACTTCTGCAAAAACAATGACCAAATTCAACCCTTTTGACAGTAAATGCTAATCCAATGAACTGTGTGAATTCATCTTGTCTCTCAATTATCTGCATGCCCTGAAACTTCAGTAGTGAGTGTACTTACCAATTTAAGTAATGTTCCTAAGACATCTATATCTCGAATCATTATCTAGGGTTAACTTCAACCAGGAGCTCTTACTTCTTATCACTTTTAAAGTTTCTGCAATTTTCACATCTCTACATTACACTGCAGTCACTTGGCCATGCTCCCCTTTTCAGATGTAGAATGAGTATCGTTGGTGGTAGGGGTGATATTTTTAACCATAGGAGGTTTTTCTCCAATTGTATCCCTCTTACATTGAATTTCCAACATTTTTTATCCTATCCTGGCCTCTACATTTCCTCCCCCTTCCAAAGTCACATGAAAACTGCAGTACAGGGTTTTAATCCTCTCAGTCCTTGAATGCACAACCCTTCATTTGCTGAAAGCCTGGTATGTTCAGCTGCAAGCAGCAGCCAGCTGCATTGTCTGCTCTCTGATACAGCTCAGATACCCTTGAGAATAGTCTTACTGACTTTTAGTAATTAACTCTCCAGACATTCGAAAGGGGGGAAGGGCAAACATGCAACATAAAAGAATTCCAAATTTATCTTCCAGTATGACTCTCATTTACAAATATGTAAAACTTCAATCTCTGCCATTCTTAAAAACTGTACTTATTTAAAAACATATAAATGTAGAAGGCTAAAAGAAAATAATACATGAGTTTGTAACAGCAAGTCCTAAGTGCATTGTCATTTAAATATAATAATTACCTCTGATATATCAAAATGAAAATCTAAGGTCTTCCCAGGTAGTTCCTTGGAGACGTTATTAAAAATTTTTGTGAAAGAGATTTCAGGAGAACCTATGTCACCTCCATAAGACTTTGGAATATCATTAGGCACAACAAGGCTTGCTGACCGAGACACCACCAGTTTCAAAATATTAAGGGCTTCCTTCCAATATGGACTCTGAAGAGAACATACACAAATTACACAACAATCTCTTCAACCAAGACAACAATTTTTATGTACAGTAGCATTTTTGTAAGAATCCCCAACCCAAAACCTCTGATCTATTACACATGGCTGAAGGGGCTAGCACAGGCCAGGAAAGCAGTGGCAAGGTATCAGGCCATCCCATGATGGGTGGTCTGGTCCAGCCAAGTAGGGCCTGTAGCTCCAGGTCACAGGGCCAGCCACAAACAGACCATGTTCCATGTCCCTCCTTCCCTGTAGTTACACTATGTTTTTTACCATTGTCTGAAGCATCTGCGCTTTGTGACCCAGGAGACAGAAGCTGAGAGTATCTAACTATCACTTAATTACAGTAACTGATAGTATTCAAACTAACTATTCCACTTCTTGCCATCTGTAATTATTTTACAATTATGGGCAGAGTAAATGGAATTTGAAAGGAGCAAAACTGTTCTGTGCTTGAAATGCATGAGGAAATACAAAAGAGTTTAACAAAGAAGTGAAAACATTTACAAAGATTTTGGTATCAAACCAATGGAGTGCTTTAAAAAAGCAATGGAAAAGGTGTGAGAATATCAGAGGCAGAGCCTGAGTTAAGTGCACTTTCCTTAAAAAGATGGTTAAGGGAATGTAAATAATTCAGTGGTTTCAATTACACACAATGTGGAGAGAATCAGAAGAAGAGACATAAAATAAAAGCAGTTTTGTGCAAAAGTTAAGATTTACACTCCTGGAAATGCAAGGAATCTGCCTGAAACTTAAATCTTCCAATTTTTGAAATCAGCATGATGTCTGCTTTGTTGTTATTGTTTTTAATTAGGAGGCCATATGTTAAAATATTTCTTATTGCATTAAAAAAGTAAACACCCCTTTCAATGCTCTAAGTAGTATATGCTTTTGCTTCTTTTTAGATAACGAGAATGTTCAATAATCTCTTGACTTTCTGTCCATCATAAAAATAAAAAAAGGAGTCTCAAACTGGAACTATCCTGTAGCAACTTAAATTTATTTACAGCCATTGTCATTGCAGAGGACTGAAAAAACCCAAAGCTTAGTAGAAGCACATTTAAACAAGACATGATAATTTATGATATTTTCTTTTGTCATTTACAGTAACGTATTGTATTACATCAAAAATAAGCTGAGACTTCTCTGGAATATTTTTTTGCTAGTACCATCTTTTGATAGCTTACATCTAATGAAGATTACATTCTGTGGTAGTGTGGGCTTGCATAGAAAGCTCAGAGAGAGGTTAGAGGTGAAGCAAGAAGCCGCCAGGCCATAAAAACTATAGCTAATGCTAATCATTCCATTTTGCCTAATGCAGTCTGACAGGAGCACAATATCTAAAGTACATATCCATCAATAACAAAACATCCAGAGAACACGACTTTTCCTGGTTAATTATGATTAAACCATTTGACTGAAATACATTCAGCAATAATGGAATTCAGAGAAAAAAGAAGAGAATGTTGTGCACTGAAATGGTTTTATGCTCCAGGCATTTTCATAAAATCTTTCAGCAAGATGCTAGACTTTCTTCTGTGAAATAGTTTTTCAGTAGATTTGTGTTTTGAGTACAAAGGCTTAAATTACCTTGGGTGAAACACTGTGGTTCATCTTTTGGGGACTTTGTTTAATAAAAAATGTACTCAATTTTGTTAAGATGTACCTTAAAGTTCCTCATGGATATATTACTGAAAGCGATTTAAATATGCATTTAACTGTAAAATTTTCTTTTTAAAATATATTCACATAAATAAAACACTTGTGCAGCTTAGAAGTAAACATTTCCTTGTATTTTAATAGCTGAAGGATCATCTTCTCTGACTACATATGACGAGTTCCCTACATCTGCAAACAGATGCACATTCATCCAGACAATTTGTTCCATCAGATGCAAATCACACTGGACAAATACACAGCCATCTAGTGAATTAAGTACATAGAGAAAAAAACCCTATGGAATCTGACGTCAAACAACTATTTTTATATCTGAAATAAATTCCCCCTTAAATTCAAGTGTAATTTTGATACCATTTTGATAATGAGCAGACAGGCTTTTACAGTTCTTCAGAATACCTACCTGAACATATTTACCAATAACTTTTATGATTTCCAAATTAAACTGCTTCACTGGTGCTGTGGAAAGGTCAATATGACTCAGAAGACTGTAAATGATCTGCAGCAAGGACTGTTGCATACTGGATAAGCCTTTCTCTAACAGCTAGAAAAAGGTTTTAAAATTACAAAATTTTATTAGGGCCTTTAATAGTAGCAAAAAGTGAAAACAAATATCAAAATACAGCTAACTTCTACACATATTTATTTCCCCTTCAAAAAACTTAAATGTACCACTTCCTGTTTTTCAAACTTTTGCTTTAGCACTAGAATACAGTAATGCAACAGCACAATGTTTTTTGTCCTTATTCATTTTTCCCCAGAATTTTGACATATTTTTAAGCACAGATCTAAAGCACCTAACAGTAAGACACTTTTCACTAAATAATGATGTTCGTACTAATTTAAAATCTTAAAACTGTATGAAAAATAATTACAGGTACACCTTAATGAAGGTTAGTAAATGCAGCTTTACAAACAAAGTAGGTACATATAAAATTATTCATGAGAATAAACAAATTTTAAAAAATATTCCCATCAGTTTGAAGTGATACACTTCAAGGACAAACTCTACAAGCTTTTCACACAAGGTACTTAACAGCTTTCCTGTATGAATGGCCAGCAGAATAATACACTGATTTAAATTTTCTTTTTCTATATTATGCACTACTTAAACTGAACTTTAGAATTATTTTTTAAAGTTGTGATAAAGACGTATACCTGACTAAAGAAGGTCACTTAAAATTTGCATTAAGCTTATTTTGCTGAAGCCAAGACAGTGTATATTCATGTAGTACAGAATATAAACAACTGCCAAACACTACTCTCACAAAAGGGAGATCTTTCATTAGAGGGATTATAATTTAAAGGTATATATAAATTACTGCACTCCAAAATGGCAGCAGTTATCACTTTTCTACATCCTAGAACATTTTAGTAATATTTTCCTGTTACAGAAGATGTGTCTCATTCCCCTCAATATTCAGAATCATGAGAAATTAGGAATTGGCAATGAATTGTCAACATGAGATACTTCTAGTAAAAATTTACCTCTGCAAGATAAGTAATGAGGTTAAATGTGGCATCTGAGAAAGAGTCATGCAAATATCTACACACTACATTAATCCAGTTAGAACAGTCTCTGGAATAGCTGTGTGTACTGTATAAACTCATCATATGAGCCAGATTGGCAAGAGTAGGTGACTTCTCCTCTGCACAAACCTGAAAAGCAAAACCACATTGAATTATATTAGAAACATTTTTTTTAATGCAAGCTTTCACGAGTCATTATGCACTTCTCCCATATTTCACTCCAAGATTTCACTGCAGTTACTTTCTAGTAACTGAAATCAAACTAATCACATAAGCATGACCTATGGTTTATGTTGAATTTTGGTACTGTGGCATTGATGTTCCAAGTTTATCTACTTATCGTATGTTTGGTATGATCAAACAATATCCCTCGCTCAAGTAATGTAATTATTTAAGGGCAGCAGTAATTTCTGCACTGGCATCAGGCACATTCTCTTTGAGCCAGCCTATGCACAGCTTAGTGCTTCACGTGTCACAGCCTGGGCAGCCAGAGGTGGTATGACTGTATCTCCTGTGCCAGACAGATCTTTCTTATGCCCCTTTCCACATTCTTCCTTAAAAGAAAGATTGTCAGGCCAGTGCAACAAACACCATCCTGGCTGACAACAGCTGGTGTGCACCATGTGCAGCTTTAACAGCCACTACAGTTCAGAAGTATTTCATTGTATATTTCACTGTGTACAAGTAATAGAAAGAACACACAACCTTTTCTTCTCTGTCTACCAGTAAGGATCACTTCCTGCTCATAAGAAAATTAGGAAGCATGCTTAAAATGGGATTAGGTTTACATTCAAAATTACAAATGAAAAAATCAGACAAGTAAGAAAAAGTAATTGATATCATTAGTAAGGAAATTTGTTCTTGAAATCTAAATCTTACAGAAGCTAAATGTATTTGTTCATCAACAAACAAACTCAGGGGTTGATACAAGGTCCAGCTACATAAATTATACTGGATCACATTTAAAGTATGACCTCTTATTGTTACATGTATATTACCACTAGAATCACATAGAAGTATTACATAATGGACCCCGAAAAAGTACAGAAACAATCCTGGTATACATAACCTCCTGGATACTTCCCCAAGCATCATGGTACATACCTTTGCTATCCTGTCAGCCGTTTCTTTACAAAACTGAGTTGGGTTATCAAAATGTTGTATCAGATGAGGAAGTAGGCACAAGATGTTTAGGGGAAATCCTAAACACATACATAAACAGAGTTATATGAGCCCTTAAGGTTTTTAATATGACTTAATTTAATGTGGAGTAATCCGGTATTTAAAACTCATACAGCATGACACATACTTTCACACAGATATATACATTATGTATACACATAGGTGTACCTAAGTGTGTATGCATAAACAATGTATATATATGTATCTGTGTTAGGTATAAAAATGCATGATGAAAATAAAATCATTACTGGACTAATTAAGCACAACTACCATGAAACTGGATAGTTTTAAGCACTCTGTCACATTTTTTCTAAAATGTGTAAATAGTGCCAATTGAGCCAGTTAGCATAAGATCATGAAAAAAAATACATAGCTCTTAAAATTCACTTGCAAATAGTCAATGCATAAAGTTTACAAGCAACCTTTCTTGTGAGATAATCACAGTCTGTAATGTATTCCCTCTACGTAAAAGTGTAATATGGACAACTGCAGAAAGCATTTAACAGAAGTGTTTTTTTAAGGCAAATGCACAATTACTATTGATTTGACTCCACTTAATTTGATGAAAAAATGTATTTTTATCACATATTTACAAAAGATACCTGCTAACTGAGAAGGATCCACCAAAGCATGCCGGGAAATTGTGATGAGTTTACTGAGGAGATGAACTGTCATTTCTTGTGTAGAGGCTGAAGTAAAGCCTTTCAGGAAAAGCTGCTGAAGGCCTGGAAAGTTATTCCATTTCAGTTTATTCTGCACCTTTTCTATCTTTTCCCGACTCTCTGATTTATCCAGAGGCATGTGAATAAGAAGCTTGTTGAGTAGCTTGAGAGCCAGAAGGTATTCATACTCATAATCTGACTCCAGCAACGAAGCTGCAATCCAAAATATGGTGGCCATCAAGTTGACAGGGTCAGTAGTGGGCTGCACATCATACATCCCTCCCTCTCTCAGGGAGGAAAGGCTTCTAGTCCTGGCCAAACTTCCACCATGATTTATCCTTCCATCCATTATATCCAGTGTGTTGCTCCGTCGCCGGTCGCCTCTCCGCTCGCTGATTAAATTCAGTCTCAAGGAATTACTCCTTGTATTGCTGTAGTATCCCAAACAACTGCCACTATTAATGGGACTTGTGCTTAGATTTATCTGTCCAGTGCTTTTCCTATTAGCTGCGTACTTGTTTCCCATTACAGAATCATGGTATGAGGCTCTAAAATAAAAATGAATATTACATATTATTACAGGCAAAATACTTTAACATAGAGTTTAGAAAAAGGGAAGTAAGAAAAAAGATGCTACACTAATCACATACACACACAGTGAATACTCTGGTTCATCACCCTACGAGTATTAACACGTAAATACAGGACTTCTGTATCTATTATTAAAATATCCACTATCCTTATAGCATAAAGACAAGACTGCAGCGTCACATTATCTCTTCTACCAAATCTATTTGTTACAATCCCAGAATACCATAAAAATTACAGCAAAATTAGAAATATTAGCCCACAGCATGTAAAAGATTATGTGTAAGTGATGATCTAGCATCCCAACTTACTTAAAGATGTGAAAGAAGTAGAGAAATGAATTAATTAATACAATTATTACCATGTATTTGTCTGAGGTATCTGACCTAGGAAACCCAACACCTTCCTATTCTGATTCTGAGAAACTGAATGTATTCCTAGAAATCTCAGCATTCTCAAAAACTTTGTGAGGAAGTCAAACAAATATAGATGTCTGTAGATTTAGGGATTTTTTTTCAGTTTGATAAAAAGTCATCAAATTAACCACTCAAACTGTAATGAGACACCCAAATTACCCAGACTGTTCAGTTACACTTCTTAGATATGGACAACAAACCTGAGGCCTAAGACAGACCAACATTCGCAGAGCCTTTAAATTCAAGAAGTTTAAAAAGAGTGGACAACATTTCAGAATGGAGCCGTAAGAAACTCATGAACACCTTTTTTACAAAATTAAATTGAACCCAAGAGGGTAAGTCAGAAAGGCAGTAAGATATCCTTTTCAGGAAATCTAGATTCTTACAAGTTTTGCTTGAGGCAGAATGACAAAAACATACCAGAGCAAGTAATTTTGCTATATGGATACAATTATTCTGCAAAGATGACAAGAAATTATTTCATTACATTTATAATACATATTTTTAATAATTCAAATGTACAAAAATGCATAATGTAGCTTGACTAATAAAAGAACTTACTGAGAAAGGGCAGAAAGCAGATCATAATGCTTCATGGTTTCAGCCAATGTATCAATAGCAGATTCCAAAGTCAAAAGCAGCTCTATGACAAAACCCTGGGGAAAGCCACAGGCCATTATGAATTATACAATATGCACAAGGAAGATCACAGAAAATCTACTGAGTAGTAATATAAAAATATCAATAACTAAATTATTTCATGCTTCAATTAGAAGACAATCCTCATGGGACAGCTCAAGCTACCAGTATAGCTTCAAGACAAGAAAAACCTTCAATTTATTTATAAGTACTTTGTGAATTAATTCTGGTTTGCATTATTTTTAAGGATGGATTGATGGATGAAGCCATTCAGAGTCATTCTGCAGTTTAAAAGATTAGACACACTCTTAAGATGTACAATGACACTAAGCTGAATGATTGTTAACACCTCATCAGGTTAAGTTCTTAACAAAAGAAAACCTGAAATATTTTTTATATGGCTGATCTCAGTATTCTTTAGCAATGAAGGAGGAGGTGCCTACAGGAAACAGACTATCAAACAGTATTAAACTCTCTGAAAGATCCTATTGCCATAGAAGAGAATTTTCCTCAGTTAATTAGGTGAAATTCAGAAAGTGTCACAATTAAAACTGTTTTGATATTTGAAATACTTAAAAAAAAAAGCAACTGAATAAAACAATGCTTTTAAATTTTGCTGTCATTGAATTAATAATGCACGTATGTCATTTAGGCAGACTTAGCTTTCTAATAAAGTGAAGGCAGAATTTCAAATACCTGAGCTTCTTCTCCCGCATCTCCAACAGTTTCTACTAGTCTGGAGAGAACATCGGAAAGTGTAGATGGAGTGAGAGGCTGCTTCAGAGCCCTGAAAATCTGAAAGGACCTCCCAGCATAATGGCGAGAGGAGCACGAAAGCGCAGTTTGCAAAGCAACTTCACTGAGACGATGTTCCAATTGATATCCTCCTATTGAGACAAATAAATATTCAATCAACACTGCTTTATAAAAAACCAAATCCACTTGAATTTACTGAAGAGTAAATTGCCAAGGTCATTCCTAAATTTAAAATATTCTCACAGCCTCTACGTTTCTCTCAGGAAGTATTAGTCTCAAAAATCTTTACAGGAATATAAATATATATTCCAAATACTTATTTCATCTCTCTGCCGACAATAAAAAATCCATTATTTGAATATTAAGTGTTCACAAGAAATTAATAAGATGTTTTATCTCATTCCTAAAAGATTATATTTAAATCTGTCATAACAGAAACATGAACTGAAGTGTGCAATACACAAGAAAACTCTATTTTTTAGAAGCAGTTACCTAGAGGGCTTTGCTAGATAACCTATGCATTAAAAAATATTTATTAAGTTTGCAGACTTGCCCATTCGATCATGCATTGTCTGTTTTCTAACATACCTGAGCTAGACTGTTTAAATATAGATACCACATGCTTTAAAAACACAGTTAACTGTTCAGCACTCTTTATATTAGGGTTCTTGGCTGAAACATCTTCATGATTCCAAAGTGGGCCTCTTTTCCTAAAAATATAAAAATAGAGTAAAGAGAATATAAAACACAGCCTTTGTCCTTAATATTATTTAAATGAAATTCAAACCTTAAGGTTAACCGCAAAAGAATCTACTATATACCACATAAAAGAAATCATCTAGAAGTGCAGGCACGAATTGGAAAGAATTTTGACAGCTGACCAACATTATACAATACACAGGAAGTTAAGACAAAGTGAAAAGCAATGTATGAGTTCCAATTGAAATAACTGGGTAAGAAGATGGAAGAGATGTTCTCTGGTATAGTTATAGTATAATAGTTCTTTAAGAAAGAACCAATACAACTACCACCATTAAGCACTTCTTAACTTCCTTTCTTCCCATTTTCTTTCCATCAATACACCACACTATTACAAATTTAGGCAGAGGTAAAGTAAAAGTATCAAAAGCATGGAGAAACAGGAGACTTTCTGATTTACACCATCTTGAAAGCTTAATATAAACTATCATACAACCTGCACAAATGTTGATGATTTTACAGATGCCCTTTGCAACAAATTCCTATCTTTTGAATAGTCAGCTCTTTATTACTAGGTAATCCCTAAACTGCACACAAATCTTGCAGCTCCCTAATCATCTCAATGTATTTCTGCCCTAATTCAGAATAAAACATGGCAAAATACTTTTAAACACTCAGGACTTGAAAGGGTGGGCAGAAGTGTTGGAAAGTTAGAGCTTTTCATAAGTGTATCATCTATGATACACACATGGTGACAAAACAGGGACAGAATTAGACAACATGATGCTAAATAGTAAGAGGATGGCCATTTTTCCCCAAAATACATGTCTTGACAAATATGAAAATTGAAATCTTACCTTGAGGTAATAAATTCTATAAGAGTTTTCACTTTTTCATCCTGCTCTACTGAAATGTCAACCTCATTGAGGATTGTGGTGTGCAGTTGAGAAATGGCAGCACTTGTATTTCCTAAACTGATGCTAGAAGAGGTAGAACTTGAACTAAGCCCTGAGTCTGTCATTGGGGAGGGCTGGTAATCAGGTATAAAGTCATGAACACCTGCTGAAATTGAAACAAGATAATTATGCACTTTTAAGTTGACAGTATTAAATACATAAAAAGAAAAAATAGCCCTCTAAAAAGGTCAATAACTTAGTAAATGTAATGAGAATACTTAAAAGAGAATAAATTAATGGATGAAATAATTTCAGTGAAATCAGTAAGTCTCATATATCCAAATTCTTCACATGACTTATATGATCTTTAACTGGGAACTTCTAGATCCCTTTTTAAAACTCCTATATTATCCTTCATTTTGTACTAGTATATGGGAGCTCATCAGTTTCTGAGGCATCTCAACTTAAGAAATTATACAGATTACTTCCTACTAATGAGCAGATAAATATTTTTTGTTAAAACCCAGTCCCAGTGTAACTGACAGTATCTGAAATCACTGAACACCAAGTATTACCTAGTGAATCAACTCTAAGCAGAGCCCCTGTGGCTGTACAAAGTTTCTCTGAAGTTAGCTTAATCTTGCAGCCAGATTTTTCCCTTCTGTATAAAGACTCATGTGGCAATAAAATACAACTGCAGTGACTCCTCACATTGCCCTTCTATCCATCTACGAAGGGCTGAGAGAAAATAAACTACCAAGGAAAACTGGCATGGCCTTTGACTGTAACACTTGTATTTAAATAAGCTTAACACACGCTGACCCACCACAAATTTTCACTATAGAACCAGAGTTTGGACTGGAGTATTTGAGCTTAGCCAGCTCAAATAAAATTTAAAATTAGCTTGTCCAACCTTGTGCTGGGCGTGCATACCTGTAAACACCTTATCCTAATCCCCAGCTGGAAATGCTTGATGCTGACCTTATTCTAGTTTCTATCAGACATCTTTGTTTTATTGTGTCATGTTCAGACAGTTTTATCCAAGCCCTTAAAGATCAGGAAGAGAATGATTTGTACACGTCACCGTGTAGATGCACCATTAAAGTTCTGCTGAACAGATTCATATAAAATAATCCACTATACACAGGGAAATTGAATTCCTCATTGCTACAAAAAACCAAATTTACAAATCAGATGACTATTTTTGCTAAGCAATAAAACCACTGCTGATGTGAACAAAGAAAGAGAATGAACAATTGTACAGCAATATGCTGCCACCTGCTGAAACAATATGAAATACTAAATTAAAAAGACTGAACTAAATGAACTATTTCAATAGAAACTACAACACACTCTCACCATCAGAATACTCCCTTCATAAAGAGATATATAGAAATGTAAAGTGTACTGTGTAATTACAATAAAGTTAAGGTGAATATTAAAAAGTAGTACCTCAAAAAATATTCTGATAGCCAATAAAGAATGCAATCACAGCTGACAAAATCTGGAAATCTGAAGTTGCTATAAACAATTAAGAGATATATCTTCTTGGTTTATATTTTCAAAGGCATCATAAAAACTGCTGTAATAAACATAGAGCTCCCTCTTTGAGTTCTACTACTATTCATCATTCAACTGTGTTCCCTACTTTGATGACTGAGCATGAAGTGCATTTTGACTTCATTAAAATCCAAATAAATACATTTTAATGCCAAAGGCTCAGGAAAATATTACAAAGAACAGAAGTCTTAATAATGCCTGTAAGAAGAGATCACTTCCCATGTAATTTTAACAAGAACATGTAATAAATGAAAAGCATACCTGTGAAAGTGTAATCCAAATGGGTAGTTTGCTTGACAGTAAGCACCCTGGACTCATTGAACTCTCTGTTTCTGAGTAGAACAGAAGCAACAGACTGGACATTACTGCCAGAGCCCATCACTATCAGCAGATGCAAAAGTAGTCGTTTACAATGCTCATAAACTTCAGGGTGACCGTGGTCAAAACCTAACACAAAAGGAAAATAGCAAGGCTTTATTATATTCAAAGAGCTTGCTGAATTACATTATTTTAAAAATAACAGTATTCTAATTGGTGTTTTTTACTTCACCAAATAACAGATACAGGATTCACTAAACAATTTTTTTCAGTGCTTCAGTATAGAAACAACAGCATACAGTTTAACAAACTGTATGTTGAGCAGACTAAAATATAATAATAATTAATAATATTCTGAGAATCCCATGCAAGGTTAAACTACGAAGTAATTTTAAGTAAGTATAATTTTAAGTAAGAACTTAATCTGTGCTCTGTATGAAAATTATTACACTTAGAAACAAAGAAAAAAATTGAATTTTACTGTCCCTTCTACAAGAGGTAAAAGAGACTCCAAAAGAAAGTGCCTTAAAACAATTCCAAAAAAATCTTAATTATACTTATCAAGCTGAAAGACATTTAATTGAATTTTTTAAAATACTGTAAATATTATAAAATTAATGGGATTTCAATATAATGGAAAAAATTCGTTTAAATATCAAAAAGAACAGCTGAGAATCCCTCAGGTTACTGTAAATATTTCTGTAAGAAGTTAGTTACCTATAAAAATTGCATGAAGCAAAAGATGCAAGTATCCTCCCCATTCCACCTTTACACTGTGGTCAACTATCAAATCAGTCAAAAGAATCACCGCTATATTGCATCTAAAACAAAAAAATAATGTTAGAAGAATGTAACAGGAACTTCATGAACAGCTGCAAAGAGCTTCATAAGCTTCTAATTTGTATTCTTTCTTCAGTCGATTAACATTCACAAAGTTGTGTTACAAGGGAAAAGATGAACACTCATAATTAAAGCAGAAACACTTTAATCCTCCAGATTAAAAAGCTGAGTAATCTTAAATTGCTAGACCTGTGAGTAAACCATCAGAAAACAAATGTATTATCTGCTATCTTCAAATTACTGTTTTTGTGCAACACAAATGAAAACATAATGAACTGCCACTGGCACTGCCAAAACAGCTACCTGTGAAGTGACATGCCCGGAGGAGAAGTTTCAGGCAAGTAGTCCACCAGTGGTGACCAGCAACCTCCAGAAGGTGGGAAAGGGAGAGGCTCTCCTTGATTGTGCTCCATCACCTTCAACCGCCAGTTTGAATACAGAGGCATTGAATCACCTAACACAACAGAAAATGAAACCAGAAATATATAAATATATATATATATATAATGCATATTTCTGTATCTTACAGTCTTCTGAATAAATATTTTTAAATTCTTGAAAAGCTGAGATCTGGGAGAAGGGAAGGGGAGCTAGCTGCAAACAGTAGTAGTTGGACACAGTTTTTTAAAAGAAAAAAGTGGTTATTTCTTTTAGCATAAGGATGATTCTACAGAAGTTACACACATATCAGAGTAAGACGTTTTTGAATAGGTTCATAAAAACCATGATGAAGGGCAAAGTCATCTGATACAATTTCCTTGAATTTCAAACTTCACATCAGATAAGGAGTTAATTAAGGCTGGGTCCTAAGATTTAGGATTTAACTCATCTTGAAGAGTATTTCATTATAGGCTAAGGAAGTATTCCTCAAGAGCACATCTTTATAGGTCTCACAGCAAAACCTCACCAGTGCTGTGTGTCAGATAATGCTGGTCTGATAAATGGGGTAACTTGGAAATGGCACTTTTACAACAGTATAGCCCAATCCCACTGGTTGATAAAAGGTACTGCTCAGAAAATCTGTAAATTTGTCAAGAAAGCATGGAAAGACATTTAGTTTTTGATTAAGCAAGCTTCAAAAGTATAAGAAAAACATCAGCTGTTTGGTATGAGAGTATACTACTGTGTTAACACACTCAAAATACTTTTCTGGTTTAGAAGTTGTTTCGGACTTCAGAACTACCAGTTAAGACTAGAAACAAGGAAACTGCCTCAACAGTTCAATGTTTCAGTGATTCTACCAGCTCTCTGTTTGGAAGTATAGCTGCAGAAGTTTCAGATGTTCACACATGTATCAGCTCATTATCACCTTCTCCACTGGAAGTGACAAACTTCTTACTGGTGGAACACATGAAATATCATCTAGTTCAGGATACTCAGTGTTGCTATCACAAACAGCAAACAAAACTGAAACCAACTGCAGCTGTGATACAGGGTAACACCTATCCAAGAAGTAATAAACACTCTGGCTGCCCAGAAGGTCCACTAACCTGTTACTGACCCTAAGTTTAGAAGATTCTGCATTAGTAGGTCTAGCCCTTACAACAATCTCTGTAGAGGACATTAGGTTTCACCTTCTTGACAGAGGCAATAAGAACCACATATGCCCTCTAATCTTCACAGTGTGCAAAGGATCAGTCATTGAGGAATGTATCAGAAGATCCTAATGGACTCTTGTTTCTTCAACACAGCATGGACAGGATAGGTTCCATACTGACATCTAAAGCTCAAAGTGCAGAAGTTTACCTCCTGTTGTTCAGTCACACAAGAAAAGTAAGGAAAAGGCAGTGCTATACCATGTGTTGGAACATACCCAAACAACTTAACCGGTAGTAAAATCAATGGTCAATAAAAATTGAGTGAAACCTAAGTCTGTGGGACCACTACAATGACTGAAATGTATCTGATAATCCCATGCAGGGTGAAGTACGAAATTACTAACAACCTGTTAGCTGGAACAAGAGTTTCAGTCAAACAACTCCTCTGATCAAGCACACAGAACCCACTAATATAACACATCATTTACTGTCTGACCACTGTCCTGAGTTTTGCCTGATTACATGACCTGTTTGGCTTTGTTATGATGATTTTGTATCTTAGGCATTGGTACAAAAGTTGCTACAGTTAATATACCTCTGTTAAAGAAATCTTTTCAAAAGTGTAATGGAGTTTCAAGAAAATTTTTACCTTTTCCCATACCTCCGCATCTCAGAAAAAACAAAACACAGATCACAAAAAATAACCCAAAACATGCTTTCAAAACAATCTTGAAAATTAGATGTACATAAAGAGAACCTTTTTCCCTGCTATATTTTTCTTTGCTGTGGCTGCAAAAAAGTTTAGCACCCCCTTTTTTTTAAACAAGCCAAAGAATGCTATCCTTTAAAAGAATAATTGCTTCTGATTTTCTTTTTTCTTTTAAACTTCTTTTCCATCACCTTTTTTTAAACCTCATCTTCATCCTGCTCATATCTGTTTCTTGTGCCTAACTGTCAAAGGAAATAGAGTAAAACTATTTCATTAGGAAGATGTTCACAACTCATTCCAGAGGACAACAAAAGGAACAAAGCTTATTATCTTCCTTACACGTTTCATTGTAGTCAAACGTATGCTAGACTTCAATAGCAGTAATAAGATGAAGGAAGATAAAAAAATCCCTAACTTTTAATAGGTTTATGCAAAAAACACTGATAATGCCCATTCCTTTATGGTCCACAACTTTCAGTAGAAGTATTAATTTGTGAAAATTTTGTTTTCTATTTAAAGAAATACTTTAAAATAAGGAATATTACTTTTTTCCTCTTCATATGATCCTCCAGAGCTGCTGCTGTAGCGAGATTCCAGTCTGTGGTGCTGGCGATTTAAGTTGCTGTTCAACCCACTGTAGATGTCAAGGTGTGGGTAGCTGTAGGTGCAAATAAAGCAGAATTAGTAACTCTCATTCTATGACAAACATCACTCAGGATCTCGCAGGAAAACTGTATTTCAGCAAAACTCTGATACAAAACCAATTAATCTTAAAAGGATAATCAACATGATGCCAAAGCATCTCAGCCATATAAGACATACCTTCTCTAGCAACACCAGATAAGGAGATTCAAAGATTATCCACTACAAATTGTATTTCTGTTTGATCATTTTCACTAACATTTAAGTACATTAAAGTATTTGTTACCATTACACATAAGTTCTTCTCACTCTTGAACAAAATAAGGAAATCCATATGTGATCTGGCAGAGATATATGCATGTATAAACACATAGTGTCCAAGATCCTACCTTGCTAATCTTATAAACTATATTCTCAGAGAAATGAGAATGCTAAAAGCACCATTTCCAAGCTGTTTCTATGTAAGTTTCTATAATTCTCCTGGCAAGTCCAAGATGTACAGGGTATATCTTATCAAGAAGTATATAACATGGGGAAGTTTTAGACAACTCTACATTATATGCCAAAACCTGCAGAGACTTTCAAAACTGCCTTCATTACCTTACAAGTTTCTTCAGCTCCAGCCCCCATAGCAGCCAAGTACTCATCTGTGTATTGCTAGGCTGAATTCTGAATGACACCTTGCATTTCAGGTTTCTGTGATTTACATTCATACAGCTCACCCCAATTTAAGTATTGAGGTTGCCTCTACCTATATATTTACTATTCTAATAATATTGACATAATTATCCTAGGGAAGGAAAAAAGTGTCCAAGTGGGAAATTGTATTAGAACTGTAATTATTAAAGCTCTCAAACAAGTTGTCAGAAACTTGCTTGCAAATTTACTACATAGCTGCTACTCTACAGTAATGGCACATGTGCACACTTTTGCTCATGCTAATTACAGAGTCTCCACTCTCTTTTCACTTTAAGGTTAGCTATCCATATTAACACAAAATTATAGCATGGCCACAGTCAATTACTGTTGAGATGCAAGTACACAGCCTAACTAAGTTCATATCAGCTGTTTGCTTTCCACCAGCCTCAGTAACAGTGTCTGACAAATTCCTCCAAAAGATTATCCTTAAATAGCTCAAAAATTAGGGAGGGAAAAATCTGTTTTAAAATTAGCTGAAAAGTATCTTGACATAGATACCAGGTATCCAAATACCCAAATTAGGGAAAATAAACTAGCTTGCAACACAGAGGCACTGTTCATTTCTAGTGAGGTAATAAACCAATTTGTGAATCATAAAATCACAGGGTGACTTGGGTTGGAAGGGACCTTAAAGATCATCTTGTTCCAACCCCCCTGCGATGTGCAGGAACACCTTTCACTAGACCAGGTTGGACAGAGCCCTGTCCAGCTTGGCCTTGAACATTTCCAGAGATAGGGCATCCACTTCTTTGGGCAATATGTTCCAATGTCTCACCAACTCCACCTTACAGCATAATTGCTCTTAGGTGAACATACACAGTCCAGTGTAATAGTAGCTAATTTAGGAACCAACAACAACATAGCTGTAGCAACACAATGCCTGACCTGGACTGGAGTTCAAACTACAATTGAGGCTGCTACTGCTAATCCCAAATAATATTCCAGTTCTGTTGACATGCATGATATTACATGGCATGTAATCCCTGCAATGTAGACACACCTGGAGCTGCTGAGATGGGAGTATTTGTAGCACCTACCAGGAATTCCTGTAATTCAACTAATAACAGCTCTCTTGAGCTCTTTGAGGAGATACTTACTTCTCTTCGATACTGTCTTTCATGTGTTTACTGTCAGGGTTGCCATCTGCGGGAGCCACCATTGTATTGCTACTAGAAGTGGTACCTGTGAATTACAGGCAAGGAAAAACGTTGGCCAATAAAAAGGAAAAGTAGTCTTAAGCACTACATAATCACCCTTATTTACTGGTCCTTGCCCAGAGCCCTAATCAGGTTTACTCTACAGCAACTGGCACAAATCCAAAGTGAGTCATACAAATCTACTTGCACAAGGATTGTGAGCTCCTACCATAATTTCACTAACCAGAAAAAATTAAAATAACCTATTCCAGGAATCTCTAATTCTAATTTCTTTAATGGAAATTAAATAGAAAGTTTTTTAAGCAGTATCTAGAGACCTATTTCCTTTTTTCCTGTACTATACACCTCATAGTAATCTATAAAATGTAGTTGGACTTTGGTTATCCAGTTAATTCAAACCACAAACAGTTTAAGTATTAAAACCTAATAGCCTGTGGTGAAGCTTTTAACAATTTTCTTTCAGAAGAAATTTGCAAGCATCACACTGAATAACAGCCACAATTGGAAGCAATTTTGCACCCTTCCAGCCTTTGCTATTCTAAATTACATTAAGCGCAAGAGCCCCAGATTTTTTTCATATTTTTTAAACATTGTCAAGAACAAGTGCCAATGCATTCACATTGTGATCCAGATAACCCCATAGGGATAGGTCCAGGCTGCTTCATAATATTGACAAATTTGCAGCACAAAAGTTAAGGCCTTTCTTAGATCCCCACATCCATGTCTTTTGCAGCTGCCTTTGACAGATACTCCACCAAAACAAGACACCTCTTCCCTACATTTCTCAGCATGTTCTTGGATTGAAGCATGAGGTAGACACTTGTGGTGTTTTCAGCAGTTTGGGGTTTTATTGATGATTGATCAATTGTTAATTATTTCTAGATAAATCTTCCTAAGTAAGTGAACTTAAATCCTCTTGAAACAACTCCTATGGATGCAGTTTGTGTCTGTAACAGAACTTAAAATATTACAATTTAGATGGATTTAAAATTATATACATTTTACCCATGGTTTGACTGACTAGACATAAAAGTCATATAGTGAGGGCAAACAGTGTAAGGTCTGAACATAGATAAAGTCTGATGCATATGTTAAAAAAAAACTGTCCCTTGTGAACCTATCAGATGTTCTTCAGTAAGAACTCTGGGTACACCAAAAACTGCAGATCTTGTAAAACAAGCTTTTAACCTTATTTTTAGAAACAGAACCTTGCACTCCTATTGAATATTTACAAATGCACTCCAGTAGCATAGCTGCTTGATAGCAGCATGTTTATAATTGACAACAATAACAGTTTAAGTTAGTTAAGTCAGTAAATGCTCACCTGAAGTGACAGAGGGGATTTTGTAACTGGATGTAATGCGGTAATACGGCGGATTATCCATATGGGTGACTCCCGAACTGACAGGATCTGTAAGCTGAAGTTCACTCACCAGCTCTTCTAGTAGTTGCATTGTTTTGTCTCTACCCAAATAAACAATAACTTTCTTTACCTGCCATAAAAAAAATATATGTATATATTTGTACAAAGAGATTTGAATACCACAACTTGTTAGAAGCAGTATCTACCTGCACTGAAAGTGAGGATACTTACTCCATGAAACTTACTCTAGATCTAAAGGCAAGCTAAGTTGCTTTCCCAGCTGTCAATAGCAGCAAGCATGGGAAAATACCACAACAGTAAGAAAGTAAATCTAAGTTCCAGTCTTCTGACAATAACGTCTGAAAGTACGTCTTCTGAAAATTATTTAAGAAGCAAAAGATTTTCTTACAAAGATTTTAATGGCACCTGAGATCAACATTGGAATGAATGTATTCTAATATAATTTCTTTTTTATACTTCAAAGTTCTGTTCTATACTATTTCTTTTCCTGTAGTTATCACATTTTTCTTCATACTGTCCTGCAGTGTTGTCACATACATTTTGACATAAAATAAATTGGTTTTGAGGGTGCTTGGGATGGTTGGTGGGGTTTTTTTTGGTATAATACTTGGTCATGAGAGAATGATACCCTCTCTGCATGGTATACCATGTGTTTTATTTTCCTATATTTTCTGTCTGCTTTTTACGAATACAATGAATTATAGAGTGGGGAAAAAAATTGTTCAGTGCATACTCTTAATAAAATTAATCTAAATTTAGCTATCAAACTTTCAAGATTTCTTTTTATAACAAAGGAAAATCAAATGGTAAGACATATGTAGAATTTTAATAAGGTTTACATTTTTTATTATTTAATCACTAAATAAGGTCTGTGGTCCTCATATAGTCCTGAATATTGACAACTCATAACTGTTAAGACAGCTAGTGGACTGTTTCAGACTTACTACCCTCAATAAATTGCAGTAGTCAATAAGTTATCTTAAGGAAGCCTCAGAAATTTTTAAGGTGAGATATCCTTTCTGGTTGATTTCCCTTCTCAAGTCCATTCCATGAATGACAAATTAATTGCTTTAACTGATTGACAAAATGATTCTGTAATTTTGACATAGATTTCCAAAGTAACGCAAAGAAAAGAACTGAGTTATATTTGTTCATAGCATTTACTGGTCATAAAATACAGGGTGGAGATTTTGATACTATAAATCCTACCCCACATTTCTGTTTAGTCATCTTTGCTGCCAGATATACTACTAATTTTTAAAATATCAATAAGCATCAATAAGCATCTGTTACATACTCACATAAGGCAAAAGGCTGGGTTCACTGTTCACTCCACACATACTGATCAGGAAGTGCAAAATTATCTTCAGATTCTTTGGCCAGCTGTCTGCCAAAGTAGTCCAGACATTTTCTATCTCTGACCAAGCCACTTCATCACCATACTAGAAAACAAAATAAATGTATGTCTTGAAGTGATCTGTACTGATCAAGTGAAACAGGCTCTAGAAAAAGGAGACATAAATCTTGTAGGAAACTGTTGCCTTTTTAAGGTTCCAGAATGATGCTTTCACATGTATTTTTAAAAACATATTCTAGAAATGACTATTTTCTTTTATAGATGTGAATGTATAAAAATGTATCTAAAGATATGTGTACATAATATATATTTTACTTATATATAATACATTAGACTGAGGAAGCTGGACCTTTTTAGTCTAGAGAAGACTAATGGGGGGGGTCTCATTAATGCATATTAATATCTCAAAGGCCAAGAGGATTGTGCCAGACTATTTTTGGTAGTGCCCAATGACAGGACAAGGAGGAATGGGCATACAAGTTCCACTTCAACATGAAGAAGAATTTCTTTCCGTTGAGGGTGGCAGAGCACTGGAACAGGCTGCCCAGGAAAGTCGTGAAGCCTCCTTCTCTGGAGACCAAAGACCCACCTAGCATGTTACAAGTCCCTGTGTAACATGTTCTAGGTGACCCTGCCTTGGCAGGAGAGTTGGTCCTGATGATCTCCAGAGCTCCCTTCTGACCCTAACAATGCTATGAAATAACCCTAACAACTCTATGAAATTCAACAGAGACCCAGTCTCCCAGTTGCTGTCAGTCCTCAATAAAACTCCATGGACTACATACTGACAAGAGCTTTTAATTTATAGTTCAAAACACGATCTTGCACCAGTAGGATTCTCATAGAATTGGCAGGAGCATTGCATGTGAGCAATACTTCTCTGTTGGAAGTAACCATGACAGAAAGGAGAGTCAATCAGCCTCTGCTAGCAAGATAGGTTCCAAAACTCCACTTTGAGATCATAGGTATACAGGCATGGTATTCTCTATCCAGCTAGACATCTATATTGCAAAACATCAGTTATATACTATTTCTATACATAACAATTACTATAACATTTATATCACATATTACATATTTCTTGGAATACCTCAAAACTATAGGGTATAGTTTGGATACACAAAGCACCTCCACAAATATGAACAGTAACTCTTGAAAGCTTGGTGACATAGTATCTCTGAACAGTATTTTCTTGCATCTTAAACAGAACAATCCACTGAAACAAGACAGGTACAAAAGTAATTAATTTTACCTTTGCAGTCATGTACATCAGATTGTTCAGGACCATAGCTGTAGCCTGTGGTGATCCCCAGCCTTCTCCTCGTAGCCACCTTCTACTGTTCACCATAATTTCTCTGTCTTTCAAAGCATCTTCTTCATCTTCATCTTGCCGACGAATGGTTGGCAAAGGTTTCAAGTCTACCAACTCAATATTGTTCATCCATGGCAGCAGGTAATGCAGCATCACCTGTCTCCCAGCTGGGTGAGCTGTTTGGATTCTCTGACTTACTTCTGCCATTCAAAAATTAGGTACACACATGAATTCCAAATCAGTAATGAGAACTGGTTTGGTGATAACAACAACCATGAGCCCAGCACACCATATTGATATAATGCAACATTGATACAGATGCAACTTTTTTCTTTAGCTGACTAGCACCATTCCATAATGATAAAGTCCATGGTCTTCAGCAGAGCTAACTGAAGACACTGCTGATAAACAGTATGTTGAAGAAATCACATTAGTATGCACATATATATATATAAATATACACATGTGTGTGTGTGTGGGTACATATATTCCTCTAATTGCAGGAGGGAACTGAAGAACCTATGGCATAAAAAAATACACCAAATTTGGCAAAAAAGTACTTAAAATTTTTTCTTCCTTAGATTAGTCCTAGTAGGTTGTTTTTTTAGTTAAGAGGTTATTATTCTGCAATTGTTTAAAAATGCTATGGAATAATGTATTTAAGTAAACTACAGTAAGTAAGAACACCCTAGAAAGAACAGTGAAAGAATGATTTTAAAAAACAATTGCAAATTATTTCTCTAATGTGATTTTTCACGGTTATTATAAAGTCAGTAAAAATATTTTTGATTCATGTTCTTTCACCCTGAATATATTTCAAACACAAGTGAACAAAAACTGTCACTCAGTAGGCTTTTTTGTATTCACTATGATGATGTTGTTGTCCTGATTTTAGTGAATTACATATAAATCAGTTATTGAAAAAAAAAAGGACACATTTTGTATAATGCTTTTGACTTGATGAAGTTTTTTGTTTTGTTTTAAAATCATACCTGAGAAGATAGCAAGTGTCAGTTCAGGATAAGTCCTTGCTAATTCTTCTGATAGTTGATAATACGACATAGAATACAAATGTGGTAAAGGAGAAGGCTGTCCCAAAACCCCATCCATCCGCTGAACTTCCAGTTTGTGAGCGTAATGGAACATCTTTGGTTCCAAAATCTGCAACAGTAATGTTCAGAATTTGAAGCTTAGAGCTATTTGTAGAAATCTTTATATAAAAATCATAAATCTATTCACATTTAATGTTTCTTATCTATGCAGATCTCCATACACCTACAGCATTTACTAATGTGGTAATTTAATGAAAGACTAGCTAAGATACATTCCACTTGATGAGTTTCAGCAATTAAGCTCCAAAATCTGCTTTCACAAAATACCATCATATATACACATTTATCTATAATGAAATGTGAAACACTATTTAACATTTGCATTTCCTAACATTACCAATTTCTGCTCATCTATGAGATATGGATAGGAACAATGAAATCTTTGATGTTGTAGAGATGCAGCAGGAGGCTAAAGCACTCTGATACTTTAAAAATCCATTTGGGCTGATCTTAAGCAGTAGTGCCCACTTGAGAACAAAGACGGGGATGACACATCAATAGAGGTGTGACTTCAGTGGGGACTTCACTGTTGAATTTAGCTGACAACAAAAACCTTTGAAAAAAATGCCAAGACTTAAAGTCTGAGCCACAATCAGCACAGACTTATTTATTTTTAAACACTAATGCTGCCTGTGAGATTAAGCTTACCCTTAAATGACCTCAGAAAGGAATATACAAAAGTAAATTAAATGGGTAACAGGATTTTCACTGTCATCTCTCCACATGGACAGATGAAAAAATGTTCGGTCATAGTGCAAAAATCAGAAAACTGACTGCTACCCTAGCAGACACTGAAGGCTTGGGAAGCAATTTGCTTCTCTCTGAGGTGCTTTTGGACAAATCTATGTACCACTGTTTCAGGGCCAAATCAAGAGTTCTGATTTAGGTTGTGTTTCTTGAAAAAGCACGCATTATGAAAATACAGGTCTTGAGTGCATGGAAATAGACAGACTTTCAGGGAAGCCTATTTGTGCCAGGTAAGGATCTGGTTTAACTATGTACTGAAATAGAGAAGGAAAAAAACAACATTGTATTTCATTACTGAAGACAATCAAACAAAAACAGATTTTTTATATATAGCACAATTCTTATTTTAAAAGAAAAAAATAATAATCAGAATTAGCTTACAAACCTGCAACAGTTGCATGGCAACTTCATAGATAGCCCTAGTAGAATCAGCTGCTTTAAATAGTATCAGATTCAGGAGGGTCACTGTATCACACTGGTAATCCCTAGGAAAAAATTGCAAGTATTAAAAAAGTGAAATTACATTTGGTTTTCTAAGATTTGAATTTATTTAAGTTTAATTTACAAGGAATATGATAGGGGACAGCACAACATTCTGAGAAGTTTCTCTAGTAACACTTACACACAAACAGCAGTGATCTTTTCTCTCTATGGAAGCACAACCCACAGTTCTACATGAAAGCACACTCTGAAAATGGAAGTTTTAAAGTTCTGAAAAATGCTGTAGTACCTGTTTTGGAACACGCTGGCTATGGCTTTAAAGCAGCCGGCTGCCACCCGCTTGGAACCTGTGTAACACCGGTCAACGGCCCAGTACATGAGGTTACTCTGGTCAGGATTGAGTTCCAAGAGCAGCATGACTGCCTCACAGCCTAGCTGGTGAACCTAGGGAAGAGTAAATATATATTTAAAAATGTAGGAAAAAAGACCAACTTACGAAACAGCATAAAATAGAAAAATAAATATTTAAGAAACCTGAAACCTTTGGGAACTTACAATCTGTTTCATCCAAAACCAGTGACACCACAGCTTAAAGTAACAGCAGATAATTATGTCACACTGTTTAATGTACAACTTGCACACAGTCATAAATTATTGACACAAATAACTATAGAGAGCTCTACTGACATTTTTTCCCCTCAATTCCAAGGGTATTTTATGTCTTGCACTGAACACTGCCCTGAAAGCACTAGATACAGAGAAGCATTTAAACACATGCAGGAATTCCAGTGGGATACAAGGGATAGATCTGCATGGAGACTTGCACCTTCCCTGGAATCAAAGTAGCTCACAGGAGCTGTATTTTTATGTAGTCCTAGCATTATAGGGCAATAGAAAGTCCTACCTTTAAAGCTTGCCTTACTGTTTAGATGAAAAGCTTGGTCATACTAACTCCAACTAATCCTAACCCAAACCCAAAGGACCCCAAGGAACTCTACAGTCTCACAAGAGTTCATGTTCAAAATCTCATCTCCTTTAAATTTGTGGAACAACTTATTACTACAACTTAACATGGTTGATCAGTTTATAAACAATATACGTGCTTCACCTCTTGTTCTTTGCTCTTCCATTCTGTTTGTCTGTTCTTAGACTGTGATTGGAGACCACCTTCCTCAACAGGGTGAATACACATGAAGGACAGTGCAAAACCCTATGCTATTAAAACAGCTTTCGGCTTAAGCCACTCTAGAGCATTTAGGCAGATCTGATTGCAAACTCACTAAAACATGTTTGAAGGCACTGATATTTGCAAAGCGATGTTGACGTTGCCTGTATTACCTTTTTATCTTGTGAATCCAATATATTATCCAGCCATTTGTATAAATAGCCATCAGATGAAAGCCCAACATTGTCTGCAACAGGGCCACAACACAGTACAGCAGACATAGCCTTTGGAAAGCAATTGAAAAACACATTTTAATAACTCAGATACAGAAAGTGCTCTTACTAAGTCCATTAAAATATCAGATAACTAAATTCCAACCTGTTATGTGAGGAAGACGAAAGGTAATAAAAAATGTTTGATATTTTATTCAAGAAATTATTAAAACATATTTTTCTCAACTTTCAAATACAAGGAAGGGTCAATACTAAAATACTGGCATATTGAAGAGTTAATACGCCAGTTTCATTGTTAATGTACATTTAGATGACAGTGTTTAACTTAAGCAAATGAGAACTAAAGTCACAGGAAGTGAACATTCAGTAGTAATTTTAAGAAATTTCTATAGCAAGTAATGCAGCAGAAGAAGAAGAAAGGTGCTAAGTCATGAATGGCAACATGGATGTGAAAACCACATCTGAAAAGCCCGAATGTTAAATTTACATCATGTCAACATAACAATCTATTTCCAAAATTCAGAAGTGTTAAAATACCTTTAATGCACAGTATTGGTGTCTGTTTATTCGCATGTTTCTATCACTGTATCTGTCCAGGGGAGTAAACATGATACTAAAAGGACCTGCCCAATGACTGAACAGCATAAATAGACTGTGGCGTAGACTCTGCTGTGGAAAGACACTTCTTCTCTGGTGTACTGTAAAAAAAGCCCAGAGTTATACACACTCCTCTTGTAATTCTTTAAGATAAAGTATATAATTCAAAAAGACCCAAACTATGAATATAAAAGGAAAAATCCAGGTAAAGACCCACTATTTTAACACTATAATACCTGGATGTAGCTTTACTATTATCCTGTTTAATGCCAGTAGTGTACAAGAATAAGCTATTTATTAGTCCACGGGACTCAAATACATAGACAACTAACAAGACTTTGCCAAATGATACCAAAAATCTCTCTTAAAACTCCTGCTGCTAAAGTTACACTCAAAACTGATGTCACAAATTATTTTAATAAAAGTATTCTGAAAGTTCAGATAAAAAGTGTCTTCTTGTTTAGTTTGTTTGGTTGGTTTTGGTTTTTTTAAATGTACTGCATATTAAATACAGTAATCAGAAGTTACATTTTTACATACCTGGAACATTTTGTATGATATTTGCCACTAAGGCACTAAAATGGCATCGGATATCTTTCAATGTATCAGAATCCTTTTCATTTTCTGCTTCTAGGAGTTGTCGTGTTAGATCAACATACTCAAGTAAAGTGTTGTTGAGGGAATGTGTTTCATTATCAAGGCCACCACTTGCACTGAAGAAATAAAATAAATTTAGAAAATCAAATAGCATGATAATCACATACGTTTGAAAATCATCCTTATTTTTTTTATCTTTAAAAAACCCCACATACTCATCACTTCAAATACTGAATTCAAAGTAATTTCTTCATCCAGCTTCTACTTAAGCATTAAAATAAAAACTCCAGTGAAAGCAAACTAATAATCAAATCTGAAGTCACTCATCTTCCACAGAACTAGTTCTTATACTGGTGACAAGTGTTAAAAATAATAATTAGAATCCCCAAACCTGAAGTCCCTTCCCCTAGTGAGAACTTTAAAAGATAAGGGGAAGTATGATTTTGATAGTTGAACTCTAAAATATCAGCATGCTGATAGACATCTCAGCAATGCCTGTGAGGCAACATTCTGAAACTTACTGTAGCAGCTTGCTTAAAGAAATCTACACTGGTTATATCATCAAGGTTGACAAATACTGGTCTAAGTATCATTGTCTAAGAGTGGGATGAGGGAGTTAACCATCTCCTAGCCTATTCGCTCTTAAACAATTCCACATGCATAGGAAAAAATTTCCAAGGAACTTGTAAAACATATGCCAAAACTACTTTTTTCTAAGTGTCCCTTCAGAAGTAGGGTAAACTGAGGAAAAAATCTCAATAACCAAGTTAACATTCTCCATCCTTCAAAAGTCCAACATTAATGAGCAGTAGCCTTCTCTGCATAGGATGTGCTGACTAGCACCAGCACTCCATGGCAGAAGTCCCTGAATTATCACAGAATAGTTATGATTTGCACAGCTGGTGAGATGTTTGAGCACACACAAACAAGAAGGAACACGACACACTGCCTGTTCAAAGTAATGTCCTGGGGAAAAGTAACATTTTAAATAAAACAGAACACTCTGACAAAGAACACAGGAGTGAGGGATTAGAAAGCCAGAAAAAGTCTGAGTTTTATAAACACGTCTATTTATTTAGTGGTATACTAAAACTCACTGATGAATTTTGCATGCTTGTTATACTGAGTCATAAGTATATCAGTGACAATTCACAAACATCGACAGCTTCTCATCTGTGCTGCCCCTACCTGTGACTAATGACACCAGCATCTGCCAACAGTTCAAATATTCGTACTAGTTGTACTCGTAAAATATCTCGACGCCTGCGCCGTTTCATGTTCTATTCATCAGAGGAAACACAAAATTAAATGAAGCAGAAGAAAAAATAAGTAGAAAACCAGTGTGGAATATAAAAGCATTAGTATACCTGTACTACAACTGACATCAGTTATCAGAGGTGCCAACCTTTTAAGATAAGTTACCAAAATTGCTAACAACTTTAATAAACCAGACAATGAACAAATGTTTTCCCTGTTGTAACTCTGAGATATACCAGGTTTGCTATTATCCAGATAATGGTTGTTGTCAGGCTCTTGTCACTAAGTGCAACATATAAAACAATGAAGTGCAAAATGCAGTCTTCCTACAATATTTTGAGGGAGGTGGTTCTGTCTCTGTGCTCCACTCTTATGATACCCCATCTGGAGTAGTGCTTTCTGGGGTCCACAAGCACAGGAAGTACATAGGCATATAGGAGTGGGTCCAGAGGGGGGCTGCAAAAATGATCAGAGGGCTGGAGCACCTCTCTTGTGAACAGAAGCTAGGGCTCTCTTGTGAGAGCTAGGGCTGTTCAGCCTGGAGAAGAGAAGGGCCCAGGGAGGCCTCATTGGGACCTTTCAGTGCTTACAAAGGGCTTATAAGAAAGATGGGGACAAATATTTTAGCAGGGCCTGTTGTGAACATAACTAACACTACCTTTTTGTGAAAAGACAGTTAAAACTGTACTGAGTATAAAGGAAATTATTTAATTACCTCTGGCCTTCTTTCAAGTGCTTCCTTAATTATGGGATGTAATTCTTCTATTAGTTCCCTGAATTAAAATAATTAAAAGGATAAAAACAAATATTATATTAACATCTCAACTGAAAAATGTTTCTCAGGAACTAGTGTTAAAACATAAGTTAGAACACCCTCAGGTTTTCCTTCTTTATCTGTAGCTTTTAAAAGAGAAGTTTCCTAGAAAGATTCTTCCCTAATTTAAAGTAGATTATTAAATGAATGTCTAAACAATTATCCCTAAATTTGCATTCTCCAAGTATTATGGCTTATTTCTATCACAGATGATTTTCACTTATTTTCATATTAAGGGTGTAACAAAGCCATATGGTACAAACAGATATCATTGGGGGGGAAAAAAAGATGTTGGCAGCTTATCATACATTGCCCTTTCAGCTGTTATGATGTATTTAGTTAATACTGGTTTTTTTAAGTCCAGTAACAATACACTGACAGAAGTCAGACCAGTCTCTTTGAAAACTGAAACAGGTTTTGACACTGTGCTTACTTTCCCCATTTGTTCTGAAGCTCCACAGTATTTATTACTAATCAGTTCCTTCTGCCAAACTAAGACTCTTTTACAACTTCAAAAAGGAGGCAGGGAAAGGAGATTGGTATGGAAGTATACAGACAAAATACTAAGGTAAAAATATATTGAGTTTACTTTCATATTTGTTAACATAGTAACTGCTGCCTCCAGATTTGTTGGAGTGGACACATTCTTCTACTTCCCGTGGTGCTGTAATTGAGACATATCAAAAGCATAAACCACTTCAAGTTTTTGTGGTAAATGACTGACTCCTCTGACACCTCATTTCTCCTTCAGAGAATGGGTCCAGGTGATCAGAATGTTGCACAAACTTTTGTGGTGTACTCAATTACAAGAACACTAAGCATGGTTAGATATTGTTCTATATTTTCATTCAAACACAGAAAGCACAGAAAATAATTTGGAAGTAACTTTTTTGTGCTAAAATATAGTAAAGGGTCAGCTTGCAATGGAGATCAAGAGATACCTAGAAGAATTCATATGATCAGTTTTACAAAACAAAAATAATATTCTAATAAATTTAAGTGGATTGTGTATACATATAGTCTACAATGGAAAAAGTTCCTGAGTAAACATAACAAGGGGGAGGAACAGTGCCTAAAACCACAAAAGCTAAACACTAAATCAGTGCAGAGTAGCAACGGTGAAAGATGGGCTACAGCTAGCATCTGGTGTGAGTTCAGGCATTGGACAGAGAAAAAAGATGGTCATAGAAAAAAAACACATTCTGAATACAAAAATTATAACATTGGTGGTTTTTTTAAACTTGCTGGATGAGTTGTTTCTATTTTAGAAATCAAGGATTTCTGGCAAAATTATCCCTGAAAGCTCTTTCTAGATTTTAGAGCTGTTAAGCAGCTCTTCGGGATCATGGCACAAAGTCTTGCTTTACTCCTGGTAGCAAAATAAAAGATATTTATACGAAATTATAAGATTGTCATGGGATATAAATCAGAATACGACAACTGAGGACTTGGCATTCCAATTTCAATATTGGCTTTTAATCTGTGATAATATGGGACATAAGTGACTGGAGAAAAGCATCATCTTATTCAAAATCAACAGTATTAGCAATCCCTGGCTCCTTCTGCAGAAGCAGAGTTGGTTGCTATGCACGATACAACTTTATAACTCTCATAATAAGAGATTGGCTGCTGTCAGAGAACATCTGATGGCCTTCCCAGGAGGTTTTCTTGCCCTCAGATGCTCCCACTCTTCATTCATCCTCATACAGGGCAACTGGCAATATCAATAAGGAGAGTTTATCCACTCTTACAAACTTGATTCTAATTACCATTTCAAATGTTATTAGTTCACACAATCTGTTCTATCAGATAAGGGCAGCTTTTAATACCAATAAGCTGTTTATTCTTTCTACTAACTTATTTTTCTTTATGCAGGCACAACTGCTACATAAAATTCTAACAACCTCTAACCATCTCTATCATGCCTTTAAATGCTAGAAAAAACATTGACAACCAGTTGCCACAGCTGTTTAAAAATTCTTATATAAAAAAAAAGAAAAAAAAATGAGCTCTGATTTCCCAGCTTTGTAATAAATTAGCATAGAAACAGATGAAACACAACAGTTACCTAAAAGCTCCTGGGTTGGTCCTGCCAAGTCCCAGGACAAGGGATTCTGTAATTTCCATGCTCTCAGAGCGCATCATTGGAACTATGTGCTTAAACAGGGAGGAAGGGGATGGAATGCCAATAATCTACAAAGAAAACCAGAATAAAACAATGAAATAGTTACCACAAGGTGGTGACATGAAAACATCTGCTATAATTTCAGTCTTCTCACACTGGACCAAAATTATTTTAAAAAGTGACTCAAAATGATAAAAGTGAAATTTATCTTAGACATGGAAAATATTTTCTGAAATAGTAAAGTAGTTTTAACTATTTCTTGCATTACTGAATTTTCATAGTCAGATGACAATGAATGACTCAACATGATATTCAGATGCTTTTCATGTTTAGCGTATCTGCCTTCCTTGGGGAAAAGGCAGACTTCTGGTATTCAACTCCTTAGACTCCCAAGTGGTTCTCAAAGAGAACAAAGCTTTCAGTCTATAGTTTTTCAGACTTAGAGGAAGTATGTTGGTAAGAAATGAGTGGAATGGGCTGCTTCTGCCAAAAATCTGCTGCATAGTCCATGAATTGTCTTCATGTCTACTGTACCTTTTACAGGAAGCCAAAAAGGAGATGAACAAAAAGAAGCAAAGAGGGGGAAAAAAAATCTGCAGATGATATGAAGCAAGGCAGAGAGAAAAGTATCAGTGATTGGGAAAATATAACAAGATACATCATGCCTGAATAGGTCCCTGTTTCAGTTATTGAAGTGAGAGGCTATTTGCTCAGATCTACAAAAGTCTAATGACAGCAAAACCATCCCTTTAACAGCAAACAAAATATTACCTTATTACTGCTAGATAAGGCTTTGAGATTGGGTAAACGTTTTGATTACATGACTAGATTTGCCTTAAAAACATACACAGCACAGACTGGGAAAAGCAAACTAATCAGTATTCTAAACAAATGAAAAACAAATGTATCCTGAAAATATTTTCAGACAAATGATACCAGTTTCTAATCATGATAGTTACTATAGCCTCTGTTGTTTCTATTTCCAATAACATGTAGACTTATACAGTAACCATGAGAAGAACCTACTCTTGAATCAATGCTATAACCACTGTCAGGGGTAGACGCCAGCGTCTCAGGAGGGGAACATCTCACAGAGCCTGTGGAAGTGGAGGAGTTTGAAGAAGATGCTGCACTGCAGCAAAGAATCAGGTAGTTTCTCCAGAGCCCAATATAGGAGTCACTGCTCGTAGTAGTATTTACTTTCTTTGCATTGATAGGGCTGCTATTAGAAAAAGAAAAAGAGCTTAGTAGAGTAAATGAAGCTTACCACATATTGCTTCAGTTTTTTACTGAATTTATTTTTCAATTATGCATATGCCATTGCTTCCCAAATTGTTAACATGGTAAACTCTGAATAAGTTATTCAGAGCAGACTTGTACATCAATAATGCATGCTTTTATATTCAAATCTGCCGAACTACAATATGGCCAAAGGCATTACTTAATTAATCTTTACAGCAGACAACTTTTTATGCAGACAAATCTGCTTTAATTTTTTTGTTATATGAAGCTGAATTAAATCCACAGACAATATCAAGAGTTTATATGTTACCTCACTGAAACAATAATGACACTACAATGATGACAAATATTGAAAGAATACTCAATATAATATACTGTATTTACTTTAGAAATCAACTTACTTGATATCCACTTGTGGAGACAGCAGCTGAAGTCTTGTATAAGCAAA
This sequence comes from Eopsaltria australis, assembly GCA_034509425.1. Classification (NCBI taxonomy): domain Eukaryota; kingdom Metazoa; phylum Chordata; class Aves; order Passeriformes; family Petroicidae; genus Eopsaltria; species Eopsaltria australis. The sequence continues at coordinate 796,059 of JAVTVJ010000253.1, read as the reverse complement.
CGTCCATGCATAGCTTACAGCTGTTGGGCAGTGTTTTGGAAGATTTTCCTGCTTCATGAAACTTGAGAGGCTTATAATCCATGGATCTTGGCCTTGAGTCACATGTGCAAATATCCAAATATGTGAGGGACTGACCACATCAAACTGGTGGCTGATTGGGGAGGAATTCCAGTCAGCCAGAGTTTGTAAATCTATTGAACTGGGACAGTACAGTAAAGTAGTCTGTGTGCATAGAAAAGACAATGAGGTAATATTTAATAACCATGTATTTTAAGTAACAATCACTTCATTTTTATATATCTAATAAAATATTAGTGTCAAAACCACATCTGGAACAGATAAAAATGTAATTTATGGGGCTTTTCACAGAAGTTCTCAATGTGAACAGCTACAGAAACATGTTGTTTGCAAACAAACTGGTATCAGGAAATAGCAAAGCCTAGAAAAAGACCCTTTATGCATAATGATTTAATTCTTCCAAAAGATTTGTACTCTAAAAGCATTACTACTGAATTCCAACTTGTTTCCTAATCCCAAAATCAGAAGTTTCCTTGATACTTAGGAGTTTATGATAAACACATAAGGATGGAATTCAGTTGTTATTCACTGACAGTTATCACAGCTTTCCTCATGGATAAAGGGCACATTGACTGTTATGACAGTATATTACTGCCAAAAAAAAACAGTGCCCTTTGCTTTTAAGAAATAGCAGTTTATGAGCAGGATGAGAAAAAACAGATAAAGACACAGCTGTCAATGTTTACAATGGTGGTGTCAATCTCACAACATTCCTCAGATTTTTGCCTTTTTCTCTCTGTTTCTGGTGATAAATTGCTGATAAAATTAGCATGAACATAGTGACACTATAATTTGAAATATATACTATTTATCTGAGATAGCTTTGCAGAATTACCTCATCTGATAAGCAACTTTACACAAAAACTGTCCTACCTGGTCAGCCCCCGTGAGATGTATGAAACTCTCCAGGATAGTAGCACTTAGTCTGTCCATTACATCTATGGCCAACTCATCATCACTCTACAAAACACAAAGCATATCAAGCTTAACAAATGTCAAAATAAAAGCAGTTTCACCAGGCAGCCTAAGAATGGGTCATCAACTCTTACCTTTGAAATTTCTAGAAGAGTGAACAAGGCCCTTATTTCTCTGAGAACGCTGACAGCTAATCGCCTGGTGGCAGGCCTTGTGCTGCAAAGGATGACCAGAGCAAAGCCTTCCACCACATGAAATACACTGGAATAAAGGGTCCTCTCCAGGGGAAGGGTATGGGCAGCCCCATTGGATACACCACGCTAAGAAAAACATCATAGAAGTTAAGCAAATGAAGAAAAAATAAACACAACTAAGATGGAGTTCCATTATTGGTAATGGTTGTTTAACCATAAAATATTTAGATTTTTGGCTACCAGTCAAATTTTGCATTATGAGAATGACATAATGACTAATAAGTCACTTCATTTTTTATTACCTCTCTGAATTCAGACCACACAAATTCCACAAGAATATCTTTATTTCACTTACTCACAAGATGATGCAATGAGAGCAAAATTTAAAAACCTCAAACAATACTCTTCTGTAAAAGATTATAATATTAAATTATTTGAATACTTTCTACTGGCTAGCAAAAAATGGTGGGTTTAGTTCTACTGTTTAATATCTCCTACATATTTCCAGTTACACATGATGACCTACTATGTAAACAAAATGAGGTCATGAATTAGTGTTTAGGTAATACTTAATAATTTGAGATTACTTTTGTTTTGATGAAAATGTTGATTTAAAATTAGAGATCTGAAAGTTTTCAAGCACTGTAAGAAATTTAGCTGAATTTTTTTTACTTAACAAAACCACTAAAGCCCACTACTAAGTTTGTATGTAGATTTCAACTATGTTTTAACATCAAAAGACCTTATATAGATATACCTGAGACTCTTGGGTTTTATTGTGCATTTGGGCTGCTTGTTTCCACTGATTTATGAGCTGCACTAACATTTTTACTGCATTGTCAAGAAGCGTGGGGTGGATGTCAGTCACTTCTCGCACAATAAAATACACAAATCCTGAAAGAACATCTTCCCGCCAATCTGGAAAATCAAGCATTAATGCTTGGAGCGTATTGAAAGCCAAGGCACGAAGTTCTTCATCCATATGAATTGTCAGCCTGTTTAGAAAAAACAGTGGTATCATCACCCTAGATAAGCATACTCTTAACCAGCCTTTTATCATTTAAAGTTTGATCTTCCTTCTTTACAGTACAATGTAGAACAGTTCCAGAGAAGCATTTTCTGCACTGAGAAACCTGAAACTGGCTAGTAACAGAAGGCACTTCTGCTGCAGCAAAATAATGCAGTGTTTCACAAAACTTAACACAAATAAACTATTTTCAAGAGAGATCATCAATTGCTTAACAAAGGTACATCTTTGCATGCATCTGAGCAACCACTTAGAACTCAGCAGACCAGCACCCTGTGATGTATAGGTCATTTTCTTCAAATTAAAATTGAAAATAACACATTATTTTTGCAGTTAGAGGAGATTTACTTTGAACATGAGAAAAAAGTCACCAAAAATCCTTTGCACATATACTTAAAAATATGCCTAAGCCCGCTGTGGTAGAAGACACTTATCCCAGTATTATATTATTACTTAATACTTTCATGTCTTTTATATTATTTTAAACACTGAAGAAAGAGTGTTAGAAAAACTTTATTCTCTTATGCTATTATTAACTTTTTATATATGCAACTCAACACACTATATGAACATGAAATTATAATTTCAAAGCCATAAGATGTCCTGTATTTCTGTGCCAAGACTAATCTCACATTAAAAATTAAAAAATATCTTCTCAACTATTTATCAGTACTGATACGGTACATTCAATGTAAACTGAGATAAGACATGGAATAATATGTTAGTGTTGGATCAAAAAAATGGAAAAACAAAGCAGGATTAGTAGAGAAAAATAAAGAAGTTTTCCCCAGGTGCCTTTCTCAAATTTTGTTAATGTCAAACAAGAATGACTTTATGAAAATTTATAGTATTCACAACCGAAAAAAAAGAAAGGAAGAAAAGTATTATAGCAGTAACAAAAAGTAAAACAAGTTCAAAAAACAAAGCAACAGAAATAAATTCCTACTTCTCAAAATACTCTCCCTAAAAATAAGTGCAAGGTCTGCAGGATAAATTTACCTACAGCTACTATGGCCAGTCAAACTTGACCAACTGCAGAAGGTTAGCAGGAGCAGCAAGGACAGTCTGCATGCAGCAACTCACTCTGCATAGTGAGTGCACTGACAATTGTGCACACACAGTCTTTAAAAAAGAATATCCACTAAGAGCACAATTACATTTCTATTACCTTGCAAGCAATTCAATGAGGTCAGTCCTACTCATGCCATCTGGAATCAGTCTTGGGATAGCAGCAATGCAAGTTCTGAACAAATCTATCTTAGGTTTCCTTTCACCCCTACAAAAACAGTTTATAACCAACAAAGAAACAGGAAAATCCACTTCAGTACACCAGATATATATTTTCAATTTCATGCCAAAACTAAGGAGGTAACAAACATTTTTATCAATAATTAATGAAACTAACATTCACTTAACAGTCCAGTAAAAAACCCACAACTGTAACACATTAATGATGACATCTACAAGATAAGGCCATAAAAATAATGTGATGCTGTGTGACCGCGAAACTGCTGCAATTCAGTACATACGTAATCATGTCTTCTGGTTCTTTATTGGACATCTGAACACTAGTCATGCACATGGGCCTTCCAACTTCTTTGTCCAAATGCCTAAGAATGCTATCCAGTGCTTTTCTGACTTGAGGATAGTATATGGACATTCCTGAAAAGTCGAAGAGTTCCATCACCTTTTTTCATATTTTTGTTAAAGTATCTGCCACTTATTCAGCTTAGGACAAATTTCTAATTGCACAGATGACATGAAATACATACTTTAAGTGCCAAAACAAATGCATGCATCTATGAAATATATAGCTATAAATATGACATATTATACAAAAGTAGAGGTCTCCTTCAGAGAAACCATTAGTTGCTTCTTTGTTTTCAAAATTCCAAACTTCTTAGTTCTAGTTTAAATTTAACATGTTGAAACAGTCTTTTGATGATGACTACCTCATTCACAGAAGATCAACAGAGCACAAGGATCAAGACTGTCTTACTCCACTTGGCTGTGAGACATTTGGGACATTTTAGAGTGACATCAAGGGAAAAAAACTTGCCATGCTATTTACCACACTAACTGTACTCAGGCTTTTTTGTGCTTATTTGGCAATATAAACACTTCAAGACATGGATTTGATCTGAGACACCAGAGGGTCAATATTGTCTAGCAGCCCTCTCTTAGCAAATCAGAGCAATTCTCACTAACAATTAAAATAAATACATTAATAAATTTATACAAATGTACTGCTTGAGAACAATTGCGAATATATCCATACATATTGAAATGCCAACTTACAGAAGAATACAACATACCTATAACTTTTGCTTCCTCATCTGTCAGTGTTTTATTAAGAAAAATTTTCTTCACACGCAGAGTATTTCCTGAAGGAAGAACAACTCCTGTTGTTGGCATTGGTGGTTCACCATCTTTTTGCTGCAAGCTATCTGCTATGACAAGGAAGACTCTGAGGCCAATATTCATCCTCTTCAAGAACAAAAAATGGACAAAAAAAAGAAAGAGAAAACAGATGAAATTACAATATTGAAATAACACAGAGACAACACAAATTGCATTTTTCCTGTGTTTTAAAGAGACAGCAATAGTCCCAGTAGAACAGACCTTATTTAAATGTTACATATTAGGGTAACAAAAGTAACAAGAATAATGTTTAAGCTTTCTGTGCTGCTCCACACTCTGATTCAAGTGAAATGACTTGGCCCAGGCTAAGATACAGAATATTTTATAGTACCGAGCACTAAAGGACTTGATATGATCCTCTACAGCAACACTCTGAAGACAGATATTGCTTCAACATCCCACCTGTTAGACTGGGCCTTGAAAAGCTAGGTATGACTTTCCTGAAAAAATGCTTTACAGTTACACTGTAACAAAAAACCATACTTCCCTAAATTATCGTTCAAATTAGTCTTAACTGTAGAACTGCTGCTGGCTTGCTCACCCGAAATCAAACAGCAACTGTGCACAACTACAACTACTTCTTTAGTGTTAGCAGAACACTCCTGCAGGTACTCATTAATCTGCTTTTAACTGGGCTCAAACATAGTTAACCACTTGCCCCCAAAAATCCCCCAATGCCCTGCTTTCATGGCATACAAGTAATGAACTTTTATTACCTCTGGATTAATAGTGAAGGTTTTAGGTGACTTTCCAACACTAAGAAGATCAAATATTATTTCTTTCATTGCAAAATCCAAACGTTCCTATAAAGGAAAATAGATTAATATGATCATCTCTTTTCCATTAATACGCATAATTTTGTGGCTTTGCACAGCTACTGGGTATCATGTCTTAAAAATTTTTAAAAAAAGTTTAGAAAATATTTCTTTTTTCTTCCTTATTCTTATGACTTTTTTTTTTTTAAATCTAGTACAATTCAACATAGCTCATTCCTGATATGGTTGAACCATTTCTCCCGAAAAAATTCCCAGACAATTCATCTCAGATCAAACACATTTCTACAAATAAGATGAGCTGTTACAGAAAACCAAAAATTAGGGATAAAGAGAAACCCTAAAGAATAAAAAGATATTACAATATAAATACAAAAAAATATAAACAGTGATGAGTTATGTATCCTGCCTCATCCCTGTATGACCAAAAGCAAATCTTTTTGGAAGCTGAAGCACAAACAAACTATTTCTAAGAAAGGAAAAGATGTCTCTAATCTGCAAGTTTAAAAATTAATGAGAGTCCATCTTGTGAGATTCTATCTTGAATTTTGATACAAGGACAAGAGAAGCACCTAAAATAATATAAATCATAATGCAATGCCAACTATACACTACTGCATTCGTTGCATACTATCTGTCTAGAGGCCAGGGTCCAGGCTAAATATAAGTGGGTATTACTGTTCTAATGCTTTGTCCCTTATACAAATATCATAATGGATATAGTAATTATATTAGTGTACGATATATATATATATACACACGCAGAGTCCAACAGCAATGCAAATGTAAATACTAATTATCGTAATGTTCATACACAATAGTTTTCGAAGTTTAAAAAAAATAGGTTTGCTACTACTAGAAAGAGAATGAGTTCTTTCATTTGTTCCATGTATTTGGGGAAATTCTACTCAATATATGAGACCATTAATTCAGTGCAACCATTTCAAAAATGAACCTTAAATTTGTATTTCTTCCTATTAATAATGTTCATCCTATTATTATAGCTCCAGCTAGATCTATTCTTACCTGAGCAATGAACTGAATAATCTTCACAAATATATTCAGAGGCGTGTCTCGTGGGACCACACTACGCGATCCTTTTGGGAAAAGTGCTGATACAATGCTCATGAGACGGCTACAAAAATTTAGAAACAAAAATAAATAAAAAGGCCTTTTAAAAATAGCTCCTTATAACAGCAGAGATGTTACAGGTCAAATCTGGAAGTGTGTGTGTGGGGGGGGCTACTATGAAATAATACAGAAGCTATGACAGGTAGAACCACGTACAGGAAGCACAGCCCCAGCTGTCACAGGCAATAGGATTGTGGGTTCCTCAACAAACTGAAAAATATCCTGTTTTAAACCAGTTACTAACAGTCAGGAGGAGAGGTAAAACCTGAATGACTATTCCAAATTCTCATTATATACAATTATAAAGAAAACCTTTTTATTTCCAGTCCATACTTAGTGATGAACACTTCATACCAAATTTGTTCTGTCATAGTTAATGTCTTTTAACTTTAATAAATTTCCTGCTTATCTCTCTGCCTTCTTCTATCTCTGCAATGACAATTCTAGACTCTATTCCATCTTTCTATCAAAGTACTCAAGGGTTTTTGGTTTTCTCTATTAAGACAAAATGTTTGGTCCCCTGTTTACTTGACTAAACCATTCCTGAGCTCAGGAATCTTTCAAGGTATCTTCTGATACCACTAGGTGGGAATAAAACCTCCATCAGCAGTAGTTTAAAATACTTTGCATAATGAACTTACCTTTGAGTTACAGTGTTGCTTTCACATTTAATTCTAATAACATAAACCCACAATAACCTATACAAAGATTCCAGTGCAACTCGGGACATTTTGGGATCTTTATTCTGTAAAATAAATTTTAAAATACAGTTATTGTTGCCTGTGAGACACTGACAAAATTCTATTATTATATTTATTTACTTTTGAAAATAAATTTTTTAACAATGAAAGCAGATGGGTTTAATACTGACTAAAAGTTTTTGATATTTTTTCATAAAAACAAGCCTGTACGGCAAATTTCCAATACTCCCTAAATTTTTAACTAGTAATTCCAGCTCATTTTACACATGTCTAACTCTGAGGGCAGAGCAGTAACTAAAAAGCAGATACTCCTCTTGAGATTAACACACCAAGACTATATTGCTTTCAAGAACTTCTTTCAGAAAGCCATTGGTAACAAATACCTACTTCATAGCAAACTAATTTATAGCTTGTCTGAAACACTGGAGTAGCTGCTTTGGATCAGGCACAAGGTCTCATTCCATCACTCAGTCTGTGACAGCAGACAGTAGCAGGTGCAGAAGAAAAGAATGCAAAACAGGGCAGGCACACAAGGATGCTTCTCTGGGTGTGGCTCCACACAATGCAGACACTCCCTGCAGGCTGTATTACTTTTCACCCACTTTCAATGAATTTTTGTTGCAACAACTGTGCTACCTTTTCTTGAATTAATATAAAATCTTGCAGCACAAATAATTTTAAATTATGTACTGCATGCAAAATGATTTTTGTCTTAAAGCTGCTACTACAAGCTTAGCTTTGCTCCTCCAAGCTCAAACTGTGTAAAACAGTAAGTAACATTCTTTGTACCAGCTCCAGAAACCTCCTTCCCAAATAGGGATTCTTGGAGTGTTTACAATCCAGAAGTGTCCAGCAAGATTCCTGGACTTGGCCACAAGTATAAACTTCTGAATATAATAAATGATTCCCAGTTGTCAACTTTCTAGGCATTATCCCAATTCAAACTAACAAACCCAAACAAAACCAACAAAAAAGCAACAAAAGAACCCCAAAATCACACCTTCCCCATCTTCAGTGAAGTCTCTCTGTTTCAAGACATATCTATATGATGACTTGAACATAATTAATTTCGTATTTTGTTCCACAAGCCAGTGAGTCAGAATAGCAGATGATTTTATTCTTCCAGGACAAACGGAGTGCAAATTCACAAAGGGTGTAAGTGGAACTACAACCATACTGTTCAAAAAGAGATGATCTCATTCATGGTTCTCTCCCCCACAACCTCAATGCTCCCTCTGCATCAATTCTAGCAGTAAGAAAGTCCAACTTGCAGCAGTAAGTGGATCAAAATAATTTCATGTCCATGTAAAAGACTATATACACAAAGGAGAGTAATTCTGGTGGCTTTAACACAGGTGGGTCCAGACTACTGGTTTTGGCAGCATCTTATGTGAAGAAAGGCTAAAAGCCTATCACAGAACCACAGATGAAAAAGTGGTATTTCAAAGCAGTACAGACAACTAACACATAAGACTGACTACCAGAACATTAGAGGGAATAACTTAACCCAGTTTACATGGGTGATGCTGTTCTACCCTCCCCTTCACACATCAATGTGTGCTGCCATCACTTCTGAATTAGCACCTGTAACTAGGCAGTGAAGAAATTTAGGAAAGTGATCTGGACAAAATCTACCCAGTAAAAATTTACACCTATCCCTGGTTACTGTTCTCACTGACAACTGTCCCACGGTTCAGTTAATTTACCTGCAGTTCTACTGTGAGGAAGAAGCAAGCATAACTGTACCAGGAGGGTGAGACTGTCATAGCTTTGATTCTAATCAGCTCAAACAGCAAAAACCCCACAATATTATTACTCATTGTATTTAATTTACAGGCCAACAATTACTGATTGTCACAGGAGGTTGGGGAATTCACTGGTACAAGAGTTATCAAAGTCTATCTGAAATGCATCTGGAATTCAGTAATGCTTCAATTTTCTTACTTCTGATATTCTACAGGGGAGCTTAATTTACAGGTCCAGAAGTAAACAAAAAAAATTGTTGGCTTTCAGTCAAAAATAAAAATTAAAAAATGGTAGAGGTAGCAGATATTTTAAAAACATGTAAACAATACTCCATCTGTTAGGAGGTCTATCATCCAATAGAGCTACTTCTGAGTAGCTATGATTAAGTTTGCTTGTTCTAAAGAAAAAAAAAAAGGAGCATATGAAGAGGCATTCACCTTTTAAAAATAATTACAAAATAAATCCTGCAGTACTTTTATTATTTTAAGCATTGAAAATTTTCATTATCACTTTCTATAATGAAGAACTAAGCAAATATGCTAAAAGAAAATTGCTTTTGGGGTCTGAATTACTGCACACTTCATGTACACCTGGTGTTAAGATGTCAGCATTTATTTTCTCTTAGGCATTAGAGCAACTAGAATAAGGAATAGATGGCTATGTAATTCAACAATGTGACTGAATTTTAGTCTTTTTAGATGATGTCTGTCAGATTTTAAAGTACTCTACAGGGGTTTTTTTTAAACACAGTATTGTTTAAAATCCTAAAACTTTTAACATAAATTATGGTATCAGCAGACTATGAAAAAAGTTGTCAAGAACAGTATCTGTTACAAAATCAAAAACATAAGAGCAAATTAGGGTGGTTTTACATGACACATTAAAATGAGTCAATGAAACAAATCTCAATGATGGCAAGAAACAAAATAGCATTTTTTCCATGTTAGTCAAATGTAGTCACTTACTGAAGAAAGTACTTTTTAATACTGATGTTAAACTTTTCTTCTGTTCTGAACTAAAACAATTTCTACTTTTTAAAACCTGCAAAACCAACAGTGTAAAAGTCTTTCAAGTTAGTGCACTGCAAGTTGTTACAGTAAATCAGTTTCACGTTTCTGTATTGTGAAAATGTTTTCAGTTTGCTCACATGCAAGACACTTTTTGCAATGAAGTAAAAGAAAAATCCATACATCTGAATAGGTAGTTATTTCCAGTGGAAACATGCACTGCTGTTCAGGGAAATCACCTGTGATATTGATAATCAATCTCACAAAGCCACACTTTAACCCCCAAGGAAAAACTGGTACTAGATAATTTTCTGATCTTTCTCCTTTACTCCCTGGCAAGAGAAAAAGATCTTTGAAACATTAGCTATTCTTAGTCCTGTTGCTTCTTAACAGTACTAACAGCAATTTTACAAAGAAAGGAAAGCACATAATACAACAAATAACATAAAAAACCAAAACATAAGTATTTACATGAGACAAAGCAACATTTCACTGAGTTACAACAACATATTAACTCACCTGCAGTGTTTCTATTTGTTTTCTGATACTGTTGTTAGATGGCATCTAAATAAAGCAATGTGAGACAGCAAAACATAACAAACATGAGAATGGAAGGCACATGCATGTTAGATGAAAAAAAGCACAAACCCAACAGATAGCTGCCTAGCAAGGACTCTATTCAGTAGAAATAAAGGGTTTGCTATTGTGGTAGAAAACCTTCCTTCAACTTTCAAGGTTTTGTGGTAACAGAGACACTATGGATGAACTGAGAAAAAAAAACAACTCTTTTTCCAGCCAACAGTGGTGCAGAATGATACACTGTTCTCTCCCATTTCTGCAGCTTTTTAAAATGTTCCTTCCTCTCTCCAGAAGGGGTAGTAAAGATACCACAACTTAGATTCATCTAAGAATTTATCAACCTTTTGACACACTTGCTAGAATTAGTCTGTCTAAATACTAGTCAAAAAAAGTAAGCTAAGTGTTTTACAACACTGATCCAGTGTTACTGTCTGCTGAACAAATACAGAATTTTGCCTACGCTACAGTGTGCAAAAAAAATGCCTGCTGGGTGCCTGCTGAAACAGCATCCCAACAGCTTTGTGGGACAAAGCCAGCTATACATATACCAAAATACCCCAAACCCTTTAGTACACTCCTAGTCTAAACTGACTCTTACAACTCACTGATGTGCTATTTGCATTGCTCCAGACCATTCGGTTCCCTCCTTTCAGTAAGGCTAGGATGTTCTCCCCACATTCTAAGCCTGCTTTTAGGATAACTAAAGGCAATGTGCTCTGAAACCCAGCACAGAAACTTTACAAACGCCATAAATACTGCCAGATTTAGGATTCATAGCACTCTCAGGAGCATTTTCAAAATTAATGTGGCACCAGAAGGTAAGGCAGGGTATGAAAAAACTCAGCACCAGGTACTGCAGGGCAACTGCAAAAGTGTGAGCTTTCACACTGTGGCAAATGGGAAATGGCTTATTTCAGTCACCAAAGCGTGATATAGTGTTCATGGCTAAGTAAGAGTTTGCACTGGGCAGTCATCAGGGAATAAAGAGAGCACCATGAATCCATGACCTATGTTACCTCTTGGTGGTAGCATGCCTGTACTCTTCATAGAATATCCCTGTGACAGACTCTGCTATCATTATTTCAATTCCTAATTTATTAATTTCAACAAATACAGTAGGGATAGATGAATCCTATTAATGCTCTAAGTATCTCCTAGTAACTCTCAAAATGACTTTATTAATAACAAAGACACTAGAAGTAATGGATTCAGAATTTCTTATTTCATTTTACATATTTAAATAACTGCAAATAAAATAATTTTAGTAATTAGAAAATCAGGAAATAAAATGGGGGAGGGGAAATCTAAAAGACTAAACTGCTGTGAAATTCAGATTTATAAATTAATGAGATTACTTATTACAGAGTGCATGCATTTAATTAGCGTCAGAAACAAAGGAACACATTAATTCATAAGACACATGAAGACAGTGGGGGTGTATTTTTCAAGATTAAGTTCAACGGAGTTTCTGAACAAGGTAGGCATCCAAAAAACTTGACAGCATTTGGTGTGCCAAATTAAACCAAACCATAAAATATCCTAAAGAACTTATTGATGGTATAGCATCATAATACTGCAAATTCTGAATTGCAGAAATTCGTATGTGGAATTTCTGCTGAATAGAGCCTTACAGTAAATGTGTTAAGCTGTTAGTGGTTAACAAATCTAAGTAAAATATAAAACGCATGCTCAGCAACTACCAGTTAAACTCACTGGCATTTATAGCTTTAATACATCCATTACCAGCAATGGACATTATGCCAGAAAAAGGCAACTCCTAGATTGTAAGGAGTTTTTTTTAAAGCTTTAAAAACAAAAGCACAAGCAGCCTTCATAAGCAAAATAAACCACAGAACAAAAATCAAGGCAAATATTGCAAAAGAACTGCAATAATGTTAAATGAAAAATATACAGAACCCAACAAGCAACAGAAAGGTGTGAAAGATGTTGTAAGAACAAAATGACCCTTAAAAGCAATCCAAGCAGCTAAACCGTTTTCTTTTGACTTCATGCTGGTTTACGTATTTTACTAATAAGCTTCAGAATTGTCACTCATACCTAACCAGAATCAGTGTTGTGAAGGAGGATCAAAGAATTTATTAACAGTTTCAAAATCAATACATTAGGCAAAATCATGAATTACGTTAATCATAATCAAGGAAAGAACATGTTCAACAACTAATGCTACAAGAAAGTCGCTAACTTGTAAGTATATCTTTAGTAACCGATTGATTTTTACAATGACATCAATAGAAGGAACAAGTTAAAGGGACACTGTAATTGTTTTTTTAAATATGTTTCACAGGCTGTAGATATAACATCTTTTCTGGTCTCACAGTTCATTTGTTATTCCTTCAATAAGTGAACAAGAGAGAAATTTTGCACTTCCTATACATTCTACTTAAAAGAGCAGACAAGTCACTTATTTTCTCACATATAATCTGCATATAAAGGATTACAGTTTGTATTTTATCTGGCATGAATTGTCCTTATTAGCAGACACTTCTGCAGATTTTACCCAATAAAAATGACAGTCCCCAAAGGGACCACACTTATTTCCAACATGATACAGTATCACAAAAACTTACTACTAAGTTAAATACAGAGACTCGAAACATTTAATTTCTTTTTAGAAAAATACTTCAGTGTCCTTTTAAACAGCCAAATATTCATTGTTTATTTGGCACAAGAATGCTGAGAACATATTGTAATAAATGCTAGTTATTTGCAACAGTTCCTTAATTAAAAAGGATTCTTACCTTTAGATGTGACAAACAGTTCTGCAGGAAAACGTGCCAGTTATTTAAAAAAAACTGTTTCTGACTGACACACAACAGGCAGGTGATCAATGGATACAAAGCCTATGAGTAGGGGGGGAAAAAAAATTGATCATATTGCTCTTTGCAGACCTCCTAAGTGCTGTACATTGAGAATGAGACACACAGCTGGTTGTTGCCTCTCAGTCTTACAGTTTTGGCACTGCATGGCAGCCTCTCCCCTGCACTAGGACCCTCGTGCCAGGCACAGTGCCCTGAGTCACTTCCTGGGTGCTGTAAGAGCTCAGGTGTCAGACTGGGGCAGTGGGACCAAGGTGAAGCTCATTCCCCAGCAAGGCCTGATCTCAAACAAGGACTGAGAGCAGTCTGACCCTTCATATAATGTCCATGCTTTCCCAGCAACTACAAGACTCAATTCATGTAGTCCTACTACTGGGCAAGTGAACTGCCTCCAAGAATATTCAGGAAAAACATCAACTCTGTAAAAACTGAGACAAACTAAGTTATCAGAAATGGTACTTCTACTCATGATCTACTTTTAGTGAGGATTGAATCACAATATAATTTAATTTAAATAAATCTGTGATTATGCAGAGCATGATTTAGCTTTGCTTTAGTAACATATTTAAGTACCACATACTTTGGTGATTAGTACCAAATCTGACTGCAATTTTCTTGTTATGAAGCAAAATTAAAGGATGAGTAGGTAAATTGTACTCTTGATACAACGTTTCTAACTTCATAAATAAAATGACATTTTGAATACTAACATCAACCACTTTTATGTTATTCTTACATAAGGAGTTCAACCAATATAATGATGCTTTATACATGCAGAACATTAGAAAATAAAGTTTGTCCATAACATGAAAGTGAGAATAAAACTTTTACACATTCACATTTACTGAATATGCCAACTGAAATGCAAAAATTAGCTCTACATTTTCAGTAAAGTGAAGTGAATCAACTTGAAACATAGCGGCCATAGTCACCAAAAATAACCAAATACTGCAAAAGAAGACATAAAAAATATTTGAAAAAGAAAAACAAAGTGTATGAAAAGAGGAGAGAACCAGGCAGAGCATGGCTATTAAGAGGCTGCTATTTTACTGAAAAAGTCTTGTCTGACATTTGTATCTTTTAATTAACCCTAATTTAAATATATTCAGATTCCCTCAATGCAAGCTTTTTTATAAAAAAGACATTAGGTTTAATAACTCTGCTAAAACCCACTAAAATAATCAAAAACAAGCACTGATTTCAAGACAATCTCACATGTGAGATAAGAGCACGTATCTGCACAAAGAAACAGAGCAAAATTAGAACAAATGCACATACACTGTGGGAATTTAATTATACTGAGACGTTAAGATTTAAATTAATACGGCTGATAAGCTTTTCCTCATATAATGTACTAGCTTAAGAGCCTAAGATGAGCAAAACGGAGAAGTTGAAATATTTCTTTAAAATACCAGCGAGTGCTTCTTTCTTGAACTCAATTCAAAGGTAGTCTGATAAAGCATCTCCACAAAATTTTTCAAACATGGCACATTCACTTCATTTTTAACAGCCTATTAAAAAAAATAAACCACAAATTAATGGGCTTACAAATTTACACAGAACACTATTTAAATATACCTTAGGATGTCTATTAATTCAAAACCATTCAAAAGTTAAATTTCATATTAGGAAGGTATTTGAGTGTATTTATCTGAAATATAAACAGAAGCATAAGAAATCATGCCATATACTACAACCATATGGTTAAAATTAACAATTAAAGCAAACATACAAGAAACTTCACCCCAACAAAACAGCCCACTGAAAAGTACTGTTTTAAGAATATCTCTATTCCATACTTAAAGAAGAAAATTTATTTGATACCAACTAACAACTAAAAACTACATTGAAGCTCTTCATATGCATATTTTCATTTATTTAAAAAATTTGTATCTGTAACTTCAACAGTTCTCCTCTTAACTGCTCCTCTTTCTTTTCTGTCCTCCAATACTGAAAACTGAAAACTTAAGAAATAATCCACAGGATTACCAGACAACCAATCACGCAAGTTGTCTTTGCTCAGCTTCCAGAATTAATGAAACACACATGGAGCCCTACACCCTTTTGACACGCTCTATTCTTGCACACAGAATAGGTTTCCTTCCATACCCCAGGCAGATGCTACCTTCTTTACTGAAACCTCTGCAAGGCTCTTAGGCTTCTCTCTGGATCCCTAGGATGATCTATTAAAACACTGTTCTCAACCTACTGTTTTAAGCTGGTTCTGCTTTATTTATCAAATTGAGGGGTGGGGTGTTGGAGACTGAATTGGCTTTTTTGTAAGAGGTCCTCTGCACATGTAATTTCCTTACAATGTAAAATAATTTTTGTTAATTTTATTATTTCTAGTTATTAATATTATATAAACATTACATCTACTTGCAGTATATAAAGAAAAATCATATCCACCTTGCTAAGAACACTCTAAAAACATTCATGATGTAGAAGCATAAAAATAACATTTACCTCTGTAATGTGTAAAGATCTAAGAAGGAAGAACTGAGAAAGCAGTAAATCACTTCCTATGTACCAAATTAATTACCTTTTGCTATTCTTAGGCTATAGGTTGATTAGTACTCTGCTAGCTCTACATGAGAAATCAGTCAGTTGTTGTCATCACCACTTTCTTGCCTTGGGATATAACCTTAGGCTTTCAGAGCAACTCTAACTTCCCTGCTATAAAATATACTGTGATTCATCATACCTGCAGGGTCCAAATCAGGTCAGGTTGCTTAAAATGCCTGAGTGACTAAGCAAGAGAATGACAGTAAAGAAATCTCAATGCTGAAACCCAACAGCTTCCTCACTTGAGCAATTTTCTGTATCCAAGATACAGAAAAATCTACATTCAATTCCCTCAGCTGCATCAAAAATACTCAAACTTGCATCTCACATCTTCCAAGAGAATGACTAACCTGCTCAACTGCACCTCAGTCTGGGAGTGGCCTCTTGGCTTCTATTTAAGAAGCTCAACTTGAATGCAATTATTAGAGACTCAATGAGTCAAATGAGACTCAATGAGGAAAGATCAAGCCTCCCTCCCCAGCTGCCTGAAGTACTGATTCAGGCTGTGCTTGTAGGAAGGGATCACACAGCACCACAAGCACTCTGCAGAGCCAGTGTTTGTGCCTCTGCCCTTGCCAGCAGATGGTCCCAACTCCCAAATGCTGCTTCTTCCTCATTACTGTAAGGGCAGTTTTCACTGTGTTTATGATTCTGCAAACTAGTATTTGCATTTAACTAAATGCTAAGTAGTTTCACTCGGCACTCCCACTCCAACTGCCAAGCAACTACAGAATTCAAGAAGACAAAATGTGTTCACTCTTTAATAGGAAAGAAATTCTTCTCTAGAAGAGTGTAAGCATGCCTGGGTAAGATCAAAACTTCTTCCAATAAACAGTTACTACTAGAAGCACCTCTTTCTAGTTATGTCTTATGAAAAAAGATTGTATCCTTTCTAATTAAAAAAAAAAACCACAAAAACCCCAAGAAAACCAAACCTAACAAACCAACTACACAAAAACAGCCAAACCAAAAAACTCACAAAAAATCCAACAAAACACCACCAAAAAACTCCCTCAAAAAACCAAGACTGACAACCAGGGAAGGGAAAGAAGCATTTGCCCAGGGGCCAGGGCCAAGTAAACCATTTAAAACAGGATGAAGAGCTCTGAGAGAGTTATCTTGCTTTTCCTATGATCTTGCTCAGATGGGATACCCACCAAGTGTGCTACTCTTTGTAGATCCCATTCTATAAAACAACATCTACATGTCCCAGTTCTCCATATATAGCAAGATATGTCCCTATAATCAGTTGCAACGTACAGCCACAACCTGCCATTTTTTGGGACTGCATGCCAAACACAGTGTGGCCTGGCATCTGCTAATACAACTAACATTTTAGACAACAATCCTAGCAAGTATTAATCTACTATGATGAACTTAACTGAGCTTGTAGGAAATGGTCAACTTGAATTATACTTAGGTGCCATAATTTCTTCTTGACCTGCTGAACAAGCTTCACACAACCAAGCAAAGCAGCCTGGGAGGAAAGAGAGCCTGTCTTGACAGAAACATTCTCACCACCAGCATTACAAGCACTGCACATCCAACACTATGATGTTATTGAGGTTTTTTAACTTGTTCACGGCTGCTGTGTGAAATTTCTGCTTTTGGATTTAAAAAGCACACAGGAAATGATTGACTGCTCTTCCACTTGAAGGATTAAATCTAGCGGACATTCATCTCTACGAATGTTTTTTATTTAATTAGCCAAAACCTGCATTCTTCCTTCTTGCAAAGGAGTTTGCACTCTCCTTATCAGACTGTAAAAATGTTACATATCTCAGCTTATTATAGAAAGAATAGGTTTCAGGTAACAAAGAAAAGTCAACAAGGTCCTTGAGCAAACAAATACTAAATCAAGGAAATTTCACGTTTTTAGAGCATGTGTAAAATTACACAGTGCTCCGGTAATAAAGGTGTCTAGAAAACAGACAATTTTTAAAAGTTCTGAAAAAACTTTGGAAACTAGCTAACACACAAGCCAACATATTTCCCTTTAAGATTGTGAAGGTGCTTGCAATCTACGTAAAAGTCACAAAATGGTTTGTTTTGGAGGGGACCATAAAGATAATCTAGCTCTAAATCGCCCCTCTGCTGTGGGCAGGGACACCTTTCACTAGACCAGGTTGCTCAGAGCCCCATCCAGCCTGGTCTTGAACACTTCCAGGGATGGGGCATCCACAACTTCTCCAAGCAACCTGTACCAGTGCCTCACCACCTGCCCAGTAAAGAATTTCTTCCTAAAATCTAATCTAAGCCTACCCTCTTCCAGTTTAAAGTCGTTCCCCCTTGTTCTTTCACTACATGCCCTTGTAAAAAGTCCCTCTTCAGCCTCCTTGTAAGCCCTCCTTAGGTACCAGATGTCTTTTTGAATCCATAAAAATGTGATATTTTGAGGATTAACTGAAGAATTTTAATCATGAGAGACTAACTGAAAGTGGGAGGAACAGTGTAGCAGGGGGGATCAAAATACTTACAGCTGCCACAGGTATGAGAATTTCCACAAACAAACCAGCAAGTGCATGTTTTATATCTTTATCTTTTACTTCCAGGAAGTATTGAGCACACTCCTTAGTAAGAAAACATTAGAAGAATATTTAGAAAAAAGAATACAAACATAACTATGCCATAAAAACCACTAGCAGTCTAATATGCTTGTTTTAATTTAAAACATGTAATGTGTTTGAGTTAGTCTTATATTCCTTAACAGTAACAATTTCACAAAACAAGAAACTTTAAAACCTGTTTGCCCAGCAATACACCCCAATAAATTGAAAGAAGAACATTTATAATACAGACAACTATTTACGTTTTACTCAGTATATAGAGTACTCAGAATACAACAGAATATAAATATGCACATTTTCCATTAGTTTATTCTGAAGCTTTAAAAATTAATGTTTACCTCTATTAAAATTATTAGAAAATTATATACTTTATTTTTCTGTACTAATTTTCATTTTCAAACTATTTTGATGCAAAGAAAATGAATGATAATTAAATATTCCATACACAATAAATAATCCATAGTGAAGTGTTTTTAAAGAAAAGTATGCCTTGACATCTCATCTGTTAAAAAATCATATATCAAATAATCCTTTTTCTTTAATACACTGCTTTCATAAAGACAAAAAATAATTTGATTGCTACCCATTTTCATTCAGTCTTAAATTCATACATTACAGATTTGCCACATTACTGAGGCAATTGTGAAAGGATGAAGGACAGCACACAAGTAAAGGGAGTGACTGATCACAGCAAGCGTCATTGTAGTTTCATGACTTAAACATTTAAAATTGTACTCATCTCAGTTTTCTGTAGCATTTGTTTACCTGCATGAACTGAAATGATGCTTCAAAATCCTCCACAGGATACATCTTTACTCGAAAAAACTTCATTCCCATAATCAAACTGATGATACTCTGTACTACATGAGGACTCTGTTCTTTTTGTCGCAGTTCCTTTAATTCAGTGACAAACTTCTTCCTAACAGCTTGAAACCTGACCAAGGGATACAGATGGCAATTATTTGCATTCCCAGTTACTTTTGTATGAAGTCTATAACTCTGAACCGATTTCTTTAGTCTGTAACACCAACAGCAGCTACTGTATGAGAAATGCAAGCAAGATGAACCCTGGTACTTCAAATCCAGGCATTTAAGAATGCCTACAATGATCAGTACATTGGAATATACCAGTTAACTAAACAACAGTTGACTGGCACAGGGCTACCCTTTCCTGCCCCTACAACCTGACTACAAAGCAATTGTACTAAAGAGTATTTCTTGATTTGTTCAATTTTATTGTGCTGGAGCATAAGACAGACACAATACACTCCACCTGACTACACTTGACACTTACAGGATTAGGTACTGGGGACATGAATAGATTCTGCTATATTAAATAGTCTTTAAGCCTACACTGGTTTGTCCCTAAACACAAAGAGTCAGAGACAGAACTTACTTTGATTGAGCAAGAACCCCTGTCACTTCTGCATATAAGTCTGCAATAATATGCACATTCCCAGTGTTGGTTCCTGAATACCTATAGAGAAAAAAAAACCCAATAAAGGGAAAAAAACTCATTAAATACAACTTTGTTCTTCTAAACCCTAAGCAAGTCCTCGATTACAAATGAAATGTTTGTCCCCTAGCAGGAAAATTATTACCATAAAAGCAATTAAATTCAAACGTAAAATGCATGGGTGACATTTAAAGTAATGTAATTTCATTTCTTATTTCACAAGAAACATATTCTGGATAGAAATTTTACTGTAGTTATACAAACTCAGATTTTTCTTACTATGAAATGCAAATCATTCTGCATATTCTAAGCAGAATAAACTCAGCGTTACATTGAACACAGCTGTATTCTTTCAAGCTATGTTTTCAATTTAAAGACATCAACTAGTGTTCATTTACACTGGTATTATCACCAACATGTTACATGTGAGGCAAAGGAGAGTAATTACAACAATCAAGCAGAGGCTAGTAATACAAAATATTTTAAAGTACACAAGTGAAACTTACCCTTCCTTATGTTTAAAGTGCTTAAAAGCCAAGTTTAGAACTTCATGTACTAAAGGATCTGGCACTGGATGAACAGGTATCTGAAATGCACGTATCATTTACATGTATGTAGCACCTATACAGACATGTATGCATGAAGCAAATAAACAGTACTGTGAGATGCCCTGTAGAAATCTCTCCCACCAGTGTGCAAGGACACATCCTTTGCTGGCATATATCAAGCTAATTCTGCTATATATGAACAGTTACGTAATCTGCACTGGCATTCTTAGCCAAATAAAGATAATTCTAAGCAAAGTTACATACCTTCTCTAATTTTTAAGTGACATTTTAATCTCGTTATCCAACAATTTCACCCTGTATTTCAAAAACACTTAAGCTCACAAAGGATACTGAACATAAATATAGTGTTATTTTTTACAGTTTTGCTTTCTGCAATACATCAGCAGCTTTCCAAGACACATGAACTGAGATAATGCAGGCATGTAAAGAAAAGGCAGGAGAGGCAAAAGGCTTTATGCACCTGAGAGTATAACTACAGCCTTGCATATGCTCATCATAGACATCTTCTAGTTTTTAAAATAAAAATCTAAAGGAGATTATCAAAACCAACACTAAAAGCAAAATATTAAAATTAATTTGCCAAAGCAAAAGATCTTACCTGTTTTAGAACCTCTATTAAAACTAAACAAAAAATGAAATCTACAGCTAAGTCCCTCCTTTCAAGTAGATAATCTCTTTCACGTTGTTGATCATCCCTAAAATAAGAAATCAAGAACACAGGTATCATACACAAGACTGAACACAAATATTGCAGAGACAATGACTGCATTTTTTTTCATGTAATCACTGTTGCACATGTATATAAAATGAGTAATTGGAAAGACTTGAGGGTTAGGCACAGCACTGACATCTTGCCCCTTCCTCCTGAAAGGACCTGTCAACAGTCAAAACAAAAAAGGGACAAACTAGCTTCTGTATAGCCACTCCAAAACCATTAAGTCACTTCATGCATATAATCTACACAAGTTAAATATACTACCTCAAAGAAATCTGTGTTCTTTCTAAACAGATTTAGGTAAGGACAAATCCAAATACAACATACTTGTGAAAAGTACAAAGCACACATTTTCTTATGAGAAAGCACACAAAAACCAAACAGACTTCTACAAGGAAAACTCTTACCCCTTTGATTTTGTGCTTGACCGAGGTCTATACTCATAAGATTCATCTTCTGTTCCATTTTGACGCCTGTACCAGTCAAACAAGGTGCGTAGTAAGGAGGGGAGACAGTGCTCTGCTACTGAGCTCATAGAGCTTATCAACTGAAAGAGTAAGAAAAATACTTTAGCATGATAAAGCAATAAAAATCCTAGACTTTAATAATCCCTTCAAATTGTTTTTTGATGTTAAAAACCATATATCATGTAACTTCACAAAGTGGGAACTTAATATTTATTTTCACCTAGAACATTAAGTCCATTATTAAAATAAATTTAAGCAAAGTGTTCCAAAGCTCACAGGGACCACAAAATGACAAGTTTATACATGTATAATGTGTATAAAACCATTGAGAAAACAGCAGATGTTTTAGACTGTCCCTGACTGTTGCCATATGTATCTCTGAAGTATACAC
The DNA here is from genome assembly GCA_034509425.1 of Eopsaltria australis. Classification (NCBI taxonomy): domain Eukaryota; kingdom Metazoa; phylum Chordata; class Aves; order Passeriformes; family Petroicidae; genus Eopsaltria; species Eopsaltria australis. The sequence goes on along the minus strand of JAVTVJ010000253.1, from coordinate 773,920 downwards.
ACCTTCGCATCACCAATGACAAGTAAGAGATAACCCTCCTAAATTGAGTATATAACTCTAAGAAACCTGCTTCTTTGGTTATTATGAAAAGAAAAATAAAAGATACTCTACACTGCCTTTAATACATCTGACTGGTCTGTGTCCCAGATTATATTTACTTTTAGTATAACTCCCCTATCTGCTGCTTTCTTTCAGAAAACCTGTATGAGTAGTAAGCTCATCTGTGCAACAGATGCAGCACTATAGAAGGAAGACTTCAAGATGTTATCAAATTTAAATTCTCTAGGCTTCTTTTAACTAAAAACTTTAAGAGAATTCTTAAGTACCCCAGCTTAGAAAGGAGAAGAATGACTGAAGACAGCATAATGCCATTATAAACTGCTTCCAGGAGGTAGCAGGGAGCAAGCCCATTCCAAAAACACAGGCTGGAATGGGAAAGTTACCATGTTGCTCACTGATGCCATGTATTACTTACCTCTTGGGTCTTTCAAATTAGGTTTTAATAGAAGCCATGCTTGTGCTTTAATTTATTTATTATTCACTATTCCATCTATTATTCACAATAATATTATGACATTACATGTTCAGATATAACACTAATGCCATCATTTCTTCTTCCACATTTGAAGCATCTTGGGTTTTTAGGCTTGTGGAAGGGACGGCGACAAGTTAACCATGCAGAAACCTCAGAAGGACCTCTTTCAGTCTTCTGAATACCAGTCAGTTATTCAAGACAAGAATTAAATAGTGTTCTGAACTGATGGGTAAATTAGCAGAAGAAAAAGAAGAAAACTGTATTTTAAGCTTTACTAAACTTTTTCCTTAGGTTTTCCTGCAAGTTTACACAGCTTATCAATACTACCACCATTCATAAATGTTCGAGTAGTTAGGCAATTTACATTGGCTTCCACAGAAAGAAGCATGTATCACACACATTCAGAAATGTCATGCGTAAGGTGCTAAACCCAGAAACTACTGGCATAATAAAGCATTTTCCTCTTGAAAAATAAAAAGTCAGCTTTACATAATAATTATTTATTTCCTGCCAAGTTTTGCATTCTTTGCATTCTAATGAAAAGGCACTGGAATTACCAGGAAGGTGACATCTTCGCTCATATTGCATACCATCTAAGCAGAACATCTGCTATTTTTCATTTAAAATAATTACTATACTGCTTGGATACTAAATTCAAAATAATATTTAAAAGAAGAATTTCTTATATAAAAAATGTATATTATATTTCTTATGTAAGAAAACTCTTTTATGTTAGCATTACATTATGCCTAGGTTGAAAGCAGCAATCCAGACAAAGAGTGCTCCTGTAATACCCAGGAGGACAGGGCTGCAATAGACCTGACATATACTTCAGTTCCTCAGAATGAAACAGCAAATCCTGCTCAAGGTCTTAAAGGCTGTAACATATTGTTAATTGCTACACATAACATATCCAACAGCACAGTGAGAGGTAAAAAGAGAGATGCAAAATTATAGTAGGATTCTAGGCTAGAGCACAAATTCCAGCTTTGGCCAAAATCCTAATCCTGAAAACATTGCTCCAGTTGTGCCTAATCATGGACAAGCCTGGACCTCATATACATCTGCTTTCAGTCACTGAGAAGGCCAACCCAGGCTTCTGTGTGACCATAAAGTTTTGGTGTCTTAGGACAAGAGTAGGAAATTGCCAAGTATGTTTCCTACAACAAACAAAAAAGGAAAAATACAAGCTATTTCAGTTTCAAGCTGTACAAGCAAAATTATTTTAAGAAATGCAATATATGCTCTATAAAAAAACTTCTGTCCGGTAGCTTCCTGATGTGCTAGGAATGATAAAGGAAAAGTGCTGGCATTAAAATGCTAAAAATTTTAACAGTTCACAAGTGTATCAACATAAAGATTTCCTACTCATTTTCCAAAATTTCATGTCTTTTAGCTGAATTTATATTATTGTTCCAATTAAGATATCAAATGACAAACAAGATTTCTGCTGTTTGAAAGTTAAAAGCTATTGATTTTTCACACTTGTTTTAATAGCAGCCCTCTTGGTGTGGTTATACTTCCAACAAAAATGCCTTATAATCCCATTAAGTGCTATTTTACTTTTCCATTAAAGGGACAGGCAACACTACATGCCTTCCTTCTCCATTCCTCTTCTCATAACTTGCTGAGCTGAGAGAACAAGTCTTAATCAGATACCACCTTAGTCCCAGAGTCCCAAGCACGCTGTCTTTAATCACAAAGTACAACACTTACTAGCTCAGACCCCATTGCCATGACAGGTAAAGCCACTTTTTAGACTCAGATTCCTGGCTCCTCTGGGTGAAAAAGATTGGCCCAGCAACAGCTTTAGCTTCTCTGCTGGATGCTGTGGCTGTGACCTCTGGATCCTCCTCATCCCCACACTTTGCCAATCAATTTTTTACTCTGTAATCTTCTACACTGCTGGAGAATTGTTCTTAATAAGGCTTTTATACACCAAGCAATGAACAGAGAGAAGCAATCTTAATTCCTTTTGCCATACAATGTGCAAAATTCCCTAACGAAGTTCATAATCCCTGGTACCATAAGGAAGTCATTCAGTTCTGTTTAAAGCAGTTATTCAGTTGCATTAAAATTCAGATCTCGATGTAGATTACAAATAACAAAAGAACAAAATAAGAACTCACACACATATATACACATACACAATCAAACCAATTTTTTTGAAAGCACTGTATTTTCAGGAAAGCTAGTTTATTTCTGTATCACCAAATTTTAAAAGTTACATGTCTTATTTTTTATTTCTCTTCACAAACTTATTTTTAGAACCTTTCTGTACTTTAATAAATGACAACTAGTGATTTATAAAAAACATCCTTAACTGAGGAAAAACATGGCAGTAGGAAGGGGAAACCAGTTAGTAGAAAAAATGAAAAATAGTACTGATTTACATATTTCCCTAGATCATCCCTCTCATGCATATTTTCTAGGTTTTGGTCAGCTTTAAAAACAGTATCATATCCTGTAGCTACCAAAGAACTTATTTTTCCCCTTACCCATTTCCCTTGCTTATGAGTCAACTTCCATTTAAGGAGATAAAGGCAGCAGGTTAGATTAGAAGATATTAAAGGGCTGTGTGAGGTCTTGGGTGGTAGTTTTCTATTTGTTTTTCTTTGAAAAGAAAACTACACATAACATATTACATGCTACTATTTGACTCTCTTTTGTGAGGACACAAAAGAGGTTCATGGATGGCTATTTACTGAAAAGTAGAGGCAGGTCCACAGATTTCACTACAGTGTCTAATGCCTGCATCCAAAGAGTAATGGAAAGTGTGAACCAAAAAATCAGTTACAGAACATATAGACAGAACACTAAGATACATATAATAAATGCCATTCAGTAACAGTCAAGAACAGGAACAGACAATTGATGGGGCTTCCTCTCCACTGCAAGGAAGTGGTTATGGGACCCAAACATGCCTATACTATTGAAGAATTAGAAATATAGACAATAAATATGAATAAACTGAGCAGAGTCATTCCAGACACAGTTCACTGAGAGTAAGTGAAATGGAATTGCCTAGCAGTCTATGTATGTTCTCAGCAAAGGACAAAGTAACAGTTTAAATCTCCCCCATACTTTCTGTCATAGAATCAAAAAGCCCTCAGTAAAAGCCGTGTTACTGAAATAAAATTAACAATATTTGTTTATAAAAAAGGGACTCCAAACAGTAAGTGATAGAGGAAATTAACTTTTTGTCCTCTAGCACATTTCAGCATCTTTCTTCCACCAGTTTTCACTGCCATCTTTAAATAATTTCCTATTCTAGTAGTTTCTTACTATCATATTCTACAATGGAAAATAAAGTCTAACATTCAGTGTCTAAACCTTCTGACACAGATTCAGATGTGGATGTTCAAAGTTATTACAACAGTGGAACCACTATTCTGCAAAAACAAAGTCCACCTTAATCCAATAAAAGTTGCCTCAATTATATATCTCCTACCTGATCAAACTGAAGATCTTCACCTCTTTGAAGAGATCTGGACAAGAGCTTTTCCTGTAAGAAAAATAAAAAGAAACATCAATTTCACAATGTAGTTGACTATTATCAAAGACAGATTCCTTCTTTCTCAGTTATACCAATGAACAAAGAAATAACTTTTAATGTAAATATTTGCATTGTTTTTCAGATAGAAACATTTCTGGAGATGTGAAGTATACTCCTAAAAATTAATTCAGTTGCTAAACAATAACATTAAAGACTGACAAACAGAAGATGTCAGAGGCCAAATGGGGACCAACTGGTGGTGGGTGTCAAGTGTAACTTAAAAGGAAAGCCATTCCCATCTCAATTAACAAGTGTATTCATGTTCATATATGGCAATTATTTTAAATTACAATACTGATTTTTAAAATGTCTTCACAAAGGGAGAGACAAGTGTTCAATACATTTCCAATCTGCTCTTATCTTGAACTGCCATGAAACATAGCTAGAAGACCTACTCCAGGAAAAGGCAAATGTGAATAATCACTTGCTTTAATTTGAAATAACTGTGTAAGGGACCAAAAAGAAGCAATATTACTAGAATTTTACTTATTACAATATTTATTGCTACCAGTAGCATCTGACATACTCCTCTGCTAAAAGCAAAATTAAATTATATTCCTGACAAAATAATTTAGTGAGTATTAAAGCATTACAGAAACAAAACATTCACAAACTCTAATAGTAAATTGTAATTCTTACTAGTCACTGTGTACAAAATCATACCTTTACAAAAAATACAGGTTTTACACTTTGCTCAGGTACCCTGGAAGGTAAAAAAAAAAGAAAAGAAGAAGGAGCAAAAGTAGAAAGGAAAAAAAAAGAACAAGAAAAAAGGGAAGAAAAAGAGAAAAAGAAGAAGGAACACTGAGTCCTGTGGACTGGCTCTGAGGGTAAATGCTTTACAGCAACCCAAGTGCTGCAGTAACAGCTTTAAGTGCACACTGCAAAGTGGCAACATATATAAAGATCTGATGAGCATTTCCTGTTATTTTAAAAAATTTTATACTACTCTCCACTTGAGTGAATGAGTCCAAATGTTCTCTTTCACAAGTAAAGTTTAAAAAGTATTCAGAGTAAAGAGTTAATAGCTCACATTAGATTGCAGTAAGCAAACAAGGAAGTTTTATGGAGCAAGGCAGGTCAAGTAGTTAACTTGCCTAGTTTGGCATGTAAAATGAGGTGTGAGCAATACCGATAACCAGTACTGCTCTCAACAGGTTGTAAAGTAACTGCTCAGTAGTTCAGTATGAGACAACACCCATGCTGTCAGGCTGTTGACAAAAACTGAGAAAGTCAACATTGCTTGGTGATTAACACTTGCAAGGCTGCAAGAGACAGACTATATGTTCTACAGATAAAAATTCATATTGTGTGCCCCAAATCCAAGGATTGAACTGGCAACTTATTTTTTTCTTATCCTAACTGTAATCTTGAAAATACAGCACCATTTCTGGCATTTTCTCCTATAAGTACAACTGTATTTGGTGTCCAAAGGAATGCAACATCTAGCAACTCGTACAGCCTGTGAAAATTTGAATTCAACACTGCAAAAAGCATTTGCCTACTCTGAAAGTATAACTTGAAATAATATAGATGACAATTCACAAGTCATTTTCGCTTTCCATAATCCAAAGAAATCCACTTAATTATCTAGGAAAATACTATCATTTATGTTCACTTCCAGTATGCCTAATTAAAAAATATTTTAAGATGGGGGTTTCAGAAAAATGCATTTATTATTCTGCAATAGCTCTATTTGTTTATCAACTGATGTATTAGTTAATGTTCTTTCACTATCTACTCAAAAGCAAGGGTGAAAAGGTTTCACTTTCTTAATTCTTTCAAATTCCTGTCATTTAACATGTTAAATCTGTTCAAAATACTGTTATGAGAATTGGTATTTTGAAGCATATACTAAAAGCTCCAGAGAGCACTTGCAAAGCAGAATTTTCTTTTAGCTAGCACTCCTCCCTCTTTCTTTTTTTTACACGGAAACGCCTGCTGAGGGTGAATTCATGTTATCTGTATTATTCTTTCAGATAAACTGCACAATAATTGTTATCTTAACTATTAAGTAGAAACACAAGAAATGTTCCAGTCTATACAAACATCGGATCATTGCTAATTAAGTTAAACAAGAAAATCAAGAAAACTATTTCCTTAAAAGATTAAGAAGTGACTTTCCTGTAAGAAGATGGGAAAAGTCAGGTTCCTTAGGTCTCCTTAGGATACAATGTCCTGACATATGATATTTCCACCATAATACTACAAAACTGTTACACAGGTGAGGAAACCCTGGGTTCACTATACCCATTGCATGTGTCCAAACTCAAAAATTTCTAAAGAAAATAATGACAAATCAAAGAGAAGTTAAATAATCTGTAAGTCTTTAGATAAAGAAGTTGAAATTCATGTCAACAGAGAGCAAACTAGTTCTGAAAGTTTAACTTCCCTCCCATAATCCATACTAATTTAGATACTTCTGTATTATCAAATGTTTAAGATTTAAAGGTCAGAAAGAATGAAGACCTTACAAGTTCATAACCCTCTCTACTGTGTTTCCTCAGCACTAAGGATCTTAACTGTTAAAAGGTAAATACACTGTAGACTTAATGTAACACTGACCAAACAAAGGTGACATAACCAAATAATACTCTTGAACTCAGTCACAGGTTTATCTAGGCCTTTTCAATTATTTGTATGGCTTTAAAATCTATTTTCTTTTAATGTCTTCTTCCACTTCTGCTTTGTCATGGCTCCAGTCATCTCACATGATTTACAAAAATCTATTCAACAGCATAAAGTAAAGTTCTGGAAACCCAAACTGAATTAATAATTTAAGATTTATTTTCCTGGCATCCTGAAGCGCAGAGAGAGACGAAAATAATAGGTCTACATTTATCTTTTACAAGTGAAATAAAAAAACCGAAACACTATTGCATTAAGCAAAGAGCAGTTTGCATCCATTGTGTAAAGGAGAAATGTCAACATATGGCAGGCAGCAGGGATCAGGATGTAGACAGACGTGCATGTGCTGTGCAAACAACTGCACTCGTGGAAAAAGGCACCACCCATTGGCCCCTCTCCAGTATTCCCAGGCACCATCCTCTGGTGGCTAGCACACCTCAGCAGGGTGGCTCAGGTGTGCAAGGCAAAACGAGTACTTCTGGCTGCCCTCCAAGCTGCAAGGAAGAAACCAGACAAGGGATGCTGCCTTGCCTCCTGTAGCCCGAGGGCTGGGCAGTGCCTGCATCCTTGCCCCAGGGGCAAGCAGAACACTCAGCTAAATCTTACTTCAGACAAACTTTTGAAAGCATCTAGGCAAGACTTGCAAAAATGTACAGTGCTAGTCTGAGCCACATTTAATATTTTCACAACAGAATAAAGTTGCTTGTGTTGGTAACAGGCTTAAATACTCTTGCTAGTTTTGATTTATACATGAGACAACTACAATTTAGTCAGTCAGTAGCTTATCAACTTGGTGGCACTATGTTAAACTCTCTGCTTAAATTCTTACCATCCACATTTACATGCAGCTTGACAAAATACAAAATAGAGTTTATCACTAATATTTTTAACTGGTATGGTTTATGTCACATTTGGGGAAGGCTGGTGTCATTCTTCAGTGTCATCCTTCTCAGCTGAGAAGGAGTATTTTTTAAGCTACAGGACTACTCTCGGGCTCGTTTTTCCTTTAAAACTATATACTGTTGCAAAAGACTTAGAATAATTGACTTTAAAAAGAAGTGGTTTAATTTAATTTATTCATTAAAAGAATGATTTTCCTGTCATTACACTTGCTGCTTTCATTTAATCATTTATTTTATGCATTTGCTGATTGACTTTGTCTGTAACTTTGAAAATGCTGAGGTATTACAATTTTACAAGCAGAGAACTCTTAATTAAATTAGTAAGAAGAAAGTAGGTAAAATTCACAGCCAGAGAAACCATTCAGGTAATTTTTAAAATCACAAGTCAGTTACTTTTAAATGTAATCCATACATCTAGCAAAAATTATATTACCCCTCACCCACAGATGCTGTCTTGATCTGCAGTGACTTTTTTTAAATTTATATTTTAATTAATTTTTGCTCCCCTACTGGCATGTTCAAGTTTTTAGAAGTGTCGAGCTTCTAATTTTCATTGGTCTGGCCTTAAATTCTCTCAAACAGCTTCACCCAACAGCCTAGCTTCATTAAAGATTTATGTAACCCTATATATATTCTCCATACTTTTGTTTGCAGCCAAGCCATTCCACAAAATCAAATCACACTAAAATAATAAAGGGCTTTCCTCTCTTCCATTAAAGCCTTTTCTCCAATCACAATCAGAGCCTTTCTGGTGCTCTTCCAGCCTTTTTATCTTTCTTTTTAAATTTCATACATTAGAACTGAATGTTCAATACTTAAATTCTACATACAGAAATAAAGCTCCTTAGATACTTTATTATTTCTTTTCAGTGGGACACCTAAGGATTCCCTTCTACCTCTTTATGTTATGCAGACTTGTTTAATTTTTCCACAGCTTTTGGCAGCTCTCTTAATTTGTTGGTTTTCAACATAGTCCTTCTCACCCATCAATACAAAATAAGGAAAGCTGGCTATACATATAAATTACATTTGATTCCATTAAAATACATTTCATTTAAAGGAATTCAGCTTAGCAAATGAACCCAGACAAAAGCATTTAAACCTTTATAGATGATTACTTCAGAATTATTTGTAATTTCTTACCTCATCCTAAAGAATTTTATACACACTGTATACACACAAAATACTGACTTCAGATTCTTATCAGTAAAAAATCTTGACTAAGGTAGACTTCATGCAATCACCATAAAACCTCACCAGGCAACAGAGCTGGGAATCACTCTTCTGTGAGAAGCACATTATTTCATTAGTTTCATGGGGTTTCTAATTTCTAATCTGGCAAAATGTTTCAATTTTGTTTGATTAACAGATTTAAAAACATTTGTTTAATTAACAGGCAAAAGCATGGCAAGGAGGCACAACCTGGGACTGTTGATGGAGGATTTATTTAATCTGGTCTAGGGACAAGTTTTGCAGCACAAGTGAACTTCAAGGCTATTAAATTCACTTTGCTGCAATTATTCTGGTTAGATTTGACTCCAAACTAGCCATGTCTGCAGGAAAAGACCTCTTCAGCTCATCTCAGTTACAAGCAGACTGTCCCTCTGCCCAAGCATTACCCTCCCTGTTTGTTTAGCAGATGAACGGCAATGGGGCTGGAGAAGCAGCATTTGCACACAGATGGAGCTACTTGCCTTTCCATCACTGACATTACAGCTCTCCTCTCATTTTTTAGCAGGTACCCTTCATCACTTGTGTGCCCCTTTTGCTATGAAATTTTTGTGCTTTTTGCAAACCCCTCCTGAATACATGACTTTCCTGGATGATTAAAAGCAAAGGGACAAGTTATTTTTAAGTTGTAAACTTGCCTGGTGCACACAGACATATATATATAAAGAATAGGGATAAAGAAAAGTTTCATTTTCCTCAGCCTTGTATCTACTAATGGTTGTAGTTGAAGATGATTCCATAATCCACAAAACAGTTTTAGCACCGCTTTTGTGTTCCTTTGGACTGCTTCTTTTTCTGAAGTTTCAAACCTGGGGATCACATGCTCACATACGCACTTCTGCACATGAACACTTCAGCAAGCAGCAACTGCCAACAGAAGCTTTCTATGAGCTGGCTTTCTGCAAGCCACAGCATCTCACCTGCCCAGTGAATTTCCAGGTTTTTTTTAAAAAAGAAGTTGTTTTTATTTGCTGTGGTTTTGAGGGTTTTTTGGTTTGTTTTTTTTTTCCAGAAATTTCCAAATTAGAAGAATCCATTTATTTCAAGACCACAAAGTCTGGATCACCAATGGAATTTTGCATTTTTGCCAAATCCGCAATATATGCGGACTAGTATATTATTCCAGGTGTTAGTATCATTACTTTGGAAAACAAACCAAATGAATCTTTTCTTCAAAGTATATCATCCAAGTATTACTTCAAAGAAATACTGACAGGAAACACACTTCACAGTATTAATGAAGGAACATTTTTCGTTGCTGCAATTTCCCTTTGTAACTTCACAGACCTCAGGGATTCCAAGAGGTCTCGTTTCCAGTAACTACTAGGTAATAGTTTTAACACAAGTCAATAAAACAAATCAGGTAGCAACCCTGTTTGCAGAAGCCTATTTATTCCTGAAGTAATCCCTTTGAAAAGTCAACAATATCTGGGAGTGCTTTTTTCAATAACCACACTTATGATAAATCAGCCTATTTCAGAAAAAAACACAACTGTTTTGAGGGATACTATAAAAAAAAGGACTCACCAAAGGTTCAGCCATTACAAGTTCAATTTTCTTTTCAGCTTGAACAGCAAATTCAGCAAAGAGGCTTTTGATGACATACTCGCCCGGTTTCACATCTGGGTCAATAGTAATGTTAGACATGATGATGCCTCTCTTTTCCCAGGTGGAAACAACACTTGGAGAAACTCTACGTTTATTTACTCTGCTGGGTGGTGTGGAGGCTATAGGAAAAAAAAAAGAAAAACACAGAGCGATAAAGAAGAGCTTCTAAACACAGAGCCAGTCACTTTGTATTTTCGCATTCATCACACACACATTTTCACACAGTAAATTCACTAGAACAGAATGAAACAAGTAGCTGCAACATACAACAAGAATTTGTTTGTTTCAGTTAGGTCAGAATTTCTATTCTTAAGGTGCACAGGGGGTCACAATGTAGATCACTTCTGTTACTGATAAAGTGCTCTACAATGACCATGATATGGTACCTTAGTACAACTAAAAATCAGAAGGTTGAATGGAAAGGGTTATCCCCCTATATTATGAAAGGCATCTCTTGATTCCATTTTATAGATCATCCATGAAGTTCACATGTCTTTTTGGTGTCCAAACACCTTCAAGAGAAATACTTCCTTGGCACTTTTTGTCAGTAAGCTGATTTTCCTAACAAGAATGTAAACCTTTTTTAGACATGTCATGCTAACTGATTTTCTAGTCACACATTAAAAACTTGTTCCTTGTAAGAAATATTTATTAATCAATACAAATAACACTGTATATATCACTCTCATTTCTATGAATTAATGCTTTTGCTTCTATACCAAAATTGTCATATACAAACTTTACATATAGTTATCCACCTTTAATTTTATTTTTCTCCCTAAACACTCCAAAACATTTATTTATTGTGAAAGCTGCCTAACTAGGTCAAACAACATTATTATCTGGTATAATTATGTTCAGTGGGATTCATTTACTCATGAATTTGCAATCAATAACATTGTAGGAAGGATCTGTATTGATTTTAAATATGCTTAATGGAAAAAAATGTCACTGCAGGACAGGATTAAACAATTTTTTTCTGCTATTCTTCACCATCAAAGCATAAACCATTCTCCACTCATAGCTGCCAGAGAAAATGCAGGTCTCAAACATCCTTTAGAAGCTTCAAAACATCAAGCATTCTACAGAACTGCAGATGGAACCAGAAACCATGCAACTTGCAACAGTTCAAAACTAAAAAACTACTTCCATAAATCGTTTGAAAACAGTGAACATTATTCACTTGAAACAATATCCTGTTTGTTTGCTCTGATGTGAGCTACTGCTACGTGGGAAATCTGGGAGCAATGCAGTAAGGAAATCTTTGTTAAACAGTATTGTTTGGTTGCTAGGGCCACACCAAATTGTTTGGATAGTTGCAAGGAACAGTAAAACAATACAAAGGATAATTAGACAGACAACACACTCCTAGGTCAAAAGGCAACACGCCCTGATGTAAATGAGAAACAAAGTTGTTTCACATTAAACACAAGTGTCTAGAACTAGGAAAGGTTATTTAATACCCAAGTTGGTAGAAAAGAATGCTACTATTTTATCATCCTGTTTCTCTCCCCATAGCCCAAATGCATCAAGTATTTGAGGATATAAAGTAGCATCCTATTTGCCAATGAGACTATTCAGGGTTCAAACTACTGAAAGTTAACAAATGCACCCCAGCCTGTGACAGTTGACGAGCCCATTTTATTTCATGGCTAATATAAAATCATGATTTTTCAGCTTTCAGACTTTTTTTGGGTACTACTTTACACTTGGCCAAATGTTGGCACTTTATGTGTGCTTTTTTCATAAGTTTTTCATGGTTTCTGGTGTAACTGAAAATTGGGTTCAGTTGCTGCTGCGTCTCATCTGGAATTACTTTATAGCTTTTTAAAATAAGGTACCCAACCATTAAATAAGCATACTTAACACCATCTTGAGGGACCTCTGCAGTTTTCATCAAGCAGATTATATTCTTTGTTGCTATTTTTAATTAATTGCCAAAGTAGTAGATAATTTTACATAGCTCACATTTAGCAATTAAGCTTTTAACTTATTTTTGCAGCACAGGTACTTTCATAGGTACTTTATATTTCCTGTGACACTTGTTGCAGAATAGGGTTTGCATGTCCAACTGACAATACAAAAATTTACAAAGACTAAAAATATTATGTGTGGTTACTTAAAGGAATTTTAATTAAGCTCCTTGCCTTCTACTCTGATAAAATCTAGAACATTTTATCCTGCCTCACAGAAATAATATTAATATACATGAAAAACATGTCTGTAGCAATTGTTAGAGTGTTTCATAACAACAAATCTTGTTATTTTACCAAAATAATATTTTTTTTCCTAAAAAGGATGTCAATGCTCAAAAGAGATGGCAATCTATCCAAAATCATCCCAACAAATTATGAATAGAGCCCAAATGTTAAGCCTAGGTTTCCTGTGTCCCTGATCAGAATGCTGTTTTTTAGAGCAACTTCTTCAATAAATTTATCATTATTTCACAATTATAAAATTCCTGTTGATATCAGGTTCCTACTGTTTCCAGTCTGCTTGCTCCTACAAGTGGAAAAGAAAGACTTATGACTCGAAAGAAAGGAACAGTGAACAGCTTTATGAACACAACAAAATTCAGCAAACACTGCCCTAATAACAGGTGCATATTCCAGATCTGAGCCTCCAACCTACAGGCAAATATAAAGAAAGAGTCATTCTTCACTTGGATCTCTTGGATTTGCTTTCACAGTAGCTATGGGAGGATGCAGTTTACCTGGGTTGCCGAAGCATGTGATGGCACAGCAGACCACCAGGTCTACTTCACTGGGTTTTGTTCAAACTATGTAGAACTATTGAAGCCTGTCTGAAAGCTGGATTTATCCCTGCCTTACTGCTCCAGCTGCACTGAATCCCTGTTGATGTAATGCACAGCCAGTACTGTGGCACACATGCCTGGCTCCTTGGTTCACCAGCATCACACAAGAGCTGGACTCAGCAGTCTCTGCAGAATTAGCAGACACTTCTGCATTATGCTGCATTTATCCAGATTTTCTCATTTATTTCATTAACATTAATCAGCAAGATGGTACTAATCTTAAACTGTGCTAACAGATACAATAAAAGAGCAAAAATTGCAAACTCGCACATCCGATTTTATACAAATGCTATTCTGATTTTCTCAGTTATGTAAATTATTATCAATAATATGTTTAAATGGACCAAGAAATTGAGTTTATGCTAGATGCCCTTTTTTGAGACATTCTTACGAGGCCCTTTAAAAACTCCATACCTAATATGAATATTAATCTTGATACTGGTATGAAATACTGAAAGAGAAGAGAGAGGCAGAGCAGCCTCCTGACACCAGAGCAATGTTACTTCACAAGCGGCATAAATGTAAATAAAATCCAGAGTCTTTGACAGTGATATTAAGAACATATTAAGGGCCACTGACCACACATTTTCATAGAGTCTGGTATCTAGATATTCCTTTGCTTTATATAATACATATGCACTGATTGGTAACACCACAAATACAAGCACAGCAGCAGAAAACTGAAATAAATTTGAATACATTAGAATATCCATGATCAAGAAAAGAACCTGCTCTTTCTCCCCTATTTCTCATACCTTAGTCTGGATATATAGTTTCTGATGAACAAACATACTATTATTTTCAAAACAGATTACACAACTAATTTATTCAGCAACACCAGCTATGGAATTCTCTCTTCTTCCTCTGTGCTGGCAGAGAACGGTGAATTTTCTTTGGAAGATGTTTAACAAAGATTTTTGGCTGCACACCTGTGTCCAATTACACAACAAGCGAAGACAAACTATTATCTCATTAACAGGACACACGGACTAAGCCCAGACTGCAAATTCTTACCTCATCTCTCTCAATTCTTTACTGATTTTAAGTGACTTTTATGGAAATAATTAAATAACCAGCAATAGTAGCCGGTACTTCTGTCAGGCCTTTACGATGTCACATGATGATAAGATGAATGGATTACCTACTTGTGAAGTAGAAACAGGCTTACAAGTGGCTTAGTTCAGTGGTATGGTTAAGTGCAATGTTTGTAAAGCCAAGTCAAACCTTTCAGTGAGAGGAAGTTTCATGTGTATTGATAATTTCCCCTCCACGTCTAAATCGGAACTTACATTTTACTTCTGCAGCAGAAACACTTCCCCATTAACAACTTAGATAAGGAGTTTCAGATATGTTTATTTTTCAGCCAAACTCTGGGACAAAGAAACATAAATGAATGCTGCATCAATAAACAGAAGATAAATTCATTTCAACAAGTAGTTAACTAACCACATGGCTGTAACATGAAGGATAGCCTGTGAGAGAATACACAAAGCCTTTTTGACTTTATTGTGGGAACTGGTACTATGACAGCTGAGCTTTCATTTGGACTAAAAAAGTCCCCACAGAACAAAACCTTCACAGAAATCTTCTAAGTTTTATCATAAAAATTACTTTTTTACCTCCAGCAAATATGAACATCCTTTCTTTAGGGAAGGTTGACTCAACTGAGAGAGCAGCTGTCAATTTGTCTAGTAACAGGTACTCACATGAAGCTTGTTTTCTGCTCTCAAAGCCTCTGAAAACACAGGCAAGAACAGTAATAGAAACATTACTTCTTGCCAACACAAACACACAGCAGAAATTTTAAGGCCTAAAACCTTGTCTGGCGATATCTGGTTTTCTAGGTATCTGGGCCAGATTACAATCCCTTAGAAGTCTTGCTGCCACAGATGATGCTCAAATTTCGAGCTTTGCATTATAACTAAGTAATTTAGTCCTTCCAGACATTCAGTAGTCTTCTTCCCCACTGCTGTTAATATCTCTGTCACTTCCATTCATAAAATGGGATTTTTAGATTTACATTTGGCATAAATTTCTAGAAATATAACCAGTCTCACACAAGAGAAAAAGCCAAAGATAAGTAATATTGCATCAAATTTAAAAGTGATTTTTTTATTATTAAAAAACCCCAACCCAACCAACCAACCAACCAACCACAACACAAGTATTTCAGTTTAGAAGAAAATTTCTCCTGCATCTTTTCCACACCTATAACCATTCTCTGGGATGTATGAAGTGAATCTCCTGTGTGTCAAACACAAAAAAGTCCTTGAAAGTTCTTTTTCCCTTGTAAACTCCCCATCACCCTAATCCTCAGGAGACTTTTTGCTGTGTTCTCTGCAACATTGCTCCTTTTCACCTTTTTTGTTCTAATATTCAGATGCTCTTTGAGGAGGCATTATGAAGAGAACATGACATTCCTCTTGTCTAGCTGCTTTAATGGCTGAGCAAACTCTAACCAGCAAATACTCCAATTTCTGTATGGGACTTCATCTCTAATAGTCCCTTCCCTACTTTGAAAAGTCAAAAATAAAATAGTTTCCTGAAGCTCTAGAACAGACAGAAAGATAAAACAGGCTGGAGATAAAATGAGCGACATTAATTTTAAATACTTATTTTGTGTAAACTCAGCCACATGAGAAGAGAGAAACTGGGCTACGAATTTCTCCAAGTAAATCCTCCTGGCTTTGCCATTATGGAATGTGGCAGTCATTCCTCTTATCTTGATACATAGGTGAGAAGTAGCAACTCCACAAAACATTCTTTCTAAACTTCTATCCTCATACGGTACGAAGAGCACCTGCTTCTCTACAGAACTGGGACTGAACAGGACAAACAACAGCCACATGCATAATGTACAATCACCTAAATCAGATGGATGAGTATTTTTTATTTACTGGAGTAGAATACACCAATACTTTTATTAAGAAACTTAATGGCTGACATACAGGATAGTGTGAGGATACCCAGGGTGGTAGTGAGAAAAAGACTATTGTTACTGGGCTCCCTCTGTCCACTGAGAGGGTTGGATTTGACAGCATCAAAGGCTGCTAGAAGCTACAGCCCCAAAGATACTGCTGAAGATCATCTGATCTCTAGTGCTATGTAATTCTAATGTAATGTCTGACAGCAGGGCAGAATGTCCCAGCTATGGCACAAGCAACTACCATGACAAACAAGACATTTAAAATTAAATAATAATTTTTAAAAAAATCATTAAGATGGATATAAGACAAATTTTACATGCATTTTAAAAAATCCTCAACAACACAACAGCTAGGACATAGGAAATACTGGCTGAAATTTCTACAAGCATATGCAAGAAGTACAACTCATTTTGTGACTCATTTTGCAGCGCCTTGTATGGTAGACCATGCATGTAGATTATTATCAGACAGGAAAAAAAAGAAAAATTAAAAACTAATTTTGATAGCACAGGATGCCAGAAGAGCAAGCCATACACAGTGGAAAACAATGTGATAAAACACAAAAACTGGAGGGGGAAGAGGAAATCAGTTTGAACTCAATTGTCTCAAGTCCTGCCCAGTCACTCTTGACTACGGCATGCCATGAGGAAATCCTGGCCATTAAAGTGTCAGATCATTAAAAATATAGTTTATGTAATTCCTTTTCTAGAACAACTGCCAGGATAGAAAACCTCTTCAGATAAAATACTTGGATTAAAAATAATATTTTGAATTTCACAGAAACCCTTACTTAGAGAGAAGTGAGATGTAATTAACAGCATACTTCCAAACTACTGATTTATTTAACATTTTGTTTCACTGGCAGAAAGCTGCTCTCATGCAAGATCAGCTTCAAAGAATGTAAAGGATAAGTCTCAATCCATCACATTTCGAAGCAGGATAATGGCAGGAATGTAAAGGTTCAGGGCTGTAAGTTAAACTACCAACAGTAATTTTCAGAAATGCTCTTACTGTCCTGATGTTTTATACAACTGTAGCCTTCAATTCAATTTTAAGCTGCACATATAATAACACAAGTTACATTTTAATACATGAATTTCTGCTCGAAAGCAGTTCTGTAATCAAGTTGCAAACTTCTCAGAGAAACAATACCACCCCAAGCACACATCTGGTACCTACAATCTCCTTTCCCAGCCAGACCTTGGGAAGACTTAACATGCCCTTATTGTCAAACTACTTTGTACACCACAAGTGAAGAACATCGGTCTCTATCCTGGGATCTTGGCTTCCTTCAAAACACTGAACTTTAACAAATGAACATATGTAACTATCAACATTCACTCATTTACAAAGTTTGCATTCCCTCCAAAGAATAACCACATAAGTATAAAAAACCCTAAACTTGTTTCTTTACTCCCTATCCTCACTAGCATTAGGCTTCTACAGCATTGCAAATCATACTTTCATTAACAACGCAAACACAGAAGCAATTCTATTCCAGTACGATTAACTTGCCAAAAAAAAGGCTTACAGTATTCATTTTAAAGAGCAGTATCTGATGCTTATTTTTTATTTAACCCTATTTCTGCAACAGAAACAAAGATGTCAACTTCCCACTGAATATGGAGAGCAAAGACAGAATTGCATAACATTGGCTTGTTCTGTTAGTTCTTCTGATCCACCTGCACTTTGGGAAATGTAAACCAAGCCCCCACTAAGTCCGAGCGAATAGTATTCCCTGCTTTACCAGGGGGTCTATAAACTCAGGGTCATCACCATACCAGTCAGTTACCACTCTTTTAGATGGTATGTGCATTCATGCAATGGCTGAGAGGCCATAACTCATTAGCATTATTTTTCCTTCAGTTCGATCTCCTGGAGTTTTTTATTACCTAGAAGAAGTTTCCAGGTGGATGCAGATTCCTACAGAGCAAATTTAAGCTTGCTGAGGGCAGTTTGGTTTCTCATTATTCCCTCCCCTGGCTGATGGACTTCCACTTGAGAGCCACAGACTGATGATCAACTTTTCAAGCAACAGGTAAGGACACACAGCTAAATTTGCATGCATTCATGACCTTTCTGATTGGCACAGAAAGGGTGCCCTGCTCAGCCCATGGGGTGAGGAAAGTGGGGTAGAGAACAGAACATTTACTGCTAAGAGAGAAATACATTTTTGCCATCAAATTGAAGGCTGCACCAGGCTGGAAACACACTGATCCTCTGAATCCTGCGTTAAGCATGAGCTAACAAAGGCAATAAAATTGTATCAAAGCTTGGGTAAGTGATATTAAACTAAGAAACAAGGAAGGCAAAGGCAGCAGTGGAAAGATACACTAGTCAGGCCTGAAGAGTGAAAGAGTAGGAAGAGAAGGAAAGAGAATTTTATTCACTAGTGTTTATTCCAGATTTCCTTATACACTGTGTTCTGTAAGTTAAAGAAGCACACATTTCCACAGCAATGATGAGAGTGAACCTACTCTGAATAAAGAATTAACTTCCATGGTATCCTAACTATATGAAGAGAAAGAAAAACGCTAACTAAATCTAAAGTTTTAAGAAGTAGCATTTAAAATCTAAAACTAAGACAAGGATATAGCAGCAAAGGAATACACATAAATACAGGCTGCACAGACTTCATTCTAACATATAATCTGTGATGACATTTTATTTCTTTTCAATATATTAAAAGATACAAATACACTGCACACAAAAAATTACCTGTAACAAGGTCAAAGTGACCACAGGCATGCCTTTGTTAACCAGCAAACAGAAACTTAAATACCTATCTCTTCTTTCCTAATCCACAGTTCTCTGGAAAAACAAAACTTCACATCCTCAGTCTGCAGACTTAAAGATATAAAAAACTCTATTGGTCCACTGCACTTGAAGAAAAAACAATGCCAAAATGCTCAATGAATTTCCAAAAAGACTGTGTCAGAAGCCAGCAGCTTTTGCAAAGAGATCTCTTGCAGAGCCCAACCCAAGGTAGTTTGTTTAACCTTCTCTCCCTTCACTGCCTGCTTATTCTTTCCTTGTGAAAAGAGGGCAACTCCAACCCCCAGTTCAAAGAGGAAAATACTTTTCCTCATTATCCTCATTATGCTCATTATCCTCAATTATCCTCATTAATGTCAAATTGATACCTTTTCTAAATAAATGCAAAAAAGTAATGAATGCTGGCAGTTTTGCTCTAAAAGACTATTTCAGAAAAGGACTCTGGAACATCAGTTATGAAGTAACAAAGAACTTTAAATCATGTATCATTAAAAAACAAGCAAAAAAACCCCAAACCAATACATTATCCCAGACAGGGTCCACTTACAGAGCACTTTTCACATCTTTGTAAATAAATGTCTGGTGAAATGCTCAGAAATACTGCAATAATATTTCTGATACCAAGGTATGTTTTGAAAATTGAAGTGTTAGGTATATATACATAAGGATTTTAAAAAGCAAAGAAGAGAATAAACAAACAAATACAATCGAGCATTGGAACATGCTCAAGCATACACAAACTGAGGATAGAAAATGTCTCATGCATTAAATATCTATTTCAGAAAAGAACAACTGTTCTACGCTCTGATTCTGTCAGTTGTGCCTAGTAATCCTCCATATGAACATATGAGCTGAAAAAGAAAATAAACCAGACTAACTCGATCTGCCACATTTAACACAAACATGTCAAAGACAGAAAAATAGAAAAAGTGAAATCAACATTTTCAAAAGCATATTCTCACCGCAATTTTGCTGAGGAATCAAAAAAAACCCTGGTTTTTTCACATTCTGGTAATTCCCTAAATTTAACAGTTAAAAAAAATTATCTGATCATTTCCCTGAATGAAATTTTCTACCCTGCACTCAGGCGATCAGCTCTTCTGAAAATTCAACTCCAATGGGTTTCAGTTCCCAGCAGATGTTACCAAAGAGCTATTAGTGCATAGGAGAGACTGGCTTTTTTCAACTACAGCATAAATTTCCTTGTGATGGCATACACATATCTTATAATGTTGTTGTAAGTTCTGTTTTTAAATCAGGTAGTTAGTTGCCTGTGTTTCTTCTGTTTATCAAATGCACTCTTCTGAGCCAAGTCCTTTCATTCATCAAATTCTACAGAAAAACAGCAGTTTCAGTTGCTTAATTTGATAATTCTGTGATACCTATTTTATTGGGGAAAAGAAGTTCGATGAATACAAAAAATTAACAAATATATAGAAAATTTAGGACTGTCCACTAGATCATTTATCCAAATTTGCTTTGCATGTGTGGGTTTAGCGTGGGTATTGTTTTTTGAGGTTTCTCAATGCTTTTTAAATCTTTAACAGCAAAAGGTAGTGCTGAGTTCACGTGAGACCCTAGTCAGCAATGTTTTTTTAAGAATAAGCATGAGACACTTGTATTTCTAATCAGACCTTCTGACTAAATTTATCTGTGCTTACTGCAAATAAAAGTAAACTAAATTAGCAAGAATCCAAAGTCATGCAATTCCTTACGGAAACAGATGACAGCCTTCAGGGCTTTAAGTCCTCAGATTAAGTGCAAGGGCATAGCACAAACCTGGCAAAGAAATCCCACCCAGCATGCACACAGCCAGCATTCAAACGGGACTTCTATAAGAAGACAATACTCAGTGCCATGCAGAGCTATTCTTAGCCACCCTAAACACACCAAGGTTTCAGAGTTAACAGCTTCTTTGTCATTTCATGGGAGGAGACTAGTCACATCTGAAATAAAAATAGGTTGTCATATGCTTGTCCATGGAACTCCGAAATACATGGCTAAACTGGTAATTTAAAAGATTTGAGCTGTGTGTATTGGTATTATAAAGAAAAAGAAAAACCTTTTTTTCTCCTACCTTCCTCAACTTTCATTTTAACTTTTTATTTGATTCTAATTTACCTCAAAAAGTAGTTTGCTCTCTCCACATTAGAAATCTTTGTCTGGTTTCAATACATTCTTATAAGCTCTAAAAAGCACTGCAGAGAACTGTAACTGAGAGGCTGAGCCTGCTATGAATGGGAAGTTCTGGCTGTGGAGGCACCAGGGAACATGGGGCTCTCAGCATGGCCTGCATGAACAACACCTGGCTGAGCAGATACAGAGATCCCCCTGCACCCACCTGCAGTTTCACAACACACCCAGACCTGGAGACAACCATGTAATGACTCACAGAAGTGGGACACGATGGGCACACTGAACAGTGACAACCCTAAAAACACAGCTCCAAAATTTGTTGCCAACTGAAAAGGAGCCCAGGACATGTGGAGAATGTTACACCTGACTTTCTTGGCTCCCATACCATAACCATAGATTAGAGATGTAATAGCTTGACACAGTCATTATGGTGCCTTTTTGCTGCACAGACACCTTGAGCACCCTTGCCCTAGTGCCTGGCTGCTGGGTGGACCTCTTGGACATACACACTTTGCTCCCCTCAGTTGACATTTTAAGTAACATCTGCTTTCCCTCTTACAAGCTCTCACATTTACATCTGCTAGATGGTTTATACAAAGTTGCAACAGCATTTCCTACACCATTTTGTGGTAAAAATTAAATAGTAGCTTTTGTATTTGTATAGGAATACATGGAAAATACCCACAGTCCATTAGCAAAGTAACAGATACACTGGCCTACAAAGCTGATGGACAGGGGCAATAACATGTTTATCCATAAATCCACGTTTTAAAGAGAGCAGCCTGTAAGAAAGTGAGACAATTGCGTCATAGTTACATTCAGATCTGCAGTCATTCAAATACTACCAGGTTTTGAGGCTTAAAAAGGTACAAAGTATCTAACTGCATGTGCTGACACCAGCTATGGCTGGCCAATAATGACAGCAGTACTTGTATGATATTTAAAAGACTACACAATTCATGACAAATATAAGAATGAGGAATATACAGGGAAAAAAAAATAAGAAACTGTTAAGTTTCTGCTTTAAAAAAACCTCTCCAATGTTCACCCCTCTTTAGGAAGAGAGGGTGAAATTTCCTAGTAGAGGATATCACAAAATAAATAATGGTCTGATAATCAGTAGGGCTCCTTACTGTTGCTACGTGATGAAAAAAAAAAAAGGTCACTTAGGTTTCTGACCAGAATTAGTACAGACAGGTAGTCAATGCTGCCATCTCCTAAGCTGCAATATATAAATATATTGGCAGCATTATTTTTAAAATGGAGCAATACTTCCTTCGTTCTTGCTCAGGCATACTAACAACAGAACTGATACAATGCATTGCCCAGTTATTCCCACTTAACCCTGGAAATCTCAGACTCTCTGCTCAAAGTTTGGAGCTCAAGCTTCGTCAATATATTGAGGTTACACAGGCAAATACTGTATCTATTCTAATAAAACATTACCTCATTAATCAT
This sequence comes from Eopsaltria australis, assembly GCA_034509425.1. Taxonomy (NCBI): domain Eukaryota; kingdom Metazoa; phylum Chordata; class Aves; order Passeriformes; family Petroicidae; genus Eopsaltria; species Eopsaltria australis. The sequence goes on along the minus strand of JAVTVJ010000253.1, from coordinate 751,350 downwards.
TCTACAGCAATAAAACACAGATGAGATGAACAACTGAGCAGCTTCTGGGGGAACAGAAGCAGAGGTGCAGTTTGGCCACGATGGAACTGCACAGCTCAGTCAGGGTTTAGGGCCTCAAACAGGGAGCGCTGCAGTCCTGACACCTGGAAGGAGACCAAATGCAAACCACAAAACGATAACAAGCTCTGGCCTCTGCCAAGCTGCACTCTTGGCCAGTGACCTGGAAATGTGATTTTCACATCCAGAGCTCATAGCTCATCTTTTTCCCTCAGGATGTGGTATTCAAGTTTGTGTGGTGACATATTAACACCACCATAAAACACCAAGATGTTTTAATCATGTCGGGATGGCACAGCTGCACCTCTGGGTCTCTGCCACCTCTCTCAGTCCCCAAACAGCTAAAACTATCCAATATTCACAATCACTTTCTGGCAGACAGTCTTAGTAACCTAAGTCTTAAAACTGCAAACAACTTTCAAGGAATTAACATCATCTTTCTCAGTACCACTAGGTAGATGGTCTCAGCAAAAATAAGCAAGCAGAGAAGAGATACAAAAGCTTGAAAAAAACTACAAATCTGTGCGAATATATGTTAAAAAAGCAGTATCTAAATTAAAGTTAACCGAGGACACAGTACTTCCTCACTTCAAGTTTTCAGAACAAGAAGTGCAGTGCATACTATTCTTTTTTTATTTTAAAAACTTATATCTACAGGAAGACACTGGCTCGGCACAGCAAGATTGACTTTTAGTGATACTGAACTTCAGCTCAATACGCTTCAAAAAGTTTTCGTGCTCAGTGATAGCATAATTCACATCCTTTACCGCATTTTAGATAGTGAAATCCAATGGGTTTGCTTCAAATCACACAGAACCAATGCCTTCACCCTCCCTAAGGACTTCCCAGGCTCTCTCCTGCCATCCTCTTCCCTGCTTGATTAAACACACTATGTCCTTGTTTTCCTTGTCTTCTCCAAGATGAGCACTCCAGTTTTCCAATTACAGTAATGTCTTTAGGGATAATGTGGCCATAGAAGATAGGCATAAACTATAAATTAAAAATAAATACGTAAGTAAAAACTATTTAAATAAATCTTTGAACAATACTACAGTGATAGATATCAGGAAAACTTCTAACAGTGAAATCATTTTCCTTTGGGTCACCTTTTGCCATATTTGTGGAACTTGGGTTTGCCCATAATTTGCTTAAGGCAGTTCTTTCAGGATTAGTGATACACTTTTTATTTTTCCTATGGAAGAAAAATTGTAACTTGAAGTACTCTTTCAGGGTTTTTAAAATCATTATTTAAGAAGAAAAAAGTAAGAGAAAAAGACTGCAAAATCTTTCCTATCCATGCATTTCTGCTAGATTATTTCTAGGTTTTGAGTTCCTCCTTCCTTTTTTCCTACCCATTTACTTTCTGAAGAGAGAGAGGTTCAAAGATGAACCATATATGATTCCACCTTAATATCCCCCGCTTAGTCTGTCATGGGTTCCTGGACACAGTGTTCAAACAGCTATAAAAAAAAAAACTTTGAACTTCTCAGCCAAACTTCAGTACACCTAGGTTAGCTTCCTTCTTTCTTCACTTTGCTGTCATAAAAACAAAGTGTCAGTTGCCAGCCTCTCTTTTTTCAGGACAAGACCTCATTTGTAGCTGAAAGAACAGTAAAAATCTGGTGATATTTGGCCCAGCTGCTATGTCCTGCTGACAGCCAGCACAAAGCAAGATGTTAGAGAGAGAAAGGAGGCAGGTTTCCACTGAGATGTCAGACAAGCGATTTTTTGAGCCAAACATGGGCTGCATTAAGAGCTGCTGAGTTGTTACTGACCACTGACCCCGGCACCTTCACAAACATCACTGTTCCTAACCTGAAGATCTTCAGTTCTAGTGCAGCAGCATGAACAAAGGCAGCAAATAGGGATGATGAAAAAAGAAGCAAAAGGAAGAAAATGAACAACACCCAGGGCTACTTACACTGCTTTGATAGGACTGTGAATGTAACAATTCCTTCAAATATCCATTAATTAGCATTGATTTGCAAGTGCTTAAGGAATTCATACATCTTTCTAGACCACCATTCTTATCTGCACCAGTTGTCTACAAAGAAAACTTCAAAAATAAAGTTGAAAATATCCCCAAATCACATGACAGCCGTGCCTAATGGGCAGAAGCAGAAGAGTTATTTATACCTCCTATGCTGTGCTTTCCTAAGATCTCTTTACAAAATTAATTGTTTCTAGAACTTAAATTCTTGAGCAAGAAACCTATAAATATTAATCTTATAAATTGAAAATTTTATTTTTGAAGATTGAAATGGCTGTTTTTTAAACTCTTAGTGGTCTGTTTCTGAGGCTATGTATATCTGACAAAAAGTACTCTTTCTTTCCTTTGGATTTTCAAATTCTTGATTCTTAGGAGAAGAATGAGAAAAGGCAAAGAATGAGGAAAATGTTTTATATGTCTGTTGTTTTCTACAACATATATTCATTAGTAGAATTTGTTCTGAACTGAGTAAAATCTGTCCTACACACACTGCTTTTCTTGTTTTTTCTAACTATGCCGACTTAGGGAATGAACTTTAAATTCTGGTTAAAAATTAATTAAAGGATCATAAACCATGTAATTCTGTAACTGTATTGAAACATTTCCCACATCTAGCTTTTTGACCATCACTGTATTTTAAGCACTTCTAGATCAGTCTATAAGAGGCTCCTGGATTTATCTAATGAGAGTTATCAATGCAAACTCAATGATAAAAATTTTATTTCTTTCTGTACCTTAATTTTCCAATAATTAATATTCTAATAATTAAAGGTAATTCAAACAAAGCAATTCTATGCCTCAACATTTTATTTTCTTCTGTTATTGCAGCTTGGTCATCTATTACACACATTATATTTCATTTAACTTCCCTGAAATCTCTCACAGAATGTAGTTTCCACCAGTCCTACTAATACAAACCTTTGCCTGTGACATTCACACAGGCAACTGGGAATGTTAAGAGTTCAAAGACTTAATTCTTATTTACAGTAGCATGGCCCAGTTTCTTTTAGGTTCCAAGTGCCCTTTCTGATTTAGAATGGCCTTTTCTTCTTTAAGGAAAGTTTAAACTGACCCTTTATTTTGCACTGTACCTAACAAAACTTAACAGCTCCCTTAGACTAGCATCATTACTCTTTTATAGGAATGAGGAAGAATATTTATTTCTGTAAAGGGGAAAACCTCTAACTACATGTACACAGGATACAATATAGCCAACAAAAGTTGGCAATCACCTTTCTAAATAAATAAATTTCATTGTGCCAGTTATCTCTTAAATGCTATTCAACCCCTAATGTCTAAACCTTTCCCTTTCAAATACAAAAGCACCAGAGCTAGTGTTAAAAAAAAAAAAAAAAAAAAAAAAAAAAGAAAAGTCAGCAGAAATGGGGTATTTGATATGGCTTGTTGCAATTGGTTTATCTGGAGCTTTCCTGAAGTCCATGCAGAGCATGCAGTTTATTCCAGTAACAGTAGCTGACAGAGTGGTTTGCATTTGGCGCACTTTCTACTTTCAATAGCATTCTCTTCTGCAATTTGAATCATTACAGAATCTAGTTACAGATTTAGCAAAAAGTCTATTACTTTCATATGAAGAATGTCCCAAAGGGAAGCTCATTCTAGCACATCTGTGCCTGATGAAGATAAATAACATATATCCCAACATATAATGTACTTCCTACAACACAAGCATTTTATTAAAAAATTAATACAAAGAACTTCACACAAAACAATCCTCAAAAAAAATTTGTTTTAAATAAATGTTCAGTATTTTCCATTTTTACATGCAGAGAAGTCCAAAGTAAGGCCCAAAACATCATATAACCTTAGCTAATTACAACTGGTAACAATCTGGATACATACACCTCCCTAATGAGCATCCACACTCTAATGCCCAATTTACATGGAAGGTGCTATGGTACACACTACTGACATCGAACAGGTAAGGCAGGCAAAAAATATACATGTAGGTATGAATGCTTAGCAATAATTGAAGCTAGACCGACCCCAAAATACCCACACACATCTTCAGTCACACAGAAGAAAAAATGAGCAAATATAAAAAAGCTTCTACACAAAAGAAGGAGAGCAAGACTCCGTGATCCAGCTGAACCGAGACATCCATACATGCCCACCAAGAGAGGCAGGCAGCCTCTCACTGCTGGGCAGGTGATCCTGAACATTCTTTTACAAGAGCCTCGACATCCACCCTCCTTCCCTTGAGTTCATTCACTCATGTATGCTGGGTATTATTCAGATTCAGGGTGGTACTTGGCTTTGACTAGTTTGGATATTATACTTAGAGAGCCTTATTAACTTCTTCCAGCCTACATCCACTTACAGACCTTGTTGTTCCAAACTTATTCTTGTTTGGGATACTTAACACTAGAAAAATAAAGTTAACACCCTACTTGATATTGTACTTATTTCATAATTATTATTGTTTTAGAAGGCACCAAAAATAGCACCTCATGAAAATAGGATTTCTCTACATTGTGAGGTAATACTGATTTTTTCACTGGAATATAAAAGCTGCACGAAAATTCTCTAGAGCATCGTGGTGCCACTAATAACTCTTAGCCCGAAGGACAGTCTGGAAGAGAAGCAATCATGTAACATCTCAGACCAATTTTTTCCTCGGGTTTTATTTCTTTGCTATTTAACAGTTAATGGGAAAACAAGTTGAAATTTATCACACAATAATGATTTCTTATATGTTAAAAACTTGTGCTTTTATCACTTTTAAGAAGTATAATCCACTAGCAAATTGCCACAGAAGCAGCAAATCTGCAGTTTTGCCAAAAAGACACGACACCCCCACATACACTCTGCCTCACCCATCTTCTCCTAAAGAATAAGATTGCCAAGAAAACATTTGTTTTACCAGAATTCTTCCTATGGTCCTTTTTCATATACGATCCTATCATGGCACCATAACGTGACCTTTCTTATTTAAATTACAGCTTCACTGCTGTCCTCAAACAAAAAGTCACAGGATAAAAATGAATCCATTACATCTACTTTGTTAAATACTGTATTAGCAGAGCAGAACCTCTCTTGAGAGCCAAGAGTTCATTTTTGGTTGGTAAAGGAGGAAGCAATTTTCAGTCAAACTAATCCTATGGGAAGATAAGTGAATCTTAAAAAGCAAACTCCAAGTGCTTATTTTCCTTCACAGAAGGAATGATTCAAAAGTATCTGCCAGGCAGCTCCCCAGTTTTCACGTGCTCATCAGCACCTGGCAGCCATAGCTCCAATAATTCACTGGCTTTTAAAGCTGCTCCATTTCTTTCTGATTTTATAACACAGTTTCCAAACCAACTGCTGCAGAAGCAGATACAGCTCACTTTCCTGGCAGGACTTTGTTCCCAGGCTCACAAGTCTAAGTAACTTTGAAAATCACTGTCACAAACCCTTATCAGAAAGAGGCCAAGGACAATGACCTCAATGTAGCTTTGGCAGGGGCATTGTTACAGTCCAGCCCTGTTCTCTTAACCAGAATAAGTTCTTGAGGGACATGCATGACTTCTGAATCAAGCTGATCAACGTGGTATGAAAAATCTTATGAAGCACCCCTAAAACTGATTCACCAGAAGAAGGTAGGGACGAATTCAAGGACAGAGAAGCACCCACACAGCTGGTGTACCCTTCTGTTTAGTCCCTTCTGTTTACCGGATAGATACAGCACAACTGCAGCGCAGCAACAGAAAGCTGTGTAATAGATTTTAGAAAGACAGTACATCCTATTTAAAAAAAAAAAATAAGAAAAAAAATCCAGAAATAATTCTCAATTTCCAAACGGGACATGACTATTAATACAGTATATATTCGAAACACAGAAAAGCTTTTAATAAAGCAGTAATGGATTGTACTTGTGTTTACTGGAAAACCATTGTTTCTGTCCAGACTGTAAGCCCCAGAAATACATGTCTAGTTTTCACTAAAACTTGTGTCATATCTCACAGAAGGATATTTATTACTTAATGCTTTTCACTGTAAACAGCACCACATTTGGTTTTGGAATCCACATACTGCATTACTAAAAGCAATTCTCATGGCATCTAGAACTCCTTAACCTTAAATGAAGGTTTCTGTGGACAAAATATAAGAGCTTTCTTACACCAAGCAACATAAATAACAGTCAAAATTATTATTTTTCCTACAATTTACAAACTCAGAAGAACAGATAGACCACATAGTGAAACTGCAATGGGCTGAACAACAAAATTCAAGAACATTGAGATACATCATCACAACTAAGATTCCTTAAATTCCTTATGGAGCCAAGCAACCTGAGGACATGCCGGTATAAAGCCCCCATAACATTCACAACTTCAGTAAGCAAATAGTTCTTAAGCAGGAACATCCTCACTTCACTGCTGGATTAAAAGAACATTCCTGACTCCATTTAAAAAGAAGTAATGCCTAAAATTGTTGGCACAGAGACAGCATTCTGAAACTAGGCTGTATGAATGTCACTTCATTGTTGTTACTGAAAGAAAAAAGATCAACTACAATAAACCTTAGCCAGCACTGCAACATTATGCCAGCTAAGCAAGCCCTTAACCAGACCCATGGAGCTTTTCTGCCTTTCTGTTATACACTTAAATACTCTCTGCAGATGCTTATTTTTATGTGCATGGAAATGCATACAAGCATACTCACTCCTTTTCTGACATCCTTCAGCATGTAAGAATTTTAAGTTATGATATAAACCATAAAAAGCAGCTAAAATTTTTATGAAAACATAGCAAAAACTTTTCTCAAGTAATTTCTTAGCATATAGATGTTTACTTTCCAAACACATCCTCAACATAAATATTGTGCAATTCCTTGCCCTGCACATACTGTATCACTTGATTAGAAAATGTTTCAGGAACAAAGCAAATGGCTTGCCCACTTCAGCTCAACTCACTAAGGTCTGCATGTGAATCACAATCCCTGGAGCCGGCACAGGCTGCACAGAGGGCTCTGCTCCTGGCCAGGCTGCACAGCGCGCCATCAGAATGCGACTCGCGCACGCTCACAGAGTAGACGTGCAGCTATGCTGGAATCACAACCATTTTCACAAATGGGGTGACAATCCTGGAAAAACTGAAATAAACCCAAGCTATCTCACCAGCACACACAGAAAACTGGTTTGTTGGTAGATGATCCAAGTGCCACTTCCTGATAAAGGAGTCAGGAAGATCTTACTCCGTTGTGCTTACATAACAGAGGGCATAAAGGAGAAAACACAGCACCATATATAACCTCTTCTCAGACACCCTTTTTATTATTATTACTCTCTATCTTGTTATTATTATTACTCTGCCTTGTCACAGATGACAATTATCTAGTCTAGAAGCTGCAATTTATCTCCTTATCTATACAATTATATATCTAGTTGCAGACTGAATTTATTGCAACTGATTGTATCCTATGATTCGCTTTAGTTTGGAAACAATATACGTGAATCAACATTAAGGATTTTTAATCATTTTCATAAAGCATCTTCAACTTCTACTATAACATACTAGAAAAATCCTTCTGGCTCTCTCTATTGCAGCAAGCATGTTAATAAGTACCAAGTACAAATACAAGGTATAATTTGGAACAGGTACTGTTAATCTGCAAAACACAAATTAAACTAAGTAAAAAGTAAAACCTATAAGGATACCTCTCTGAAACATGTATTGCTTTAACTTGTAAGACAATATTCTAGAAGTTATCAGTCCAAAACTTTAACAGCAGTTAAAACAAAAAGCAAATCAGGTCAGAATGAGCTATTAGGACAAACTAAGTATCTGCATACTCTCCTAGCACTGACTGATACACTGTATAACAAATAACTTGCTACTAATTCCTTCAAAAAGACAAGTGAATATATACTACTGTATTGGGGTAAAAATCCTAATGGAGCTATTTTGATGAAGTGTACAGTGGAGTACAAACTGTGCACCCCAGTACATCTCAAGTGGCAATTAATGAAACATAAAGCTGAGACACCAGTTACCTCCAGATTTTAACTTTTTTTGCCTTTACATATACAAGAAACTTAAGACGTAAGAAATGCTCAGCTGACGTTCAATTACATCATCTTTATCACCTCCTGGCGTCCTGTCATGAAGCTGCTGTGCTTACGTTAGCAAAGCCTTCTACACAGCGCGAGGCAGCTCCGGGCCGAGACCCTGCATTGAAGCATGTGTGAAGGGGTGATGTGAGGACAGACGGGTTGTCTGAACCAAGAGCAGCATCCTTGCTTCGCTGGTTCAATTCAGGCAAGGAATCCTCCTAGAAACTCTCATTTCAGGCCATTTAGAAGAAGAAAGCGGGTAGGTTTTGTAGGCATAATAATAGGTTTGAGGCAAAAAAATAATGCCCGCCCCCCAAAATGCACTGTTCAAGGGTGACCGATTTGCTTCAAAGGAGCATTGGGAGCTAGACAGAACTAAGACATCAGCACCTGGTAACTCCGCAAAGATGAGCATCTACTTGTCACCTCTCTTGGACAGCAAAGGGTGCAAAGAACTTTACCAGACTGAAACAACTGCCGCCTAAGAAAATAATAAACAAATATATATACATACAAAATCTTACATGAGAACTAAGGAGCAGACAGCTCTCACACTGGCTATGTCAAGTCGCACCAGCACACAGGATCACGGAAACCCTGGTTTTTAAAGGGCAATGTCAGACGGCAGCATGAGAAAAAAAAAAAAAAAAAAAAAAAAAAAAAACGGGAAAAATGGTAAGATATCTGCTACGCCGCTGTGGTTCCCGGTGCAGCGACATACTTACTGCTGCTGCCGCTCCAGGATTTCAGCAGAGACTTAATGCTGATCTCAAAGAAGAGGGAGTCCTGCAGGCTGAGCATGGTGCGGACAGGGCGGAGCGGGGCGCCGGCCGCGCCGCCGCCTCCGCCAGCGCCCGCGGGAGGGACGTGCCGGTGCCGCTGTGACGCAGGGCCCGGGGACGGCGGGCGGGGGCGGCTCCTGCCGGGACCGACCCCTCCTCGCCCGCCGGCCCCGCCCCGGGGCCGCCCCGCCGCAGGGGCCCCCCCGGCGCCGCGGGGGCTGCGCGTGTTCCCGCCTCCCTCCGGGCTGTACCCACGCTCCTCCCGAGGGATGCTCTCGGCCGGCACAGGCACAGCGACCGAGCCACCCAGCCCTTGGCAGCCGAACGAACAGACTCCTTGCAACTACAACCAAAAGGGGCTATAAAAGGCTGCTCGTGCTTTACCGAGTTTTAAATAAACTTCCAACCGATCTGTTAAAATCGTGATGAATTAAACTGCCGAGCGTTGCTCTGCACAGTGCCAAAAGCCAAACAAGCCTTCTACGCTAAAAGATCAGCAAAATCAAAGGAGGGGGGGCGGTACGGAGGACGGAAAATCAGAAATGTGAACAACAGAACCACTGCGGAGGGCAGGAAGGCCATGAGTATTCCCAAAGTGGATGCCTGCAGGAGAACTACAGCCAGCTGAGGTCCAACATCTACAGTCAGTGGCAGTTCTGGACTCTCATCCCCAAAAGTATTCAAGACCAGGCTGGATGAAGCTCTGAGAGACCTGGTGTAGCAAAGGTGTCCCTGCTACTGCAGGAGGCTGGAACTAGACTAGCTTTAAGGCCTCTTTTAACCCAAATCCTTTCATTATTCTACTAGCTTAGCTCTCTGGAGTTTGCTTGGTGCTGGTTTTTTCCCCAATGTCTTTTGAAGGACTTGAGCTGGGGTTTGCTTGGTTTGGGGTTTTTTTCTTAGTGTCTTCTAAAGGACTGGACACAACTTTGGTATTTCTAATTGTTTACTCTGTCCAGTATCATCTCAAACACCAGAAGGGAAAGTCTCTTAGAACTTACAGTTCTAGATTCCTAGGCATAAAATCCAACACTGCATTAGGCTTTCGCTAGCACTAAGGCTTTAATTCCAATCTTTTGGGATAAAGCAAGATACTCTACCAATAGCCTTTGCCCACTTCAGCACAAGGTAAAGCAGTTGGAGATAAATATCCTTCACCTTATCCACACTACCAGGTACAACCAAAAGGTGGTGGCTGTCAGCTTCAGGTGTCATCTTTACACAGATCAAAAACACACCTGAGAGTGTCTCAAAATTTTATTGGACAATTCAAAAACTTTAGAAAGATTTCTACATACTGACAGGAAGAAATTACATGGAGAAAGTAATGCATGTTTTCATAACTGCCACCAAATTACATGTGTAACATTACCCTTGGGTCACGTAACAGAAATTGAGATAACTGGATGCTGAGATTATTGTAGCAGTGGCTGCCAACAGCAGTTTAATTAGGTCTACTTAAATTCTAACTTGACCCACACCATACAGATGGACCAAAAAATCATGTGGATCCAAGGTAGACTGGATCCTGCTTTAAGGTGATTTTTTAAAAATCCAAAGTTTCAAAACTGCTGGCCATACTGTACTAAAGTAAACAAGCCATGAGGAGGAAATAATACCTGTGTCCTCAGACAAATTAGAATTATCTGAAGTTGTAGGAAAGATTTAAGAACAGTGTACATCAAATACTTTTAAGGTTTAGGGTTTATTTGTGGTTTTGGTTTTTTTGTCTGGGACTTTCCTAATCTATATCACCCACCTCAAAAAGACAAAATAATTATCACTAACAGAGAGGTAACATAAACCAGTTGATATAAAACTAAGTGGTTCTAGGTGACAGGTCTAACACAGCAGCAGAAGGACACTGGAGAAAGAGTGGGACAAGCGTGTCATTGCATTAGCCTGGTTCAAGCACTAGCTGGTGTCATTCAGCAGATGAACAGTTTTATTGAGAGAGACTGGCAGCATCATTCAGTTTCCACAGATTAAAAATAATCCAAATTTCACCATGCAAAAATATTTTTTTGTATAATTAGATCTTAAATTGCTACCTATATCCAAATAGTAGTTTTTTTCTCCCCAAACAGGCAACAGCAGAACATGCATCCACAGAGTAACTCTTTGGGACCTTGCACCGAACTTTCTTTCATAAGCCTATTTCAGGTAGTACTGCCTATGTAGCAGGTAGTATTACCTCATACTCCTTTTCATCACTCCTTTTATGAATACATTCAAAGTTACACTTCAAGCATTCCTTTTTCCTCTTACTAAATAAGATATAACAGAGGTTGTATTTTGTTATGAGTAAGGTATGAAGGTCAGATTTTGGAACTGTCTGATGAATTTCACCACTAATTTGAAAGGCTGTATTAATTACGGTTGGTCTCTGACTGCCTTTAATACTGGGCTACAGAGACTTCTTCAAAGGAACCGTTGTTAACAGTGTGCATTCCAAAATCATGAGCCAACTCTCTCAGCACCTCAAAAATAATGACTTTTTAAAATACACTTTGGGTTCTTTGTAGTTGCCCTTTCCCCCCCCTCCCCCCCTCAGCTTTTATTCTTTAAGTTATTAGTGCCAGAAACTTATTAAAAAACAATCATTCCAGAAACCCCAGGAGATACACTAAAACAACCCTACAGAAATACTAATCTCCATGTTCCACCTTCTGGAGTCCTGTTAAGACTTTCAACAAACAGGAGTTGTCAGTATTCCTGTAAAGTAGAATTTTCAAAATTAAATGATTATTAGGAAACTTTTTTCAAAATTTGCATTTATTTATGACATTGAGGTGTTTGGCCAAGCAAGTTACATGGCCTTTCACCACAGCATCTGAGATTTTGTAGCACTGTTATTTATTCATGGTATCAACTAATGATCACCATCAATTGGGTTTCCTCAAGGATACTAGCAATTAATTTTAAATGATTAATAGAAAAAAATATTAGCCCATTAACCATTTCTAAGAAATGAAAACTATGTACCAAGAGCATAAGCTTCTCCTTCTAAAGATTTCAGTAGATGTACTGAAGATGAGGAATACATAGTATCAGGAACAAAAATATTTTGAAAAGAAAGATGTTCTTTTAATACTACATGAATATGTATGCTCTCATACATACATGCACAGACATAGCAACTTTGATTAAATGGATATCACTAATTTATTAGATTTTAAAATGGCTTATACCAAATATTTTCTCAACCCTCCCCTTCTCCCAAGAAAAGAGAAAACAAATTATCAGTACAAGCCCATTTAACAAGTGAAGTAATGGGTCTGTCAGTATCTTAGACCTATCATATAAGCATTAGTGTCATAAGAGTTATCTTGCTGTACTACTGTGCACAAGCCTTCCAACATTTCTATTTCCCTCACAATTCAATTATACTGCTTTCATAACCAAAGGTGTGTAAGTAACAATGACTGCCATATCAGACTTTTTGGGCTTTGGTTTTCCTTTGAAATCAGTTCATGAAACAACCTATCAAATATTAGAATAAACAGAAGATTTCACTATAAACCACAAAGTTTAAAATTTAACCTTATATTTTTAATCAAAACAAGAATAGTAAAAGCAAGAAAGAAAAACTATGGATTACAAGCCTCTAAATCCAGGACAAGCACAGACAAGGCTAGTTCATTGAGAAGAACCCAACAAATCTCATCGTGCAGAGTTACAAGACATCACCATCACATATTTCTAGAGCTGTATTAGAAAAATGTCATTTACAACATGGATTTTTTTTCCAGTTCCTCATTCTGAGAAAGGTAAATGAAACAGTCTTCTGGAAAGTACACTGCCTCTAGAACAGAGAGCAACAAGCATGGCCACTAAAAATACCTATCGCTTTGAGTACTTAGAAGTCTTCCATTAGATTAATATTTTACTATTTTAGCTAAAATGGAAAATAAAACACTCAAATATAAGCAAATAGCTTTGATCTGGAGCTGGTTCATGTAAGAAAAACAATCCAAAAAGAAAATGAAATTGAGGATTTGTGCATACTTTTATTAATAGGCTGAACATTACACAATTCCAATGAATAGACAGTTCATATACTGATCCCAGTATTTGGATACCTTTTGATTCTGGATCAATTTAACTTCTAAAGGGAGCAACTACTATAAAGTCTTTCTTTGATACTTTCTCAAGAGTCAAGGTGAGGTATGCATGAATAAGCACACTGGGATCAGCAAGCTCTTAAAAGAACATGACAAGAATTGGACTGCAGGTGCAGTAAAGCAGAAGTGCTAAATCTGCAGACACAAGCTGTTTGTACTCTACTAAAATGATTAATCCAAGTGCCCAGTCCACACCATGCTTTCTGCTCAGACATAGAAAACTCTTAGTAAAGAGGATGGCCAGAAGCAAATTGCTCAAACTGCTTCAGTGACCTAAGTCAGCAGACTCCAGGCTGCAAATAGCCCGATACATTACAAGATTCACGCACTGTAAGCCCAGCTGCTCCAGGAAGCATTAGACTGTCCATTTGTGGTACCATTCATCCATAGCACACTTGACCTGTACAAGTGAAGTCCATTCAGCACTTCAACACATAACTTTTAGATGGAATATTCAGTACCTGTACACTAAGCCCAGTCACATGACATGTAAGATCTGCCTTGAGTGTTTTAATAGCTAAAGGAATGTAAGAGATCAGAAACTACAGCACTGTAGATAGTACAGATAAAGTAAATTTTCTTTATTTGTAGAATTAGGTATTCAATAAAGTATTTATAAAAGGATCATTATCCATAGTAGAATCAATACATTTATCACAAATGTCTATGCAGAGGCTATTTGCACAGCTTGGTTTAATTTAAGTAACATCATGCTATTTTCTTGGAGTTGCCCAGACACATTGCTGGCAACTTTTTTGAAGAATGTACATAAAGTGCCATATGCATAATAACTGCTGCTTCAGTAACTGCCAGAGATCTAGCCTGTGGCAAACACTGATATGTGAGACCAAAAAAAATTAGTATGATTCACAGAATGGTGTTTTTCCTTCACCTCAGCAGGCTGAAAAGGTACGAGGGGTTTCATGACTGAAGATATTGCTGTATATATTATCTTAAAAGAGTAATACTTAACTTGAAAAAGTTTGCTTTTAAATGGCAAAGAAATAACACTTTATAAGTCATTAATTTGTGTTTCACAGGGAGCATTACAGATTTTTAGCTTAATTTCCTTTTTCTTCTCCCTTCATTTAAAGTGTTATTCCCCAGTTCTACAATAGTTTCATTTCTCTAGGAGCATATTCATAACACACTACCTCCCTCCCTCAAACCACCAGTGCAGCTCTTGCTTTTTCTAGTGAGATGGCTGAGATAACAGAATATGATTTTTCTACTTATCCCTCTACAAGATAATTTAGATTATTTTGATCAAATAATTCTGGCATTAAAACTCAATTTAAAAACCACAGCTAAAGGCATTCTTTTCAGTTATAAAAAACATGCAGCTACTCTTGCTTCCAGAAGTTTCTTTGCAGTTTTCAGACCTAGTACATTTATCTTCAGATGATACAGACTGATATAAAACACATTCATGCAAAGAACTACAAATAATATTTCCCCTTTGAAGTAAACTATGAACTTTCCAGCTAGTTCTGGAAGGACAATGAAGATGCACAGCTTTCTTGCAGAACACAGTCTTTGAGTAAGATCAGAGAGGATACAGTTAATATTTAACTTTTCAGTAAGTTAACAATATCTAGATTGAATAGTAAGCCTGCCATAATCAAGAAAAAAAAGGCGGGGGGGGGAAGAAGAATCCCCCTACAACTTTCAAGAAAAAGTAATTAAATCCTAAAAAATCAAATCATTCTCAATGTAGTTTTACAACAGCCTTGCAAATTCTGTAAGTATTTATTTTAAACAGATATCCGGCCCTTCCTGAAAATCTAGCTCTCCAGATCAGCAAACACTGTAAGAGTACAAGGAAACAAATCAGTAATAAAAAGGCGAAGCATTTCAAAAACCTCAATAGGCAGTTCTGAGATTATATTTAACCAATCTTCCTCCAAGAGGAAATGAGACGGGTAAAGTGATACACAAGCCTAAAGCTGCTACCACATCTCATAAGTCTGACAAATCCAAGTTTCTCAACTGTTACAAGCTACCCTGGAATTAAAATTCTAAAAAACACAGTGATTTACTCCCTTCTCAGATGCTAAATTTCAGTCTTCAATGACTGCAAATAAAACTTAAAGGTATAAAGCCCAATTAGGATGGTTCTGTCCATGTCAGACAACTGGAAATAACTACTTTAAGATCTGATCTGTCTGTGTCTGATTCTGCCTTAAGAGCTGATTCTGTATCATGTCAGCCTCCTCTCTGTGCTTCAGCATTAACATACCAATGTGCTGGGTTTGGGGAACCAGCCCTTGGTATTCACCAACCTTTTAAATGGAACCTGGAAACAGTTACGGAGCTACACAGAAAATCCCTGCTTAGTTGCTGGGCATTTAAATGGATAGAGCAAGGAAAGGCTTAACTCTGTTACCCTACAAGGCCTCAAGACAACCGCTACAAATCAGTTATGTTTCTATTTTTGTTGTTCCTCTCAAGCTGCTGGATGTCTGTACCACTGTTACGGGAAACATCACATTTGCATTATGGAAGGTCCAGTTATTCTATCTCTATAGAGAGCATTGGGGGGGAAAAAAAAAAAAGCCCACTGGGAGTTTGATTCATCTGGGAAAACTTTAAAGAAGAAAAAGTTAAAGAAAAAAGTTACCTATAGGGATAAATCTAGCACAGAAGCTGCAATCTGTTAAGCTTCATGAGCGCAATTTTGGACAGAAAATATTCTTGGATGCAGATTACTACTAAACTCACACAGCAGCTGAAGATCCTCATGTATGTGCTCGCCCTGTGCCCAGAGGTGAATTCCTGCCTTCCTCCCTCTGCCATAAGCAAAGGTGAATGTTTGCTCCTGAGCCACTGTCACTGCAGTCCGTCCCTGCTCATACATTAAAGTGCTGCAGAGCCCTGCACAAAGTGGATATAAGTCTGGTTCAGACACCTCTGCCACAGGGCACTCATAGCAGGCAGAGGGATACGGAACAGCACAGTGACAGGAGGCAACTACTAAAGGTGTCTCTGTAAAACCTCCTCACAATCATAAGTCTACCAACTTACTCCACCGTGGCTTAAATCCCTGCGTAGGCAGCAGCTCTGCACACACAGTATAAGGACTTGGACAGCTGTATGTAAGAGTCAGGAAAAGGAAAGCAAGAAGGGGCAAGGCACAGACAGCCAATTTTCTCTTGAGGTTTCAACTCCTGAAACTGCCTTTCCTGATGTTTCAGTTACACAGGGCAGGAGCATATGGAGCTCCACTACCCAGTATCAGAAATAAATAGAGTAATTGCATTAACATGGCATTCTTCACAGTTGAACTAAACTGGAATATTTCTTCACTCCAAAGCCCACAAATAATAAAAAGTGCCTTTTTTAGTGCTTTAGTTACCAGGATTTAAACAATTAGGCACTATTAATACTGAATTTTGCAGCTTACCCTTCTTTGCGAAGCAACAGATATTACTGTAGGAACCTGAAGTCTAAGTACAAAATAGAGATGCTTTTAATATTTTAAAAGGTAATGAAAAGGTAAAATATACATTGCTTTGCAAATCAGAAATAAAAGAATTCATAGGAGTGTCACTTCTGAAACTTCATCTTTAACAAGTGTGCTGTTACACTACAGAAAAGCAAGAAAAGAAATAGAAAAATCAGAAAGGGAGAGAACCATCAGTAGTAACAAACCCAAGGGCAGCTAAATGCAACAGTTTCCAAACACCTAAAACACACTAAAACTTCACAAGGCTATGTTTGTCTGGAAGTTGGGCAAATAGTCCACAACACAAAGTTCCTTAAAATGCCTTGGCTGGTGGACTATAAAGCAGCCTCTGCCAGCAGCTGCACATGGGGCAGCAGTTGCAAAGCCCAGAGCTGCACCTGAGTCAGACAGGCAGCTCTGCATCCACACACCTGCATCCGGCACAGCACACTGAACGAAAGCAATGGTGTCACCCCACTGCAAGCCCTACTAATTAATGGAAAAGGAAGAAATGAAATCAGATAGTAAAAACATGATCACAAAAAATGGACAATGTGATTTAGCTTTTTCCATTCATTCAACTGGCTCTCCCTATTCATCAGTCATACTATCTATTGATAGAGCATTTGCATACTATTCACTTCTTCAGTAACAGTTATGAACATGTTAATTATCCAAACATAAAATGTACAACGTCTATGGTATAACTTCCTGGACAAATGAACCTACTCTGTTCTGCACAGCTCCTTCCATGAAACAGGAACTTATAGAAACCCCAAGCAACAAAGACAAAACAGTTTTAAACTAACCCTAGTAAAATGAAAACAACACACTAGATAAACAGAGTATTTTTATACAAGCTTTGAGTTTCTTTTATATGTATTACTTACTGGTTTTCCTGTTTTAAGTCAGAAAATACTTTGAAATCATAAACATCCTTCCTTCAGCAAGTCATCCTCTCAAAGAAGTAACTGAGACAAAGCTCACACCAGTGCATTTTTAAGAGATGCCAAGTGACACCAGACAATTTTGAGTCAATCTCTAGTACGACCATGCAACAGCATCCTGATGTTAGAGTATCTGAAGCTTATACTGCCATACTGGTATTGTCAATAAGCACTGAAAGTCTCCCAAGCAATTAGAGTCCACAATATGCCTTTCACTGCAGATCTCATTGGTACTAACCAGCTAAAGAATTATTATTTATGTAGTATCTCTCTATAGGGCATATTGCACAGCTCATGAAGTGAGGATACACCAAGTCCTGAACATCCAGAGCACGTCATGAAAAACTGCTGCAGACGGAAACAATCTCTTCAGAAGGTACCACTGGTAAAGTGACTTTCTGAAAGTTTCACCGTCTCTTCAAAACAATAGTGCATTTGGATTTCTCATAACAAAATCCTTCTTTTATAAATAAAAGCAAACATCAAAAGTTTACAAGCATGAGTCAAGAACCCTCCTGTCTCACAGGGTGGGTCTTTGCTTGAAGGGACCTTTAAGAACCTGGCTGTAGAACAAGATGAGTGTTGAGTAAAACAACCAACGCCACTAACACTACTTCCCAAACCACAGCTACTCTTCAACAGCATTTACTACCTGAGAGAACATATTCTTACTTGAAGAGCAAGTAAAGGCTACTCAGTGCTAAGTTAAAGACACAAAGAATGACATTTACTGAAAATGGAAAGGCTTTCCAAAGTAACATGTGATTAAGAGGAAGAAGTTGAAATTCTTTTTCCTTTAGTTTGGATCCACTTAATATAGGAACATATGAAGTTGGAACTCACAGGGTAAGAATCATACTGTTACTGAAAAGCTTTGAACAAAAGCAACTAGAAACACAGAAGTTTACAAATCAAAACATAAAGGTTAACAAATGCAGCCAACAGAAATTACCAATAGCCATCAACAACATCAGTTACTGAAAAAAGTCACATCTGACTCTTCCACTTACAAGTCACATTTTCATTAGAAACAGAAAAACAACTCCCAAGGGGGAGTCAAGACTTGTCTGATCACCTACAAACTAAAACTTTTCCAATTGAAACACAGGCTTCTTTTTCAAGTGATAATTGAAAAATGGCTTAACAAAGTTCCAATTCTAATCTTTCTGTACTTTAATCTGAATTGCATGGCATCTTCATATGCAGCTGCTGAATAAATGCTGCTAATAAATACTATATTGACCTTTCAAATATGTTCCTGCGCATTAGGAGGATATTAGTTGGGATTTTTTAGCCCATAGATCAATTTTAATGTTTTAAAGGAGAACAGTTCTTTACTTCAAAGAAAACAGCTCCTTAAAAGTAAGCTGATACTTTTATTTTACATGCTGTTCAGCCTTTTATATACTCTGCCTTGGGATCACTAACAGACATTATTGATAGCAGATTAAGCTTTAAAATCTGTTCTATGTGCAAGACATTCACAGTATAAATCAAAAAAGGAACAAAATGATAAATGCTTCTCTCCCTCTCAAAATGTCACTTTCAAGGCCTGTGGACACCTTAGACACAAAGAATTTAAAAGAATATTTTTGTTCTTGTATTACCAGTATATCATAGATAGAACAGTTTTTACAGTAGCAGATATCATTTTTGCAACAAGATTCTCCACATCTTGTTGACTTCAGCACTTCACAACTCTTCTCAATCAGCTTTTGCAGAATCTTCTGAAAACTTCCTTGGTTTTCTGTCTATGTTAAGTTTTCTCACATCCCCCACATGTATCATGTCTCTCCCCCTCTCTTTCAAGTTATTAAAAGCTTTATTTTGTCCCTCTCACAACTACCTTAAAAATAATTGTAGACTGGAAAGGTCAAGGCATGTTTACTTTATTTACAATCCTGCCACTAAATTTTATCTGCATTATTTCAAAGTATTAGCCTAAAGATAACATTTCAAAGAATATTTGCAGCTAAATATTGTCCAATTTCACCTTTTATTTTTTTTCCACTTAATAAAATGGAGATTTTATTACTTCTTAATTTTCACCTTACAATCTGCAGGACAGAAAGTCAAAAAGAACAGAAAAAAAGAGTCCAAACAGCAAGTTTACTGACATTTACTTCCTAAATTTGCTGTTGGTTATTTCTCACAGTGTTCCTGTTTGCTGCCTATCCACTGGTATTGGAAGGGAAGGGGGGGGTTTCCTCTGGTTTAGCAAGTTGAATAGTTTCACTAAAGATAGACTTGCAACGAGAATACCAAATCTGAATATACAAGACAACTACACAGGTGGAAGGGTACAATCTCCTGTTCACAACACTAAGCCATTACATTGATTCAGCAGTCACATGAAAGCTCATACTAACATTATGTCTGAGAAAACCTTTTAAGTGTCTAAAGTCCAGAAGATGCATAAAAAGAGACCCTGCAAATGTGATACAAAGATAATCTATTAAGTGACCAATAGCAATAAAAAAATTGATAAGCTCTCTTCACCATGTGTCAGAGAAAAACAAGTGAATTACCTCCTCTCTATATACGTATACTCCACACATTTATATAAATATACCCCACATGAGTATAAATCCACCTTTGATTTATGCTGATACACACCTTGTATGAAGCACTAAATTACAATTACTCCACCACTTGACTAGAATATATTCATTCTGCACATATATTCTTCAGACGAAACCCTGAGAAAAACTACAGGAGTATATTAGGTATATAGTCAAGTATGCAATTTTAAAATATCAGATCTTAAAAAGTAAAAAATTATATTTGAGATGTCTCTGACAATTAAACACAACTATAGTTGATTTTCTGTATTAATGGTAAAATAAGCAAGTCACAAGCATATGCTCTTTGCACTTGGGCTTACTTTTTAAATGATTTGCTGGACCTTATTCCATTCTTTATTGAGTCCATCTTAAGCTAATGCCTTACTTAAGAAACATTTACCCAATGGTCATTTTATCTGCTTATAAGCAGTAATAATAAAATGTATCATCCCTGCACTTAAAAAAAACTCTGGAGACATGCTTATTTTTCCATTTATCTAAAATATTAAAGAGCTTATTTTCCACAAATCAATTAAAACAGAGGTTATCCAAAAGGTGACTGCTACTTTTGGTGATGGTAAGACATCAAACGTTGCCCCCACTACTGACCCAAAAGGCCCTTTCAGCAAGTTGATTCCCCTTGCTGATTCATTTCAAAAACTGCCCCAAAAATATCAGAACATTTTCCATTGGCTTTGTGAAATAATCAGCTCAGGGAAAAGCCATACCAGAACTCAAGAGGAGATGGGGAAGGCTGCACAGCTGTGAGTGAGATTGCCCTTTTCACTGACAGCAAACTGTTAGATCAGCCTGATCCGCTTGTAAAACTGCACTCAAAAATCGAACCAAAATCTCCTTTCTCTACCTTCTGTTGCAAAGAGCTTCAAGCACAGATTCCAAAGGCCCTTAGGAGAGGTTCACTTATTATTTATTATGGAAAATATACACAGAACAATCTCCTGGGGCATTACTCAAGCAAAACAATGCTATCTGCAGTGATACGAAAACAAGGAGAGAGGTTAGAGATTTTTATGTAAATAGTATTCTGAATCCCAATTAGTATCAAGGAGCAGCCTTTAAACGCAAGCGAGCAGAGACTGTGGGGGGAAGCCATGGTACTCAGCTGCACACCAACCCCTCCAGTCTTTTCTAATCAAAACTCAGTAGTTGGGTACAGAAACTGACTTTTATTTCACGTACAAACACCAAGTCCCAGGTCATCCTTCGTTGTACAGGGCTGATTAGAGATGCGACTGGGAGCTGAATATGCCCTGCAGAGCTGCTGGTATTATAGACACAGTGCTCACAGGTACTTTCTGTGTATCCAGCCCCTGCTGCTAACCCCTTGAGGCAGCTATGGCTCTGCTACTCATTTCTTTACCACCAAAAAACACATTCCTGTTGGCGTATTTACTCTCCCAGCAGAATTACTTGAAGTGAAGCAGGTTTTCCATACAAAGAAATAAAATGGGGGCTGTGAGCAGTGAGAATACTCACATCACTGATAAAATTAACATCTCTTCTACAGTTCTTGCAGATTTGACTTACACAGCTGGCCATTAAGACAATTCCACAGTATTAGCTACCCTGCCTTATAACACAACACAGCAAGCACAGAGCTGCAATAGGAGGGCACATTTCACACACCACAGGTACAGCTGCCATTTGCCAGTTCACACAGGGCAGTCGTGGTCTTCCCCTTCCTTAACCCCACAATCTGAATATTCCATGCTCAACTTTGCATGATTCCTTTGGATTCTAGATTTTTTTGAGACAAACTTTTAAAACTGAGAACATGTCCACTCTCAAATGCTACAGCAAATTTTTAAAAACTGCCTGTTCTTTTACTAACTTCTATTAAGGTTGTGATGCATACAGCCATTTACAAATATTTCAACAAGTCAGTTGTGGTTTTCTTCTACAATTCTACTAATATTATACATCTAAAAAGACAGTACTGAAAAGATTTCTAAAATACAGCTGAAACCATTCTGATGGAAACCACATATTTTAAAGGATGTATCACAGAGCATATATTTGTAAGGTAATATTTTCAGCTCTAAAGCAAAGCATATACTGAGTAAGTCTTTTGAAAGCCGCTATGATAAATATTTTAATTATAAACAACAACAAAAAATTTCATCACTCGAATGTCTCACAAAATTTTTACATCAGCTAGATGCAAACTCAACTAAGTGGTATTACAAAAATAGTACTTTTAAATTTTGATGCCAGGAGTAGGTTTTTTTGCTTGGTCTGTCAGAGAACTTCTAAAATATGTTTATACTTAAAAAACAATTGTCAGGCTCAGTATTTCACCTAAATTCTCACCAAAACAAAAAGAAGTTCTTAACAGCAGCAATAAGGAACAGAAAGTAAAAAGAAAAAAAAAATAATAAACACCACTCACTCCCAAATTCAAACATACTAATAGGACAAATCCCCTTAGCTTTAAAAAACTATTGAGCTCCTCAACAGCTTCATTATATTAAATTCTGTCAACAATAAGCAAGTAAATGTTTACAGTGCTTTTTCAAATAATTCTATTGTTTTATTACCTGTTTGGTCAGCACCTGCCTTCTGCAGCATACCCAACTGGTAAACACAGTAGTTCTTCTGCTCTATTCCAGCAGAGCAGTTCATTCCATTACCAAGATACAAAAATAGAAATAAGCAGATAATTCAAAGAGGATTCAGCTACTATCTGCTATTGTAAAAGCATGATCCCAGAACAGACTCTAAGTCTTCATTTCGTAAATGATGACATCACACTATTAAGCAATATTAGTCAGGCACTGCTGGTTTTCACAAAAATCACTCCTAATAGTCACCATTTGGCATATATTTAATGACCAAGAGAGGAAAATTTATCTTTAACTGTAAGAGGAGTGTATTCTATGTTTATGATCCTCATTTGCTCGAACTATCAACAAAACACTGAACTAAGATGAATGTATCTGTTTTGTCTACAAACTTCAATCAGCCTATAGTATTTTCTTTTAACCTGACACAAAGACAATTCTTTTCCTTCTGAAATTTTAACATTTAGAATAAATTATTATTTAAATTGAGAGCTATAAAGAAATGAGAAGCAGAATTGATGAGATATACCTATGGAGATATTAAATTCAGAATGATATCCAACTATAAACTTCAGGGTTGTTGTATAGAATTCCAAGTTAAATAAGGCTAAAAAACCATGGTGCTATGAGACACCATGGGCTTCTGATCGGTTTTCAAGCACATAGGCAGCCATAACAGACTTTATTCTGTAGGCAGCCTTCAATAACCTGTAGCATTACAACATTAACTTGTAATTTGCTGCACACAGGAACAACTTGCTTAACAGAACAGAACTGTCCCTGCTTTCCTCAGCTGCCCATCTTTCTTAACCTGATGCACTGAAAGAAGTGGTTCATGTTACAATCAGGAAGGCTAAGGCAAGTCTTTCCAAGGAAATCCTTTTCTCCCACCACCACCACAAGCTTAATTCCCTAAGGCAGTAAGTTCATCACTCAGTAAGATGGATGAACGTCTCCATCCCCTACCACTGTAGGTAGACAGAAAAAAAACTGCAGGTAAGGAAAAAAACATAAAAGTCATACTCATTCTTGAAAATATACAATCACACAGCAAAGGGCAAAAACTGCATCTGACAGCCAGCAGAATCCAAGACCATAAAGGCTCAAGACTGCACTGTTTTAGCTGAAGGCAAAAAGAAAAAAGAAAGTAAAACTGGATTTTCCGTTACCACCCAGCTGTACTATCTGAAAAAGGAGCATGAACTAATTCTACTTTTTATTAGCACAATATACTGTAGTATTTAGCCACTAACATATAGTAAATTTTTTTTAAAAAAAGAAATCATATAAGCAACCATGTTTTTAATGTTAAAAATTCTCTATAAATATCCATATTCTTACTATACTTTTTAACGTATTATGTTTAGTAAAAATGTGCAATCTTCAAAAGACTAAAAAAGGGAGTACTGTTTTGAGACAAACTCCTAAAAGGAAAGCCTTTCAAAACTTAGGGGATCAGAAAAACAGGGACAGAAAAGATGATACAAAATTCACACCTTGCACTGCAGTCACAGATCTCTGTGTAGCACACTTCTGTCTAGACAACTTAGTGCCTAATCTTATGTACATTACAGTTAAAAAACTTAAACATTTCTCGTCCCAGAAAGAGAAGGAAAGAAAGTCACACAGGCATGCAAAGACAAGAAGAAATCTTGAAATTAGAAATCCTGAAAAATTGCAATGTCACTAACAAATTATAATGCACTAATGATAAAATAGTTTTGAAGCTCAAGACACCATTATCATAGGAACTCTGATAAAAAGACCTTTTATAATCAAATTCGTCAATTTAGCAAAATAATCATGATCTCAAGAAAGACCTCAGCAATCAGTTTTCAACCAGGTTGATGACATGGATACATACAGTAATCAGGATGTACAACATATGCCTCCTCATCTTCATCTATTGTCTGTCCTAATGCAAACAGTCTGACCCGCCTCATCTTCAGCAGCCTTGGAGAGCTTTCACGGGCTGCACTCCCAACATCCGGAACATCTCCAGAAGCACCAGTGGGAACAATTTTTTTCAGGAATTCCATTTTTACATGCCCTCTGTGTTCTCAGCAGTTATGCTCCACTTTACAGAGCGTGGCTCCTACATCCACTTCCTTGAGCACAGAGGTGGACTTCTCCTGGTGATGTCATGTCAAATCTGGGTGGTGCCAACAGCAGCGTCAGCTGCCAGCCAGCTGCTCCAAGGCAGATTCTAAAGACATTTCACTGTGCAGACTGATAAGAAAACCAAACACCACCAAGCCTATATATTAACCAGCGCATGCTAAACTCTGCACGCCAAGCAGACACTATTTAGCACTGCAAAAATTTTAAGCACTAAGAAAACTTACAACACATTTGCAAATTCATATCTGACAGAGTTCAATAGCTCTTCATTTTCACAAAGTGCACACAGAACGTTCATCTGTATTTGAAAGATAACACTTATCATTTGGAAAGTCTAGGCACTTTGCTCATAAAGCTGGTGCATAACATCACCATTCACAGTCTCACATAGTTTTAGCCACTAACTACAAAAAATACTAACTTTTATTACATATTAAGTTCTGTTTTGCAGGGACTCGGGTACTATTTTTACCACTTAAAATATTTGCACCACCTTCCAGAAAACTACAAGTACAGAAATAACCTGTCTCTTGTCCAAACATCCACTTTATCCCTAGGGCTACTTCTCCATACATGCCTGGTTTAGCTGATTATTTTGTTTTTATTTTGGGAAGTTTAAATGTTGTTTTATATTTAGCTTAAACAAGCCAGAAAGATGACTTGCATTTGGAGCACAAAGTTAAAGAACAAAACAAATAAATTAGCATAGAAGAAGAATGTTCCTTAAGGCTTTCTACAACTGGGAATATGTATCATTGTTTGATTTAAAGTATTCTTTTATTTACTAGACTTAGAGTGGAAATACAGAGATACAATACTAGGCGATATTCCTACCTCATTTACCACCAAAGACTTGACACACTGCTCAGCAGAAATACACAAAATACTCGCTCCAAATGTCTCAGGGGCAGCCTGCATGATCCTGTTATTTTTATGAAGGCAGCACAGTGTCCAAGACATTGCTGAATGCATGCAACACAATTACCCAAACTACACATGAAGCATAGCACACTTCTATACATTCCCTGGAAGAAAGTATTTAATCTGAAATTCACTACTGTTTAGCTCTTAAAAAGAAAAAAAAGTCTATGAAAGGTATGCTGCATAACATGTCTTAGGTCTCAGAGTTCCAGTTAAATGCTCACAAGGGGCCGCTCAACTGGATTAAGTTGTCAGTCCTACTCAACTGCCACGTCCGTGGTTCAGAATGCCACAACTTGAAAAAGTTGGTACAAGTTCATTAAAGCTGCCACCTAAGACATTTTTCAAGTTCTGTATAGACTGAAAATGTCTTTTCTATTCAATCCTTCATTAAAATCCCCAGATATTCAAGTCAGTCTAAATTCCCCTTGTAAATGAATACAAACATCTACACTAATTTTTCCTTATAAATGAACACAAAATTCTGACTTTATCATAAAAGACATATTGCAAGAATACTACTTCCTGCAGGAAGATCAAGCAGAAAATTCTCCCTATAATGATTTTGTTCACAGTATTTTTTCCACAATACAAAAAAAAAAATTACAGAGAAGTGAGTTTATGCATTTTCATAACAAATAATAGATACCACAAAGACAATTTGTGATTACAAAAGCTCATGAGTCATTACAAGCTCAAGCCATCATTTATTCACAACAGCATTATTTTCTACAGAATTTCTTTTTTTGCCCTTGAAATCTTGCCACAAACCTACTTTGCAGTTCCTAGCATTTGGGAACAAGAGAGAAGTTCAGATGCCTCCGTGACACTGAGAATGCTTCCAACCATCCACCTGCCAAACAGCAGTTTGCAGATGGGGCAACCAGGTATTTCACTTTGTACCTACCTTAAACACCCTCTGAAAGGCTCAAACTATGATATCAAAGTGTTCTCAACCACACTATGGAGGTTTTATTATGAGTGTGGACACAGGGTGGAGTCGACATGTGAAGTACCTAGTGCATCACTTACATTAAGTGCACAAGGTGTGACGTTTTACACAACATATGGCATACGTGAGTTAGTCATGAATTTAAAAAACAATTAGGTGTTGAAACTATACTTTTTTAAAATGAGAAAGCAACAGTCTTTCAAGTAATAGGACACACAAAACACAAGCAAGTAATAAAAACCACCCTCCATACACACGATCATATTTCAAGATTAAACCTGATAAACTAATAAAGCTTATACAAAACAGATGTATCAAAAAGCTTTTGACTGATTTTTTCCTTCAGGGTGGCTTTTGACTCTTAAGAAAAGAGCCTCAAGAAGTTTTCTACAGAAGACAGTTGGGGATACATATGTGTATGTTTATATATTTAAATGGATGGATGGAGGTTAAATTTAGGACTTCCATACTTGATTTACATTCTATGAAAACAGTATTTTATAAAAAATGAAGGCAAGACACAAGGCTTATGTTTTTGCCTTGGTATGTCATTTCACATACACTCCTCCCTCACATTTGTCCTTACCATCTACTTAAACAGTACAATGTACAATTGTGGGTTCTATACAACCCGAGCAAGTTTTACAGATTATCTGCCAGTGTAAAACATATCAGAAGTCTTACAACTGTTATACCTAAATTCATCTTTAAACAAAAGATGAATAAATTTTAACACTTTCTTATTCTGGAATCTCTAAATAAAAAAAAATAGAAGACTTGTCTTGATAAAACTGTTATTTGCATTACAGCAAGTAGCTAGAACTGTTGTTTGCATTACAGCAAGTTCTTTGATGTCTTTTCATGTATATTCCACTTGTTACACTCAAAGGAGGACACTGATTTTTCACTGAAGTGCCTGCTGAAGTCATTCAGGCTTCCCCTGCCACTGTTCTTGATGTTTGTATCCCTAGCTGTGCAAGATGATGTCTGAGCTCTGCACCTCTCACTAACAGGAATCCACATTAGCAAAACTTTGCATCAGAAGGGATTACAAACAGATCATGAAACATGCACAGCAGTGGGAAACCCAGTGAATGATCACAGTGTAGCAGCACTTCTCAGAGCACTGTCTCCTTGGATTAGACCTTTCAGGACACAAATAGCCAAGCTGTTTGGCAGAGGTGCATACAAGGCCATGCACATGGGAATTCCATTGTGGCAGATGAACCTGCTGATGGAGGAACATCCCAAGAATGAGGGATACAGAAAAAACAAAACACGGTCAATGAAAGATCCATGTGAGAGACGACTGCTTGCAAGTGGCTTGAATTCACACATGCAGAGAATTCCTAGAATTAGCAAAAATAATAGTAAAAGGCAATTATAAACCAGACAAGATACCGGGAAGTATAATTCCGGAAGACCGCTTAGAGGCCCTATAGCCTACCACAAACAACACATCATTTGACAGGTCTCTTCCCGAGCAAGCGTGCATTGCAAACGTGAAGCTTTGTAACACGAAATGTTTCCAGAACTACCCCAGTGTGCCAGAGAAACGCCAGCCCTACCTGCTGTGAGAGAGGGGGCAAAGGTTTATTTTATATTCAACGCGTAGGACGGCGAGAGAGACCCCGGGGTGCTGAGGGCGGAGGAGCGCGGTGCCGCCGGTGCCAGGGGGATCACGCAAGGCGCGGAGAGGGAAACGCGCGGCTCTCCCGGGGAGCCCCGCGCCCTCCGAGGGATTTGCCCGCAGCGCCCCCCCGCGGCGTGAGGCCGCTCCCGCTCCCGAACTGCCGGCCCGGCGCACGGCCCTCAGCAGCGGGCTGGCTTTAACCCGGGCGCGCCTGTCGGTGCCGCACACACCGCCCTGGCACAGGAGAACGGGCCCCCGCAGAACGCTGGGAATAAGTGTTCCAAAATACAGCCACGTTAAGGAAACTCCCCTGTCCGGCCATCCGGGAGCCACTCTGGCACCGCGTGGGCTGGGACTGAGGCCCCTCCGCAGCTACACACCCCACGCTCAGTCAAACGAGGTTTCCCTGCACGCCCCATCTCAGGGTTTCCACAGACGCCCAGATCCTTAAAATAATTTAATCATGGTGCCATAATTTAATCACAAAATAACAGCTGCAGCTGGTATCTCTGAGGAGGGACCCTGAGCAAAGGAACCCCTGGGCCTTTATACCCTCAGTCTAGGCACAGGGATGTCTGGGGTCTTCCAGCTGAGTCCTTGGTTCCTGCCGTGTCTCTGAGTGTCCCCTGGCTGGCACTACAGGTCCCCGTGCCCTTCACTGTGCAAAGGGTCAGCAACTCATGGCCTGTTGCCTTGGGCTCCACAGAGCTCAGCCTGGATCTGCACGCTTGAGCCACACGCAAGGAATGGATTCCTCAACAGCCATGCCGGCGATATGGCCATTGGTACAACCATGCTCAAGGCATTCCTGTGCCAGCAAAGTGGAAATTCACACTTCAGACCTCGGTGGTTTAAAGGTCTTTTCCAACCTAAATGACTCTCCTCTTTAGGTAAACACTGCTATGGGGTGGGCACATCTATTGGCACACAGACCCTGTGCTTTCTCCCAGCTTCTCAGCAACAGGACAACATTCACTGGACACAACAACATACCAAAAAAAACCCTCAAAAAACCACCAACATTCCCCTGCAAAAAAATCCAACACCCCACCAAAACAAAAACCTAAAGCAAAACTATTATTCCTTCTGGGACACTGGTACTGGAGGCATCACCAAAGGAGTTTCAACAGAAAAGACCCAGCAGTATAGAAAGGGTGCAAGTTTTGCCTTTTGAAAGAATGAGCGGGCCAGGTGATGCAAAGTGGTCTCTCTCTGTTTGCAACTCTTCAAGAAACATTAATATTCCTTGAGATTAAAGGTGTTAACTATGCATCCCATACTGAACATGGCACATAAGACACACTGAACACAGCATTAGTGTGCACGGAATAAACAACTATTTTCGCCAATTTCCTCATTTCAACCTGACATCACTGTTTCATGTGGAAACGAAATCTGCTAAGGAAATAGAGCAACTACAAGAACACCTAGATATTTAAGAGAAAAACCCAAGTACAAGAAGTTTCTTCTTGATGCTTAGAAGACAAATTTGTAAGAATATTTGTAAAAGTTTATCTTATCCCAGTGAAAACAATCTACTCTTAAAAAAAAAAAAAAAAGAAGTCAAGATACGAGCTACACAACTGAAAGGAGAATAAAGCAGTAGCTAGAAATTGAACAGTCCAGCCTGTAGGTATAAATTAACACACCAGCATTAAACTCATGGTATTGGACATCCATTTTATACCTGCTAGGCAAATAGCAGGACACTCAATTTCACCCAAAAGCCTGCATGGGTAGGGAAGACAAACCCTGTTTCTTCCTCTGTGCTGCATTTTTTTTTAATGGCAAACCTTTTTCCTTTAGAACTACAACTGTCATATAACTCCCTTTCTTTCTTTTGGATTCAGAAATTTGAACAAAGAACATAGCCTAGAAAAACACAGGCATAAGGAGAAAACAGTGTATTTGTCATATTGTGGAGACATCTCATCTTTAAGCAGTTTGCACTAACCATTTGTAAGGATCTAACATATTTAAAGGAACCAACTTTCCATGTCTATTTCAAACTTTTAAAACATACTTAAGAGGCCATCCTTCATGTAACTTACACTTAACTTTACAGTTAATTCCTAAGTTACTTGACATTAATGGTTTCCTTGGTTCAGTTCAACTAATGTAATTTCACAGAAAAAACCCAACCAGGAATAAATCAATGTAAAATTTTGCAATAAACTCTCTCTATATCAGTGCAAACTTGTTGTTGCTATTATTTTGCATACAAAATACTTTAAAATTAAGCCATTAAACTTTTCTATAGTTTTGGTTTACTGCTTTTTTAATGTAAAAATGTAAGTAGTTTCAGTTACCCCCATGCTTTTCTTAGACACACCTAGCGATTTCCTGAGAAATGAAAGAACCAAACAACTGCCAGTTCCTGGTGAAGTTTCACTTTTCTCTCAATCACTTAGGCTGTATTTATTTGCTTTATATCAGGGGTTGACGATCCTTTTGGAGCAAGCTGTGGGGCTTTTTCTTTGGAAGGCTGCAAATTTCTGATTTGAGGGGGGTTTCAGAGTCAGCTTTGATTATCTAGCATTAGTATGAAAAAAACAGAAATAGCTGTCTAAATATATCCATCAGCAGTTGAACATAAAACTGTTACATTCACTGACTGAATACAGCATTATTCTGTTTAATAAAAAAAGCCCCCAAATTTTTACCATTTATGTATTCATTTTTAACTGTTCTTATCTTGAGGTCACATGCAAGAATACAATGCTTTCCTGAACTCATTAGGAGTTCCTGAGAAGATCAAGGTATTGTCTATCCCACAGCTTCTACAATTCTCAGTCAGGATAAGGATCTGGGCTTCCTGTTGCTAACCTCTCGCTTGTTCCAAGTACTGACATGTTGCACAAGATCTCCCAAACCTATGAATTTCTCCCACTGGCAGAATTTTCTTCAAATAAGAACCTGCAGCAGTACATAACCTGAACCATACCCATTTCCATGCAGGTAGAAACAGCAAGAGAAGATCGTTACACAATGCCATAACAATAGAAGTGGCCAGATTTTTTTTTCTTACAAAATAATCAAAGTGAATGATGACAGTCTTGATGTTGATATCTCTACATAAAGGACATTAAAATAAGCAAGATTTTAAAACCAAAGGTTCATTGCCAGGACAACAATGGCAACACTACTGTGAAATTAGATCTCTAAGGAACTGAGACCTGAAAACTTTTACCAAAAGCTTTTAAGTGCTTTACAGAAAAACAAGAGTTGCCAATTGTTAATGCATACAACAGCCAGAACACAGACATAAATAATAACCAGAGACAAAGCACACATATATATTTACAGAATTACTCAAGAACAGTGGGTCAACATGTATTTCTTAAACAAATATTTGGGCTATTTAGTTGATTTTTACAGCCACTGCCAGAGTTTCTCTAGCACAACATGAAAATACACATCTGTAGAAGAATTTCCTCATGTTTGAATGGCCGATTTTTAAAATCGTGTCCAAAGCATAAAAGTCAAATGACAAGGGGATCTATACTCCAGTGTTCAAAATTACCTTCATTCCATTCCCAAAACTGCATACAACACACTTATCTTGCTTCCCTTACCAAGCCTAACCTAACTATAGTTTATTTCTTAAAATTTTACACAAGGCAGGTATGTTTAAAATGCTGAACTGTGAAAACTAACATTACCCTTTTTTTCCACTTTGACTTCTTTCCATAGCTTCTATTATTAAAAAAAAAAAAAAGAAAAAAAAAAAAAGCATGCTTAGTGAGTTCACAGGATAGCGAAAGACAGGAAAATTCCCTTCCAAAATTTTTCGAAGACTGGAATTACTTCCTCCTTAAGGAAATGTAAATGGGGTGTGTGATGACTTTCATTTTGTCCATACTAGGATTAGCTTTCATCACTCACACAGAAGAGCCAATGAAATGTGGTTAAAATTAAGAATAGGAACTAAGTACACCTGAAAGAGAGAAGGGTCCTTTCCTCACACAACCTTGTTATTCCTTCCTTAACTCTACTGTATAATTTAGACTGAATCCTTATATTCTTTAACAAGTGTCTCAAATCAAAGGAACAGTTCTGCAGCAGAAGTGAGGCTTGCTGCCCTTCATTATGCATTTCTGAGCCAGAGCATAGGTGAGGAGGAGCTAAGCATAGCAGAGACAAGAACTTCATGACCAGTGGTGCACTGTACATGGAAATTGCCTGGCGCAAAGCAAGGCCAAGTATTAAGCCCTGATGGGCAGAGGCACAAGGGAGGGGAACTCAAGAGTTTCCACAGGAAAGCTCTGTAGCTACATAGGAGATATCAGAAGTAGCTGCATCACTTGTGCTTTACCCAAACCTCTAAAAAAAAGCCCATCATTGTCTTATCTTTGATGTGCTTGTTTTGTTTAAAGACATACAGTGTTTTCATTAGCTACTAACCAAGGAAAAAACGTTTTCTAGTTCCCTAAAGATTTCTGCTTTCCATTCCATTATATTTCATAGACTCAAACTGTAATACAGAGTCTTTACTGTAACTTGTGCAGTTACCCTACACCTTAATGTAGAAGTCACTGTTACTTTTAAATTAAGCATCTCTCCAAGTGAATTGCTTTCAAGCAAACAGTTGCTGGCTGCAAATGGAGAGCAGCAGCATCTCCGCAATATATAGCAACTGTCTGACCAAAAAAAGCAATAAAAATAAGAGTTAAAGATAGCTGTATGTATATATATATCTGTGTATGTGTATATATATATATATATACACACTTTAAAAGGGTAATTTTAAGTAAGAGCAAAATTAGTTCGCATACAGAGTTCTTCTCCACCATCTTCCTACTGATGCATAATGAGACTGCTCACAGAAATTCCAGGTCCAGCCCCTTTGAAGGCCAAATGTATTTCATTTTAGGTGTTAAAAAACACCTAAAGGTAGTGCCTTGTATATTATGCTCAATATGCAAGCAAATTACATTTTAAAGAATGTGGTTAACAGAAAAATCAAACTAAAATTTATCATTCATTATCAAGATACATAGCTGTTTCTCAAGCCAGAAAATAAGTTCAAAAAGAAAAAGCTTTACAAAATGTTGAAAACAGAAAATTTATGAATGTTGAATGCTGCCTAAAAAGGAAATGCAAACAAACAAAAACAAAGCACTAAGTCCCCAGAATCCTTGGGAAGGTAAACCCTACCACACAGGTTTCAACAGTTTTTTCCCCCCTCTATTCTGACAGACACTTTCTGACTTCTTGGATTAAGCAGCTCTCTGTGTCCCTATTAGCATTTCCATCTTATGGGGTTTGTTTGGTAGATGTGCCTCAGCTGTTCCACATTATTTGAACAACATGAGGCATCCAGTGTGAGGCATTCTGCAAGTCATTTGTCACTACAATTAGGTATGGTCTACAAAACTCTTCAGCAGAAACATACCTCTCTAGTCAGGCATCAGAGTGAGAACTAATGTTCAAATGAAGCAGAAGGCAGGGGGGAAGGCCCACAAAAAGCCTTACTAAAAGTCAGTGAGGCCCACTGAGTTATATCTTAATAGAACTTTGTGATAAAAAAAGAACTTAAATTGTCTGTTTATTTTTCCAATATCCACTTTAGAATTTATATAGTCACAACTAATGAAATTGCTGAGCAGGGTAGTGAGCAACAAGTACTGCTTTAATCCTAAAAGATTATTTAAGGAGAAGAAAAAAGAAAAGAAAGAATAAGAAAAAAATAATTAAAAAAATAAAATACATTTGAAAAACCATCACACTTTTCTCTTCATTATGGTCCTTTATTAATTATGCTGGAAAAGAAATCAACCAAACTTAGGTGCTACACTTGCAAAAATGCTTGTCAACACACACATTAATTATTTTGAATACTGTTCAGAAATTGCATTTACAGAAATAGGCTGGCAAATAACTGGTGCTCCAGACAATTTTACAGAACTCATGTGAGCTTTTCAAGACTGACTGGAAAAAGTCCTGAGCAACAAGGTTGATCAGGGAACTGATTCCAGGGAGTAAATTAGTAACACTAGAGAAGAATAGCAACTGGCACATTTTTCCATCTATATTATTTTTCCATATCACACGTTTTTTAAAGGAAAGCACTTGAGATAAAACTCTCTCTGCATTCTCCAGCAGGAAAATAGACTCTGAAAGACAACTTTTCACTAAAGTGAAAACAAAAAAAAAAAAACACCAAACACAACATGTTTATTGCCTATACAAAACACAGTAGGTCTTTAATACAGAAGAAAATAGATACAAAAGCTGTAGACCCAGTGCTAACAATATTTGTCTTAAATCTACTACCTGAGTGCTTTTAAAACATCTATCAGCAAGTACAAAAAGCACAGTAATTACTGAAAAGTATTCCAAAAACTAGATCAGCACTGGACACCCTGGTTCCCAATAAGGAAAAACTACACAATTTCAACTTGAACATTTGATGTTTGTAATTGGAGCACATTTTCTATATAAACATATAGAAATGTAAAAGCATACATAAGCACTAAAAACTTTTAAATTTATATAAAACTAAAGTTGTCCTAAGCATGATAAGCATTCACAGAAGAAAAACTTACAGTAAAACATTATACTAATGTTCTCAAACCATCTGCCACCATTTTTCTGTTTCATTTAAAAGACTGATTAGGGGTTCCTACTCTAATGTTCAAAGATGTACTTGTCTTCCTTGAGCAACAGCAAGATATGGTGTTTACGGGTAAACTTCTCCGGTTATTATACTTTGAGAGAAAGAATACATCAGTACAAAAATAATTATGGTATAAAATTCTAACAAAGGACAGTTAAGCACGTCAGCATGTTATATAACTAGAAATGAAAAACAGTAACAGAAGCAAACATGGGTACATGATATACTGGAGTGTTTCAATGGCAGATCTTATCATGCATACAAATTCTACTTTTTTGCATACTTCTTCTGCAGAGAATATACATAACAATACAAAATAACGGAAAGTGAGAGCTCTGAGGAAATATTATAGAACATATAATATTCTAATTATTATTGACAACTAGTTAATAATAGAACATAGTATTCTATTACATTCTATAAAGAACTATAGAATATATAAATAATAAAATTATCTTGAATACAAAAGTCCACATAGCAAATAGTATATCAACAACAGCACTTCAATATTTTTGTCCTGTCACACCAATGTACCCTCTGTTCTCAAACGCCAAAAGAAAGGATGGTCTATCAGTTTGACTACTTGATTATCGAAAAGCCGTGTGTTATATTACTTTTGAAGGACACTACTTTAGATGTTGGTTGGATCTATCCACACTCATTTCAGCTCAGAAGTGCTTTAGAGACAATAGTTGCCCTGTACTTGATATCACTGCATATCTATTTCCTACTGCTAAAACCCTTCCATGAAAAGCAGCAAAGGAAAGAGCATCTGTACGAGGCACTGCCTGAGGAATGAGAACACTGAGAAAGGAACCAGAGGGCCCTTCCCAGCCAAAGCTTCCCGCGACTCCATGACTGCCCCTGCCAGTGAACTGCAGTACCCGGCTACACCCACAAGGGGGCAGAGCGCAGCCGCCCGCCCGCACATGCCAAAGGAGGGAGGGCTCTGTTCCTACCAACTCCGATTTGCACGGAGCACCGGCGTTCGTGAAAGAAAACCTGAGATAACTGCTGAACATACAGATATTACACAAAAGAAATACTAAATGTACAATTCCGGAATTACTAAATGCACAGAAAGCATATCTGAGCACAGAAGTCCCCAGGACGCAGGTGACTGCAAGGCTATTTGTCCTGTTCTTGACCTCTTCCTTAGACATTCACCGTTGGCCATGATCAATTACTGCACTGTATTAAATCAAATGCTCTTATTGGATTTAACACCGTACAGACAGTCTTCTAGACAAACAACTGATATCTGAAGTAGCAGCTCAAGGTGTGCTAGCAGTACAATACGGACAAGCAAAACCAGAAAAAGATTCATGAAAATCTATTTAGGACAGTACTGCAAGAACAACCTTACCACTTAGAAGCCATTGTTAACCACTGATGAGAGCTGTTAGCATATCACACTTATGGATGGATCCATCAAGACATTTTCCCCAGAGTCCAACGTTGTGCTTCGGTTTGTAAGAGTAGACAAAGATGTAAACAGCTTTGAGACGGCTGGTATGTAGCCAAAAACTGGAGAAAGATCTCCAAACACAGTACAGACAAATGAAGTACAGAACTCTGAAAAAGAAATGAGATAAAACAATCAAACCTTAAACACTTAAGAGAAGTCAACAATTTCCCAATGGTTTAGAATTCTGAATTTATCACTGAAAAGCTAAAAACTATAAAAACCTGTTTGTTACATTTGTCTTCAAAACTCTGTTCTGCTCAGAAGCTAATGAATCTTAATGATTTTTCCCCATGAAAGAGAAAAATTAAAACTGACACCAAAATAACATCTGGTTTCCCAAACTCAGCATATTCAGCATGCATCCATTCCTTATGAAGGGTTTTAATTGCTCTTTAGTTACAAACATATTTTTATTAATCATATATAACCACTCTAAAATACAAGTAATTTGGAATCAATTTTTTCATATTAGACCTTTTATTAACTTTTGCTCTGGTTTTTGGGGTTTTTTTTCATCTGCTCAGTTAGCAGGAGGATGTGGTCAGAAAAAGAAACACATAATACTTCAGCTGGGTATTCCTAACAAAGTCTTGAGAACTTCTGGAGATTCCTTCACAACAGAAGTTTGTATGCAACTGACATACTTGTCACAGCTTGCCTAAGCAGCAGTTCCTTTTTGTTCTTCTATAGTGCCAAACTACAGTAAAAGAAAGCACTTTAGTATTTTTAACTTCACCCTGAAGGCAGATCAAGCACTTTCAACTGCTTTTAACAACTCAAGTCTCATCATGCAGTAGCAGTCCACCACTCCGGAACATCTAGTTTATCTGGGGAATTTTTCCTTCTTTTTCAAATTCATAGCTTGAAAAATTCCAGGTATGTAAAAATCCCTGTACATCCAACATGATTTTCAGTGCTCTGATGCAGCACAAATGTAGTAGTTTCCTTTAAGGATATGTGAATTATTCAATCATCATCATCAATTTTTTTATGTACAATTTGTTCCACTTCTTAATTAGTGTTTCCAAAAATACAAAAGAGAGACCCACATAAGTGCAATCTAAAAGAAAAAAGCCACATCCTGAAGATTTTAAGATGTAAAAGAAAGCTTAAAACTGGGACTGTGAGACAAGCAAGAAAATTAGATAAACTTTTGCAAATAGGAGGCAACCTCATGTTTATACATAAATTGGGAACATATTATGTAATTCCTTGGAAAAACAAGTCAAGTTTTTTAAAGACTTGACCAATTACAAAGCTAAGCATTTAAAGACAGATAAAATTCTGACTGTGAATTTCACCCGTTAAATTTTGCAGTTCTTTAATAAAGCTGTCAACTGTTCTCCTAGTTCATGTATTTGACAGTGCAGTGCATCAAATCTGCATCATTTTTACCTCTTCAGGCAAATAGAGCAAGTTAATATTGCTTTCTGCAATACCTTTCATCCTACCTACATCAATAAACTGCAATATTCACTTTTTTCTTCTTTTTGCTCCTTTTTTTAATTAAAGGTAAGCAATAGTTTAAATCAGTTAATGCCAAACCTTACATTCACCCCACTTGGAAAGAGAGAGGGTCAGCTGTCCTTTAACTCCTCCCCAAATACAATCACTGCAAACAGCACTTTAAACACAATCAAACCCATGCCATATTTTCCTCCACAAAATTGACAGAGTACATAGACAGAAATCCACCCTGGTGTATGCTGACATTTTAGCTCACTACCTCAAGCAAAGCATACGTTCACAGGTACACAATCCATTCTGCTTATAGGCTTCCCTGCTTGCTGCCTTCAGAGCAAATACACAGAAACACATCTTCCTTCTTTACCATACCAGTTTCAAACTCCCCTTCCCACCACAGCACCACCCAATAGCCCAGCTGCTCAAGGAAGGAAATAAAGTTAAGCTGGAAACTGACTTGACTGTCCGAGCTTCAGGAAGGTACTGTCAGTTCAGCTGGCAGGTTGTTTGGAAAGAGCCCAGAAAGGGGGAAGCCCAAGAAAATTCATGTAAGGTACTCAAGTTTTTTGGTACACACTCGGCAAAAATGTATTTTATATTGTAGCTGCTGCCCAGAACTGCAAGTACCATTACAGTTGGATTTGAATACAACCTGAGGTATTCTACAGAATCAATCTGATCAGATTAACTCCAACTACAGGAAAAATAAAGTATCAGTAAAGGTAGCAAGAAGGTCAAAAGTCTCCAACAGATGCCAGTGAAGCTTACAATAGCTACAGCATATTGCTGGTTCATTGGGCTTCATTTCCTAACCGCAGCTGACAAGTTAAAATGTAACTATACTTTATCAGATTTGAAGTCAAAGGTATCACACAGGCGCAGTTTCAGTGTTTGGGGTTCACCCCTACAGAAGATTTATGAGAAGTTGAGAAGCAGAACATGAAAAAAAGAAACATAATAAAGTTGAAAATACAAGAGATTTGCTATCATAAAGTCCAAAAAATAGTTCAAAGAAAACTTATGCTACCTCTAAGTTTGCGCATCTAAAAGAATTCAGAACTCCTCTTAATAACCTGAATTGGAAAACACAACTAAAAAATCCAGCCAACCTGATCATGTAACAGCACACGTAACTTCTCATTACCTAAACTTTTCTTTTGGAGGTGGATATTTTCAAGCCATTGTATTATATTCAGAGTAGCTGCTATGATGTTGGCTACCATGCAAGATGGAACTCAACTTTAGCTTTTGAGCAGCAATTAAGATACTCCAATTCAGCACACGTTGCTAAGTGTAGGAGAGGTGGTACAGCAGATCACTTCCAAAAACTTCAGGGATAGGGATTAATACTAATGTTGCTGGAAAACAAAGTATCAGCACCTTCGTTTAAGAAAATACATACAACACACTAAATTAGAGCCTTCTTTATAATTACTGGCCCAAAAGATTTAATAAGATGATACTTCAAAAGAAAAAGAAATACTAATAGTTTTAACCAACTGCTAGAAGTGGTGTTTCTATACTACATACCCATACCAGGCTTCAACACTCTGTTTTTACACAGGTAGAATAAAGGCAGAGATGAACTATATCAGTTTTTAAAACATCATTTGAAAAATTACAAAAAGAAGTTTGAAGTTTAGGGGCAAACACACAATGGCACTATGGTCACCCAAACCTGTGGCTGCCTGTAACTTCAGCATTTCCTAGAGCTAAGTAACTGCTGTCACAAGCAATCCTAAGATAACACACCACCCCTTGTGAGCTCTGATTCTCTTGTCAACTTACACCACCTCTCAGACAGGGTAGAAGAAAGAAAGCAACATTGTTAACTGTAAACTAGATTTATTATACAACATATTGACTACATACAAGACTTCCCTGTTACAGACCAATTACGCATTTTTTCCACTACAGCACTGGGAAATGATACCAGAAGGCTGAAAGATTTCCAGTGGCTGACCAGTCGTCTTGTTCTCCCAGCCTTTTCCTCAACAACAGCACGCACTACTAGACTATGCTGAGCTTATAGCCTGCTGTCCTCCCAAGTGATACTGGTGACTGACATAAAAAATAGCAAAAAGAAGAGCTTGAGAGCACCTGAATATTACAGAAGCCACTTTTAAGCTAACTACCTCATAAAATTGAATGTCATAGGAATAAGAAGGGGAAAGAAGTTTCCCAGGCTCCTTATACTCAAATCTACTCCATTTCCTTACTGAAGTTTAGCACACTGTGTATCAACAGAAGATTTTTAGTAACAACTTGGTTCTTTTGCATCCTGTAAAAGTTTTAAGTATATTAATAGTGTATAACAATAATCAACACCACAAACTAAAAATGGTACATGATGAACTGAGTGTTACTAAATGCTGTCAAGAACACAGTAGTCATGCAACACTCTCCCAAT
Organism: Eopsaltria australis; assembly: GCA_034509425.1. Taxonomy (NCBI): domain Eukaryota; kingdom Metazoa; phylum Chordata; class Aves; order Passeriformes; family Petroicidae; genus Eopsaltria; species Eopsaltria australis. The sequence goes on along the minus strand of JAVTVJ010000253.1, from coordinate 711,219 downwards.
TCCACCAATCATCTCCTTACTGAAAACCAGCTTTTTTTTCCACTCCACAATCCACACAACCAGCAAGGCTGGGTGGCTGCTGATCAATTAACTGTGAGGAACCACAAAAGTTGTAAACTGGAAAGACACAGTGTCGCTAACACAAAAACCAAGCCCGGGGAGCTTGGGTAAGGAGAACTTCACCAAATACAAATATTGCTACTGGAAGATGCATAGATCACTGGCATACAATTAATGTAGGTTCAGCTTTTACATAACTGAGATAACACAAGGCATATCAAGATCACGTAAAAGGATTCATGGGAAAAGAAGAAAAAACTGCATATCTCAGTCATAACTGAACTTTGGAATATAGCCAACCACCTGCACCTGAGAACTACATGTGTTTTACTGGTTCAACACTTTCTTGTTCCAAGAATTACAAATAGCCCTCCGTTTACAAACTGGCAAAGTTCAATTGAAAATACTCCCATTTGTAGTGAAGAAGGATTTGCAAGATAAATTTGAGGGCTTCGTACTAAATGTGTAATAATTTGACCACGATAACTCAAATTTCAAAATGGGTTATTTGAATTCTCTTTTCCTTATTTAGCATGAAAAGAAACTAAGTAAGTGAATCTCAAATCATATCCACTGAGCCAGAGCCACAAACCCTGCCTGTTCTTTGAATCTTTACCATAACTTTTTATCTTTTGGTATCTCATTTCAAAGTATTAAGAGTATGCCAAAACTCAGACTGTGTTTTTACCACAACAGAATGGATATTTCTAGACCTAAGACCTTTTCAGTTCCTCAGATTATTCACTTTAGAAAAATTACTAGTGCCACAAGACAAGGAACCCACTGCCTTCAGAAACCAGTGATGCAGTTGTACCTTCCCATGGTGCTAATGCCTTCTGATTGCTCCTTTAGCCGTGCTATTTTCTGATTGTTCATTTAGAGTAGTGTTTCCCCAGATACAGTACAGAACCAAATATTTTGAGTCCCTCAGAAAGTGACCTTAGCTATCTTCTATTAAACCAACTATTAATTCAGACTAGCAATCTGAGAGATTAATTCGGACTAGCAACCTGCTGCTTTTCAAGAAACTGCAAAATAAGAGTGTTCAACCTGCAAGTGATCTGCAGATGGCCAAGAAATTACAGTTCTTTCCTCTTAGCATGAGAGGTTGTAAGCAATTCAGATGTTTAGACTACATTAAAGAAATGTTGCTTCCACCAGGAAAGCAGTTAAAACTAAGTCTGTGTAGTGTTTAAAAATTTGCACTGGAACACAAGTATTTCCAAGAGAAGAAATTAATAAGACCCCAGCTTGCCTAAGCTTATGTTCCCTAGAATTTATCATCACCTGTGCCTTCTTATTTCATGTGTGCTAAGAAGGGAAAGACCCTTATCAAGAGCAACAACGATCATCTTTTCCTCAGATGCATTGCTGCCTGTAACAGTAAAACACAACAGTGTGTCTGGAGTGTTTGCATTCATCTGAACACCACTGCTCACTATCATCTATATTAACAAAGTTTCAGCCACAGGAAAAGTGACCTCTGCACCACCACCACTATAGCAACAACTGAGAAAATGCAAAAAACACTAAATAGCTTTAGAAACTAAACTCATTTTTTTCCTTTTTACAAAATAAATTGCAAGCACAGCTAAACTAAAAATGAGCCTGAAACTAAATCAATTAGATCCAAAGAACAGGACCTTGTATCACACCTTCAAACTCCTTTTGGCAATCTCCTATTTTTGAAAGTATCTCAAACAAAAACCAACAATCCCTTTTTATTCAATCAGCTTTTGGAGATCAGCATCTAGCAGGGTTCAAGCACTTGAAATTAATGAATTATAAAAAAAACAATATATTATGTGGAACATTTCTTCCCATAACAGACTGTTAAGGCTCAAAACACATTCTTTTTTTAAAAAAGTGCCAAAAAACTATAAAATACTGGCCAATTTTGTTACTGTATCTATACAAAGAAAAATGTGGCAATTCTTCTTAGTTATGATATAACATTAGGAGAAACCAATATGAACTTTATGTACATTCAGTACCAAGGTCTATATGAATTAAATAAATAAATAACACCTCCCCACTGCCCCACCCACACCAAAAAAAAGCCTCAACACTTTACTCCCGTGAGCAAAGCAGGAAGCTGCTTTCCCCACTTCCTCCCCTCAAAACATCTTCAATAGAGGTTCAACTCAGGTCCTATATATAAAACACTAGTAGCTCTTCAAATATGCTGACAAGACAACGATGAAGTAGAACATCAATAATGTATAATATAGCAAGTATAACATCAGTTAGCAGATTTCTTAGGTACTCAAGCACATGCAGAAAAACATTTCAATTGATATATCCTAATCTAGTGCAATTATCTCAGGCCTCTGGCAATAGTATACAAATACTGCATAAAAAGCAGTAGTGCTTACTGCTTTTGAACTACAATGATTAGAATGGGGACTGCTGTACCTACAGACCATCTCAACCCATTCTTTTTTCTTAAACTGAAAAGTTCATAGTCTGTATTTACACAGGGTGAGATACGACCTTGCTGTTTCACTTTAAAAAAAGCTCAAATGAGGCCAGTCCGCGTTCTCCAGCATAACAATAACATAAATATTAAAGTAGCTGAATTATTCTTCTTCTTTCTAGGCACAAAACGTTATGAAAGCCCTAGTGATATTTCTCTCTCCTCTGCATTCTAGTCTTCCCATAATAATCACACAGTAGTTTTCAAACTGCCACCTGCTAAATTCAGAATGTCTTATCTCCCTAACATATGCCGGTTCTTAAACTTGGAACATTTGTATCACTGAACTAGAGTCACAAAGATTTTATGCCTTTAAACTACATAAATTATATGTAAATTTTATATACTAGATATGGTTTGAAAGGAACATTCAATAAAAGCTACTATCAAATTACAGAGACTAGGACATACTTGAAAATGAAACTATTCTTAATTTAAAAAGGCAAGACAAAAGAACAGTAACTTTCACTATAACATGGAATACACTATGCAGTACCTTCTTTAGATATCCTCTTATGAGATACAAGGTTGAGCTTCAAACTGGATCAAATCAGTTGCACACAATTTACCTCAGCACCACAAAAAATACAAGTATCTGTGCCTAACAGATGGTTTGTTTAGAGATTTTGAATTACAGACTATAATATAATAGCCTGATCATGACTTACAGGAAGAGAAGTGTTCATAAATGCTTTTAAATAGAGTTCATTTTTCCCCTAATACAGCAAAGGCCCAAAACTATACAAAAAGTGTTAAAGAAATGTGTAGGTAAAAACTCTCAGTTTCCTGCACCAAAAGCTTGTTCTATTTATTTTGTACTTCTATTTACCCAGCTTCCTGTTCCCACACTTGCTATCCACCACTCTCATGCTCCCCAGCTATCTATAGCTATTCACCTACCAATTCTGCAGGTAGGTGCATGTAAATACATATAAATATACGCATAAACACATCTATCAACTCCATCTGAAAAGACATCTCTGATCCCCAATTTTACATGCAACACCTATCACCAAAGTAGTTTCAAATAGGATGGCAGTAGTACGGTCAGAGGGAATGGCACAAGATCCCATGATTTCTGTGTCAAGAAACAGACTACCAGGTTTGCCATATCCAAGTGAAGATGTCATGGAGACATAGACATGCTGCTACTACTGCCAAGAATAAGACCACTCATTTGCTGAGTCTTTCTCTTTATGAGCTGATGTGGGGTATCCAGGAGCACCCCCAGTCACTCCAACAGCCATCATGGGAGCAGCGACTACTCTCTCCCCTCTCTCCAGGGAATAAACAGGCCAGGCAGCAGTCACAGTGCACAGGGCAGTAATTCTTCAGCTTTTTGGATGACATTGGTTTTGGATGATGTCTACAGAGGTAGAAATCTCAGCCTTTTTGCTTACAACAATATTTTTTTAACATAATCAGCATTACTGGCAGATTAGGTTAGTTGAATTAAAAATCATGAAAATTCTGTCAATGTCAAAATGTCCAGCTGCCATGGGCACAATCCCAGCAGTTCTTTCTGATTTAGCACAAGAGCAGAAGTGGTGTTGATAAGGACTATTCTCATGAAAGACAGATAAAAATTACTAGGAACACTACAATTATCTTCCATGCTAATGCCTCTAAAGAGAATCAGCCTTTGTCCAGGTCTACTGTTAGTTCCAAGTCCTCTTTAGGACATGGCATTTCCAAAAGAAGATACTTCGTTATTGTGAAAAACTGGACAACACCAGCGGAGAAATAAAGTCACTCTTTGCAATATCAACTTCAAATGCAAATTCCTGAGGTCTCATTTTATCATAACATTCCTTCACTTTATAAAAAAAATAATTATGCTTCTTTTAGTCTCTTTTAACAGTCTCTCACATTGAATTACTAGAGCCTTATCTTTTAAATCAAGTACAACAAAACTATCTCTATTTGTAGTTTATGCTCTCTCCAGCTCTTATTTTATAAACATATCCAATATTATATTCAGTTACTCCAAACAAACAAACTTAACTGCATAGGGTTGGCAAAACCCACACAATAATTGTCCTTGAGACTACTACAAAAAAAACAGCAGTGAAAGTTCAACAGCAGGAAGTCTGTGAAAGGCTAAGCAAATGGGACTGCATATTGCAAGGCAGGTCTTGCCATAACTTCACAAGGATCTGTTTTATTTTGTGCCCTTCTCCCTTGCTTACTTGCAGGTTGCTCAGGTATCTTTGAGCTCATTGAATACTCTCTGCACAAGTATGACTAACGTCATGCCCACTGGGACCCAAAGTACAGTAGGCCCAAGGACTGGCAGCAAAAGTGATACTTTCTAAAGCTGCATTTAACCTACAACTTCACTTCTCCCTTACCATAACATACTTGAGCAGTAATATTTTTTGTTGTAAGTTGGAGTTTATGGAGACAAAGAGAAACCTTGAGAGGACTATGGAAGGAAAACAGGATCCCTAAGGTTTACCAGCAAGATACACCCACCAGACCTTTATAAAGTCCCACTGGAATCTTTCCTGGAATACTTTAGAGAAGTCTGGCCAATGCATGCTAAAAAGACTAATTAATATATGAAGAAGGCAATTATAGCATTTTAGTATGATAAGGTGAACAAGAAATCTCACCCAAACAAGAGAGAATCTAGTTTATCTGGTTTAGCAAAATTATACTATTACTCTCCAGAAACACACAGATGATAAGGGGAAACAAATAATAAAAAGAATTGCTACCTAAAATGAAAAACAATGTTGGCAATTGCCACAGACAAACGACTTTAACATACAATTGCAAATATTCCCCAAGTATCAGTTATTTAATTTTGAAGCAGCCTTCCAATAGTTAACAGACAAAACACACAAAGCTTGTTTTATTATCATGACCATCTAATGTAACTTCAATTTAAAAAAAAAAAAAAAAAACAGAGAAGAAAGGGAGAAAAAGGTCTAAGTCAGGAGTCTTCTCCCATTTTCTGGAAACAGGGAGTAAGAAGAAAATAGGTCAGCACACTAATTTCAAAGTGACTGCCTGCACCACTCAAGTGGCATATCAATAGTCCCAAGCCTACTGCTAGACACTTTCGTCTGTAGCTATTTCAGGCCAGCCCAGCCCTAGCTCTTAAAAAGTAAAATTCTCTTACACCTGTATGGATCAGCTACCAAAGCAGCTGCTGGAATGATGGAAGAAAGATCCTCCTGTATCATGGTCTGCGCAAACTCCATGCAGCTCAGCTTTGACTATCATCACAGACCACAAAAACCAATTCATGTTGCTTCTGGTGACAAGGGCAAGAATACCCATGTAAAGAACAAACCAGTAAAATCCCAAAGCTTACAGAAACAGCGTCAGGGCACTAGGTCCTTGTACGAGATCAAATATTTAGACATTTCAGAGAACTTCAAACTCAACTTTAGAAGTTTGGTTTTGTTTTTAATACTTGTTCCTCTTCCATTTTCTCATGTAAACATAAATCACCAGGAAAAACTAGGGATAAATACAAAAAATCCCTCAAAACTGAAGCCTTGTCCAGAGCAAACACTGTTGTTCAACTAGCTCAAGGGGATTTTTTTTTCCTTTTTGATATCTTTCAGTGATGGCATTGAACACTTGCTGTTTGAGACTGTATTCTGTCATTCTTCCTGGGAGGTGATCATGTCAGAGGGAATTAGGATTATAATAGATTTGGGGGAGGGGAAGGAAGGAAAGAAAGGACAACACAAATCTCAGAAGAGACGGAGCTATATGGCAGTATACAGATACTCAGACAACTAACTGTTAAGCACTGAAGATAAAGCTAAATACCAGCAAGAACGGCTCTTTTAGTCAGTATAAAAAGGCAGAACCAACCTTAGCTGAGTCAGTCTGGCTAACATCTATTACTGGAGTTCATCGGGATTTAGAGCAAGACCAGACAAGAATAACGCTGAATTCTATAACCTCCTAACATTGCAACACTTCTCCAGCCCACTGTGATTCCTGGGAGGATTATTACAGATACAAAAGTTGTAAAGGTTCAAAGTTGTTTGGGTGCGAGCACGCAGAAGCTGTACAAAGCAGCAAACCACAGCCAGGCCATGTGCTAGGCCAGCTGCCCTCCCACTGATGGATAAGCTACATCGCATTTTCTACTGGTAAGGCAGGCCAGTAACTACAGGTACAGGGTCACAAATCCTGAAATATTATCCTCATTTTTCTCACAGCAACTCACATAACCAACACGTGCATATAGCTCCTTCCTCTGACATTATCTGCACAACACCTGTAGTTTCTGTTAAACTAAGGCTTAAATGTAGGCAAAAACTACTAAAAACTCATGGCACTCTAAAGCTAGAAGGAGCACATTATACACCTATGTTCTATATTATGCAAGTCCAAGTTTGCCTTTACGTCTCTTAAGGAACTCAGACAAAAAAAAATTAAACTGGTCCTTTGGTCCTTTACACAATAACGAAGTAGTCTTCACCCAGCAAGGTGATGAAGACAAAAACCCCTGAAATACAAAGCTAGATATAAAATTGGCAACTCCTGCCTGATGCGGAACACACTGTTTTCCAAGTTGTTTTCCTTGATGCATAGCCACTGGAGGGAATTATAATCTTCTTAAGTTCTTAGAAAAAGTAAATACAGACAGCATGATCTCAACTGTATTAGCAAAAACTTTCAGCATACCAATTAATTTTATCACCCCAAATTAGAAATACAAGCATTCACAGTGAAATAAACATATGAAGACCACTCTTGAGCTGTTGAAGCCTAGCAGGATGACTGCAAAGCATTAATACAGTAACACGAAAAATGAACAGTTCTACTTTTTACCTTAGCCTCTACAACCTACAGAAACCAGCTATCACCATGCTTTGGTTCACTTAGGCCAGCCAAACAGAAACAGATTTAGTTGAATTTTCCAACTTTACCTTAACTAACCTCACAGAAGAATTAAACAACTCTTCTTTTGAAACGAAGCTCAGCAACAATGTTCTACACCATCCCAAACCAACATACCACTACTCTGCTCCAAGGAAACCACTTTCAGAGAAGTCAGCACAGACTTGAAGCAAATCAATTTTGGAATATAAATAAGGCGTCATTCACAGCAGCAATTTGCCCAGGGAAGTCAGTTGTCTACTGACAACAACCACCACCAAGTACCACTAAGGACGTCTACAAACCACAGATAAAGGAAGCTTTTGACACTGAAAATGTTGTTCTGTCTTTAAATACGTGACTTACTAAACCTGCACGGAGGGGTTTGTTTCCTTCCTGACATAAGTGTCACAAGATAAGAATCAGTGTGGTTTTACAGCACTTGGTCAACGATCTTCCACAAAGATTCTCAAGTATTCGGCACACATCCTCAGCATGACAGTAACAACACAGAAACAAAGCAACTGAAACGGCCTACTGAGGAAACGACAGTGAGGAAATATTCTTAAGAAATTACAGTTAATTTCACTCTTTGCTCAACCCTCAATCAGCAAATCACCTCCTTTCTCAAAGTACTCAAATACTCCATGAAGTCTGCAGCAGGGAGATATGCAGTGCACAAAGGCAAAAAGAACTTGTTTTCTAGTTTAGTGTATTTCTTTCCTAATGTCCATTTGAGATCTGTAATTCTGAAGGAAGTCGAGGTTACACTCTTGCTACCTCGTCTCCAGATTGCCTTGCTATTCAAGACCGTAATAGTAAATTGCTTTTACAATTCCCTCAGTATGAGTGACCACCAAAATATTTAAGATTTGTTGGGTTTTCAGGGTTTTATGTTTTCCGTCTGATTCCTTGGGATGTTTTAGCTAGAGCTACCGTGATTGTCAGACAGGGATTTCTGGTCAAGACACAAACTTAACTGCCCACTGAGAAGCGAATATTGTCACATGACCAAAATACTAGAAGCACAGAGACAAAAGTGGAGAGGGGAAAACCAATTAAGCCCCTACAATACTTACAGCCACACAAGCACGCCTATCTGAGGCTGTAAAAACTGTAGAAGCTAAACTTGGTCCTAAAAGCACCTCAGAGCGACTCTATCAGCGAGGCGCTGCACACTAAGCGAAGGGCGCTCACACACGTCTCCGAGTTTGGCACTCCGGTCTCCCAAGTTTCACTCGCAGGGGGGGAGCGGGCCAGCTGCGCGGAGGGCGGCACGGGCGGCCGGGGGCGTCGCTACTCGCCCGCGCCGCCCTCCCCACCAGGAGCCGGAACGCGCGTTTCTCCGCCGGAGCCCCCGGGCACCCCCAGGCGGGGCGGGGCCGGGAACAAAGCCCGGCTCCGTGCCACCCTCCCCGCTCCGTCCCGCCATTCCCGGCCGGCCTGGCCCGCTCCCAGCCCCGCCATCCCCTGCGGCGGTGGCTGCCCGGCGGCTGCACGGCCCCGCTGCCCCGGGGGACGACCGGAGCCAGCCGGACGGGTGCGGGCGTGGGGCGGGACGAGCCCGGCGGCCGCCGCCGCTGTACGCTCGGCCCGCGGGGCTGTGCGAGCACCGCTCCCACCCCGGGGGCTCCGGGGGCCGCCAGCTGAGAAAGCTGGGCACGCACGGGTGGGGCTGAGGCCGGGGAAGAAGTGCGGAAGAGGACGGGAGGAGACGGAGCGCGGGCCCCGGAGGGGTCCGGAGCCCAGGTGGGGGGTGGCCGGGCGGTGCCGAGCGCACGCAGCACCGCCGACCCCTGCTCCGTCTCCGCCCTACTCGTGCCCCTGCGGCGACGCCGGGCAGGGCCGCCCGGCCGCACGCTGCCCTCCCTTCCGTCCCTCCCTTCCCCGCCGTAAACAAAGCGGCTAGGGCCGGGGCCGGGCCAGCGCCGGAGGCCGCACAGCACAACCCGCGGGCTCCCTTCCCGTCGGGGCAAGGCTCCCCCTCCTCCCGCCGATCAGCCACGACCGGATCCCGGCTCCGCCCCCGCCTCACCTCTCCCGCCGGTGCAAACTGCCGCAGCCCCAGGCGTCGCCGCCTACCTCAGCGCGGCTGTGGTCCCCCCACGCTTCAGAGCGACCCTGGTGGGAGTCGGTGAGCGACGCGCGCCACCGGCATCCCCCGCCGGCTTTATCCCGACACCGCCTCTCCCCTCCGGCACCTCGACGTCCCGGCGCGGCGCTCCCGCCCCTCCCCGCCGCCCCATTGGCACGCGCCGCCCCGCCCGGCCCCGGCGCTCACTGGGGCAGGCGCGCAGCACTCACACGGCCCCGCCCCCACGCTCTCCCCCCGTTGGCTCCCGAGCGTCCGGCCCGCCTGCGAGGCACCGCCCCTCCATATCCTGGCCAATCGCGAGGCGGCGAGGGTCGAACCGAGCCCCCGATTGGCGGCGCCCGCCTGCTTCCCGTGGCTGTGATAGGTCGGGCTGGCGGCCACTCCCGCCCCCCGGAGCGCTCCGGGCGCAGCTTCCCTCGAGCCACCCGGGCAGCGCTCGGCCCCGGCGGCTCCGCGCAGCCCGCACCGGCCTGCCCGCCGGGGGCGGCCCCAGGAAACCTCCGCGCCCCCGGCGAGAGCAGGACCGATCGCTGCCGTTAAGAAGGCCGGTATCATCAAGGTAGCCGGGAATAAAATGTCTTTCTGGGCACGCAGCAGCGTGGCTGGGGAACATCGAGGAAGTGTCCTGGCTGCTGAGGCGATGAGGTCCCGCCGTGCCCGTGCCGTCCGGGCGCTCCTCTCGCCCGTAGGAAGCGGTCGGAAAATCCGCCCTTCCCCCAAGCGAATAAGGGCAAATACTTGTGTCTTGGCCAGCTCCACAAATGCTGAGATACCGCCTTTTTGCCAGGAATTACTCGCGTTGTTCTACCAACGCGAGCCGCCGGGCTTCCCCCGCAGCAGCAGCCTGGCTCCCAGGCAGCCTGCGGGGCAGGGCAGGGCAGGGCAAGCTGCCGCCACCCCTGCATGGCATACAGAGCACTTGGACTGCTCTGGCCATTGGATATTCACTTTGATTTCATGTAGTTCCCACAGTCGCCAAGCTGCAAGGTTTATCGCAATGCACTGACAGCGAGGCGGAGTAATGAGATAATTCACAACATCATCCTCAGAAAATTGAGCTGCTACTGGAACTGGCCAGCATTTCACTAATACAACAGGTCTGGTGGCTGGAAGTAACAATGTATTTCTAAACAATGCAAATATCTGGGAGCCAATGTTAATAGAAACAGTACCAACATTAACATTTTAACTGGTTAGAAAGTAACTATATTTTCTGTTAAAGTGCGTCAAAGCTTTCAGACTTTAAAAAAAAAAACAGAGGGTGAGTGAGAAGAAAGAAAAATAAATACATGTAAAGTGAGATAAAATAACACAAGATTTGCAAAACAGTATTAGAAAGAATCCTGAGGTCACCATTTTCCCACTGTTAAACATAAGCCTGTCGTGTAAGTACTGTATTATAATAAGCAAATCCAACAAAACCAGAACTGAGTGAAAAGTACGAAGAACAAATGCACCAGCACAACAGTTGTAACAATTTCTATTAGGAGAAGTTCAAAGTTCTATAACACACTCTGTACAATTATAGTTTATTTGGGGTTTATTTGCTCAACTACTTATGTCCATGTGCTGCATACCCTTAAGATAGGTGATGTACATCAACTTGCAGAAACCAGTAGGAAAAGAAAGCAGGAGAGGAACAAAAATAAGGGTAGCTGAGGTCAACTTTTCCATGTAGACTTAAGAATTTTGTGAAGTACTTTTAACTGTATTTTAACAATTGTACCACAGTCTAAATATGGGTGATAGAGCACCTAACAAGAAAAACAGGATTCATTGCTGTTGGTGTTGTGCATCATTTCACACAATTGATTGAAGCAAAGTATGTCACAAGTTGCTTCTGATTTTGAAGTTATTCTGAGTTAGGGGCTCAGTGATGTTCCCAATAAATGCATGTAACAGACAAGAGCAGCAGAACCTCACCACCAATGAAAATCAAACCACTGGTATTTAACCCTGAGCACATGAACTTTACAGGATGTACAGTCACTTTCAGAACTCAAGTACTCCTTTACCTACCAGCTTTACAAAATTGCTCTAAGGATTAGTTAACATATAAAGTAATTTTCAAAATACATTACAAAACCAGTTAATATTAATAGCAATCATTATCTATGTGGGTAAAGTCCTTACTAATTAATTGAGGCTTTGACTATCAGCCCCTCAAAGACACCCACTCTTGGTTCTTGCTGATGTGCCGTAATGCTTCAGGCAAATAACTGATTCTTTGTTTGCCACCACTTGTAGTAGTTACAACAATGCTCTTTTTTTTTATATATATGAGGTACTGTTATTTCCTCATTAGGGAGAGATTTTTCCAAATACAGCCCTGTTAACTCTTGGCAGCCACCAGAAGCTCTCAGCTGTTGCATTTCACTGTATTGTCCAGAGCACCAAGCAAAAAACAACAGAAAAAAATTAAAATCTCCATTCACATTGTTCTGTGTACTTGAGCACATATACTTCCAGTACTTGTTTTGAAGACTTTCCTTACCAGAACAGTGTTTACCCCAACTCTTTCATATATCTAATGGTTTTACTTATGTCTTACACAGTACTGTAACTCATATTTGTTAGGCCACCTCTTTGTTTTGCAGTGGAGTTGCATAAAACCTGTTTCTGACTGTTAACAAGGGGACGAAAAAGAATTTATCAGAAAGATAAACTTTTAAACCCCTTGACAGACTGCATAGAACTCACCCGAATAATTCTTTGAGCTCCACCTTCAAGAGTTCTGAATATTCACCACTTTGTTTTGCAAAGTACTGCTATTAGAAATGATGTGACTTTCATACCTTCCAACTTCTTGTTAACATAAGTAATCAGTTTGTTTTAAGAGAATCTCATCATTTGAAAGTTTTCATTTTTCCTTAGAGGCATCTCTATCACAAGAAATAATTTCCAATTTCTAAAGGTTATCAAATATTTGTATTGCAGTATTTTGAATCTCAAATATATTCTTCATTCTTACATGACACTAAGTCATAAAAGATAAAAAGTTTAGAGACATAGATACGCAAGTTGTAATACTTCTAAAAATAATTTTGACTCCAAAAGTGGTCAAAAGATACATAACTTTTTGCTATTACAAATAATCTCTAGGTTTTGTGTTTAAAAACACACAGAACAGCAATTATAAAACAGCTGCTGAGGCATCAAACCACCATTGTGCCTGTTGTTAAATAGTTCAGGATCCCTGGAAGTTCTTCTCTTAAGAACTATTCTAGTACATAAATTTATAAACAAAATATGGTATATTGCATAATGGCACCTGTTAAAGGAGAAAGTAGAGAAAGTAGTATTCAAGAAAGGGGTTAAATATCTAGCCTTCAGCCTTGCAAGAGAACAACATTTTATGTTTATCAGAAGGACTTGGTGATGCTATCACCAGTTGTAAACTGAAGTTTTCATAGTTGAATGAAAGATAGCATGAGTATAAAGGAAGTCATAAAAACAGACCAGAGGGTCAGAAAGGGTGTCCTTGTTAACATTTCTTTCAATGAATGAATATCAAAAACAGGTCTTGAGTACAGAGAATTAAGTGCCAAGGATGTAGATGTGCTCTACCATCTATGCTGCATATGGCCCTACAACTGAAGTTCTAAGTCAACAAATGGATGGATGTAACTAGGTGAAACCTTTAACTATCTCACAAGCAGGCTGTACTAGATAAGAATTTTGAATGGATGGTAAACTCACCAGTTTGCTGCATGATTTTAATAATTTTTTCCCAGTAGAAATCTAAGAAACTTAAAGACAGTGAAGTGAGAAAATGAAATGAATAACTATTAGTTTTGCAATAGAGAAGCAAAACAGATGCTCAGAGTCATTATTTTCTACAATAAAGTAGACTGATTGCCCTTTCCTCCCCACTGAAGCTCTGTGTTTAGAGGAGGTGCAGTTCAATAGCATGTGCTACCCCACAAAGGTTCAAGCTTTAAAAACCCATTGTATTCTTTGCCTAGAATGTACTGAAAGATAAGTGGAAAAAAAGCATGAAATAAATTGTCTTAATAAATGTGCTATAGTCCCATAAACAAAACTGTCTTGAGCTGATGAGGCCAAAATCTTTTGCCTTCCAACTAATAATGTGCATCATAGACATTACTGGACATGCATTGGACAGTGTTTCATTAGCATGGGCCCAGGTGACAAGCAGAGATAAAGATTGCCTGATAACACCATTTACTTCCAACTGCATGTAACTTGGATATGTATTTATTGCATGATGAGAGCTATGAGTTAAAGAACCCCACCACAGAGAGTTTCTGGTTCTATCTACCCACCTTGTTTCAAGAATCCAATCTCCTCTACAGCTTTCATTAGTCCATTTGCCCTGGGCCCTTCACATGTTCACAGTGTTCCCTTTATAGTTCTCTACCAATTTCAGACCTTCACTCTGGAAAACCTTCCCTCCCCTATCGTCAGGTATGGACCCTTTTCAGTACAGCCATCAGAAAGCAGCAATTTAAGCCAAATTCCAGGGTAAAGAGACAATGGCTTGCTCCAGGAAAGGCTTAAAGGGAGTGGTACATTCCACAGGCAAGTACGGGCATATGAGGATAGATGAACTCAAGCCGCAGTACTGCTTGTTTACAAGAAAATAAGGCATACATTGTATGCCAAGGCATACATTGTACTATAGGAAACATATTTTTATATTTTTTCCTCATTTCTCATAAACTGCAAGCACCCGCTAAAGCTGCCATTTCCACAGCATTAGCTAGAAGCAAGCACACAACTTCCTTGTCTTCCACGCCAAGACAATCCTAACCACCAAATTCGTACCACTTTGGAGCTCAAGAGTTACCCACCAGACCCTTGCTTAGTACTCATACAGAAAAAAAACCACCCTTTTTCAGGCAACAGAGATCCTTTCCTTTCAGGAAATTCTAGCCACGCATCTTTAGCAGGCGGCTAACAAGCCTGTGGGTAACGCACCTACAGCTGGAGCTCGGCACGGACAGACAAAAGCTGTTCGCTACCCTTTATGGGGAACACGAGTCCGTCCCCAGCCCGGCCCAGCCCCGGCCGCCCCGCCGGACTCGCGGCCGCGCGCACGCGCACTGCGCCCCGCGCCTCCGCGCGCAGTTCCGGGTCACGGCGGCCATGGAGGCCGGGCAGGGCCCCGGGCCCGGCGGCGACGCGGCCGAGGTAACTGCGCTGGCTCGGGGCGCTGCCGCGGGGAAACCTGGTGGGCATGGGGGCGGCGAGGCGGGGAGCGAGACGGCGGGCTCGGGCCAGGGAAAGGGGATTCCTGTCAACCGCTCGGCCGTCCCTGCCCTGAGCTCCCCGCGGGGACGGTGCCCTTGAGGCCTCTCGGGGGCCGGGCTTGGGGGTCCTGACAGGAGGCAAGGAGGTGTTCGTGTCTCACCGTGAGCCAGCAATGTGCTCAGGTACCAATGGCATCCTGGCCTGTTATCAGGAATATTGTGGCCTGCAGGACCAGGGAAGTCACCATCTCCCTGTACTCGGCACTGGTGAGGCCACAGCGTTCAGATTTGGGCTCCTCAGTTCAGGAAGGACACTAAAGTGCTGGAGCATGTCCAGAGAAGGACAGCGGAGCTCGTGAGGGGTTTGGAGTACAAGGCTTATGAGGAGTGGCTATGGGAGCTGGGGGTGTTTAGCCTGAAGAAAAGGAGGCTCAGGGGGACCTTATCCCTCTCTACAACTGCATGAAAGGAGGTTGTAACCAGGTGGGGGTCGGCCTCTTCCCCCAGGCAACCAGCGATAGGATAAGAGAGCATAGCATTAAACTGCACCAGGGGAGGTTTAGTTTGAACATTAGAAGGAATTTCTTCACAGGAAGGGTCATTAGATATTGGAGTGGACTGCTCAGGGAGGTTCTGGAGTCACCGTCCCTGGCAGTGTTTAAGGAAAGATTGGACATGGCACTTAGTGCCACTGTCTAGTCGACAAAGTAGTGTTCAGTCCTAGATGACCTCAGAGGTCTTTTCCAACCCAGTTGGTTCTGTGATTCTCTGTTCCCCTGGTGCCGATGGCGTTCTCCTGGCTGTGCTTCTCCTGGCCTCCGGTGCCTGGCAGCGTGCCCGGCGGCAGGGCTCTCACGGCGGGACAGGGTCAGACACCTCCGCACAAACCTCTCACACGCTGCAACACAGCTGGCCAGCTCTCGCTGAATTACATCCATGTAAACCAACAACACACTCTGTGCCTTTGAAACCGTGAGAAATACTTTAAAAAGGCACTTAATGACCTGCCAGATTTCAGCTGTTTGGAAGGCTGGTTGGAAGGACCAAAGCAGGCTTTTCTGAAGTAAAAGGACTGAGCTGAGTTGGGATCTGACTATGCACAAAGTACTTTCTGCTCTCTCATGTGGTTTTTAGAAGCATTGGATTTTTTTAATGATATATTTCATGTGACATTTATGGACAAAAAGCATTGGTTTCTTAAGTATAGCTGGGCAAAAGTACAGAAACCACAAGGCATGAAAGTTAGACTTTTTTGATTGCAAAATGCCCCCAAAGTGTTCTTTTGTCCACTCTTTTCTAATTTATTTCCCTGATGAAAGCGGGAAGTACCTAAGCCTTATGTACCGACTGAGGAGGAAAGAAGGCTCCTCAAGGAATGTGCTGAAGAGAGTTTCCGGTATAGAGGTAAGTTCACTTTGCTGGTAAATTTGGTTGCTTTCCTTCCACTCTTAGCTTCTACTGTTATCTGAGGCATTCTGGAGGGCCTGGGTCAATACAGCACAGCAGTGCATTAACAAGCTTCACATGCACTAGAACTGCATCCCAGCAAATGCTGATCTGTGTCGTATTTACTGAGTTTGAAGGGCAGGAGTTTCATAAAAGGTGCAGTATAATTTCTAAGTTTCATGCTTTATAAAAAGATCTCTTCAAATTTCAAGTTAATGTGCTTATTAAAAGTCTGAAAATAAATCTAACGGATGATTCTCATTTATATTACTGGGTTTTCTATTTTTTGTTACTATTGCATTTTTATTTTCAATTTTTATTGTTATCTTTAGCATGCAAAAATAAAATAGTTTAACCTATAATCTTTCATCTTCATAGAGACTTGTGAAGAGAACAATATATAAGTAGTCACTCTGTTCAACTTTTGGAGAAAATTGTTGTGTCTGTGCTTAGCCAGATGTTTGGGCACAGTTTCTGTAATCCAAAGGTTCAAGGCATACTTGATTTTTGTACACCTGGTCACAAGGTTTAAACAAGTCTTCTGATGTGATTGTTACCGGCTGTTTTACCACACACTTGCAGGTTACTCCTGATGCTAGTAGGTGGCTTGGCAAAAACCAGGGTGGATGAAGAATTTAGCAGCTGATTTGCTAATTTTAGCACACTGGGACTCTGATTTCTCGTGGAAGCCAGTACTTTCAGAGACAGCTCCTAAGGCATTGTGATTTTGAACTAATGATTCAAAGTTCTGTTTTGTCTTTCTCCATTGGTTTGGTGTTCTCCCCATCCACTTTTACACAAATACTTGTAAATCTTCAGTATATTTGCTAAAACACAGCCATTTTCTGTATAATTTTATAAGTGAAAAGAGGCAGGTTCATTACTAGTATGGTGATGATTGGTTATGGTTTACTGATAATCTCTCTTCTGGAAGACAAAGAGAGGAGAGAGTTGTTTGTTGTTCCTGAGCTGTTCTGCTGCTTGGCAATGTAACTCATTGCCCTGTGCATCTTTATACAGTCACTGAAGAAACAACGTGTAGGTATTATTTGAAAGCCCTAAATTAGTTTCTTGAGTCATTTCTCTTTAGGGAGCTACAATATAGCGGATTTTTTTTTCAGGGGCTGTGTACTGTGCTCTTACCTCGCTGGGAGAGCCTGAAGTCCATCGCTGTTTTCTGGGTCTCCTGTCTTTGTTTCCCTGTTCTGTATACATATACTGGACTGTTGTATTCACTGTATTAAATATATATTGCTTGAACTCCCCTTTGCAAGAGGCTGCTTGTGTTACTGCCCTGAAATCGTCACTTTGTATTGTGTCAGCTTTTGTTACTCGCTGAAGTTACTATACATTTGTGTATTTTCAGATTGTTTATTCAAATTTGAAGCTGTAGCAAATTTTACTCATTATTACAAATCCTCTGTGTTTTGAAATAGTTCCTCTTGACAGCTTCTGCTGGTAGTCATTTCACAATTCAGTTTAAGATATGCTTTACTGGTTTGTAATCACATTATCATGTAAGTTCTAACACTCTTCAAAATTCACACTGCAACCTTCAGCTTTATCCTTCACACTTCTAATATTGCTAACAAAATCAAATAATAATGATACAACTTTTTCCCCATAAAGCAATTTTGACTTAGGTATGTTATATTATCATTCTTAAGTGCTGTTGATATATCAGCCTTCCATTATTTTCCCTAGAATTATTTTTTTCCTTAAGCACAAAAAGTACTCTTTGCCCATAGCATTGATATTTTTTGATTTATTAAGTTTCTTTTGATGGTTTTTTCCCTATGGTTCATATTAATTTTTAGGTATTAATCCAATTTTCATTTAGCTATTATTCTTTTAATTTTTAGTTGCCATTTCAGGTCACTTATATGCTCACATACTATTGTAACCTGGTTTTGATATCTGGAATATTTGTGTTAGGTCCGTAAATAATTTCAAATTTCTAAGGGTTACACTGAAATCCTCTGTAATAAGTTCTTTTTGAATGTATTTTTCTGAACACACCCTCCCTCCCCTTGTTTTGTTGGGGTTTTCTGTTTGGTTGGTTTTGTTTGTTTTGGTTTTGCTGTTGCTTTTGTTTGGTTTTGTTTTTCTTTTACAATTTAGTTTCAAATCTGTGCTCTCATTCTATGTCTCAGAAAATCTAGAACTGTAAATTTTGGAAAATCTAGGTCTGAAATCTCTAAAAGCATCCGATTTTTAATATGTAATAAGCTGGAAGGTTTTATTCTCTAATCTGAAGTTTTGCTGTAATCTTGCTTTGAACCAAGGAGTCAATACTTCTTAGAAGTGGCACCCAGTCACATTTACCCTGAGATGCTGGTTGGACTCCTTGCCTAGTTTAGAGCTGTCAGAATTTGTGAGGGAATAAACTGTTAATTTGCAAAGTGTTCTTTAATACTTTGCTCTGAAAAAATATAATTAGTCTTCAAATATGAACTTAATTAGCAAATTGTGTGCATCAAAACACTACAAGCATCTAGTGCTGTTGCAAAAATTTCTCTCCTAGAAGCCATTGAGCCTTTTTGTAACATCTACATTTTTAATCTGATTTATAGCTCTATAAGAGTTAAACTTTTTCCAAAGGTTTTATGTTAAAACATCAAGAGTTTTGGTTATCAAAAATGTTTAGAGGCACTGGCCTCTGTATAACTTCCTCCTGTTGTGAAGACATGTCGTGTGTATGCCTCTCTAGGTTAAAGTTCTGAACCTTGGTGCTGGAGTCTTGTCTGGAGAGCTTTATTCCATCTGACACTGGTTTTTGTGTTTTAGGAAGCATGAAGTATAATGCAGGCAGGATGACTCATTAACTAGTACCACACAATTTGTAGTAGGTCTTAAAAACTGGAATTGACAATGTTTGATAATTTACATACAGTTTGTTAATTATATATATCTCCTTATATTCTTATACAAATGAGCTTAGGAAGGCATAGCAACTCTCATTTTATTGCATATTTTGTTAAATGTGATTGAAAATATTGAAAATCGTATTTTAAGCTGTTTTTGTTCTTCTTCACAGCTTTTCCTTTGGCTGCAGTGAGCATGCTTGGTACTAGTTTGTTAATTAGAAAAGGTAAAGTGTAAAAATACTTCCATTTCATTTTGATTTGCTCAGTTGAAATAGCTTTCTGCTGTTAGGAAAGTTATGATGATAATATGATGTCCAATCTACTTGTAACTAAAAGTTCAGACTCTGTAGCTACATGATTTGCAGTTCCTCATCATAAAGAAGGAACTGAATTTAAAATCAAGTTCATATGTGTTTTATGTTGTGTGACAAGTGCAATTTCTCACTGATTATGAAACGATATGTTCTCAGTGCTTAATAATCCTGTGATTAAAGAGATAATTTCTAGACTTTTTTAATTTTATGGGTAATTCAGATGTTAGGGTTTTTTATTTTTCTTTAGTGTGAAAAGAGTAACTCGCTACCTACAAACGTAACTACAACTGAGGTTTTTCAACTTAATATCTGATTACATGTATCTTATGTAGAATATCTTAATACCTGATTTCATCCTTATTTCCAGGTGTTCTAAGAGATAGCTCAAGATTTGGCTCTTTTGTTAAAGTTGCATGTAAGTAAAAGCTACATATAAATTCAGCTTGTATTCATGCTGTATGTTCTGGACTCTGTTACACCAGTGTAATTCCCCTGAGACTGGCTGGCTAATTCTCTGTGACTCGAGTTGGCAGGAACCTATAAAGACCAGAATCTGAACTCCCTGCTCCTGACAGACCAACCTATAACTACACCATGTGACTAGGAGTGTTTTCTACCCTGACAGACTTAGTACTGCTTCCCTGGGGAGCCTGTTCCAGTGCCTGACAACCTTCTCAGTGAAGAGCCTTTTCCTAATGCCCAGTGTGAACAATGGTTTTAAGCTAAAAGAGGAGAGATTCAGATTAGATGTTAGAAAGAAATCCTTTACTGAGGGTGGTGAGGCACTGGACAGGTTGCCCAGAGTAGTTGTGGATGCCTCATTCCTGGAAGTGTTCAAGGCCAGGCTGGATGAGGCCCTGAGGAACCAGGTTGAGTGAGGGGTGTCCCTGCTCACAGGAGCAGGGTTGGAACTCGATGATCTTTAAGGTCCCTTTGCAACCCGAGCCATTTTATGATTCAGTGATTTATTTACTGTCTGAATTTGTACTGCACATTTTGGACAACTTTTGTTTATAAGGTTTGCATAAAATTGCTTGATAAATGTAACATAATCATTTAAGATAAAAACGTAAGTAAATAGTGTACAACCTTACTTTAAATTACATTGCCAGAATACACCCACCCCTCCCTTCCTAATTTGAAGGTCTTTATTCTTGTCTCTCACGTGTCCCATTCAGGCTATTTTAATTACTTTTTTTTTCCTGGACATTATGTATGTACAATTGTAGGAAAACAGCAATTTCATGTGAATGATTTTTTGATTAAGTATAATCAAAAATAAATTATTAACTTAATAAATTAACCTTTTCAATGTAATACAGGACAGTAAAACAGGAAGTTGCCATCTTGCCAATCTGTGCAGATACAGCCAGTTTACTTCAGTGGGAAGAGGGTAAACCCCATGATTTGTGGTCAAGGAAGCGTTGTTTAAGCAGATAAATGAATGTGAGAGACTGGGGCTCCAGTTGTTTATGCTAAATTCTGGTTACTTTCTTTGAACACCAAACAATGGTATAACACAAACATTTCTAATAAATAATAGAACTGCTATTTCCCCAGTCACTCCTACACATAAGGGCCACATTCTTCTTATTTAATAGAACAAATTTATTGAAATCAGGGGAAAAAATAAGGTGCAGCTGGGCTGGCCAGGATGTTCTGCCTGTAGGAATTACTGTACTTTTCTCAGTAGTTTTCTAGGTACTCTGACAATTTACTGAAAATTCTAGTTAGTCATTGCTGATTCACTACATTGACAGCATCCCTTTCAACACAGCACAGAGCTGTTGGTCCTTTCTCTGTCTTTGACAAAGAAAGAAGATTCCTGTGCCTGTATGTATTTCATGTTAGTCTGCAGTGGAACCCAATCATGTCTAATCAGCTTCTCTAAGTTCTTGTCACACTGAATGTAGAAGCAACGAACAATACCTAATTTGCTGTGCTAACTTCAAAAATGTTGATCGTCCGGCTGTTAGTTCTGTAATAAAATAAACCAAATGCTTTAGCCAACAATTACTTTGAGTGAAACATCTCCCAGAGAGATACTTCCCCTTTTCTTTACTAAAAGGCCTCAAGAAAAAGAGACTTCGTCTTTGTAATTTATGCGAAAGAGTAATCAGCTTTTCTGTTAAGCTTTATTTTGCTAAATATTTAGTTTGAATTCTTCTTAGGCCGATCTAAGGGCTTGTAATTCTTCTCTTTGCACATACCTATTGTATTTGAGCTGTTTGGGTTTTTTTAACCTGCTAAACAGCTAACCCTTGTATTCCTCATTTGTAGACTTCACTCACAGTTGTGTCAGTTCTCTATTCCCTTGGGAAAGGACTTTTACTCTTCCTTTGAAAATAAGAAACTAGAAAAGGAATCACAATTTCAGTACCAGTACAGCAGGCCAGAGTAAAATCCCCTTTATATTGATTACCAGGCAATGTAATCTACAGTTGAGAATTGCAGAGAATTAACATTACTGGTAATTAAGTATTTCTTGACTTGAAGATAATTGAGATTCTTAGTCTTTATATTTAGGGAATACTCATTGCACATGAAAGAAGGGTGTAGTAATTTTCTCCTACAAAGTCAACAAGAAAACTATTAATTCCCACAGAATCCTTCATACACCACTGGCCCACTCATAAAACTTGAAGGAGCCAGTTGATGGAAATCGTAAGTTTTAAGCCCAGAAAGAGCTATCTTGGTAATTTATTCTAATGTCCTTTGCAGCAGATGGAGGTAGCTCATGCACTAAATTGAAACTGTTTGCTTAGTGATTACAAGGGTTCAGCTAATTCAGTTGTTTGCCCTCTGGCAGCCAAATCACAGAATCCTTTACAGAAGATACTGAGCCTACTGCTAAGTTTTAGACCTTTCTTCGTACTAGTGAAAGCCTTTTCAGGATCTGACTGTTCTGATTAATTAAATTAGCAGAATTTACTGCCTGTATTTATTTCTGACTTGTTTATCATCTTTGATAGTTAATTGTGATTTCTGGATCTTGCAAAAAAACAGTGCAATTATTTTTCTTTTGTTTTGATCGCCTGTCATTCATCAAGTACTAGCTGAAGTCATCTGATGCTTACACCATGTCTAAATCACTGCTTTATGTCTCTGTTCAGCTGTTGCATTTGGTTTTAGTACCCTTTGTCTGCAGAAGAAGCAGAGATGGTTACTGCATGTTTTTGGTTTAGATTTAAACTGGTTTTCTTTCTTTTATTCAAGATACCACATGATTTATTTGAAATTGTTATTTTAAAACTATGTTGAATATTACAGTACAGCATATAAACCCATCTTTTTTTCTTTTTAAAAAGTTGTTGGAATGTGTGGATACCTGGCTGGAAAGATATCCTACTTGCCAATCTGTAGTGAAAAATTTAAGAAACTGAAGGATTCCCCAATAGGAGATGTTCTACGGCAAGCTCAGAGACATAGTTCACCTAAGTAAGAATTTAAGTATCTTTTAAATTTAAAACATATTCTGAATAGAGTATTTTAAACATTAACAGATCAATACTACTTTTGCAGCTTTCCAACACCTTTAGAGCTACACCTTATCTCATTCCCCATTACTTCAAATCTACCACTTTCAAGAATCTATATTCGTATCAGTTGGCAAGCTGTAAAATATGTATTTTGAGCTCTTTACATGCAACTGATCACTTTGAGGAGTAGAAAAAGAAACATTTTATTTAGCAAACTGTATTTCTTGTAAAATTAAGAGAGTTTCCCGTGGAATTTACTTACAGAAGTGTGAGAGCACAAGTTGCCTCCTTAGTTTAGCAGTAAACTAAATTAACTGAAATAAAATAGTGTTACATTCTGGAAGTTTTTCCCATAGTTTGATTGAAGTAGGAAAAGGGTGGAAATGATTTCAGTGTTTATCAAAGGAAAGAGCTCAGTAAACAATATCAGTGCAGGAAGAAGCATGGTGGTCAAACTTTCTGCTGTTTGTTTAAATCCTTTACATCTGTAACAGCATTATGCTGTACATATGAGAAACTCATCAGGTTCTTAAAACTATTTCCTGTTTTCTTCCAGAATGTTTTCTACTGCAACTGGTTTTTAATTGCAAACTGCTTTCAGAATATGTCACTTAAACCCTTGATTCAAAACTGGGAGAATAGTGTTTGGATAGTGAGTAGTAGTCCTACTGTGTATGTGCTGAGATTTGTTAAATGTTTATAAAGGATTTGCTTAAATTCTTAATTACACTATAAATTCAGATTTATGACAGTTTTTATTTTGTCTTCAAGATTTACCTTTATTCTGAAATGTTTATGGTTTTATGGTGTCAAACAATTTAGGAATTACCACTTCATACACTTACTGTATAGAGTCAGCTGAATTGGAATTGGACTTGTCCCTTCATCCCCTTCCAGTTTCTTATTAGAAATTGTCATACTCATTAATTTTTTTTACATGAGAACTTCTTTAAGTGCCATCATCTACAGCACCAGTAAATTCCTTCAGCCATTAATGGCCCATTTGTATCTGTAAAGCTTTATTTCCCTAAGTGATAAATTCCTTTTCCTTGGTTGAATAAATAATTTAAATTCATTTCAATTGCATCATTTTCTATACACGCTACCCTTTTAACCCAGCAACAGAAATCATTACACTTTCCTGGGCATTGTACGTCTACTAATTAATGTATTTTGGTAATTTGATTTGCGGTTAAAAATTTGTAGGGAGCTAAAAGATTAGGTAGTTCTTTAAAGCTGTGTTCGCATATATTTTAAAAACATAATTGAGGCAATGAAGTGGCTTTCCTAGTATGTTTATTATGAGAATTAAACATGAAAATGTTTTTCATAGGAAACTAAAAGTACAGCTAAGCAGAAATTAAAAGCAAAAAATTAATAAAGACTCTAGATATGTTCTAGTGGCACGAAGTGGTGACATTGCTGATAGAGGGACATGTTGCGTGGTGGCTTGCACGGCCAGTCTAAGAATATAGTGAATACTTTAAAATATCTGGCACCAATTTCCAGAATATTCTTTATATGATATTACCTTTCGCTGTCAAGAGAAAATTCATTAATATTTTTGCAGAACTCAGCAACTTGATTAATTTTCACAATTTAATTTCCCCAAGATAGCTGTTCTCCTGCTGTTCAGTCCTGATCAATTACAGCACCTTCTAATGATGGTTCTAAATACCAAATTCTTCCTAAAGGACTTTTAAAATCATCTATATTTCATATTACCACTAGTTACAGGGGCACACCATGTACTATTTGTGTCTGATGTGGGGTGGTTTTGTCTGAAGATTCCTTGGGAAAAAGAATTGTAACTTCAGTCTTGTAAAGTACAGTATGTTTTGTCTCTTTTCTCTCCTGTTCTGGAGGTATGAGCTAAGATTCTGTGAGGAAGGGAAGAATGTTGGGGAAGGGACTATTGAAATTTTTGCAATGTAAAGAAAACACCCAAAACATCCCAAAAATTTTTTTAGATGATTCAGTTGGAAATTAAACTATTCAAAATGAAAGAGTATTTTCTTGAATTGCAAGTATTGTTACTCTTACAGCTCCGTTTTTAACTTTAGTATTTTCATATTTAATATTTAGTTGTATTCTTTTCCAGCCGTTCCAGTCGTAAATCTGAATTTTCAGACACACCTTCTCAGTCATTTACTGAGTCATCTTCTCCAAGAGCTGGATTCCCACTTTCTTCTAGCTATTCAGATGATTACAGCTCAACAGATAGAGGCCTCTCAAGTTATGAACCCATTCCATTCAGTGCTTCCCTGAATGAATCCTCACCTACAGGAATTACTGATTACACTGTTCAAGGTGAGTCCTTGTATTTAACAGTTTGTACTGCAAAGACTCTTGCCTTTCTTTTAGATACTGCTCTTACTAAACTATGTCTTCTCACCCTATGCAAAGATACATGGCACAATATAGTGGTTTTGAATAAAAGAGCTTAAAGAATTCGAAGAATTGTTTTTACATAGAAGATGAATACAAATTTTGTTTTGTGTTCTAAGTATAAACTAGTTCAGGGTTTTCTAGCTGAAAATTGCTTTAATTGCAAGTAAAGATCCTGAATTAACTTACAAGATGTAATCTGTTGTGGAACTAAACCACCAAAAAAACTCAGTGTGACTGAAAGTTCTCTTTAAAAGAAAGGGGAATATGCCATCCCTTCACTGTACTGGATAAACCACAGCCTACCAATTGCCTGCTGGCCCTTCCAAGGTGCCTGCAGTTCCACCATCTGCGGGGCTGTAACTCTGTGACATTAAACTTTTTAAATTTTTTTGTCATAATGTGACAAACCTTTATGTCTCCTGGGAACTGAATGGGTATTGTGTTCTATCCGCCAACAGTCTGATTTTTCTCACAGAGAACTAAAATGGTTTTCAAGTACCATGCAGCTGTTCCTCTCCTTCTAGTATGCTTCTGTCCTCAGCTACTGCAGGGGAAACACAGGACTCTGAATTCAGGTGTCTTTGGTACACAAAGGAGGAAGTTACTGTCAAATGATGAGTTTTATGCTTTGAATTAGTTTGGATGTTTTCATCTTCTTCCTGAAAAATGTTTTATTTCATTAAAAAAGCCCTTTCATGCAACTTGGTTATAATTTTATGAAAGTATCAGATACAAATGTATCAAGAAAATTGTTATTGCATTTCATCACAAATATCAACAGTTGGTAAAACCTTTATATGACCAAAATTCTGCATTATAAATGTAGATAAAAGGATCAAATGCTTATTAGGCAACATATGATACTGTCCTAATTTTTAGGGAGCAGAAGCCTTAATGCAAACCCTTGAGCTTCACCTAGACTTCTCTTCAGAAATCATTTATATCTCAAATGTATAATTATCATAAATTTCAGATAAAGTGACCAGACCTATTTTATCCATTAACTACTACATGGTTGTTAAAAGTTCTTTTAACAAGAAGAAATTAAGAAAATTAATTAACTTCCAGTGTTTCAAAGCAGTTTGACAAAAAAAAGGAATGGATTACTTGAAGACCATATATATTCACTGTTGTATTTAGAATTGCAGCTGTCATGCTCCTTTTCATTTGGGATTGAGCAGTAATTAACTGATCTTCTAGAACGAGTTGAAGCCATATTTTGGCGTTATGCCATATTTAGTATTTTTCTGTTTGTTTTGTTTTCAGAACCTGCTCCAATTCCAGAAGAAAGTCGTAAAAAAAAAGGCATCACGTATGAGGAATTAAGGAATAAACACAGAGGCACATACGACGTAATGCTACCACCAAAGGCAGAAACTCCAAGCAAGTTTCCACAGGAAAAACCAGCAAAGGAAGGTAACATACTGATTTACAGAAGTACTTGCTAAATTCAAATATTTGCCATAATGTTAAAAATGGTTGCAAACACAAACCTTAATTCAGCATACCTTTTAAGCAATTTATATTTAGAGTATCTGCAGGTATCTCATATGTGATACATATGGTCTGTAGTTTCCTGTTACAGATTAAATAGTCTTTTTAAAATTTTGATCATCCAATAGAAAATTGTAATTTCTTTTCTCTAGCCATATTGCTTAGTGCCAGACTGTAAGGCTCGTAAGTTTTGCTTCATTGAGTATATTGAGCAACCTCTTTCAACAAAGAATTCTCTGAGCTCAGAGCTACACCAAAGAATTTTAACTATGGGGGGGGGGGTGTTTTAGATAGCATTGTTCTCTCAAAATAGAGCACATGGTTGATGGTTTGAAGGGGAGGGTATTTATTTTTATTAATTGTTTCATGTGGAATTAGTGGATTTCTATAGAGGCATTGTTTGTAGAGGTTCATTTTCTACATTAAAACCCAGAGGAAGGAAATGGTATTTGGCAGCAATGTTGAGATATGTTTTCACAGTGAAAAAGAAAACTTTACAGAGCAAAATAAGAATGCAATGACCTGAAGAATAAGATGCCATTCAGTCAACTTTTTGACTCGGTCAATTTTTTGAAAAGGAGACACAGAGGCAATTCATAATTGCTTGCTCTAGAACTTTTTTAATTCAATATGGCATCTGTAAAAACTATTGTAGCAAGAGGAATGTTTTGCTGTTTAACACACTGATGGACTGACTAGTCACCTTGCATTGTTTGGGTTTGTGTGCACTTCCCAGCCATGTTGCAGCAAGACTTTTAGGAATAGCTGTTGTCTCCTGTTAGGCATAATGGGTGATAATAGGTATAAAGGAGTGTATTAAAGCAAAAAGCTCTGAAGCAGTAACACTAAGCTTTGGTACAGTGCTGCTTAAGAGTGTCAGTCTCTTTGATGCTTGTGAATTACTTTCTGCAGATCATCTATCTTTGAACAGATCTGCAGTCCTGAAAGAAAAAATGCAAACAATTTTTGTGTAATGATTTTTATCTGTTATTTCAAGGATAAAAGGCTTTTTCTTATCATGTGACTGTGCCAAATGAGACATTAAAAAATTATTGAAGCTGTGGTTTCAGCTTGCTTTTCCATTCCATCGGCTGACACTTCATGGATTTACACAATGTTTCTTTTTCAAGATACTTCTCCACAAATAGAAAGCCTTGAAATGTCACTTGCAAACCATACACAGAAATGTGTATGCACATTCTGAAATGCAGCATTCTGAAAACCTTGCCATATGCCGTGGCAAATGTGGCTGTGAAATGAGAATGTGCATTTGTTAATTCATTTTTAGTTCCTTGAGGTATATAAAAGATCTCTATAGAATGTTGATCAAATTTTGCATTCTTTTTATTATATTTCTGTGTTCTATTTGAAGGCTGTACTTGGGCTTTGAGAATAAGACTGAGCAGTGCATGAGATTTGTAAATAGACTTTTTAAAGTATCTTTTCGCATTTTTAGGGAAAAAGAGTAAGGAGGGCATATAAAAATTTGGGAATGGTTTACACATGCAAGTGCATTCAAATCTGCAGTTCAGGGATTACACTGATGTTGTGGGCTAAATCTGATTTAGCTTCTTGTGTCATACTGGACATGTTACTTGTTGTGTGCCTGTTCATACTTTCTGAGTCACTACCCCTTGGTTCATCCTCTTGCCTCTGGGACCCTAGCAAATAGGAGGCAGTGATTTCTGCCCTCCTTTGCAAAGACAGAAGGGAAACCAAACCATGTTTTAACCAGCTTTAAGCAATCCCTAACTTACATCTACCAGTGCCTTCTCCCTTCCTTGTAGCAGCATAGTGCATAGTGATCTAGACCAACCCATTTTCCAGGGAATGAGTGCAGCCTGTTCAGCTGCCATGGTTAATAGAAATGGAAATCAAATTGTACTTTGAGAGAGCTTCTCATTGTGTCTCACTGCAATTTCAGTCACTCCAAACAGATTTGTCAGGGCATTATGCTCACAGAGACAAGGACCAGGCATTTTGCTCTCTTCCACTTGTTCTGCTGCACAGTTAGTAATAAACAGTGAGCTTAGTAATTAACTTGCAAGTGGGTTTATAAAGGGGTGCCTGACTAGTGTCAAATGGAACCATCCTTAACCTTTTCAGTGATGGCAGTCAATTGCAGAAGACTTTGCAGCTCACTTTCAAGAGAGGCTGTATTCATTTTCTGGTTGTTGTTCAGTTACAGTGGCATACTTCTGAACAAAGCCATTAGACCAATACCCTGGTTTTTTTCCTCTCTGACTCAATCCTATGCTAAAGGAAGCTGCCAAATAATAATGGCTGAGTAGTTTCCTAGTAGGGATTACTGATTTCTGTTTGTTTGCCTTTGAATGTGTTTTTAACTATCCCGAATCCATCCAACTGTGCACGTAACCAGATTATGTAGCCTCATTATTTATTGTAACATTCCTTGCCTGTTTCCTCCAATTGTCTTTGTTTCATCCACATGTTACATTTGTTTAAAAGTAATTACAAATTCTGTTGAGCAGGAATTAGCACAGTAGGCCTCTTGATTGAATATTAATTCATTAAGGTAAAACGATTAACAAACCATTTATTCAAAAGTAGCTTTAATTAGATGTCTGTTGTGCTGTGACTGACTCTCTCCCCACGTACCACTTCAGATGTCAGTGCACTTCATTATACTTTTCAGCACTGTATATGATAAACTTTGGCAGTTAAACTATCACATGACTACTCTTGTTTTTTCTTTTTTTTTCTTTAGTTAAAGTAAATAAATATGGAGATACCTGGGATGAGTAAGAATCAAATGAAGAACTGAAGAAAATTACCTCCTGTCAGCTGACTTGAACTGCATCTAGATTAGTCATGAGTATCAGCACCTTTGGTGTGCTCTGTCAGATACAACTATTAATAAATGAGGAGAAAATCCTGGCTTGCCAGAAGATTAAAAAAGTATTTATGCTTAATTTTTTTAAATTTTGCATAAATGGAAAACAAGGCTATTGTGACATGTCATGACTATAAACCATTTGTTCTGTTGTTTAAAAATGAAAAGGGTAACTGGTAATACGAACATATAGCAGAAGGTAAAAATACATGTAAATAAATGCAATCCCATGTGTTGAGAAGGGAAGAATATCCAAATCTTCTCAGATTTTCAAGACTTGCATTAAAAGTTACCTGTAGAACTCAGCCTCTCACTTTGTTTGGTATGCTGGGAACTTAAAATTGTTGTCATACTTGGTTTGTAATGTCAGGAATACTACTAAACTGGAAAAGGGCTGAAGAGCTGAGCCAGACACAGAAGTAACCATAACTTTTTCAAAGCTGTTTCATTATGCCAGCTGTATTTTTAGACTGATACTCTGACTTGCCCTCAACAGGTTTCTCAAACAGTCATTTCTGAAGAAAATAATTGAATGAAACTGCAGGTATTGAAAACAGCTACATTTAAGTGCAGAAGGCTAAACCTGACAAACTTTGGTGAAACCTTGGATGATATATTGACCATTAATGTTAGGCTCTGTATATTTGACCTTATTTCTCAATTTTTTGCAAGTAATGACAAAACCGCCGTGTTTAAGGAGAAGAGATCCAAATCAACAGAATATTTTATTATTATTATTACCTGTAAGACTGCCTGGCAAAACTGAAGAGTATTTCCTGGTGTTTGCATCACCTGCTCTGTCTCAATCAAAATACTGCCTTCACTTAGGGATTGTTATGTTCTTGCCTGTGCAGTTTCATCTCACAGCATTGTGTTTATTTGGGGGTTTAGGCTATAAGGGAGCAAAAACCATTATGAAGTTGATAGCATAAAAGCATTCCTGACATCCGTGTTGGAACTGAAAAACAATGTGCCTACCAAGTTGAAAATTCTCATGAGTGGACTTGCAGCAGAACAGCAAAAAGATAATTGGGGGGTGGAGAGGGTAGCACAGAGCAAATGGCTGAAATGAGGAGGAAAAAGGGGGGAAAGAGGAGGATGCTTAAAGAGCCAAATACTGCTTAAAATAAAATAGAAAGATTGTTTTCAGAAAAGCTGATCTTCCAAAAAAATTCATGTGCTAATTGGATAATCTTGAAGTTTTATCAGAAATTTACGTTGAGAATGCTTCTCATGGCGGTGATGACTGAACTCTGAAGATTCAGAGTCTGCCAGAATTGCATTGCTGTGGTTTTCAGTGTGCTCTTCCAGAGCTGATTAGCTTTATCATGAAAAAGTTCAGTTTCTTAGTTGTCAGTTTTGCAAGTAACAGGAGGCAGAAAACTGAGATTATAATAATAGAGCAGATTACCATGAAGGTGCCTTCCTGTAAAGTGTCTTGCCTCACATTAATATTTTTGGGTGGACAAGCACAGTGTTTTATATAAATTGTATTAGAATTTTTCTTCCTTTCTTAGAGGAGAAAATGAAAGGCTTGTCAATTAATGTTGTTCTGCTTGAGGTAATATTGTGTATAGATAGCATTTTTAAATTGAATATAAAGCTTTCATTCTGTTGCATCTAGTTACTGTCTCTCAGAGGACATACTCTTTTTTTGCACTTAAGTACAAAAGTTTGGTGTGCTGTCAATCAATTTAAAATTCTTTGGATTTCACACCTTTAGTACTTATTAAATACAGGAGAGTTCACTATCACAGGTGTTAATTTAGAGGGTATTGGCAACTGATGATTTGTCAACGTTGGGCCACATTCAGTTTGCTGTGACAATATGTATGTTGAGCTCCTGAATCACTAAACAGCCATGGGAATTCAATCTTCTTCCTTACCTTTTCCTGCATATCTTCCATTAGTACCCTCTTGTTTTAGAGTGGGGTTTTACAGTTCTATGGTTTCATAGCAGCTATCCAGTCACCTTTGAGTAGCTTGCTCATACTGCACTTCCATGACTTTTGAGAATTTTTAACTGAAACCAAGTGTCTTGGAACTGATGGCAGGGTTACTATTGCTGGGAGCAATGTGACTAGATGTATAGAACAATGGTGTTAAAAAATACTTAGCTCTCCTATGAGCCATCATACCTGTATATTTGTCAATAATTGAGAATTAACTCAATGTTTATTGCACAGCTAAGTAAATTTTCTTCTTCAAATTAAAAATAACATTAAAAAATCAACTTTTATACCTTCAATGAAGCGCCAGGAAAAGTCTGAATGCTTCATTATGAACATTTCCAAAAAACCCCTGTAAAATAATTGCTTGCACAATTTCTTAAAACTTAAAAATAAGCAGGCCAGTTAAAAGGAGCTGGTAGCATTATCCCCAAGTTTGTTGTTACTAATGTGCATGAACAGAAAGAAGAGGGTTGCAAAAATGTGCCTCAGCTCTTTTATAGCTGGTACAGCTACCAAAAATCCTGGTCCTGAATGTTTCTGTGTTACCCCAAATTACTAGGCATGTTTAGAGCCCCAAGTAAGTAATAATCTGACCTTTCTGACTTTTCCCTACTAAAGTTGTTTGGAATACAGCTACATGGAAGGGAAAAGTGTAAATGAAAAGTGATGTGATTTGATTTGATTAATGAAAGCTAAGCAGATTTGCAGAAACCTGGGGAAATCATTAATATTCCAGACTGAACCCACAACTTTGTGGTCTCCTTGAGATTGAAGAAGAAATCCTCACTTGTCCTCCATTTGCTGGAAGCTCAAAGACCTGTTTGTTCTCATGGAGGACTCTTTGTTTGTGGCCCTGAGTGAGGACCTTGCCCAGCTGCATGAGGCACGTCCAGCTCAGTTCCTTGACTCCCATAAACACTCCAGACCTGCCATAAGAAGGCTTTGCTTGCAGCCCAATCTTCCTGACTCAGAATAAGTTCTCTGTAATCTCTTACATGAAACAGGGGGTCTAAAAAAATCCTTTTACTTTTTGCAGTTTAGTTTCCTTATTAAGTTGTTAGTAGAAATCCACAAATCCTTGGATTTTAATCTCAAGGCAACAGAGGGACAATTTGCATCCCGTTACCATTTCAGACCCTTTCCCTGGGTTTGTGCTAGTTCAGTGCAGCCAATGCAGGCTTGGACATATGCCCCAAGTTTATACTTCCAAGTTTGTTTTTTTTTTTTTTTTGCTGATGTCAGAACTGGACATGAACCACCAGCACCGTACAAAAGTTTTGAGGCACCTTTGAGTACTTGCATTAGAGCCTGAACTCAGGAACACCAGGGAGTCTTCATCTGAATGACCTTGGCCAGGGTACAGATTGCCAGCTCACAAGACCATCAAGTGTATAATTCTTTCTTTCCAAATAATCAGGGAAATGAGCAACTGGTATTTTTATTTAACCAAAGTCAAGCAATATAGCAAAATTAGAAATGCATAACTGTTTGGGTTATAAGAGATGCTGAAAAATAAACAGATTCTTGTATCTAACAGCATTGAAAGAGCTGCCAGAGAATAGGTGACAATCTCTTGGGAACATAATTAGTATGTATTTACTTCAGATAAATGAAAACAGCATAATTCTAAAAAAATCAGTCAATAGCAGTCATGATTTGTTTCTGTTTTTTCTCTTTAATACTAATGAACACCAGATACTATGCTACTTATATATTAGTGTTTGCTACTTTACTCATTTTTACTAAATTGCTGTGAATTTATTGATTGAGCAATACAAAATTTCCTGAGATTTTAAGATACATGGCAGAATGGTGATACATAGTTTCAACGTAAGGTCATGTCTTCTGTCTAGCAAAAGCATATCTTTGCAAAGCTAAAAAGCAAGAGCCTAGTATGAGTTACTTTCATAATGTGATGCTGCAGTAAACAAAGTATGTATGATAAAGACACTGCACAGTCATCTGATACAATGTATATTCAGTAAATACAATTTTCACTTATCCTTGAAAGGAGAAAAAAAATCTTAAGATGAAGGAGAAATGGAGAGTTAGATTTCCTCTGCCAAAACTTGAAGTGAATTATTCAGGATTAAAAATTCATAGTGTATAACCTTTGTGTTACTGTTTTTCCAGTTGCTCACTGATGACATAGGACTCCATTTTCAGGATAGGAGATCTTGAACAGCTTCTAAACCTCTGAAATTTTCAATTCATTCCTTACACAGAATGATACACATTCTTTCCTACTCCTACTAACCCACAGAAGAAGCACATTTCTAGTGCATTAGATTTTTATTTTAATTATGCAGCTAAAATTAGTTTCTATATAAAACTAATGCCAAAATAAATATTTTCGTTTGGCTTAAGTTTGTACTTTATCAATTGTTAATCTTAACTATTTTAGGATAACTAGCATTTTAAAACAGAGCCACTAATACACGTAAGAGTGAATTTGGTTGCAGTGGGTGATGCCTAAACATCAATGATGGATTAACAATGTCAAAATAATTTTAGCTATGGTAAGTAGAAAACATTTCTGCTGGTACAGTGTCATGGAGTCAGTGCATATGACTGTGTGTTTGCGCTGAAGAGCGAGGTGTGTTTTTTAGGGCCCCCTGAAGATTTTATGAAAACCTGCATTTTCCCTCGGTGCCCCTCCACGCCGGAGCAGGCGCAGCTGTCAGCCCGCTCTGAGGCTGCGTTGTGACTGGGAGCCACGGGCGAGCGGGAGGGAGCTCCGCGGGCCGCGCCGGGAGGAGCGGCACGGAAAGGAACGGAACGGGAGAAGCCGGGCTGCTGGAGCTGCTCTGACCCGCGGCGGCTGCACGCCACAGCTGCCAGCTGTGCGGCGTGAGACACGGGCAGGCTCCGTGCCTGGCACGGCTCAGAGCAGCGCCTCGGGGCACTACGATCTACTGCATCTGTGGAGCTAAGCAGCAGAATGGGAGTGAGCAAATGGCAAGCTTTTGCTGCTGGGGAAGCTTTCCTGTTTGTAGTTTGAAGTATTACAGATGTGACAGTTTAGAAGGAAGTAAGCTTGGGCATGCCCAGCCCAGCCCTGGCAGACCTCAGGTTCCAGCTGGCTGAATGAAGGGCAGGTTTAAAATGTGCCTCTGGGAGGAAATACCTCAGCTTGCTGGTGTGCCTGAGCAACAGGCTCCAGAAAGCTCAAAACGCACGCAGGTGAGAAGAAACATTTAAAAGTTTGGGTAAGAAGGGTTTTTCTATGCAAGAAGTTGGAAGTGCCATTTCTCTCAAACAATCTGTATGCCAAAGACAATGGGAAAAAGCATCCATTCCCACCCTTAGCTCTTTTTCACCCTTCATCTGCAGAGGAAGTCACTATACTGTAATAAAAATCATTTAAAGGTATGTTTCCTCAGGAATCGTGAATCTTGTGCTCTCTGCACACGAAGATGTTTCAGTCTTCATTTCTATGGAGACTGGTATGACCTACCTGGGGTTTAGTTCATTTGGCAAGACTCTTCACTTGGTTTTTCAATAGCTGTAAGAATATAAGAATTGCCATGATGGTCAGCCTGTCTCCTACACTGGCTAGTGATCCTTCTAGAAGGAAATCTTCACTGGTGCACCCTCCTGTCCTTCATTGATCAGCGTTGAGCAATTTCCTGACACAAAGGTTGCATTTGGATCATGCAAATGCAGGTGTTTTGCAGCCAAGTCTCTGTCTAGGTCATGTCTCTTGAAGCTGTTTTGTTTGCTTCTACCATATCCTGTGGCAAGAATCCCTCTGATGGAATTGTGCTTTGTAAAAAAGAGTTTCTTTTCTGTTTGGTTTAAATCTGATTTCAGTGAGTGCCGATGAGTTTTGATTTCACAAACACAGCAATTACTTGCTCCCTATTAATTTTTCATTCTTTTACAGACTCTTCATTCCTCACCTTGAGATGTTTTCAGCCTGAAAAGTGAGTTACCTAATCTCTTGTGATTAAACTGCTTTGTATTTCTGATCATTCTTTTTTACTTTAATGTTTCTTTCTCCTGTTTTTGTCTCTGTGTTACACGATTTCTGAGATGCACTGGAAGCACCGTAATATTCAAAACGAGGGCATGCCATAGAATTGCTCTTTAGTCTAAATCTATTTTTCCCTATTTTTTCCCTGGGAATTGTTAATGTTCTACTTGCCACTTGGCTGTCATAGACCACTGACCCTATGTCTTGCAACTATGCAGAATGACTCCCAGGTCCCTGTACTGAAAAAGTCTGAGTAATTTAAAACCAGCTGTGTGATGCAGTTAGTATTTTTCTACATGACTATGAAGCTCATTAGTCAGCCTCTCGTATGAATATTTTTTTCCTAGCTCTGTAATTTTGTCATCAAGAAACACTTAGGTCTTCCTTTGTCAGATTATCTGCTAAAATGTTGACCAGATGCCCCCTAACATGTCCTCAAAAGACATCTCAGGATTTTAAACAGCCTTGAGAAGAATCTCATTTATTTCCTGGAGAACCTTATATTTTTGAGGGACTTACTAGGGAAAAAAACCCCAAACAAACAAAACAAAAACCCCTCCATACCCATACAAAGTACACATGGCTTAGTATTTCAAGGATGTGGAACTACTGCAATACTGATGTCAGAAGTTGGATCCCTTTTTTTTTTGTCCTCTTAAATGGAGTATTTGTGTGTGATGCCAAAAACAAGTTGGGTGAGTGGGACAAATTACCAGCAGCTCTTTCACTGGTAGAAATGGTAATGAGGAAGAGACTGCTGATCCCAAGTTAGCATTGCTGCCACTTTGTATTTCCCACAAATACATGGCCTGGTCCAGCATGCTCCTGTTGTAAATCCTGCCCCAGAACCTGCTCTCTTCTTGCCAGTTCACTACAGAGCTCTCCCCTACTATATTACCTGTTGGTGCATAGCATGCCCTACTCTCTCATTCTTCTCTAAAAATACAATAAAATAAGCCCCAAATCTTGTTTTTGATAGAGACTTATGAAAACTTGGGTAGTGAGCTTTCATGTCCCTTTCCATTCCCAGTTTTAGAAGAGAGTTATAGACCAGTGGGCTTGCCTAGAGTCACCTACTAAGGGTTTAAACAGGAAAGTGCTGTTTTCAACCTGCAATTGCTTTCTCTTTTAAAACACATTATTTTAGTTTGGAGTGAATACCATATCTGTAAAATGATTGCCAACAGCTAATACAAAAGTCCCCAAAGATAAGCAGTCTATTGCAGTTGTTTGAGGTTAATGTCACTACAGCTCTCCTCTTGCACCCTTCTTCTAGTCATAATTTCATAAAGTGCATAGCGGCTTACATACAGCTATTCACTCTCTATGCATCACAGCTGAAGGAAAGGAGGTATTTTGTTTCCTGTTTTTTACAAGTATGTGGACTTCATGTAAGCTGTGATATGCCTAAGCACACAGTTGAACTCCCTTGTCTCTGAGTGAAGAAAACAAGTTCAACTTTCCAGATACAAATGACTCACAGGAAGCTGTGTAAGTTCATTGGATTTTTTTAGCCTTTTTGTAACATCTTCTGCCTAAATGGAATGTACAGCCTATTATCAGTGTAAGAAAATACCAAGAAAAGGTTAGTTTACCTTTGCAAGGTCACCTGTTTGTCCTCCTGGAGACCTCTTCCCCTCTTATTAAAAGAAGCAACTGATTACCTCTAATCTTTCCCTATTTTTTTGAGAGGTCACCCCTAAAGATGCCCACAGAAGCTTGTTCAAAACTGACAGCAATGCTCAAACTTTTCAGTAGCTGTGAATTCATTTCCATGTGAAAGCCATCACTGTGTTTAAGGGAAGTGTCTGCTTTTGATTTCCTGAGATGTTTCAGGGAAGATTGTGTGTCCTGCTGTTTGTAGAGAGCATGTGCCATCTACGTTTGGTTGTTTTTTCAGCATCTGGGGGCCTCAGGCTTTGTGCGACCATAAACTGTTCCAAAATATTGTGTGTTCTTGTTCAAGAATGTGGCACACACTTTTGGCATCCCCGGCAAAGCAGACCTTTGTGTAAAACTGGCTTATGGGAAGTCGGTTCAGCACAGAAACTGCACGCTGACAATACCCTGAGTTTGGTACTCTTAAAGTACTCAACCAAGGGGTAAGCTCAGAGACTGAATAGCTGCTTCACTGTGCAAACCATTTAAACATCCTCACACCCTTTCCGTTTGACACAAACATTCCAACATAAACCACTTTGCTACACAAAGCATTGCCAGCATCTAAATACAATAGACAAATGTAATTTGTCAGCACTAAGAGCTAAATTGCAGTGAAGAGAGGAAAACAAACCAACTTATGCTGAAAGGAGAGGAGTGTATTTCAAAAAGTGCATTACAAAAAAATGGTATTTAATACAAAGAGAAATATGTAACAATATGCAACTATTTCAAATCAGTCAATTTATACCAAGTCTAAGACACAGAATCACCAAATTATTACTTCTGGTCTACAGAGAAGTGCCTTGAAAGAAGATGGTCCATAAGGTTTTTATCATGTTCACCACATCTGTAAACAGAATAAAAGGACCTGTTATTTATGTGCATAGCACCTTGTTTTCAATGTGAAACATGGAGCATCTTGGTGGTTTCTCTGAGAACATTGCAGAGTCCCTGAGGAGAAAATACACTACCTTTGGACTCACAAACATGAATACAATTTTATCTGGGTGATCTTCCTAGGCACTGCCAGAACTTACACCACATGCTTAGCATGGATGTGCAAGCAGGGGATGGGCACATTTTTAGAGCACAGCATGCTAAATTAAGAACTTCTAATGAAACATAGAAGAGGTGTAATGATACAGAAAACAACATAAGGCTTACAGTACTTCTTTTCCTAAGTTTCTAAAACCTGTCCATCTAAATTGATTTCTGGCAAACTCAACACACTGGCCCAAATATAACGGCTTTTTCATTACAGCATTTAAAACTTGAAAGAAATACACTTACCTGACATTTGTTTTCAAACTAAGTTTCTAACTAAGCTTTCAAGCCCTTTTAAAAACCAAACAAGAAGACCTAAGCTGCTGTTAAAATGTGCAACAATCAAGGTCTTTGATGAACATGTGAGCTGGAACAGGGAACAGGTTCCACAGCAGAAATTTCAGGACCCATTACAGGAAGAAAAAAAGGAGAGGGGCTTGTGGCATCCTGTGTTCTTTCCCTCAAAAAGCTGCAAGGCTCCTTTGTATTTGAGACAATTTGGAATTTATTTAAAAGCTAATTGGTACTTGCACACCAGAAAAAATACTGTCAGCTCATAGAAAAAGGCTGAAAAATAAAATGTGTTTGGACAGAAAGTTCAGCAAGTTGCAGCTCTGACAAACAGCAGAGGTAAATCCCACAATAAATATTTGATTCCTCTACACAGGTAATTGCTAGTAAGTGACCATTCTCAATTAAATATGCTTTGGGGTCCTTATTTGAAATAAGTGAGCTTACTTAAGCATTTATTTAAGACAAAATCTTCAAAAGCAGTTAATCAGCACAGTATTGCAAGAGGTTAATCAAGCTCATAGGTGTTAATGGATTTAGAGTGTTATTTATTCAGAGTTATCTAAGTCTGGCTCTCTCCATCCTTCATGCTGGCACTAGCAAGAAACCCTTCAGAAAATTTTGGGGTTTTTTTTACCCCTGTCCTCATACCAAACTAGAGCAGAGAGCTGACCTGGAGGGCAGCTCACTTCAGGATCCCTATAGCTGACACAAGAGAAGCATTGTCTCTTCTGGCACAACCCTGTTAGGTGAGCCTAAGCCAAAGTGCATTCTCTGCTAGTGGCTGAGCACTTGCAGCACTTGATATAAAATGCTGAACCAGTGGCAAAGCTGATTAAAATCAGGACTTTATTCTAATAAAAAGGACATTTATTCTAATGGCTTCTTTAAAGACTGAGAACTCTTCTCAATCCTCACTACCACAACATATTGTTGCATAGCAAAAGTCCATCAAAATCTGTCGTCTGGGCAAGTAAACAGGTTCTGAAAGGATATTCCTCCTTATAGACTGTCTGTGGGCACACACTTTAGAGTAAGAAAGGGATCATTACCAATATCCTTGTCTAAATTCCTATATAATATATGCCAGACTCAATCCAACAATTTCTGCGTCAGACTTCTGTTCTTAGCTGTATAAACTCCCATGGCAGGATTTCAAACAGGCCCTCTGCTCTCCTCTCTTGCAGGCAGCCAAGCTATTTGCAAACACTTTCACACATTCTCCTGCCTGTGAGAAATGTAGGCCAGCTTACCACAAGAAGAAAGTGTGAAAGCTTTCTTAAAAAACCCAGCTGCTGGCCTGTTTTTCATAGAGTGCAAGTCCTTTTAAATACTCCTCTACCTTCTATCCTGTAAACCTTTTTCACAAAGGGAACTTGCCCCTTTCTGGGGTGAGAACACCACATGAGCCATGTCCCCTGCCCCACCACAGCAGACTGCTCTTGCACCCCACTGTTACACTACCCCACTAAGGCTCTAGCCAAACTGCAGTACTGAATGAAAAAACCCATACCCAGCTGCATCTGCTTTTAGGTCTCAATATGTCAATGCATTTTTAAATATCATCATAATCCATAATTATTTGATTCTTAAGTAAAACAAGCTGGAAATTGAAAGGAATTGTATTTGTTTTAATACAAGCAGTCGATTCACATTAATGCCACTTAGGTCAATCAGCAATACTCTGCTACAGCTAAAGAAAAAATTCCGCAGAGGTGGGAGATTTAAAACTAGCACGAAAGGTATCTAACAAAAAAATTAAGGAACAAAATTAATCAGAAATTACAGATACAGAATATTTCCTTGAGTAATGCTTGGATTTTGATCCATTATTAAAATCTGTGATTTTCACTATATTATTCAAAAGAAGAATCCCATTCAACATGGAAAATAACATGAGATTTTTAAAAAAAAATTACAAGGTATCTTACCTGGGACTAAGATGCTGAAAGATTTGAACCTTCTTTCTCATTCGATCCCGATTTTGCTTTACATTCTTTGCAAGCATGATGACACTGCCTACAATATTGACAGCAAATAAAACACTGAAGAATTTTTCTGGATTTCTTCTGATACAGCCATATAGCATGATGGCAAAAGTTCTTGAAGAAGTAATCTCTTGCCTATATGCCCCAATTTTTATAATATGGAATATAAACAGCAAAATATGACATCTAAATGTCTCAGCCAATAAACCACCAATAATTAGTATTAAGTACTAATACTTAAGAACTCCTTCTAGCAGTTGCCAAAATATAACAGTATATTTCAAAAAAATATACAAAAATATAACAAAAATATAATAACATAATAACAAAAAATATATTAAAAATATAACAAAATAAAGACAGTCCTTGCCATTGCACCTATGAGCAAACCAAGCTAGGAGAAAGGTGTATAACATTTTGTGTAATACCAAGTATATAGCTTCGTTATGTGGGGGAAGCATACAAGTAGAAAACAGATGAACAATGAAGAAGCTTCCCATTATCAGTCAGGCATTTTTATAGGCATAAAAATGGTCTGGGGGAAAGATGTGGAAAGACAAAGGAGAATGATTTTTTGGATAGGATTTTTGGGAATGTGTTTTGTGAGTGGAAGGTTTATACCAGAAGCCATACTGGGAATGGAGAGTGTAGCAGGCAGCTGAAGGAGGAACTGGGAAGGAAGTCAGAGTCTGATTTGATGTGAAGGAGTACTTCATGTGAAGTTGAGAAAACAATGACTAAAACACAGAGGTGTGAGGTGACAGAAGTCAACCATTGAGATCTACTCTACGGTTAGAGGTGCAAGGTACAAGGAAAAAGCACCCTCTCAATTCATGCTCTTCATGGTTTGGCATGACAGTATGAGGCTGGGCAAAGCCACAGTGGAGAGGGAGGTAGGAATATGGGTTGAGATTGAAATTGTTGTTAAAATATGAGAACATTATAAAAAAATCTGTAGGTTTTGAGGTATCTGTATTTGAGGTATCTGTATTTGAGGTATGTTCCAAAGGAAGACTCAAAGGGTCAAAGAGATAACATGGACAATCTTAGCAGTATGATACTAGATGAAAAGAGAACTAGTAACTGTTTGTCACATCACACCTAAAAGTACAATAATTTCATTTAAATCATGGATATCCTAGTAACAGGTATTATAATGAGTTTAATTTGCATTTTCTGAAGAATATGTAGTAGTTTCTACTACTGCAATATATAGCCCATGACTATGACTAGTACCTCAGAATCTAATCACAGAATTTAAATTCATAGTTTTGTTGCATATAATTTTTTGTGTGTTTTAGACTATTTTGGTCTAGGCTTAGTAATTTAAATAAGCACATACCTTTTTTGTTGCGGACCACATGGTGCAATACCAATTTTCTGAAACTTTTTTTGGCATTCTCCCATGTATGACATCTTTCCAATGGCAAAACCCAAGATACCGGCAACTATAGAGACAGATAACAAAACACTGTTAATACAAAGGGCTTAAATCAGGAGTGTGCTACTGGCTCCATTTTAATCATAAACAAATTGTGTATCACATCTTCTCAGAACACATCACAAACACATGTGAGGTTATATGGGGTTTATAGGAGTGAATTCAATAAGCACTGAAAACTGGCTACCTATCGTGAGAGAGAACAACTAGTCCAAAATAATTGATCCAGAAAAAGGATGTAATATTCCTGCATAAAGGAAAATGATATAATATTTAGAGGAACAGATTATAGAAAATAAAATTAATTCATAATGTCAGCACTAGTTGTTCTTGCCTTTGATTGCACATCATGGTTTCCTTCTGATGATCACACCTTTAACACTAACTTCTCTGGTTTTCTAAGAAGCCAGAATATCAGCTTGCCATACTGTTGCACTGTGGCTTTCACTCACTAGAGTCAGAATAAAAGACTACTTCAATGTCCTTGATTTCCTGCTGAATTTCTGCTGAAGAGGGAATCAATTTAGTTTCTTGTCATTTACAAGCCACCTCACTGTACAGTACAGTTTCTGTGCTTCCATTTGTTTTCTTTATCAATCCATGGTTCTGAATTAGACAGTGGAGATCAATCAAATGAAAAGGACCATACTATTTTATATATTATAGCATTGTGACTTCTTGATTCCATAAGTTGTGCAATCTGCACAGCTGATCAATGAGGCCGACAAAATTTATAAAACGAAGTCGAGACTGGAGTTATGCCAATTTGAAAGATTGCATTATGTAAATATAAGCTGCTACTGAAAATATTTACATTAGAAGAATCTTATTTCATACATTGATCTTTATAAACATCAGAAATCCAATTTCCTAATCTGCTGGAGTAACATATAAATTCCAAAAAAAGATTTTGGAAAGAAATTCAGAGAGATGCATCTAAGGTCTGCATATTGCCTGTAAAGAACCTTTTCTTTCCTTTTAGAATTGGGTACAACTTACTTGCCATCTTGGGGTATGGACCAAATCTTGGGCTTGCTGAGAAAATGCCTACAATAAAAGGAAATGGTCAGAAAGCTTGTTCACTTGAGGAACTCACCAGCACTCAAAACCAGGGCACTAGTTTTCCTACAGGCTATTGCATTTCTTAAGGTGAAGAAGGTATGAAGTCCACTAACTCAGATTTCAGTACATCAGGGCACTTTCCATTCCACTAGTTCTTAGTGCATGTGTTTTGGGGCAGTGCTAGGGGGAAGAGAATCTGGACTTTGCAGGATTCAGTTCAGGCAGGAGTTCAGGAGTGTAAACCAACATGAAAGCAGCATGTCTGCCACTGGTGACACCTACAGCACTTAGAG
This sequence comes from Eopsaltria australis, assembly GCA_034509425.1. Taxonomy (NCBI): domain Eukaryota; kingdom Metazoa; phylum Chordata; class Aves; order Passeriformes; family Petroicidae; genus Eopsaltria; species Eopsaltria australis. The sequence continues at coordinate 667,970 of JAVTVJ010000253.1, read as the reverse complement.
CAAGTGATGGTGGCTTATGTTTCAGCACAAATCAGCCCTGCATATAAAACAGCAAAATTAAATCTCTTACACAGGCCCCAGCTCCTTGTGCTGTGATAAGTAGGACAAAACTGCTCTTTGGTAGCTTTCTGTGGCTATCGATCAAAACTGTACCACTGGTCTCTAGCCTCCTCCTCTGGAGAGGAAAGATCATACGTTTTGGCCTTTAAGAGGAGAACACAGTATGCTAAACAAGAAAAGCAAAAATTATCTTTAGTTTTTCCACAAAATCCACATTCCCCCATTTAACCTCAGGAGCTGAAACCAGTATTCCTCTGAGAAGTATGTGTCTGGCAGAGGAATGCCATGCTGTGGAGGAGGGCTCCACACAGCAAGATTACCATGGCAGAGGGAAGAGAAGTGAACACTGGTTGCACTGTTACATGAACTCAGACAGTAATAATGAGGCTTAGAAGCTCCAGCTTCTTCTAGAGGCAGGGTACTGTGTGCAGCCATCAGAAGAAAGTGTTTAGACAGAGGAGCATTCAGCCTATGCTAAGCACAAGGGCCTTTGCCCACTGTGATCTATGCAGTTTTATATTGGGTCTCTCAGGGGAGGGAGGAACAAAAGTGTTATTTGTTTCTAATCATCCCCCTCCAATTGTTGACACACAGTCATGATTATTTAATAAGGGCATTTGTTATTTCACAGCTGATAGAAACATCCAAGTACAATGACCAGGAACTGGGAAGAGTACCTGATGCCAGAGGCCAGCATGTTAGCTACAGAGACAGCCCCAGTGCCCTTCCTATCACTGCTCACCCTTTTCCAAATGTGTAATCCTTCTCTGACACACTCTTACTCCTTCCCTCACTGTCTCCCTACAAGCTCATAGGTCAAGGATGGAACAGGGAACCCCCAGCAGCCTCTTGTGGTGTAGCTTAGCAGACTTCAGGGTAGATGCCCCTCACTCTTTCCCCAAAACACCAACCTCAACCTCATACATAGTCAAGACCCCCAGCAAGGAAACTGAAGGTGCCCTGTGTAGAACCAGGCTCATCCACCACATAAACAGAACACAATTTTCTTTTGTGTTAGCCTGCGTATCGTGAGCCATCTCTACAGAAAGCTCTCTGTCTTCTCACTTTGGCAGTACTCCTCGTCCCTTTGCACCAAAGCTGTGGTCATATTGATACATGGTCACTGTAAAAACATTGCCAGCATTTTTAAATAAACCAACAGTCAGAGCTACAGTACCCAATTCTAACAGCCCTGCTCGGTTTGTACAATGCTCTGCCCTACAAGCTGCCCCAGGGAAGACTCTGCTCAAATACATGTGATCATGGTGACAGAATCCAGCAACCAGTCTTTGGATTTCAGAATTCTCTTTTCAGTTCATGTTCTTGCAAAAAGAATGACAGTGGCAATGCACATATAATAATCAAATCACCATAGCAATGACGGTTATGAGCGAGAAGAATGCTGATCTTGAAAAAACAGCACTTCGATGATGGATTTTTTTATCTTTACCTTTTGAGATTAGCCCCTGGGTGACAAGCATGCTCCCAAGAGATAAAGGAAGAGCTGTGAAAATGAAAAGGAGAGTAAATGGTATCAGCCAAAATTTGTTACTTATTTGGTAAATACTCTTATACGTTAAATGTTTCATGTATCTAATATTAAACACATTACTTCTAAACATTAACTTTGTCTACTGTCTTAATCACCTATTACATCTGCTCATTCAGATTATGTTCTCTTCAAAGCAAAGATGTCCTCACACAGTGCCAGACATCAGCCATGCTGTAACACCTGGAGCTAATGCTATATAAATATATATATATATATACATATACAATAATAGTTTCCACAATCTGAGTATGTCTTCCAATGACTGCAACACTTGTAATGACAGCAGCTCCGATGAACTGCTGACACCCTTTTCAATCTTCTCCATTCAGGAAATATCTACTTTAGATACAAACTGAGAGGTGGACTTAAAAGGCACAAAAACACCAAGCACTGATCTTTTAGATGTCCTAACACACAAAGAATTTCACAAAGACACAGTCATGCCTGCCTTCCATTCAAAGGCACGAGTAAGTATGTAACAAAGTAAAACATTCCTGATGTGGCTGCAATAATGGACTTCAAGAATAGAACCAACTCTACAACTGCTAACGTTCATATTAAACAAGACTTCAATTCAACCACCTTTACCTACTGTGATTATGCAAACAATTCAGTTAAACCTTTAAGAATACAATGCTTAACATGACAGAGTTAACCCACAACAGCATTCCAACAAAAAGGCATTTTGCAGACAGTTTTGCATACGTACATCAAGAAGTCATTCTGTGTGGTAAGTGTGGTAAGAATGACTTTGGATTACTCACCTCTGTACCAGAAACTTTCCTGTTTGCACTCTTTACGGATCCTTGCAATCTCACCATCTTGAATTTGGGAGATGGGACAAAATAGCATTGGCTGAAAGAATAAACCTGGATTAGTTTACTGAATTTAATCTCACAGGAAGCAAAAAACCAATTAAAGAAGATAAAATATTTAAAAAAAAACAAATAAAATACAAAAACCTCCAAGCAAAACTCCTTATTCTGTTGTTAGCAGTGTGATGAAATATTGATACCCCAATACAGAAATAGAAAGAACTACATAGGTTTTAAGTTTAAACCACCCGTCTTGCTGGTCTTTACTTTTGCTCAGCTGCTGCTTACTCCAGAAGCATATTGCTTTAGTCATTAGTCTATTAGTCATTTCATTCTCATGAGCAACATTATCTCTCCCAGAAAGAAATGACAGGAAATAAAGGCAGAGTGGCAGTTTTCAAAAATCAAGCTCTGCTCTGTACAGAAGTCAATTGAAGTTCAGTAAGAGCAGATTTTGCAAGTATTCAGAAGAGGGCTGATATAAACTCTGCCAGACTCTCCACTAGCAGAACTTTCTCTCTGAGCAATTTAAATATATCCATGGCATTAACAGAACTCAATCATGCTGGCTTCACCTTAATACAAATTAGGCTGCTAACAGACCTCTTTAAGGTAGCTCTTTTTTCACCCATTGTGATTGTGAGGAAAAAATGACAGTATTCTCCCTTGCATTCTACTATCCAGGGTATTGACATGTAGACATAAGATTATTTTTCTTTCTTTAAGAAAAGACTTGGTGATAGCACTTTCAGTGTCATTATCAGATATCTGAAGTAAACGGGTGTACTGGTTTCGACTGGACAAGGGTTTATTTTCTCCATAGTAACTGGGATGGTGCTAGGTATTGGATTTGTGATCAAACAAGTGTTCACAATACAGGAATATTTAGTATTAATTAATAATTAAATATTTAGTGCTGAGTAGATCTTACACAGAGTCAAGGTCTTTTCTGTTTCTCAGGCTGCCCCACCAGCAAATCAGCTGGGGGTGTAGAAGAATTTGGTAGGGGACACAGTTGGGACAGCTGACCCCAGCTGATCCAAGGGATATTCCAATTCCATACCATGCCATTGTGCTCAGGAAGAAAAGCCAAGGGTAAGAAGGAGTTGTCATTAAGTTAAAATTAATTGGAATTTTAACATTTTTCTGCAAAAACACAACATCTTCAAACACACAAATTCTTGAAAGAAAAACCAGACATCATAGAACAAGCAATGTCTTGGGGAAAAGAGCACATTCATCTATTACAGGATTCCACCTCCTTTTATGCCTGACTGATCTATGATTTTATAGCCATCATAATGAAATGCATTTATTGGCCGTAGCCACACATTTCATATTGTAGATAATTAGTATCTCAGCCCTTCCTCAAGCACTGCTCCCACAGAAGTTAGTGGTGGTGCTGCTTGGACGAACACTACAGAATTTACTCCATCCAGACCACAGAGAACCACTTCAAACTGGTTTCAGAGCAAGGTCACAGAAAATACAGTAGAATACAAACAGGCTGACTGAAAGATAAGGAAATGAGTGTCAGAGTCCAAGCGTACCAACAGGCTTTGCAGCCTTTCTGCCTCTATACACACCTTGCCAGGTGTTTAGCTGCTTGGGCTCAGAGTCAGCTCTAACATAGCACAGTTGTGTAACACCAAATCAGACTGCTGTGAAAACAGCAAAGCTCGGAGAAAGCAGCAAGTTTTGCCCAGGGCCTCTGCCCTTCAGCTCAAGAGCTGAATACAAGCCCTTGCCTTAACTGTGTTGAAGGTATACCATGCCTTCTTACCTTGCCTTGCTAACCTGATTGCCTGGCTTAGCATCAGACTTGCCTTGTTCCTATAGACTTGCCTGGTAATCATTGAACTGGCTGCAGGCTGACCCTGGTTAACATCATTGGATCTGCTCTCCTCCTCTTTTTGGGTACTGTGCTCCCTGTACCTGAGGTGGTGGCCCCTGCCACCCTGCTGTCACTTGTGCCCCTTGCAGATCAGTCCAATATTGCTGCCCTCTGTGACTGGTTAGCAAAAATTGTACCACATTTAAATTCCTTGATTTCTCTATCAGGGGACAATGTTCATCTTCTGTATAGCTGTAGACCAGATTCTTGTGCCATACTGTTCCCTTCTCCCCTTCTCAATACACAGACATGCATGACGAATGTGATGGGGACAGCTTGTACTGGACTTGTACTCAGACACCTTGGCTATGCCAGCTTGTAATTCAGGGCATAAATCAGAGCCTTAACCTTGAGATTCACAACTCCTAGCCCTCTGAGCACAGTGAACCAGGAAAAATAACACACTGTCCTCTCCTCTCTTCATCTACATGCTTAAGCTATCGGACAGCTACTTCTGTCTTCAGTAAGAGCAATTGAGGCAAAATCCCAGTTATTCATTAGCAATAGCATTGAAATATAAGGGATGAAACCCAGCTTACCCATCCAGGTTGCTTTACTGGAGGTGTCTGACTTTCCTGTTGGACTGTTTCAGAAGACATTGTCTCTTTCCTTGTACTCTGCTACTGCTCTTGTTCAGCAGAAGCTATGCGTTTTATGCTTGGCTACTTCTCTTTCTGCTAGGTACAAAGGTTAAAAGTCAAGATATCATACTGATACTTCTAAGTCCAACGTTCATCTAGAAATAAAAATGACCAGGTTGAAAGGAGTGTATTTTTAACAGCAGATAGCATATAATTACCTGATACACAGTTTACAGCACAGTCTATCACTTATCAGCAACATGGAGTTGTGTATATCTTAAACAGGTAAGTCAGCAACTACAATTAAATGCTGAATCATAAAGAAATTAAAATAAATACGAGCAAGTAATGAAAACATTTTAAATTTTTTAATGTATTGCAGGTCCAAGAAATAGCCTCTTTAGTGTGTTGTCCAGAATTACTGCACGACTTCTATCCTCACTGCCATCATCTGAAGCCTGGATACCATGGGACCCACCAGGCAAGCCTATCACAAACCACATCTGTATCTCCAAAAACACAATTCAGTTACAAATATCCTTTAAAAAAATAACACAAAAGAATAAATAGATTCCAAAGACTTTTAGCGTTGCAATCTTCCATGCCTGAGAACTGTGCTGCTAGGGAAAAGCAAGAAGGAAACTCATTTACTTCTAGAGTCATTCAAACATCTAAATGGCAAATTTTACCTAGCACTTTGCTGCATGGTCTGGCACTTTATTAACAAGAGAGCAGTTCTGCTTTTCCGAAAGTACCTTCTGAGAATGGTGGCACTGAGCAAGGCTAAAGTGACTGTGAAGGGCAGAGTTAAATAGAAAAGATATGCAACAATTTATTGACCTAAATGTTTTTTGACATTCATAATGTTACTGTATAAACCACTTCCTGCACTTATTTTGGGGTGGGTTACACAGCTGTAAAGTTCAAGCAACGTCTGCTTCACATACACTAGATATTCAGACAGGAAAGCATTTTAAAGTAATGGAACAGAAGCAACATAACCTCCTCTCCCCTTGGTAAAAAAAAAATAAATAGAGAATTGCATTCACACCAATCTGCACTTTATTCTCAGACACTCGCAAAAATGACAGTGATCACTATGTCTTTGAAAAAACGTAAGCTTGAAAACCCATATTATATGAGGAAAGCTCACAGCTCTACGCTGTCTCTTCCTCAATCTGAGAGCAATTTAATTTTCAGTCTGTTGTCACTTAATGCAAAAAAGGACATAAAATATGAGAAAGATGTATAAAACTTTAAAGAGGTTTGCGTCAGTCAAAAATCAATCAAATTTTCTTATTCTTATCTGCTTTCTTATTCTTATCGACTCACAAAGCCTACTTGTGCAGACGGTTGCATAAAAATAATCACTGGAAACAGTTTCTAACTGCTGCAACAGATTTAAAGCAGTTGTCTTTTTCAGGCTGATAAAACAGCTGAGTCACAGTAGGAAAAAAAATAAAGGAAAAAGAACGGGTTATAAATTAAGATGATAAAGATTTGCAGTTTGCCACTGGCCTCCTATATTTTCCGAAGTATGCATTTCTCCTGAATGATAAGTTATTCAGCTATGCTACTGCTTCAGCATAATGAAGAACCCCAAAAATATTTAGGCCTTTAAGCAGCCTCATGGTACACCTCCCATATGGGATGAAAGCTGGAAGCTATACTGGCAAGAATGAAACAAAGAGACAGAGTTGATGTCATCAAAATATTATGTAACTGCATTATTAATATTCACACCTAACAGACATGGTGTCTCCTACATGAGGAATGTAAGAGTGTTCCAGTATTTTAAGGCCCTGTGTCTTGGAAAGACAACTGTCATCCCAAAAAATAACTTTATTTCCATTAGCTTACTGGAGAAATGTAACTTTCTTGTAATTATCTGTAACACTTATTGCTGTTTTCTCAACCTTACATGTAATTCGTAGTGTAACAATTCTGGGAAGTGTATATTCTGGGAAGAATTCCCCAATTACATCATTCTGCTTAAATGAAATACCTATATAATACAAGATTAAATCAATGTGGTTTGCAAGGATCAAATATCCAAAAAACTTATTCTTCTTATACAAGAATTGTCCTGGATCATTTATTAATTTACAAAAGAAAATTCTAATATTGGGCTCCTGAAAAATCTCACGGTTTGAATACCTCTAATGGGATGATAGAGAAGCAGTATGCAAGAAGATAGCCACATTTTTCAAATATGAGAGTTGTCAACTTCATATAGTGTGTTTTCAATAAAAAGCCTCCTTCTGAATAGGAATGGTGACCCCATAATTTCTAGGACTACTTCGGGGAAGAAAGGGGAAGCCAAAATTGCATGTATTAACTGGTCCACTAATGGGCTGTGATGCCTAGGGCAGGCACCACTCATCACGGAGATAACTCATTAAGGATTTCAGAGAGGCACTTCAAGGACCATTGTGAGGGAGTCGGAAAATTACAAGCCCCAACACGATGTTTCACACCTATCTGAACTGGCTCTTTGTTTTAAAACTCAGGCTCCTATTTCAAAGGTGAGTCTACAGAGTAGCTGCACTGGGCAGTCAATGAGAAGCCCCCCATCTATACTGACAGCACGGGGCTGGGGAATGCCCCATGCTTGCCCAGCCCTGCAGCAGCTGCTCAGTGCCCTCACCCAGGGCAGTGCACGCCCGGCCAGCACAGAGTATTGATATCATAGAATCACAGAACCAATCAGACCGGAAAAGGCCTCCGAGATCATCGAGTCCATCCTATGACCGAACATGACCCTGTCAACTGGACCATGGCACTGTCATGTCTACTCCACCACCTCCCTGGGAAGTCCATTCCAATGTCTAATCACCCTTTCTGTGAATAAATTCTTCCTGATGTCACTGCTTGAGGCTATGTGCTCTTGTCCTGTCATTAGTCGTCTGGGAGAACACACCAATCCCCACCTAGCTACGACCTCCTTCCAGGCAGTTGTAGAGGGCAGTAAGGTTCCCCCTGAGCGTCCTTTTCACCAGGCTAAACACCACCAGCTCCCTCAGCCGCTGCTAACTGGACTTATACTCCTGACCCTTCAGCAGCTCCGTTGCCCTTCTCTGGACTCGCTCCAGCACCTCGATGTGCTTCCTGAAATGACGGACGACGGCCCCGTCGGGCTGTGGCAGCGCACGCCCCACACAACTCGCCAGCCCCGGGCCGGCTGCCGAGAGCCACACCCCGACCCCCGCCTTCCCCGCCGTGACCGTGACGCCGGAGCAATCCGGCCCCGCGGAGCTCAGCCCCTCGGCCAGCAGAGGAGGAGTCTGGCACTCACAGCGCCCAGCCGCGCTTACCTTCCGCGGGCCGCCGGAGGAAGCGGAATGGGCTGGGCTGGGCTGGGCTGGGCTGGGCTGGGCTGGGCTGGGCTGACCCGGCCCGGCCCGGCCCGGCCCGGCCCGCGGCTGGGCCCGCCTGCACAGGAGCCCTGCCCGGGCCGGGCTGAGCCGCGCTGGGGCGGGGGCCGGCCCGCCCGTGCTGCCGGGCTCTGCCGCCACCTCCCGGCCGCACGGACACGGGGCAGCCGGCCCGCGGTGCCCGCCCGGCTCCCCTCGTGCCCCGGCTCCTCGCTCCTACCAGGATCTGCTACTACACGAGCGATTCTCGCCTCCCTGTGGGCTGCTCCGGTAGAAAAACAGCGAGCACGCCAACAAAACTCCGCGTTCTCGGATTTTCCCAATGAAATTCAGAACACTCTTTTAGCAAGGGTAGGTGTTAATGAAGGTAACAGAATCATAAGGGGGGGAAGGACCCTCTGGAGTCATCTGGTCCAAACCCCCTGCCAAGGCAGGGTCACTTGGAGCAGGTGACACAGGAGCTCGTCCAGCTGGGTTTGGAATATCTAGAGAATGGAAGACTCCATGACCTCCCTGGTCAGCCTGTTCCAGGGCTCTGCTAGCCTCAATGGAAAGAAGTTCTTCCTCGAGGTGGAACTTCGTGTGTTTTAGTTTATGGCCACTGCTCCTCGTTCTGTTGCTGCACCACCAAGAAGGGTCTGGCACCATCCTCTGACACCTGCCTTTGAGATATTAATATGCATTGATGAGATCACCTCCCAGTCTTCTCTTTTCCAGACTAAATAGGCCCAGCTCCTGCAGTCTCACCTCATATGAGAGATGCTCCACACCCGTCATCATCTTTGTGGCCTCCACTGAACCTTCTCCAGTAACTTATTGTCTTTCTTGTAGTGAGGAGATATGGGGTCTGTCCTACGAATTGAAAATGTTTTTTTCTGGAAATGAAATCTTGTTCTTTAAAAAAGAAACAACAAGTTCTACTTTGATCATTTTGGAATGAAAAGCATTGCTTATCTGATTTGATTTTAATACTATGATGCTTATGTAGGTAAGTAAATAAAACTTAATTTTAACAGGAATTAAACAAAAAAGAAAGGCATTTTCATCAAGCAAAAATAATTTTGCAAGAAAACAATATCCTGAAAATGTCAGTTGGGTGTGGGAGGGGTTGTTCTGGGGATACTGGAAAAAAATGGTTCCACTTTCACTGAAATGAGAAATGCAATGCCCTTCTTTAAGAATAAGTTTTCTAAAACAAAAAATATAAACATGAGTTTTATTTTGCATTTTATTTTAATTAAAAAAGGTCTCAGTTTGTATTTTGTTTTGCTTTGTTTTTTCACAGGAAGACAATAGTTTTCAGTTGAGTATCCTAAATGGTGATATGACACTTCAGTGCTTATTGTGAAATGAATAGCCTGTGAGATCACCACTAAAATTCCTCCTTTTGCATGACCATGGCATTTCAGCTTCATAAGAAACATAAGTCGTAATTAATTTTCTTAAGTCCAAAAAAGCTTTCAGCTACCAGGAGTCTTGGCTACTTGAAGCCCCTTTTACCAGACTATTTTCCCACTCTTGCCTGCCAAACTAGAGGATCGGACTTTGCTGCTGCAAAGTGTGCTTTTCACATGGAGTTTGGTCAAGAGTGTTGTCTTAAAACAAGTCTTAAAAGTATATCTAACACCTCCTGGGATCTAAAAGGTATTATTGAAAACATACATGAAACCTATTTAATAGATACTGGCTACATGCTATTCTGAAAAATACAATACACAAGAAAATCCCATGTAGAGTGAGTGCTTAATAACCAATAACTTCTAACTGATCCAGCTTAAATTTCATGGCATACATGTGCCTGGGGATAGTGATTGCCTAGAGATAGGACTGTTTGGATTCTTCCACCTTTCTGAGCAAAAATGCCTATTAAAGTCAGTTTAAGCTTATTTGTAATTTTAACTTTAAATGTAAAGTTGGTTGTCACAATTGAATATTTTCTGTGAACACTCTTTCTTTCCCAGATTTACCTGAAAGTTCCTCAGAGTTATAAAAATGGAGAGAAGGTAATAGACAGAAACCAGTAAATGTTAGTGATTTGGAAGAATAAACACAAAGCAAAACAGAGATTCTTATTGTTCCCAAAACAAAACCAACTTTACACATAAGAAAAAAACAACAAACTAAGTGATACCAAAAATAAAACAACCAATGTGGAGTTGAATGCTTGGCTGAGGAATTATCTGTTGTCAGAGTAGAAGGAGACCAAGGACTGAGATTTCACAAACTCAGGGAAGGTTTACAGGCTCTGGCTGCTTGACTGAAGAACCTCTTAAAAAACACCGAAGGGTTGCCAGGGTCCTGAGGTTCACCACATTCACCAAAGCAAAGCCGTTCCAGTGTGGATATTTAACAGAAACACTCCACGTATGCATGCAGTGCATGCCAGAAGGAGGAACTATTACCACTTAGGATAAACATGGTTTATTTGTCCATTACAAAATCGAACACTATTAATTGCTTAAAAATTCCCTAGAAACAAAGCTCCACCCCCTTGCTTCGTAGCCATAACAGAGCATGGAAAACCAAGTAAGAATTACACAGCAGGGCATTGTTCTCATGCTGATGGGAGTAGCAGTTAAGGGCGAATGAAAAGACATGAGAAGTCCCAGCAGGAAACAGCCAAAATACTTCTGAGTAAAACATTGAACTGTCCTCACTACTTGCAAGAAATCATGTAAGTTTTCTCTGTCTTGGGTGATTCTTGGATGTACTTCTATTTTATACTTGGTCTGGGCTATCTTTTAGTAGAAATGAATAGCTGGCAATTATGACATGTTCAAGATACAGGATTTCCTCTTCTCAGTGTGAAGTACCCAGAAAAATGCTTGCAGAGACCTGCATGTCTCTGTTTCTACTGAGACTGTGACAGGTGCCTAACTGTAAACTCACCCACTCCCTCTTTTTTCCCGAGCTGAGGTTTTAATCCTAATCTGTGCTCATATTTTCATGCTTTCCCCCCTGCCATTTCTCTGGCACTTTCTTCTGCTTCTTCATCATGCCCATTCAGGCACATCTCTACTGGGCAATATGCAAGGACAACTTCTCACAAGGGTCTGAAAGTTCTTTTAAATGCCATATGTTTACTTGTGTTTGAAAGCATGCTTGTATTATAGTTTGAACTCAAATAAAGCATTGTTTTTTACAATCACTAGCTTTGGAAAAGTTTGCCCCTGTCAACCAATGCAATTACTGGGCTGTTAAATTCAGACAATTTTCTATGACTGCCTTAGAGTAGGGGTACATTAACTACTATTCTAAAATGAAAACTGTTCTGTGTCCTTGTTCTGTGAGTGGAAGCTCCTGCTGTAGTGTTTTCTTGACTTTGCTGGTTTTACATCATTGTATTCCTATAAAGGTTCCTATAAAATGTTTTTGCTTTATTTTTTATCAAGTACACATGTGGCACTCCAGGAACAGAAAAAATATAATGAAAGGTTTAAAATAGTTACATATATGTGTAACTAAGCACCTTGCAGGCCTTGACTTTTGTATTTGAGACATTACACTCCTCTTTTGCTCTGATGCTAATATGTATATTAGCCTACAGAGAGCCCTGAAATGTAACTTAGTGACTTGTGAAGCCAAACTTAATAGTTACTAAGAATTTCAGAGAGAATACCCAGAATATAATTGCTAATTTGTCAGGATTTGCATTCTTTTCATTGCATTATGAGTTTAATGGAAGCCACACAAGCATATCAGGTTCACAATTCCAGTCATGTCTAGTTTTACTGGAACTCCACCTCTGAACCGTGAAGCAAGATACTGTAATTACGAAAAAGTGTTGCAAAATTTTTTCAAATGTTTATTGGCTGAATACATGCTGTGAGTCTCACGCTCCTGCTACGCAGCTCCACAAGCAGCCATGTTCTGGGTTTATTCTGGCCAAAGATCTCATCTTCCATTTGTGTCACACCACAACAAGATGAAATGGTGTCATTACTTATATAATCCTGAACCAGTGATAAGTGAGCTTGGTGACTATTTTGGTATGACTTTTCTTTAAGGAAGAAAAAGAAAGATGCCTTTAATGACATGGAACTGGGAGAAAACAGAAGCTCATTAAATCTATGAGTCTCATTCTTCCTCCCCTAGTGAGGTCAACTTTTCCATCAAAATACTTCAACTCTTTTGTGGACATTTAAAATACATTTCAAATTTTTATAATAGATTTTCAAATAGCAGTCAAAATTCAGCAGAATTTTTGTAACTAGCCAAACCCCAACAAACTGCAGAGTAAATGAATCACTTAACTTTGAGACTACTGGGGCAAAATTTAGTTTAGTACCATGTCGTCTCCAATGTCTAGACCAGACTTTATTGCTAATAATAGGTCATATGGATGTTAGGTGTTTATAGTTCACTCCTACGGATTTAGAGTTTCACAAACCGGGGGGAAGAAATGCACACCATAAGGTTTATTTAGAATGGAACAGTAGTTTTAACACAAATGAGAAGATACAGATGGCAGTTCCATAGGATGCTGTATGAAAATTAAATAAAACTTAAGATGATGATATATTCCAACAGCAAAAGGACTTCTTAGTTCTTAGTTTATATTTGCAATTTTACTTTTTATGCCCCCCAAAAATTCTGAAATTCAGATTTTGCTTATGTAATCTTTTTGCCAGGGCTTGGCAGCTGTGACCACGGCTGGGTGGATTTAACTAATTTCTTCTAAAATTAACAAATGTAGTTACTCAGGGATCTCAGCAAAAGAAATGCTTCTTTTGGTGCTTTTTGTAGACAGCATTGCTTGTCAGAAGTCCGTACTCTGCTATAGAACAACACACATTTCACAAAGGTGAGCACAGCACTAATTCGGACGCCCCCGAACCCCGCGTAGTCAACCATGTGTTCGTACAAGCTGCCAAGTGGGTTAGCTCCTCTTTTCCCAGCCAGATTGCGCGACGACAACTTTTTACTGTTATTTTTCTTGCTGGCGTGACTGTTGAGGGGACAGGTGTTCCTTTGCTGACACATGAGTGCGGGGCGAGATCTCCGGCCGTTCAGCGCGGCGGGGATGTGAAGAGCACAGAGAACGCGGTCCGGCCGTGCGGGCTGCCCGCCCCCGCCGCGGGGACGCGGCTCCGTGAGGCGGGACGGGCAGCGCCGCGCCCTCCCGGGCACTCGGGACTCGGCTCCCGGGGAGAGGGACGCAGCCCCCGCCGAGCCGGGCAGCGCCGGCGGCGATGCTTCCCCTGTGGAGGGCCGTTCTCTCGGAAAGTCTCCTGGGTAGGTGGCGGCGGTGCCGCCCGGCGGGGCTGGGGGCTCGGGGCCGCGGGTGAGCGCACCGCGGGGCTCAGCCGGGACCGGCCGGAGCACGGCAGCCCCGGCACGGTGTCGGGGGTCTCACCGTACGGGCAGCCCCCCTCTGCAATGAGTAAATAGTGCCCACATCAGAGTGCTCTTCTTTGGGCTCTTTTTTTCCTATTAATGCTGGAATGCCTTTTGTCTCTTGGGTCAGCCTAGAATTTATTGCTGCTCCCGGCCAAGTGTTTGTGCAGGTGTTGCAGAGCAGGTCGCCAGACGCAGCACCCGCGGTATCGTCTGCTCAATACATCTCCTGCAAAGCATGGAAACGCACAGCGCGGTGCTGCTGTGCCTGGATAAGGTGTCTCCAGGGGAGAACAGCACACCGATTTACTAGAATAATTCTTTTAGTCACCAGTCTGCCCTTGAGGAGCCCTGAGACTGTGGGTGGACTGCTTATTTAGCTAGCCCTCTGAACACTAATCCTTTCCGAAGCTGAGCACTACACTGAGGATCAAAGTAAGAACTGCTGTCTGAGTGGGGGAAGAGCTGTTTTATTCTCATCATTCTATTTCCTCGGAAAATGTGTTTGTTTAACTTGAAATAACAAATATTTCTTCACAAAAGGTGGCTGTCGTTGGTTGAACTGCTTTCAAATACATTTGATAGTCCAAATGCTGAAGTATAAAATGGTACTTTAAAAATAATATCCAGGAAATCTTGCTGTTGAAAATACATGATGGGGTTTTCTTTCTTTTCATTTATTTTTGTTCTAGGCTACATTTCTTGGTCTCTTTACCATGCACTGCCACCAATGATCTACTACTTCCCCCTTCAGACACTGGCACTCACAGGCCTAGAAGTTTTTGCTGTTGCCTTCTTTTCTCCAATATTCTTGACAATTGGCCCTTTTTGGAGGTTGGCTAACAATAAGTATGTCCTAGCCTTTCTGAGATTGACTATGGTTGGTAAGTATGCACTGCAGTGAGTTATAGATTCCATTTTGATATCAATGTGTGAGAACAAACATTCTAAATTGCCTTAAAAATCAGGCAATTACAAAAAGAGACAGGAATAATAAGTTCTTGCTCTCCCCATACTCATGTTTTGTTGGTTTCTTTTTTTTCTCTCAAGCTTTTTGATGTAGTCAGAGAAATATTGTTTCCAGCCATTGTATTGCATAAATACAGAAAAATTTCATTTCACTTTTATTTCTAGGAGCTTTTAATTTAGTATGAGTGATGCCCAATAGGAAAGGGGTTTTCAGTATCACTCAAATATCTGCAGAGCAGGTGTTTTTTGTATTGTGACAACGGGTAGGGATAAGACACTACAGAACAGCTTGGGGCTATTATAAAAGTAGTCTTCTGTGAGTGAAACATTCTTCTTTAGTTTCCAAGGCAGTTTCTTTCTTCTAAGAATGTGTTTTTTAAATTAAATCTATCTATCCACATGCCTGTAGCGTAGTGATGGGGTTATAGGCTCATCCTAAATACAAAATAACCCTTCTATGGTCAGGTGCATAGGAAGAAAATTTGATCTTAAACTCAGGAGGTAGATTTCCCATTTCACAGACTCCTCCTTAAACCAAGACTTGCTGGGATTCCCACTTTGATCTTCAGCTAATTGGTGCAAATCTTAGCTCTTGTTGATTTTTTGGAAGTCTTCTGAGGGAAGGTTTGGCAGTTACTACCATGTTCAGAAGCAAGTTACTGCTAAAGAGTTTGCCACACTGGATGAACTTGGAGGAGACAAGGGTCTCCATTCTGTGTAGTATTTTCATGATGAATAGTCTTACCATGTTCTTTTCTTTTTCTACTCTTCCAGTTATCCAGTCATCCTAAAACTTTTCTTGTTGTTTTGTAATAAGCTTCTCAGTGAGCAGAATCTTCAGCTTCCTGCACCAGTGTTCAGTGTATTGCTTTCTGCAAGGTCTTCTAGTTTAGAAACTGGGAGTGAGTGTAAGCATTTAAAATTGCACCTTACCTTCCTTCAGATGTGACAGTAATCTAAAATTTGCCATGTTTATTTAAGATTAGTCCTTCAGATCACTTTGCTGTGTTTACTAGTTCACTTTACCAAGAGAGATGGAAATCACTTAAAAGTGTGTAATTTTTGTTCTGCTAAATAAAGAGCAGTGACAGGCCTATGATGATGATGTTTTATGTTAGCTCTGTCCCATCATACTGTGCTGCTGATTCTCCTGTTTCTCAGTTCTTCCTGCTTTTTTCCTCCTTCATACTGAGACACTTTTATTCATTCTCTTTTTGATATTTTTTCCTTCTCAGAAAGGCCATGGCCTTCCTCTGGGACTTGTTGAACTGTCAGGCAAAACAATCCACCCCATGCATGCTCCACCCCATTCTACTCAGTCTTCAATTTCACAATCAAAAAATAAGAAAATTCTTCATGCTTAGCTAAAACCAGAATATTTATGGGGATGATTTTTTTTCTCCTGTTCTCTTCCTTTCTGCCTTTTCAGGAAGCTTTATTTCCCCTGTAACTTCTAATTTCTGTATCCTTTCATACTACTTGATTTTGTGTTCTATTTGAAAACAAGCAGCAACAAAGTACCCCATGGTAGTGTCTATTTGTATTTGTGTCTTCAGACAACATACATTAAATTTGGATGTTTGGATAGAGGTATTTAAGTCTTGGTTGTACTTGCCCAGCAACAAAAGGTGTGTCTGCTCTAACTTGGCAAACCTACACTACCTTTAATCAGGGTAGTGCACATGATGAAATATTTGAAGAGGCAGGTTTATGGATTGCCAGCACAATTTAATGACAGAAATCTGTGTGTACCATACATGAAACCTCTGTTGAAGTCCATGTAAGTACACCTTCACTACACATTGATCTTGTTTATTGTCTTGGCTCTAAGCTTTGCATCTTTTACTCTGAGCAGAATGAGCAGGTAAACAGCTGGAGGATTCCTAGCATGTGTTGCCAGAATCTGCAGCTCCATTTCTGACATGACTTGCTTAACATCTCTTAAAGTTTGACTCATACTCACTTAGCAAATGGCTGGTAGCATAACAGTGTTGCTGCTTCTCCTGCTGTTTGTCGTTTGTCCTGGGCCAGAATTTGCCCTGCTGACTGAGGTTACAAGAATATATGTGGTCCATAGTGACTCGAACTGGAAACCTGTCAGCAGAGTTTAAAACTGCTGGCAATATGATGTCACTGTGCCCTGGGAAATAGCAAAGACGTGTGCGCATGCTTTCTTTCGGTGACTGGGAAAGTGATAGTTTTCAGTAATAAGATGGCGCAGGCTGTCAGTGACCACTCTGAGACCAGATACTGAGCCAGAGAAAGCCTTGTTCAGCCCTGCTGAAGCAGTTGATTACTAATCCCTGTGCTATGTGTGCTCCTGTCTAATAAAGAACGTGGCTTTTGCCACAGTGTACTTACTTTCACAAATGGGCAGCAGCAAAAGCCGTATCCTTTTCAGAAAGAAGCAGTCACAGTACATAAAACTTCATGGCTTTTGAGTTATCTAAGTGCATGGTTGAGGAATATCTGTATGCTTAGCTATCTTGTACATATATCCTCTTTATGTACCATAAGTATTTAAATAAAGGTAATCACTTGGAATTGGAGATAATTGCTTCATATAATTTTTTCCTTGAAAATGATAACTGCTATGAAGTAATGTGTACCCAGTTTCTGTGCATACCTACACTTCTTTGGTTTGTTTAAAAATGTGTAGTGTCATGTGTTTTCAGATAAGTGGCATAGCCATTCAAATTACAATGTTGAACTAATGCACAGGAAATCCTTATTACCTGGTCTCTATTGACCATTAAAGCAACCTCTGTGTGTATTTGTTTGTAGGAAGCTTAGCATCCTACCAGGCACCAAATGCTTCAATTAGACTACTCGTCTTGGCTGCTGGTGTTTCTTCTTCATTGCTGGTTCAAACAGTAACATGGTGGTCAGGAAACAGTTTACAAAGGTATTTTCTTATACTGATGGAATTTAACAGACATTTCTTTATATTAAAAGCTGTTTTCTTTTCTTTTTTTTAATCTCCTAGAAATTAAGATTTTTTCCCCCCAAATGCCTCACTATTTCAAAAACCGATTCTTACAGATTCATCAGGATATGGGGCTTCATGCTAGGCAAGATAATGCTCCTTGTTCTTCGTATCTGGTACACATCACTTAATCCAGTCTGGAACTCACAAGTTGCCAATACTGTCATACTGGCAATTGGTTTTGTAGCGACAGTGGAGCGAATTCATGCAGGTAAGCATATTACAGCAAAGATGGTGGTTATGAAAAGAACCTAAAGTATAAAGTATACCTAGCTATGTGTCGCTGGGTTTTGATTCTTTGATTTTTTTTCTCCAACATAGTCTGGTTTTAGACCTGCTTCATCATGGGGTACTTCCGTCTGCCCATAATATGGCAGAACTGATATCATAATTCATACAAGCTGCAGTAAGTTGGTGCTGGAACTGCATCTTTTTCCTAATTGCAGTGTCAATAATATGACAGTAGCACAAACAAAGGCATAATCTAGACCAATAAAACCAAAATGGGCTATTGTTTTTCCAGCATGAAACATTTGTGGTATTTTTGTTATTATGTTAATTCTGTTTGCACTTTGAGTTTTTCTACCAGTGCATATCTTTCAACAGAGAAGGGGAGACAGGATAAAGTTGGGGAACAGCTGATATGTGAAAATAAACAGAAAGAATTGGAGGAGTGGACAAGTTGTCCTGGTTAAAATTTGCCTAAGTTCTTGGAGTGTTTGCATGGAGTACTCAGCAGTGGGGGCTGGCACAGGCTAAACTGCGGAGGTGGTATTGCCAAGGAAGACAGCAAGGTTGGCTTGGTTAGTTAAGGCAGCTCATGTTAAATCCTCAGAATCTCCTTCCTTCCTTCTCAGTATAACCTTAATGAATTAATTGAAAGATAAAACCTTATCTATGTGTAAGTGGGTATAAATTAGCATCATGCATATTGTCTGTAAGTTTTCATTACATGATATAAAGTAAGCCTGAGCTTTCATCAGAATTTAGAAAGGGAATCTGCTGCAGGAGATTAGGAAGAAAATCTGTCTTGTTTGTGGGTGACAAAATGATAAGTCTATGCAATTAAAGGTGCTGCTTTCACCTTAGATGAGAGAGGTTTTAAAGTGCATGGAAAAAAGGAGAAGGAAGGGAGTTTATTTCTGGCTTATTTGAAAGTATCAGGTTTTGTTCTTATCAGAGTTTAGAGTTTCAGAGAATAGAATCCTCTAAATAAATTCTAATAATGTTTCTGCTGATTTTTAAAGCCAATTTAAAGATTTAAATTCCAGTATAATGGAAAATAATCAGATGGGCAGGTTGACATTTTTGCATACTTATGGTGAGTATCTTTTCTTGACAGGCCTAGGGTTCTTAGTAAAGACTTTAAATTTTTTTGGTGTTATCAATTTCTGATAACACAATGCTAATCAGATAAATTATCTTTTGTACATATAATTTATTCTAGAAAAGTTGTGATTTTGGCTATTTCTTTTTCTCAGTAACTCTTGCTAGTAGGATATGACATTTTGCTTAGCTGTATTTCTATTCTTATTCTAGGTGGAGACAAGAGGAAACAAGAAACAAACAAAACTGGTAATGTGGTTAGAGAAACTGCTTCCCACCCTCATTGGTTTTTATCAGGGATTGCTTTTGGCAGCCTCATGTTCCTCAGTCTGTGGATATTTGGGGAGGTTTCCTTAATTTCTAGATGGGCAGTGAGTGGACATCCACATACAGGTCCAGATCCTAATCCATATGGGTAAGTGCATTATTATTATTATTATTATTATTATTACTATTATTATTACAAAATTGTAATCAAAATCCAGTGCTGTAGTGAGTGATTAAAACTCAACTAGATGATGGTATAAGAATTTATACAGGAAAGTGGATACAAGGTACTTCCCACAGAGGATTAATTCTTCCTTTGAGATATCTCTAAGCGTTTTGTCCAGACCTGGAAATCTTAAAATTTTCTGATTCAGAATTACTTTTATTTCAGCATTAATATCTTGGTTTGCCACATTGCGAAACAATTTTTAGATTAGGACTGAAGTTCAAGGACTCTGAATGCAGCGCATCTATGATTTGCAGTAATTTAGTCTAGCAGTTGGCTTCAGAGAGGAGATGGTCAGAGATGCATGCACGTAAATAAAGTAAACTGTGCAATATTGAAAGATTTACTTCTGTAGAAGTTTTGATTAGTAAGAATGTAGTCTTAGTGCTGTGTGTGGTCCATTCAGGTTCCAAAATCTAGAAAGAGACCGAATTAGTTATTCTGAGTCAACTACATGTGATGGCAGGTGTCAGAGTTTATAATTCGGAATTGGTATACAAAAGAGCTCCCCAAGACTGATAGCAGTGTTAGATACCGTAGGATTCCTTATTTGATATGAAGAAAATACCTCTGTTTGGGGTGAATTTTTCCCTCTCATTTTCTCTGAGTAGTTTTAGCCTTTTGTACCAAGATTTCAGTGGGCTGCTTTTGCTGTTGAACACAGCTCACTTATACATTACAGTAAATTGCCATTATTTTCACCTGGATGTTTTTTACATCCAATAAAGGGGAGAAAATGTAGCTTAGTGTGAGCAAACTTTAGCTCTGTTTAAAGAAAAAGAATTATAATCACCAAGGACCCTTGTCTGTATATCTAGAAGTTTCTTTTCCAGTGCCAGATGTTTTTAAAATCATATTAGTGTATGTTTTTTTCCTCCTTATTGTTGTATCAGGGGTACAGTTCTGTTGGGCCTTGCTCATGGACTGATGCTTTCATTTTGGAGCTGGTCTTCTGTCATCAGTTTTGCCTTTTTTCTCATAGGTAGGTGTAAATCTTGAGCGGAATTTTTGTCTGTTGCCTTATTCCCTTTACTCAAGTCCTCTGACCTGACTCCACATCTCAGAAAAGTGTGGCTAATCAAAGCCTCCTTTTCTCTGCCACTAACTGTAGTACACATATGTCTGACCAGTTGACTAAGGGTTACAGGCCAAATCTCCAGGCCATTGCAGAGCCGTGTTACTGTTTTCAGAAGCCCCTGTTAAGGTTCTGCTCCCTTGAGCAGTGTCTCAGTTCTGTCTGCATTGTATAACAGTTGGACTCGATGACCTTAGAGGTCCTTTCCAACCTCAGTGATTCTATGATAAGGCCACATCTAGGGTTATAGGGCTGAGATGACACAAGCCTCCAATTCCACAGGAGGCAAAATAACTTGTAATTTTGCAAGCAGTCTACCTGGAGATAAGCTTGTCTCCTGTCTCTTTATTTTACAAGGTCTGCAAGCAGTAAAATAGTATGAACAGGCAGGTTTTAGTGTTAAGAAATGTGTATGCAGATTGTAATGTACGCATGAACATTTGATTTTTGATGTACACACATTGCTTATTTAAAACAAGCACAGAAAGGTTCTTTAGCTGATTCAAGCATTGTATTCCAAAATGCTCAGAACCTTGATGTATAAGAGTTAAATATTAAAAGTGTTTCTATGCATTTGCTTTCATGGTATGACAGTTAGTAAATATTCTTACCTACAATAATGTTTTAAAATTGTCCTGGTATAGAGAGTTTCTGTGGTTGTTAATATTCTGTTTGGGGTTGAATTCCCCAGTCAAAGATAGCATGGTAAGTCAAGGATCTTGCAGTTAGTAAAAGATCAATAGTTGCTTTGCCCATCATATGGTTATCTACAGGGAGAGAAGATCAGGAAAAGATATGTTTTCTCTTCATATTAGCCTATTTGATTCTTTCTGTATTATGGCAACGAGCTTCATAACTGGCAAACCTGTTACTCTCTTAAGAACTGCATAATTCCTCTGTTGTGCTGGAGAACTCTGTAAGAAAAACTGTTCAGTTTTGGCTCTTGATGACGTTCCTCTGCTGTCTTCTTGCTGTACTGTTTTCAGCTGAATAGGCAATGTTTAAAAGAATGAGATATTGGGAAAAATAAGAGACTGTCTTTGGCGACTGTGAGTAACTCTTCTAGTGACGCAGTTTTCATGGCTGGAAAGCACAATTATATTTCCCAGACTCTGTTTTTTTGCTACATAGAATATGAAAATGAATGTGGTGGATAATATACTTGACTGAGACTTACTCTATTCTTTTCTATGCTTTCACAGGTTTAGCATCTTCAGCTGGTCTCCTTTATTTACATACCTGGAGCGCTGCTGTTGCAGGCAACATTCTTGGTATCTTTACTATGTGTGTGTGGCCTCAACTAGCCGGACGCTTCGTTAGCTGTCTGCATCCTGGGAAAGCCATGAGTACAGCCATGTTTGCCTATGTTCTTGAATTATTCTTCTGTGTGTGGTGTACAGCTTATAAGTTTGTACCTGGAGGAGTTTACATTAGAGAAAGCTCCCATCTTCTTTTAGGTACATTTGTGATAAAGAACAAATACAAATATGCTTGCTCTAGCCTCAGGCAGATATGTGAAATGTATCTAGTGTATAAAGAGTCTTTTCAAATGCTCAGTTACTGTTTACTTCCTTACTGTGGTAAGAGGTTCAGTGCAAAAACTAATAAGACATACAAAAAATAACCTACTTGTTTCTTTACTGTTAGATATAGTCTAAAATGTGGCCAGAAAATAGAATTCAGTTGTGGGGAAAATGAAAAAGTGGAAAAATGTCTGGTAACTAAAGTATGCAGTAGAGGAAGAGATCTGTTAATCAGTCACCCTAAAAATATGGCTGCAATCCAGGGTGTGAATGCACAAATATGCTGGCTACCCAAGGTAGCAGTGCCTCAGGTAACAGGGTAGCTGCTGGGACTGTAATGTAATTCAGTACATTATTTAACCCTGCTCTGCTGAGCAAAGTGCAGCATCCTGCTTTTCTACCTAGTCTACATTTGAGATCTGAGCTTCTATCCCACGTGGCTCTACCTTGTTTTGTGGACACACCAGCATGATTGGGGGAATTCAGATGAGCCTGTAGTATAAGAAACACGTGAACAGGACAGGAGGAAAAGAAATTGCCAGTTATTTGCAAATAAGGAAGAACTGAGTTGAGCAAATATAAAGGCTCTAGCAAAATGATCACTTAATGAGGGCGGAGAGGTGGAAAGGAAACCAGCCCTTCCTGGTTTTGTCTCCAGAAATATTTTCGCAATAGGTACTAACATGTTTCAATGGCATATTTCACTAACTATATTTAAACAATGCCAAACATTGTCTTGGGCTAATTGTGTGGCACATTTTTTAAATGTGACGCATTAGCCCATATTTTATTTGGAAAGAATTAATGAATGCTGTGCTTAACTTGTTGCTCCAAAGGTTTTAGATTTTGTAAATGTCTTTGCAACCGCTTCGTGCCATTCCAGTTTCTTACTCTCCATATGTGTTTCTTATATTACGGCAATCACATGAGGGATTTGAGTTAATTTTGTTTTGAGGAGAGTTTCACTCCATTATTGCATTATTTTCTTTGTTCTGAAAGCTCTCTGAAGAGTCTTTAGAAACAGTTAGCTAATTAAATTTAAGTTTTGGAAGTTATATGAAGAAAGCATGTGTTAGAGGAGTGTTAAATGCTTTCCTGAGCAATGCTTTCTCAAAAGAAATACTTTTATTCAAAATTCCTCTCCATTACTTCCTTTGAAATGCACACTTGTGATTAATTTACCTAGCATGATCAGTGGGTAGTAACACAGAGATGGCCCTACTTTCTTCTTTGGTAAAGAAAACTGTAAATGGAACACATCTCAGCTGAGGGCACTACATGAATTTAAATTCCATCTAAGAATCCAGTTTCTATGTTTTTAATGCCATCCCATAGCTTGTCAAAGATTATATCATGAGACTGTGGATTTGTTGCTGTGCTTTTACCCTTACATCTCGGCTTTCTGGCAAACTGCTTGTTTTCTTCTGGTTTCTTCCAGGTGCAAGTGCTATTTCTTGCTTTCTTCTCCTGTCCAATATCCTGCCTTTCTTTTGCTGCAGTTTGGGTAGGGATCTGCACCAGGAAAAGTGACAATGAAAGTAAGATCTTTCTATTCAAAACTTCTGTGCTGCTTCACTGTGATGTAATATAATGCTGAGGGGTCAGATTCCTGGTCTTCATCAACTTTGATAGCTGTAAATCAGTCTCTCTTTGAGGAAGGTTTTGTGTGTGCTCCTTCATCACACTAGACTCAGTGTCCTGGTTGGCAAACTTTCACTACAACTAATGTAACAAGTAAGGGAAATAAAAAAATACTAAGTATTAGTTAGCTATTACTCTGAAGCAAAACATGGCTTCTATAATTAATTAACTATGCCACAAGGATATTAAGGGCAGCAGAGCTCTTATCCAATTCATTATCCTCCCATGTTTTCTTTGAAAGTAATTGGATCATGTCTCTCATAAGATATTGGAAAAGACCTTGTACTATCAATCTGAGCTACTTATTGGAAAGATACCAACCCCATGCATTGCAACAGTTAGTGCACTGAAGTTGGTTACCAGCTTTTAAAGTGTATCTGTAGGTGTGTTCAGTTGTCTGTTCTTAAAAAGCAGAACTGTTTCTGTTGGCTCTGGAGTTCCAGAATACATGTTGCTGCCATGTTAAATTGGCCTTCCATCCTGCCACAGTCTGCTTACACTGTTTTATAATGAAGTGTTGAGCAACTGCTTTTGTAGTTCCTATGTAAAAAATGTGTTACTTGTGTCTTGGTGACAGAGCAGTTCGGTGTCAAAGATAATAGATACCTGCCGTCATCAATTTTTTTAATCAAGCTGTTATTTTAAGGTTCTGTAATATATAGATGTAACTCAATTGTTCTCGTCCAGGTTAATTTCAATAAACTTTGGAAACAGTGGGCCCAGCTGAGAGTTGTAGCCATCAATAGGGCCTGGAAGGATTTTAGCATAATTTATCTGCCATGTGTTAGCCATTTTGACATAGTACCCTGGAACTGTACCGAAAATCAGTCTTTGCTTGAGAGTGCTGTCAAGAAATCTCATAGTTCCTGCATTGTCACATTAGGTATGGCATTTATCCACATTTGTGCTTTGAATCATCTTTGTCATTGGAGCCATAAGGTTGTTGTGTTGTAGCACAACAGCTGGGAGTTTATAAAAGATGTGTTTATGAGCAATGTTTAATATGTTGAAGGTCTATGAAAAAACTAACTACTTATATTTTTACAGGTTTTATAATGTTATGCATTGGGGTAGACTTTCTATCAGGACCCAAGAAAGACCTTAGCTCTGTCTTTGAAGTGAAAAGCAATCAAAAACCATTCTTCAAAAAGAGTAAAAACTATATTAAACTATGTAAGTAAAATTTTAGTTCCTTTTCTCCATGACTCTAGGAATATTGTCTGAGGAAAAAAAATAGAACTGCAGAGTATTTGCTCAGATGCTTTACAAATGTTTTTTTGGCACTAGTTTTAGAGACAGACTTGTAGTTGGTATTTCCCTAGTTCCAGATTAATGTTGACAGTAATGATGACTACTGGAGGTGCTGACTCACTGTGATTATACCTGAGAGAGGCTATTCCTAGTGGAATGTGTTAAACAGAAACCAAAAACCAAAGTGTGAAAATGGATTTGGCATAATTTGTGGTTTCATGTTAGTGGTTGAGGAGGAGGCCTCTCTGGATCATGGGATTTCCACTGCGTGTACTAAAGATATGAATGATTTCCCAGCCAATTTGGTATGGTGACTGTGAAGTGGTTCAGTGTGACAGCACTGCCAGGGCTGTGTGAGCTGGCTGGCAGAGTGGTGGCACTCGGCTGGCCCAGAGTGTGACACTGTCCTGCGTGAGGAGGCCATCCTGCAGGGCCAGTTGTGGCTGCCATCACAGCACAGTGCTTGGGCTCTATGCTCAGACCAGGCCCATAAAACATGCCTAGGGAACACACATTTTCTGATTATATGTATGGGGTCTCCTTTTTCCCTTAGGTTTTGAAGAGAAATGAAGATCAAATGTTTGAGGTTTTACCACTTTTTGGCTTTTAAACCATACAAATGTTTTTAACTATTTCTCTACAATAATTTGAGCCCCTGGTTTGCTTTCATTGTCAGCTCACTGTTTCTAAAGAAAAGTCTGTCAATAGTGTGAAGTTTGGTAAAGGAACAAAATGCTAGGCATTAGGGCATGGTAACCCTACAGAGATCAGGGTGCTGAAGATTACAATTCCTGCATGTTTTCTTCTTCTGTGACTTTGGATCAAATCGCTTGCCATTTGTGTACGTTTTGCTGCATTTGGAAAAAGGAGACAATAGTGCTTCACAGCTTTCCAGGGCTGTTTCTGGAATCTTCATGGAGGTCTTTACTCTGTATACTCAGGGGCCAAAAGAATGTGACCTGTGAGAGTTTGTGTGTCAGAGGCAACATGAGCACCACTTCAAGTGGTTTGAATATTACTGCTAAGAAAGATTTCACAAAAGTAAATTAATATTTCAAAATACTAGCTGTCACAAAGCACAGCCCTTGCTCAGCTAATCTTGTAACATTGCAAAAGTATCTCTTATACTTCCTCATCATGCCCAGACCTGTTCTATTTCTTAGCTTCCCCTCTAAGCAACTTTGTGTCTTCCAGAATATGAAATTGCTTGACATGTGCTAATATAAGTAGCATATCCTTCTTTCTGACATCTTCTAAATACATATAAAATGCATTTAAATTTTACACAAAACTGTTCCAGAAAACTTGCATTAAAATAATCTCATATCTTTTTAAACATATGAAAGAATAAACTGGAGCTACTTAAATCATTGTAGATAGCATATGCCACTGTGTAAATGAAATAACTACAGAGGGCTTTGATCATCAAATTACATTGTACTGACTGGTGAGAGCTCCTAAGTGCACACTGTGATTATTTGTAAGGCTACAGGAGCAATGGGAAAACTCTGAATATGTTTCTATGAAGCTGCACTGTCTTTCCAAGAGTGTGTCAAACAAATGACCACTCTGGAAGTCTGGCAAGAGCCACATCTTTCTGACATCTAAAGGCTTGCGAAGTAAACTAAATTTTATTCCACACATTGTATTAATACAAGATAAAAATTTTGTACTACAAATGCATACTTGCACACAGAGAGGAAAACACCAAAGGGTTTACATGATGCTCTTACTCATGTCCTATAATGAATTCTTCAGTAGGTGTGATTTTTACATAACTGTTCCAAGGAGTTTTGGTTCATTTTATCTGCTCAGCATGTTGTGTTTTAGAGTGTATTTGCACACATATACATACTCTGCATGCATAGATACTGCCTTGATCTGATGTTGCCACTTAAACATACACATTTCTCATTCTATGAATAGCACACCTTAGAATAAGAGTGTCCTGTTTAACAGCAATAATAAAGTTAATTTTTTTTCTTGCATTAAAAACATTTATTCTGTGTTTTTCTGTTTCAAGTATTGTGGCTGTTTGTTGGTGTTGGTTTGCTTGGATTGGGTTTACGTTATAGAACTTACCAGAAGAAGTTGGGCCAAGGGGTGAGTAGGGTGTTTGTGAGAATGGTAACTTTCAAATATACAGTAAAATATGTGTGTGACAACTTAGGTGTGTTAATTGTTGCTGAAGAAATCTTTGTAACCAAGTATTCAGAAAAACTAATGTATAAATGAAGATGCAAAAATTTAATTTATAAATTCATGTTGAATTGAAATGTCTGGGTCTTTGGAGATTTATAGTGATGTTGTGAAAGAAAAAATATTTTGAAAATTTGAGCTATTCTTGCCTCATATGTTCAATTTGAACATTA
The DNA here is from genome assembly GCA_034509425.1 of Eopsaltria australis. NCBI lineage: Eukaryota > Metazoa > Chordata > Aves > Passeriformes > Petroicidae > Eopsaltria > Eopsaltria australis. The sequence continues at coordinate 640,721 of JAVTVJ010000253.1, read as the reverse complement.
CTTTTACAAATTAGTTTATTTGAACTGTGTTCAAACTGGACAATGCTGTTACCAGTCTGATCATATGTAGGGGAAGTCTGAACGCATAACCTGAGGTTTCTTCCAGATGAAGGAATTCTATGGTTCTATATTATATCATAACTCTGAATTGAAGCTCTCTGAAAAGTTGGTTGACATAGGTTAGATTTAGACTAGTTTTGGAAATTGGATAAAAATTAGAAGACTCCAGTTTTCTATCTGGAAATAAAATAATATTGCAATAGTAATAACAAGATGGTTAACACTTATGAAGTTTAGACTAAGGCTCACAAATGCACACAGATTTATACAGCTGGCTTTCTCTTTTCAAGTAATTCAGGTTTGTAGTACCTTATTGTGTGGCAAAAAGTGGGTAGTTCCTCTTAGTAAGGTGAAAAACCGCATTGTCTCTTTCTCTTCATTTGTTTACTCTTACTTGTACAAATTCATTTTAAGTGTGCTGACTTTTATTGCCATATTAGTAGCAGATCTAGTCTTTTGTAATTCTGACAGCTTTATTAGGAAAATATATTGGTTAAATATATTGGTTATATATCTCTTCTTGTATGTATTTTATGGCACCATGTGTCTGATGTTGTTTACTGCAAAGCTATCATATGTAAAATTCAAATTTTATTTGACTTTCTTCCATTTATTTTTTTGAGGTTCCAAAAAGAGATTTCTCTGCTATGATCTGGCCTTTTAGATTTGGATATGACAATGAAGGATGGTCTAATTTGGAAGGATCAGCTAATTTGCTTAATCAGACAGGTAACTTTTTCCACCCCCAACTTCATTTATATTTGGGAGGATTCATCTGAACAGACAGAAGTGAAAAGACCTGCTTGGTAACTGAGGCTATTTTTGCATTAACACAAGAATCTGTGTTTAGTGGCTTTCTCTTCAACTGGTGAGCAGTTCCAATACAATCACTTCAGTCAAAAATCCATTTGCAGAGGTAATAATTTGTTTAATATGTTTTAGAGAGGTTTCTGGTCAGAGGAAACATTTTATTTCTTATTTGGATTTTTCTTCTAATTTTGCTGATGAATTACTTTTCTATAGAGAAATTTTTTGCACAAATGAAATAATATCCTTTTAGATAAAATACAATGTTTTATAACTTCTCTGTGGGATTTTTAGATGTGAAGCATTATATAATTCCTAAGGGGTAGGAAATTCAAATGCCCTAAACAATGAATACAGAGGAGAAAGAGACAAGTCTGTTTCCATCACTGAACCAGAGCAATGTGTACAAGAAAAGTAGTGATTGTAGCTTGGCTGTAATGATTTTGCTGTAAAGAAGAGTGTCTAAACTGTTGCTTATGGGTAGGATTTTGGTTGGAAAATTAGCTATAGGAAATGAAGAATTTGGACTCAAGATTAGTGCTTTTGCAGAGGGCATTGAAAGGGATTGGCCAGTAGTGCTTGTAGGTGTTACCTTTTTCCTGTAATGCCCATGAGATAAGGTAGACAGGACACTGACAGTTTAAGATCTAAGGCACTTCAGGGAATTAGGAAACATCCATGCTGCCATTCCAGCATTTGTTGTTCTCCAGACGACCATAGGGTTTTCCTGAACAGCTCAGGCTTTACAGACCCAAGCAGTGAAAAGGCACTGACAGATCGTAATTTTGTGCAGGTTGTGATTTTGTGGCAGAGATACAGAGGAGTTAGTGAAGAGACTGATTTTATTATCATTCCATAGTTCATGTCTGGGTGCTTATTTAATATTTTCATATTTATTTATTAATTTTAATGAATGCACTTATTTCTGGTTCCCATAGTTTAAATTAATGAATATTGGGAAAAATTATTACCTGGTTATGTCCATTGGCATTTCTTTGTGGTAATGAAATATCACTTCTAAAAAAGACAATTGGTAAGTCAAAAAGGGAGCAAATTGCAAAATATAAATTAACAAATCATAATTTCTAATAGATGGGAACAGTGTTCTGGAGTTTTGTATAACAATGTACATGTATATTGTTATATAAAATACTACATTAACATTGTCAGTAAGGGCATTCATTAATGCATTCAGAGTTGGGCTAGAAATTCCTGTAAGAAGAGTTACTGATTTTGACAGCCATAGAGAAAAGAGTGGCTGTCTGCTTCAGCATAGGAGTTGTCTTTAAAGGTGTGGTGGTGTGCATTCCTTGGGCTCACACCTGTTGGAACAGTGCAGATTCAATGTGTAATGGCTTTTGTGACTGGAATTTCTGTCTGCCCTGGAGGAATCCAACACCAACCCTTCTTAATGGTTTCAATTAGCGTTTCTGTGATCAACACGTATGCTAATGATGTAGAAGGAAAAAAAACTGGGACTCTGGAACTTTGAACTACCATTTTCTGTGCTGGCAATGCTTTACACTGCTACATATGACATTTCAAAAGCAAAAGATCTTCTGTGTCCAGAGTGGTGCTGGACGGAGTGGTCATAATTTCCTTGTGGAAGGGCTGTGGATGAAGTGGTGACTTGATTTGCCTTCCTGTGTAGGAGAACACTCTAAGAGGAGCATAATTGCATCAAGAAGGGAGCACTTGCTGCTGCTGCAGCTGTACTGACCTGCTGCTCAAGCTGAGCCTGGTTGGTTCAGCCATCCTATGGGCAGCTTGCAGACTCCCACCTTCCTTCAGGCATGGGCAGGTCTTTCTTAGATGCCAGTTCCTCTAGGGACTGCATAGTTCTTCCTGTATCCTGCAGTTAAAATATAGGGGAACCCATTATGCTCCCCTGGCAAAACCACACCTCTGCATGTAAACAGGGAGGAACCACAGTGCTGTGAGAAAGTGAGGTGGCTGCAGATGGTCAGCAATTCACTGTAGCTGGGAACTCTTCTGTTACCATGCCTTGGGGCTAATGCAGGGTTGCTCTGGACTGAATAATTACTTTGGCAACAGCATCCAGTTTTGTCTTGCACAGGACCCTTGGAAGCACAAGAAGATTTGGTAGATGAAGGGAAGTGCAGAATGTAGTGTTTGTTCATCAAGTTGAAAGCAGTGGACTTGCTACTGTGCTGTTAATTTGTGTGTGCACAGTATCTCTAATGCTTCTGAAATGGCACAAGGTCTGTGCTGGCCAGCTGTATTCTGCAGTCTCGTGTATCTCTGGCTGTGCACCAGGGATGAGCTATGGCAAGCACACACTACGTACACCTTCATCAGAGTTTGTGTGGCCTGCAGTAGCCAAAAGTTTGGGCATGACTTTGTTGACAACATTGATTTGCCTTGACTGACTCCTGAAGGGCTTTTGTCCATCCCTCTGTAATCAAAAGGGAAACAATGACATTGTGTAGTTATTTATAAGTCCCATTTATGGGTAACAGTTATAAATGTGAAAATATTTTCTTTTTTTCTCTCCCATTTTAGAAGCAGATTTTATCACTATTATAGAGAGTGATGCGTCTAAACCATTCATTGGAAACCATGATCCAACAATGTGGCTAGGAGAAAGACTAGGATTTTATACAGATTTTGGTCCAAGCACAAGAGATCACACTTGGGGGTGAGTCACCTTTACATGCACAGTGACAGTAATTGCCCAATACAAACTGCACTAATACAGAAGCAAATAATAGCTGTAATAATAATCACTATAATCATTTCTTGAAGCTTGTCCTTTAGGAACAGGCTTTGATACATTAGCACTACCATGCAATGTGGATGGAGTTTTCTCATTGTTAAACATGATCAGGTTTTGGTGCCTGCCCCTGTAAGCTACTTCAGTTTTGGTGATGTGGAGAATGGCATCCTGCCCTTTCATGTACAGATTTGGAAGTTTAGCATTCCGAGTACTGTATCTGATGCCCTTTTCACATTATTTTGTTTTGGCTATGATAATTGTATATTTCAGACTTAAAAATGTGATAGCAGTTGGAAAATTCAGCACATCAGGAGGTATGAGAAATTTTGAATTCATTAAATCCAGCTTGGGCTGTATAATGGGAAAAGGGAATAGAAAGGTGCATATCTGTTTGATCAGATATTTTGTATCTAGTTTTGCTTTAATGCTTGACCACCTACCAGTTGCATATCTTTAAATATCTTTGTCCTCTGGAAAAATAGTGGCATATAATGTGGCTTTTTTTTTCAGAGGGATATACACATCTCTGTGGCAGATGGAACTTCCTACTGATGTTGCAATAGCTATTTAATTTTTGCCATATGTGAGGGGCATTTAGTAACTTTCTTCTTACAGAAACTGTCTATTTGAGGCAGAATGGGGCAGACAAGTTATTCTCTGAGATTTTATTAATGAAATACATTGAAAAACCTGATGCAAAATGTCCAGATAGAAGCTGAAAGAAGAAAAATCTCCCATTTTAAAGATGTATTTCTACCTGCTTCTACTTCTAATAAAATACCTTTTAATTTCTGTATAAAATTGTCTGAAATACAGATTGGGAAAAGCTCAAAGAATTCATATTTATGAAATGGTATTTCTTAGTGCAAGAATTAACTTGATAATATATTTTTAGACATGTAGTTAAGCAGTATTTTAGAGGGAAACGTTCTATATTCAGAAAAATCCAGTAGAGATGGTTTGTATACTGATCTTACAGTTTTGTTCAGTGACTGTTAGTCTTTTGCTCACATTTATCTGCTTAGTTCACACCTTTGATGCTTGTGAACCACAAAATGTAACTTTTTTCCTCTCCTTATGTAGGATTATGGCACTATCAAGGTATCCAATTGTAAAATCGACCCATCACCTCCTTCCATCTCCAGAGGGAGAGATTGCACCTGGACTGTCAACTTCACAGGGAAGCTGGTTGATTTTGTTGTCGCTCACTTCGGAAATGAAGAGTGTGCCATCTCCCTGACTGTCAACTTCACAGGGAAGCTGGTTGATTTTGTTGTCGCTCACTTCGGAAATGAAGAGTGTGTATTTCACTTATTTTTACATACAGCGTACAAAGTCATGTAATTTGCAAACTTCTGGAATTTCTTTTGTATTTCAGTTCTTGAAAACAATGTTTTGATTACTAGTGTGTAATGAATATTAACAAGAGATAGTGTGAATGCTCCATGTAGGTGTAGTAGCTGTAATTTCTGTTATATTTGGTGGGATATCTAGTAATGTTGTGGCTATGTAGTAAGATTAGGAATTAAAAAAAAAATTGTTACAATTCATGGAGAGGCAAATTTATGAATAGGGTACAGAAACACAAAGAAGTTGCTCAGAAAGCCATAGGAATTCTCTGTATCCCATTTCCTGCCTCTGAGCAGAAACTGCACCAAACCTGCAAATTGTTTATAGATTTCCCATTTACTAAAGAAATATAGTTGTCAGAAATCACTCCCCATTTTTAACTCTGGAAAGGAATTTAATTCTCTGCCTCACACAGATGATTAGACTTGCCTGTCTGAGAAACTGTTTGTCAAAGTAGAGGAAAATAACACTGTATTCTCCCCTGGCAGAGAAATGAGATAAAGATGAAGGAGAAAATATGAGAAAACACATGGGAAATGAGTGCGAATTAGACTGTGTTTTAGAGAGGAATGTGTTTGTAACTAAATACTGCACATAACTGCCGGTGCCTTTAAAAGATCCCATCTTCTGGAGAGGTGTAATTCTGGAAAGAGCAGCTAGCTGAGCAGGCAACTTCACATATACCTAGGTCAGGCTTCTATTAAAGTATTTGGGGGTTTTTTTGTCTCCTGTCTGTGTGCTCTTTCTCCCTAATGCATCTGCTTCAGTCAGAAGTACCACTATTTAGAAAGCATAGCTGAACTTAAATTGTTGTCTTCTTTTGAGTTTACAGATTCCAAAATCAGCTCTCTCTGCCAATGTTATTTAGTCCAGACTACCAAAATCTAGAAGACAACATGCTTTACACAACTATTTAAAGTCATTAACATGAAGAATCATAGAAAGAGAACTGCTTTTGCATTGTTTAATGACAAATCCAAGGACGGGGAATGGGATCCAGTGAAGTATTTTACCAGGCTCCACTTACACTATCACTTTTGCTCAAGTTGGAACTCTTGTGTAAATCTTGTTAAAGAGATGTAGAATACATGCCAAATGTAATTAAGTAATGCTAATGGGATGATGTAACTCAAGTTATGTTTCATAAATGATGGGACCCAGACATTAAGACTTTGTTTACCATGATCTATCCATAATAAAATCTTTATTAGCATGTAAGTTTTTTGTTACGCACCACATTGTGCTAGCACAGTTACATTTTAAGTGGAAGCAGAGACAAAGCCTTAGATAACCAAAACATTAACATTCACATTTCATAGTGATGGGATCAGTATTGAAAACAAAACAGTAATAGAAAATGTTATTTCTGTAATGGATAGAAAGAGAATGTGAATTACATCTACCATGACCCTGTGGCTTTTATCAAATGTAGTGATAATTTTGAATCAATGAGCCTTCTGAGAACTTTCATACTCTCTAATACTGATCAACAAAAATGGTACCAGATTGATTTGTGGTTCACTATGTCATAGGACAAAGATTCTGAGCTAAAATGTACATGTCTTAAAGTCTTTTCCATTTCTTTCAGAGAGGACTTGGACAGAAAACTCCAAGCAATAGCTGTTTCAAGCCTACTGAAGACTAGCTCTAAGCAAGTTGTATTTCTAGGATACATCACTTCAGCTCCTGGATCCAGAGACTATACTGAATTAATAAAAAATGGAAATGTGCAGGTAATATACAAATACTGCATCTTTAGAGAAAATATATATTGGAAACACTCGGCTTAATATTTCAAATTGGTAACTTAAATATAGACAGAGAAGAAAACACATGCCCGTTTTCAAATAGTCTGTATCTACCTCATGATATCTTGCAGAGAAGGTGGAGTTACACAGTGAAAGAACAAGAGGCAATTGACAGCAGTTGCCACAAGGGAAATGTCAGTTAGAAGAAATAAAAAGTAGCAGGGTTGTCAAGCATTAGAACAGGGGCCTGGTGAAGTTGTGAAACCTTCATCCTTGGAGATACTCAAAAGTTAGCTGCATAAGGTCCTGAGCAACCTGCCTGGAGTTATGTTGACCAGGGTTAGGAGTAGGTTACCTCCAGAAAGCCTCTAATTTTGTGATTTCTTCTGTTTCAAAAATGAGCTCTGTGTTAAGAGATGTCAAAAAGTTGTCTGATCTATCCATGTCCAACAGTGAGCTTTTTTCTTTCTACCATGTTACAATGTTTTAGACAAAACATTTTTCTGCATTGAGTTTACACATTGGTCCTGTTACTGATTTAAAGCCTACCCAGATGAACACTTACCTTATTTGTTTGACTTTTTTTCCCTTTCATTTCTAGGATATTGACAGTACAGATCGGGACAGATGGTGTAGCTATATTATGTATCGTGGAGTAATAAGGTATGTTAAAGTGAATCACTTATTTGTAGGTTTAAGTATCTTTATGGCTACATATGGCTATATGGCAGTTTTATAACCTTTTGTAAGTGATTGTGGAAGAGTCTAAACAATTTTTATGGGAAGTTGGATCTGTCATAAAAATAATGTGAAACATTGACCATAGGATCACAAGAACTGGTGTAATTCTAAATATAATTTGCAAAGAAACTATTACAGGTTTCATCATTCTGTGTCAAAAGCCTTCAGATCTACTCTGCTTTGGTAGCATAAACCTACGTTTTTCCAAAACTCTGGCTTCACATTCTGAAATGTGAAGGCTAAGACCTAATTTGTATGTGACACAGAAGCTACAAATTTTGAACTATGATTTAGTATTTGTTGAAGCAAAATGCTGATCTAATCCAGCCAATCTTTATGCTGGATTTAGTGGAAACTTGAACTGTGTAAGCCTGTATTAAGTCACAGGACCTATGCGCTCCATATCTTTTAGTACCAAATTGCTTGTAAATCATTCTCTTGGTGATGTTTGTAGCAGAATGGAATTCAGCTTATTCTGAATAAACTATGCAAATTCTGCAGTGTTTACAGGAGTAAAACCTGTAAACTTGATAGCTGTCTTAACAGTATTGAGCCAAAAAGAAAAAAAAGGCAGCTAAAAAACTCAACTAAAGCTCTATTTGCAATTTGAATTTTTCTCATTATTCATTCAATTGATGCTTGAGTTTCTTTCTTGAATATTGAAATATTTTCAGTGAAAATTTGGTGAGCTTATACCTGCACTCATATTCTAAAGCTGTAATTTTTAAGACGTATTTTTACTATCAAACACTTACGATTTTTCAGTTTTTATACTTGTGATATGGTGTTATGATCCTGTTCATGGAGCACTTTCAGTTTTTTTGAAGGCGAGATTCACAGAAATGGAAAATCATGTTGATAAGTTGAAGCATAACTCTTGAAAAAAAAAAGATACATTCATTAAGACTGTGGTGAAATTGTCTTGAGTTATTTCTTCAAACTATCTTTTTTCATATTTGATAGGCTAGGTTATGCCCGCATATCTCATGCTGGTTTAAGTGATTCAGAAGTCCAGATGGCCAAATTTAGAATCCCAGATCACGTGGATAGCTATATTGACAATGACAGAATTGCCACTGATCCCAGCCAAGTTCCTGAGGACATCCATTTCAATCCCAGGTCAGTGTGTCTCGTAGGAAATGAAGGGGATGATGTACCTGGCAACCTGTAAAAGAGAAGTCTAGGAACAAAACTATTTCTAAAGTGGAAGGTACTGATCAGTACCCAGCTGAGCAGAAGAGTAGGAGTCAAGAACTTCTGATTTGTAATTCCATTTTTTTGATTGATTTGGCACGTACCTTGGGAAAATCAGTCTGCTGTATCACAGCACAAATTGCAAGTTAGGCTCATTTCACCCAGGCAGTTTCTGAGATTGTTCGATAGGGATATTTGCCAAGTGGTGTGCTGACTCATTTGATAGATGATGAAGGATCTCCCACGTTTCTCAGCACTTCGGAGACTGTGGTCTTAATATACTGTTACTTAGAATATCAAACACAATATATATATTAAATACTTTTTGCATAAGCATTTTAAAACATACCATATAATTGGAGCAAAAATTAAAGAGAATGCCTGAGGCAGTATGTTGTATGTGTCAAGAAGGGAAAAAAAATGACTAGGTTTAGTGTAAAAGAGTTATTTATTTCTAAATTGCTGTCATTTTTCCACTGGAAAAGGAAGAGAAACATGAAGAAAGGTATTTATTCTAGTATTAATATGAGTGAAAGAATCAGGAAGTTTGTGATAGATGTTGCCACAGAGAGATAATTCCCGGTAATGCCATGTTTACTACTCCTAACATGCAAAATGCAGGATATATTACTTTCTCATATACATCTAACAGTTGAACTTACTCACTTTTTATGTACGACTCAGCCACTGGCTTCCTGTCTAAGCACGAATTTGCCCAAACTTTTCCACATGATGGAACTTGCCTACAGTTAGCATTTATGTTCAGATTTTTCTCAGCTGACTTCAGCACAGAATCTTGTCCTAATTTATTTTTTCTGCCTATAATCAGAAAATGTTTACCCTGTTGGAATAAGATTTAACTTTTTCTGATTAACTCTACTTCTTTAGAAATACAATGTAACTGCTCTTAAATATTACTTAACACTGATATTTTGAATAAGTACTCCATTTTACTTTGCATATCTGTCTGCTATAATAGTCAGTTGTCAAAACTTTCATATTTAAATTTGGCATGAAAAATTACAATTTTCACCTTAATTTTCAAAAGTAACATGTATGATGTTAATAACAGGGTTGACTGTTTTGATACTATGGGTGTTTAAATTATATCTCCACTGAAATCAGGACAAAAAACTTAGTTTAGACTTTAAGTAGATAAATGCAACACAGCTTTTTCAGCTGGAGTTCCAATTATAGGCTGCCTATGCCATCAATGTAATCAATGTAATTAACTGTCTTCACTAAACTCAAAGACCTTTAGCAGGAGAGTGTACTGATCTACATTTAAGTAGAGTTGGGGCCTATTTCTGAAATAAACTGCCTAGAACATTCAGAAGTAGGGTAGTAATTGTACGATTTAGTTGCATGGGTTAAATAATGTTGTAATAGTATTCCTCTGTTTAATATTTTTCTTAGGTTTGGATCTTATAAAGATGGACATAATTATGTGCCTATTCATCACTTTCATATGAGCACTCCTAAATATTTTAAACGGACAAATTAAAACAAGAAAATAAAATAGTATTGGGACCGAGGTTTGTTGCTTGAATCTGAATTGGCAGCCAAAAAGACTACCATGTTTAACGATGAGCAACTCCCATGCTGCACAGCACTGTGAATGTCTATGTAATAGCTGGTGACTTTCTTCTTTAATGAGCTGCCATTACTGTGAGGGAGGGAAGATGCATGCATTTTGATAAACTGGTATCTACCTTGGCCAGACACCTGCTTTGTATGCAGCAAGTAAGGGTGGGAACTTGCTTTGGCAACAACTTCTTCAGCTTTTGTACAGGTATCATATATTATGAAGTTTCAGAGCGCTATTGCTGCTATTGCTATAAAAAGTTTGGCCTTAGGTTTTTCAAAATAGGAATGGAAATAGTATGTTTTTTAATTGGGAGGTAAGCAGTAAATATGTGTTTGAAGTGTGTGCATTTTCGATTCAAACAGTATTTACATCTGCTGCTATTCTACATTTTATTCTTAAAAGAGTTTTACAACAATTTGCAGATAATTGATGTTCATAATACTGGAGAAAAAGAGATTACTTTTATAGACTTCTTTTTATTATCTGGACATTAGACACTTCAATGCTTTTACAAAGGGAGGAGTAGAGTACCTCTGAATAGTTATGGTTATGAGACACCTACACAAACAGACTGACGAAGAATTAAAAACAGTCATCTCAACAAGGTTTCTGAGAAGGGAGAAAAGTTGGCTGTAACTTTTATTTAAAATGAACCGTAATAAAGGAAAAAAAAAAAGCTTCGTTCCTTTGCTAGTGCTACACTTTAGCAGGACTTAGTAGAGGTGTTGCTTTTTTGACCTAGGCAGTGAATTCCCTGTTATGCAATGCACATGTGACACAACGTAAAACGTGTCTTCTCGGGGTCTCTTGGCAACGTCTTTTATATTTAGCTCCTGGATTGTTCAGTATATGTGCAGAGCTTCCTTTAAACAATGAGAACATCTTCAGTGTTGTCCAAAGGATGTTTCCTGCTTGTGAGAAACATGTTAGATAATTTAAGTGACCCGCTCAGTTTGGAAACCACATTTGTGATGTTGGTTTTCAGTACTGTGTGTCTTTCCAGTAATATCTAGGCATACCACAACTGAAAGGAACAGGATATGTTGCAGGAAAGAGAGTGGATTTTTTTTCACCCTCTAATTCTTCATCATATACTTTTAAGAATATCTTGAGCATACTCAATTTTGTTGTTTCTCTATGTAAGCAAATATAGGATGTGTTTTTATCCAGGGTTTCTTGTTCTATGGAGTCAGGTAATTGCTGCCAGCACCAAACTTGTCGTTTTGTTCTGGTCACCTATCATTTTGCTCCCTTGTTTTTAGAGCTGTACTTCTGAGAGTGAAACTGATCACTGGTCTTTGTGGACAGGGAATATCTGGAAGGAATTTAAAAGTCTCAGTGGTTATGTATTCATCATCTCAGGTGTAACTGACAATTAACCAGCCATTGCTGAACTAATTTCCCACCTATGACTGCTGTGTGTATCTTTACAAGCCCTCTGAACTTGTTCTTTGTGTGCCTCTACATTTTGGAGTGATAGAAGTGATTTTCTTGCACTTTCAGCAGTTTTCTTCTGCAAACACCAGTAGCCCTTGTCTCTTCTTTCTGCCAGCTTGCAAAAGCAGCTGGCACTGGCACCAACACCGTACAGTGCTCTGAATATCCTCATTTATTTTCAGCATGCTCTCATGCTAGCTCTGATGCACGTCCAGCCACAGGTTTGCCTTTTCATAGTCTGTAGAACACATAACATTATCTTGCCACATTACTTAACATTCTCCACAGGCAGACTCTGCAAATACCTTGCAATGTGAGCAGCTTATTAATGTGAAATGCAAGAAATGATACATATAAGTACAAAAAGCTTGAAAACTCCTAATTTTTTAACAATTAAAAAATAGGACGAGGATATTTTTCAAGAAGTCAGATAGCATAACATGACTTGCACAACAGATCAGATTATAAGTCATATCTTCATGTAATCTTCAAAGTCTCTGAACGTACTTTGATGGACTTTTTACAGGATGTAGACATGTTTGCCCCATTAGAAAGGTTCATGTTGACAGTGAAAAAATCTAAAGTTTGAATAGATCATGATATAAGTAAGTCTTCATGTAACATCTTTCATAAGTCTTCATGTAATCTTCAAAGTCTCTGACGTACTTTGATGGACTTTTTACAGGATGTAGACATGTTTGCCCCATTAGAAAGGTTCATGTTGACAGTGAAAAAATCTAAAGTTTGAATATTCTCTTCTTCTAAGTAATTTGTGTAGTTTAATGTATGTAATTAGTAACTAACATTTGTTGACATTTGCATTATTTTATCAGAATGATTAAGAAAAAGCATGACCATAAACTGTTTGTATACTTCTTCTACTACTATGGTTAGAATTGGGAAGCTAAAACTAAACTTTATTTGTCTTTACATCTACACACTGACCTAATCCCTTGTATCTCAGTGGTTCAGAAAAATGTGCATTATATATCTAAGTCACAATCACTGTTTCAAACTATGACAGAAATGTGCTAGAACAGGTGCTGCTGCAGGGGTGTGTGACTAATCTTTTAGTTTTCTAATCATACTCTCTTCATCTCAGCTTTCATAAGAAAGTATGTTATGAAAGAAGTTGTTTGTGGAAATTTTTATGAATTCAGAGATGGCATGCAAAGAAAAAAGGCATAAAATAAATATTATTTACTAAAGGTTTGAACTTTTGCTTGTGGTAAAAGGTCTAGATTACATATATCTGACTTCTAAATAATTTGTACTTGGTTGTACTCCAAATCCCATCCTCTGACATTCTGTGCAAGTCTGTTGAAGTTTGTAGGAATGTAGAGGAAGAGACAGCAGAACATCGGGGCTACCAGTGTGTATCTTGGAATGAAAAAGAACTCCAGGTAACATATATGAGAACAATTTTTGAGAGTAATTGTACTGGATTCTTCAGCAGGGTGGAGACTCCAGTCTCCTCTTACGTATGTATTCCTGCCTTGACTCAGGCACAGTGACTCCAGTGTCATCACAGCGCACTCCAAAACCTGGGAGCTGCAGTTCAAATCTCTTGGGCTAAGAAAAACCTGAAATGGTTATTTCCCATTTTGAAAAACAGTGTTGCAGCTACAAGCTGAGCAAAAGTTGGACACACTCTTTGGCTTTGAACCAGAGTTGATGTTACTGAAACATGTTGTTGCAGCTTAATTGTAAAGGTAACCAGTTCTCACCTGCCTCACTGAAACAGAACACTGAGAATGTTTATGGTCCTCTGCTGCAGTGAGGGAGCTTTGTGACCCTAGAGAGTGGTGCTGGCTGTTTTGATGCACCTCCCAGGTTCAGGAAGAAATCCTGAGCTGCTCTCAAGCTTGGCTGCTTAGAGTTACCTTATAATGAATGAAGAGAATGTAAAATTTTAAACTGAAGCTCAAAAAACCCCCTATAAATGGAATGTAAGAATTTAAGCATCAACAGCCCGGAAACATGATTCACGTATGTAAAACGACATTTGTTTGCAGGGTGTTACAGAACGACCTTTGTGCCAAAGTAATATGCCCGTGGAGCAAGTGTTAGAGAATAGATCTCTTCACTTCAATGGGGAACATAGTTTAGGTCCATGGGACAGGGAGATTAAAGTGAGCTGAACTGTTTAATGAGTAGTGCTTTGAAGCAATGCAGCTGCCGCTTTCTGCCACTTGAGGTCCTCTTTTATCCCTAATTAGTACAGTTTGCTGGTACCGAGCAGGAGTAACTCACAGGTGTTAGGTTTTTTCATTGTAACTCTGAGGGTGAAAAATCTTTTCAGAAGCATTACTAAAAGCCGTGTTGACTTGGGAATCAGTCACCTCTTCATATCTGCAAATGATTTAGAACTGTAATTGCTGGGCTTCTTGTAGGCATTTTATTTTCTTACAATACCCTGTACTGTGCTTTGTTGCTACTTTATCTGCTTTCTTAATGTTCAGCAAATTCTTCTTTGTAATGTTTTTCTATTCAATACAATTCTCTTCCTCCTCTGACTTGTAAAACACATCATAGCTTGTGATTCTGGTGCCTAAAATTAACTTCAAGCTTGTTTCTAAGCAAAGCAAGATGAATAAAGATATTCAAGAGATACAGTGGATTTAGCGATCTGGAGTCTGATATCCTTTGGAAATAGTTTCCTTTTGGAAATTCTTTCTCAAAGACACATCTGCCCTGTTTCTGATAGTGAAGAGGATACAACTAAGTAAATGGCTCCTTTTTCTCATGTTATCCAGTATTTTTCACAGCCCACAGCTGAGTTTTTTTGTGGTTGCTATCTTGGCTATCAATTCAAAAAAGCAATGCAAACATTAAAAAAAGCAAAGAATGGCAGTCTTTCTTCAGAAAAAAGAAAAGAAGTCTGCAGTGTCAAGTTTGATCTAACAGTGCGTTAGATGCATCTACTGCCACTCTCCACTTCCATGGTTCACTATTCCTCTCCTGTGCACTGATGTGAGCACTTGCATGTATGTGTAGTAAGCCAGATCTCCATATTTAGCTGGCTGAGAAAATAAACAAAACTAAAAGAAGTGTTGAGGAGTTTGTTCTGTTTTGGGATTTTTTGCTTTTTGGGAGCATTGAGGACAGTCTTTGACCTACCTTGCTATTTAGCTGTGCAAGTGATTGCACTGGCACAAGAGAAAGGATGCCAGGAGGGTTAGTATTAAAGACATTAATGGTGGAACTGCTTAAGCTGCCTTTGTCCATGGGGTGGTGGCACCCTGGCTAAATGCCAGATGCCCACCACAGCCTGTGCAACTGGACAGGGGACAGAAAATACAATGAAAGGCTTGTGGGTTGAGATAAGAACAGGGAGAGATCACTCACCAGTTAGTGTCATGGGCAAAACAGACTTGACTTGAATTTATTGCCAATCAAAAAGTTATTGAATTTATTGCCAATCAAAATCGGAGCAGGACAATGAGAAGTAAAACAAGTCTTAGGAGCACCTTTCCCCCACCCCTCCCTCCTTTCTGGGCCTAACTTTATTCCCAGTTTTCTGCTCCTCCCACACAGCAGTTCAGGGAGATGGGGAATAGGGGTTATGGTCAGTTCATCACGTGCTGTTTCTGCTGCTGCTTCTTCCTCAGGGAGAGGAGTCCTTCAGCTGCTCCAGTGTAGGGTCCCTCCCACAGGAGACACTCCTACACCAGCTACTCCAACCTGAGTCCTTCCCATGAGTTACAGCTCTTCACAAACTGCTCCAGTGTGGGCCACTCTTCCACAGGGTGCAGTCCTTCAGGAACAGGATGTTCCAGCAGGAATCTCCCCCAGGGTCACAAGTCCTATCAGGACCCTGCTTCACTGTGGGCTTCCCACAGGACCACACCTTTCTCTTGGGCATCCACCTGCTCCAGTGTGGGGTCCTTCACAGGCTGTGTGGATGGATCACTGCAACCCCCTAGAGCTCCACAGGCTTCACCACGGACTGCAGAGGAATCTCAGTTCTGCCACCTGGAGCACCTCCTCCCTTCCTTTACTGACCCTGGTGTCTGCAGAGCTGTTTCTCTCACATATTCTTACTCCTCTCTTCTCTGGCCACGATTACATCTGTGCATTAACTTTTTTTTCCTTCTTAAATATGTTACCACAGAGGCATTACTCCCTTCACTGATTTGTCTGTCTTGGAGCTGTCTGGCCTTGGCTCTGCCAGACACAGGGGAGTTTCCAGCAGTGTCTCACAGAAGCCACTCCTGTAGTCCTTCTGCTATTAGAACCTTGCCAAGTGACCCAATACAATGATTGGTCAGCCAGGACCTGATTGATCTGCTCTGTGTATAACGAAGCATTTCTGCATTTTGTAAACTCAGTCTTCAGAAAGAAAATACAGACCTGATTTTTTAACATCTGTTGGCTTGGAGACGTCCGTAGTGGTTTGCAGGGATTATTTATAACTTCTTGAGGTTGGAATGAAGGTGCATGTTTTAATGGGCCTTGTTCTCATGGGGCAGGCCATTTTTGGCTGATGCATGAATCCCCTGTTTAGCAGACAGAGGCTAAGAAAACAAATTTTTTTTTTATGTTTCCCTATGGATTTCTTCACAGGTCTAGTTTTTAAGGGTCAGGGATTATACTTGTGCATTCAAAAATGTATCGAAGTTTTGCCTATTTGCTTTACAATTTAGAATGTAAGTAGTTACAGAAGCTGTAGTCTAAGGAAATATTTTTAAGGCTAAGTAGTGTCTTTCATTTTAGACTAATATAAATGGGGAAAAAGTACAAACCTTTCTGTCTTCAAATACAACCAAAAAGGGTTTTTCTGTGTCAGCTTTCTTTACATCTGCATCAATTTACAACTTTGTAAGGCATGGAAGAAGTTTTCTTTTTGAATATGGTTTTATTCTGAACTAGCAGCCTGCATACTTTTTATGGTCAAGTGAACAAACAGACACCCCTAAAGGGATTGTTCCTCTTAAACCAGAATTAGATCAGATGAACTGCAACTCAATGGTGCCCCTATTGGGCATAAGAACTTGGGATGACACATACTGATGTGAATGTCTGGCATGTGGGATGTTACAGAACTACCCAAGAAGTGAAACCTAGCTTGCATTGCTTTATAATTATTATTTTTTGCAGAGGTTTCACAGAATCACAGAGCATTCTGAATTGGAAGGGACCTACAAGCATCACCGAGTCCGGATCTTAAGTAAATGATTCATATGGGGCCTGAACTACAACCTTAGCATTATTGACATCAATATGGTGATTGACATCCTATGGTGAACATAGGAAAATATCCCGAGATAGATGCAGGAAGTTCTATAGAAATAATTTCAAAGAGTTAGTGAGTAAGTAAGAATTTCAAATAATGTGACCTTTCATTGCCTTGACATGGGTTTTAGTACGACCTTTGAAAAGCAGATTAATTTTCTTGTGGACTCCATCCTCTTCTCTGTATAACAGGCAGTGGAAAACATAGGCAAAATAAATCATCTGCACTTGCACATTCTGACTTACTAAGGCAAAGCTTACCAAAAGCCCCAAAGAAACACAAACAGGCCTGTGATCAGTTAATTCAGGACTGTACATTAATGCGTTACTCCAAAGGGACAATTACCTTAAATCCGGTACTACTTCAGCTTCACACTCCTTGACTTTCTTTTAAGCGGAAGGGTTTTTTCATTACTCAGTTCTGTCTTTATAATCCTCCACTGTGCACAGACGCTGCTCTAGCAGTCTCTTCGCATCTGTGTGCCAGGGCCGGCATTTATCCCTGGACCGACGCGGGATGCTGAGCTCGCATGCTAAGCAGCAATGACCTGCAGGGTGCCTTTCTCCCCCGGATGGCGACCTCTTTGTCCAAGGAGGGGGGCCAGGAGGCCGGCTTCACGCCCTGGGTTTCTGGGATCGAGAACAATACCCAGGGGCACGAGCCGCTGTCACCGTGCCGCAAGGAGCACTCTCGGCCCCAGCTTTCCCCCCCGCCCATCCTGCCGCTGCTGTAACATTGACCTGACACTTGTGTGCGTTCGGCTGGCGCTGGCAGCCTGCCATTTGTTCTCCTTTGGAAGAGGCAGATGGAAGAAATGAGGAAATCTTTCTGGACTAGGGGGCGATTTGGGCACACCGCCTGGGGCTCACGGAGCAACAGCGAAGTGCCGCAGACCGGCCCCCCCCGCCCCGGGGCACGCCCCGCCCGCCCGCCCGCCCGCGGCCCCGAGGGGCGGGGCAGACCTGAGGCCACGCCCCCGTCACACACTCAGCCAATCGCAGCAGCGCGTGGGCGCGGGCCTTGATCCCCGTAGCCAATCAGTGCCGCGGGTGACACAAAGTGGTGCTCTTTGCACGCGCTTTAAAGGCCGGGAAGAACTGGCAGCGCCAAAGCCCAATCAGAGCGGGGGAGGCGTGGCCGGCTCGGCCTTTTACCCAATGGGAGCGCGGGTAGGCGGTGCGGGGCAGGCGGGGGGAGAGTGGCAAGAGCCTCACCCAGTCAGAGGGCGGAAATCACCACCACCCCCGGCAGTCCGGACCAATGGGCGCGGGCGGTAGGCGGGGCGGAGGTGTCCGTGCCCGGGCTCTGGATTGGGAGCAGGGCAGGAGCCGGGCCGGGCCGGCAGCGTGTGCAGCGCTGCACGAAAATGCACTCGGATGCCGCTGCTGTCAGTGAGTAGCGCCAGGGCCGGGCCCGCCGCCCGCACCGCTGCCCGGCCGAAAGAACCGCTCGGCTGGGGGCGGCTTCTCTTGCCCCTGACCCGTGAGGCTCAGCCGAATGCGCCACCGGGACTCCCGATGCCCGGGAAGGGTTCAGGCCCGCGGGTGCGGGACCGGCGCGGAGCGGGGCGGTGTGTGCGTGCCTGGAGGTGGGGCCTCCGTGGGGATAGCGGGAGTCCCACGGCCCTCGGCGCTCTCCTCCGGGGGGCGGGGGTGGGAGCGGGCGGGGGCAGCCGCACCGGGGAGGGCCGGGGGCGCTCGGAGGGTGTGACGCAGTTTGCCCGACCCAGCTGGCGAACGGGTGAGGCTGCGGCCGGCCCTCGTGGCCGGCTGTGAGAGAGCCGGGGCTGCCGAGGGGAGCGCCGGCTGCGGAGCTGCGTATGTGGGGGAAGACGGGCGGGGGTGAATTCAGCGGGTTCCGCCGGGCCGGTGCGGGAGAACCGGGCTGCGTGTGCGGGGGACCGGAGCCGCGTAGCATGGTGGGAGGTGGAGTCCCTGCGGCGGCGGCTCACGCAACGAAGTGGCGGGAGGCGGCGTGGCCGACTACAACTCCCAGCGGGCTCTGCGGCGGCGCGGCGCGCTACCCCCGCCCCGCGGTCCCCCGTCCGGACCCGCCGTCCCCGCCCGCCCGGGGAGCACGGGGGGATCGCACCGCCTGTTTTGGAGGAGCGTAGCGAGGGCTTCTTCTCTGCAATAGAGTTCCTGGCTGTACGTTCCGAGCAGCAGTGGCCGCCTGCTGTTGGCGGGTTGAATGGCGCAGGGGGTCACACATCTGCGTGGCCGGGGTTCAGGAATAGGCACCGTCCGCTGGAAAGAGCAGGCTGCCACCCCGAGCGCAAAGCTGGCCTGCCGCAACGGCGTCCCTGTGAAACCTCCCAGGAACGTGTTCTCACTGCGAAAGGAGTTTCAGCTCTGAGATGCTTTATTACTGTAGAACTTGCTTGTGGGAAAGATAATGAAAATTGAAGCTTTGATCATGCGTTAATGAATGATGGTCTGACTTTTGGACGAAGTCCTGAAAGCAGTGGTGGAAAGAAATGCTGCATAATGCCTGGATTTTCCTGGGATCCTTCTGCATCTCTCAAAATGAGATGTCATACAGGGGCAGCCTGGTAAAGGCTACAACTCAAAAGGTTATATAATTTTTTTAGTGGTTCTGGTTTATTTTATCTTTCTATTTAGGGATCATTATGTGTTGGTGTGAAGGCTGCCATTAAAGCACAAAAAATTGCCTTATATTAGAAATGGAAGGGCAATTATTCTAGAAAATGCCTTCTGTTGGATGTCTTTTGTCATGTGTCCTGTCAAAAAAAAATGCAGGTCCTCATTATACATGTGAGTTACAGTTACAAGGATTCCAGGGCTCCCTCATGTAGGATGCTTGGACTACGTAGTGATTTTTAATTTTTTAAATTTTTATCTTGTCTGCAGAAAATAGGAAGAGTACTCTTCCTCAGCTTTCAGCTGTTACTGGCTTTTCACTAAAAATGTGCTGTGGAGTGATCAAATCTTAACCCTCAAATATTTTTTTTTGACTTGTATGTGGTCTTGTATATGTGTTATTTTAAACAGATATGTTTTCTTGAATTAGCTAACTGCATTATCTGTAGCTTCATAGTGGTTGGGTTTTTTCATTGACCTAAATGCTTGAAGCAAGAAGTGTTCATAACATAGCATTGCACATATAGAAGCTGACTTATGATAGTCTCTTGACTGAATGTTTATTTTGAGCCACCTTTTTAATCCTTCTTAGATCCTTACCTGTTCTTATGATATAAACTCAATTAATACATTTTTTTTCAGTCTCAATTTTACTTTATGAGTACACACCTTTCACATTATATGAGGAAATCAGCTTTACTTTTTTCTGTTGGAGGTGTTTGCTTAAAAGTTTCTTGCATCTTCTGTAGCTATAATTGGAAAAGCCTTCTCTGTTCAAGAATGTGCCATAAGTTGAATTAGGCAGGTAAACAGGTTTCTTTTTACTGTTTCTTTTCATTCTGCTGTATCAGTGTGAGCTCTTCTTTGTGTAATTGCAGCACTTCATTTAAATTTATTTTTGTCTGAGTACTTTTTGTGCTAACTCTTAGTGAATTATAATCCTGTTTTCTTTAATTCCCCTCCTCCCGCACTTTCTTTGCAGGTATTGAAAACAAAGACTTTGCGCTTTTTCAAAGCATTATTTCATAGCTTTGTTTGTGTCTTCAAGCAGAAGAAGATAACTTGCTTAATTTGTCTGTCTTGTGCTTGCCAAAAAGCATAGGACTAGGAAGTACAGTACATCCTGTGAAAGTGTTCAACTCTTGTATCCAATTTAAATACTAGGGCATTTAATAGTGTAGTTATTTCATCTACAATAAATAAGACTACTAACAGGGGCTTGAAGCAGAACCCTTAATTTAAATGTGCCAGCATTTTTGTCCTACTGTCCAATTAAGTTGTTTTATTTAAAATCATAGTCTGAGGTTAAAGAGAGTTTTTACTTTTGGCTCATAAAGAGATAGAAACAGCTACCAGTTCATTCAGTGGGGTGTGTGTCTATATTCATATAAAATTGTGTCAGTATAGATGGTTGTGGGTATCTATCTCTCTCTCTCTCTCTCCCTCTCTCTCTCTCTCTCTCTCTCTATATATATATATATATATACACATATATATAGTTAGAGTTGCAAGGCTTTAGCTTGTCCTGGGGAACTGACTGCTGTGACACACTTGATACAGATGTGTGGCTGAGTAGACTGTGGGACTGGGTCTGCTGCAGCTGCTCATTACTGCTCATTAGCTGTAGATTACTGCTTCCCTTGCACTGCTGGTGAAGTGGTTTGTAGGAGCACTCTCTAATCCACTCAGTCAAATGTACCTGGGTTAGCTCTTGCTAACTTAAGTTGTCTAAACTGACAGGGTTGATTTCTTGCCTGAAGTGGGTTAGGGAATGTGGCCATGGCCTGTGCTCCTGGCAGAGATGTGGGGTCAGTAAATTTTGGCAGGGAGGAAGAAGCAAGCAACTGGGACAGTAATGCTTTTGACTGGCATAGCTGTTTCAGGCTGTTGCAGCTCCATTATGATGCATACCAGATTCTCATGGTGCTGGATACCCTAGTAGTGTGTGCTTGACAGGGTTGCATTTCTGCTGAATTAGCTAGAGTACAAGATATGAAGTTTGTATCAGCTTTATGCCCTTTGTAGGATGCCAGATGACACCTGGTATGAAGTTAAGAGTAATGCTTGCAAACAACTCTCAGGTCATGGCAGCCATTGATGCAAAACTAGCTCACTGACACTTGTTTGAATTAGTCTGATGGTGGAATAAGTGTTAGACTGATGAACACTTTTCATCAACAGAAGCAGATGTTTTGCACCAGAAAGCCACTTAGTGTTAGGTCCTTGCTATATAGAACAAAACACCCAACTGAAACAACCCTCTCCCAAGCAAACCCAAATCCTGCCATAAGCTAGTATTTTATCCTATATGTTAGTATAGGAGAATTAGTCTAGCACTTATTTGTTCAAGCAATTTAAGGTAAATGGAAATGTATTCAAAGTAAAGTAGCAGTTACACAAATTTTGCACTGCTTAAATTGCTCTAAAATTCTCACTGAACTTTAAACTGCAGTAGCTCTTTTTGTAAACAAGCATTCAGATTAGGGTACTCCAAAAATACTTATGTAGAATAAAGATTTGTTCCTATGGGGGCAAAAAAGAATTTTGCTTTTTTCTATCTATGTAGCATGCAATGGTCTTAAAATGTTTTGTTGCAGTAGTCATTTTGAGTGGTGATACCAAATGTTAATAGTTGAATGTGAATGTTTACCTTTAAATGATTTTAGAGTGTGCGTAGTAATTCCTACCACATTTTGATGCTTGGATTTGAGTTTTTTTATTTACTAGGTTAAGTCAGTCTGTGTTTTACTTCAGACCATTTTAGGCTGTTGTGTTTGGAAAAAGTACACAAATTTACAGCTGTGGGTTTTGGATACTGCTGGTGTCAGCAGTAGCTCTGAGCTTGGTGCGGTTCTGGGTGCACATGGGCAGGAGGAACATTCTGCAGTATCGTGTCTAGCTTTAATAGCTAGGTCCTGATGCTCCTCAGGATAGGTTGGATCATCCCGTCTAATTAGATGTCCTTACTTTCCAAGCTGGAATTCTCTTCTGTTTTCCTTGCTTTCTGAATCATGCCCTTTATTTGACCACACCAAATCAAGGGAGACCCTGCTTTTCAAGCCTGTTCTCTGCCTCTCTTCACCCAAGGCTTGTTGTCACGTCATGAACTGGGAGAAAGGTTTCTTCTGCAGGCTGGCCCTGGTATAGGGTGTCACTGTCTGCAGGGATACAGCTACAGGCACATTGGAAATAGATTCTTAATCCTGTCATTGACAGGAATGCTGAGTCAGCTCCTAGCTTCTCTGTGCTGCAGTTTGGGATTCTCAGTTTTCAGGTGTGTTGGGATGTTTTTGTGTAAATAAGACTGACGTACATTTTTCTTTTCCCTTCTGTATTTAGTAATGATTATAAAAATCTTGCTTCTTAAACGTAGGTGTTGAGGGCTTTCACCAAATGTAGGTTTCAGATCTGAACTTCTCAGTTCATTATTCAATTCATCATTTATCAATATAAATTATATTGCTATTAGGGTAATTCTGTAAGTAGACTACAAAACATAAAATGGTATATTTCATAGAAGATTAAATGATTCTTTTTTTTGAATAAGTAAAGTTTATTTAAAGCTAACAAAGGCAACAGAACTTCGGACTATTACTGCCAGTACTACTACAAGTTCTATTCTATTACTAGCTCTAGCTCTATTACTTGAAAACAAGGAAAGCAATTAAATAAAAGCCTAAGCATTCTATTTTATTTTTTAGGTATGAGTTTGCTTGATGTGTGTTTTCTGTTATTTTTTTTTCTGGGAAGTTTACAGGTGTGTCTTAGCAGTAATAAGAATTACTACGTTATTACTACAGCTAATTCTGTATTAAATTTTAGTATTGTATATATAACGTATCCATTAAGGATAACTATTTTTAGACCTACTGTTAAAGTGAGATTTTTGTATAATTTTCTATTTGCTTAAAAAAATTAGAAGCTTTTAAAGGAAACTTGAAGTCAGCTGCTGATCTTGTTTACTACTCTTGTTAATTTTTTACTAAGTTTTTAAGAGATTGTACTGCACCTTGTAGCTGTGTTTTGTCCAAGCTTTAAATTACCACAGCAGGAAGTAAGTTAAAGGTTTTGTTCAGGCAGGAACTTTTGTGGCTTTTTTGTTGTTTTTTTTTTTTTTTTTAATTGGGACTTGACCTTTAAAGTTTTTTCATTTCAGATAGGAAAGTAGAATATTTGAGTCCAGTTTACCTGTATACTTTGCTTATATTTGAGATACATTGAATTCTTTGGTTTTCTGTATTGTATTTCATGTGTGTGTGAATGAGGGGCATAGAATATTTTTTCTCAAGTTTGTTACAGAAGCAAGCCCAGCTAGCTCTTGTTTCTTTTACATCTCTGTAACTCTCAGGTCCATAGTTTAAACCTTAACTTACAATATTCTAAAAGTTACTTTTAAACTGCTTTCTTTTTAATTTTAAATTGTATATGATTGTGACTAGTTGACTAACCCAGCCTTTAATACTTAATATTGTGTTAATGACAAACTGCCAACAATGTTTAAATTCCATTGGCTCTGTAATTTCTTTCCTTTCTGGGTTCTGAATTTGCAATTATTTTATTCAGATTTTTTTTTTAGCCTTTACATTCTGAGTTATTGCGAAGTATTTAATACCATTTGAAATTTTCATTGCTTCAGTCCTCACTGAAGATCAGCTACCTTCTACGTGAAAAATAATTTAATCAACAAAATACATATGCTTGTTTGACATACACCCTTTAAAGCCATAGCAAACTTTCCACGTATCATCTTTCAGTATTTACAAAGCAAGCAGGTTTCCTTTTTCTGATACAAGGTCAATAAACTGTGGTACGTCAGAATCTTAGAATGGCTTGAATTGAAAGGGACCGGAAAGTTAATACAGTTCCAGTCCCCATGGGCATGGATACCTTCCACTAAGACCAAATTGCTCAGAGCCCCATCCAGCCTCATGTTTCAGGCTTGGGGCATCCACAGCTTTTTTGGGCATCCTGTGCCAAGGTCCCATCACCCTCACTATAAGGAATTTCTTCCTAATGTCTAATCTAAACCTACTCTCAGTTTGAAGCCATTCCTCCTTGTCCTGTCACTACATGCTCTTCTAGAAAGTCCCTCTCCAGCTTTCTTGTAAGCCCTCTTGATGTACTGTAAGTGCACTTAGAGTGCTACAGGATCTCTCTGGAGTCTTTGGTTCTCCACACTGAGCCACCCTAGCTCTCAGCCTTTCTTCATAGGAGAGGTGTTCCATTCCTCCAGTTGTCTTTGTGACCTTGCTCCAACAGGTCCTTATCTTTCCTGTTCTGAGGATCCCAGAGCTAGGATGCAGTTTCTGTAGGAAAAAAAAATCAGACCAATTCACATGCTTTGAAATTCTTGAGGTGAAAAATAGCTTCACACATGACGGCATTATTCTTGCAAAGCTCATGCAACCATGTGTTGAGTGTGTAGCTTCATGTGGTGTATCGCTCCTCTCAGAGTGGGGCAGGGATGGACAGGTGCGTTAATCTAACGTAGTGCTGCTGCCACAAGAGATTCTTGTGCTCCCTCTTCAGAAGACCTTTCCTGTTTCTTGCTCTAACTTAGCTGGTGTTGCAGCTCCTTGGTGATCTGATGCAGAGCATTGGGCTGGCAGGGTTTATTTGTTTTGTTGGTGAGATTCCAAGTGTAGTGGGCTGACCAAGGGGGTCAGCAGGCATGACTTTGGAGGCTGCATAAGCATGTGTGGAAAGTTCAGGAGGTGGACGGGAGAGAGTGTGCTCCTGAAGAATACAGTTGCAGCCAGCTGTCCAATTGCTTGCCATGTTGACCACTGTTGATAGTTGTCCCTTGCTAATTTCCCAGGTAGTGTGATTTGAGCATGGGAGGTGTTATTTTTTGAATTTTGTTTCTTTAAAAACATCTTTTTTTTCAACATAGACGTTTTCACAGTGGCATAGTATACTTAGTTTATCATTCTTGAAATATAGCTAAAGAAAACACTGGCTCACTGACCAATTTAGAGAATAACCTGAGCTGTAATTTAACTTTCCTAATTTAATGGATGTTGCTTGCCTTTGCTTTTATAACTGTAAAAGAAACCTGTTATCAGTTTTAGGTATTGTCCCTATGATTTGCAAGCTTCCCCTGTGAAAGCAAGAAAACTTTGGTCTCCAGTCCTCCATATTCATACAGTGCATAGTGTGATATTTCTTATATAAGAACTGGAAAATATATTTGTGTAACCCTGCTAAGTCCATCATAATTATGTAACCTATTTCTGAAGCAGCAGCTTAAAATTGTACGGATATTTCCAGCAGACATGTGAGACATACTGACATGAACTATGTGTTTTGAAGTGCCTAGGAATCTTTTGTTTCAAAGGTGATACATATATATATAATCCTAAAATTAGAATATTTTTTCAACCATTTTTAAGAGTGCTATCTAATATTAGATTAGAATAAATAAATATTTGCTTAGTGGACTCAGCTTCTTACCTCCAGTATAACTGGTTTCTCTAATGACTCATGTTCTTTGTAGATTTTAGGCTAAGCAGCAAGAGAAACTGTAAAATTCATATTCCAGAAAGTTTAGTCTGATCTGCCAGTTAACAAATCAAATCTTATCTTTTAATCTTGCCCTCCTCAGAGTGGCTTTTATGTTCCCTGTTGTTCTCATCCCTCTTTGTCCCCCTCTCCTTTTGTTTTTTCTTGTTGCTAAGAAACTCAGTATTATTTTTTTCTTGCAGAATGGTTCTGCTTAGTATTGTTTGACTAGCAAAATTGGAACTTTATTGAGCACTTAATGCAGGAAAAACTCTAGCACCCTGTTCAAGGTTCAATACCTTCCCATTTTAGCTTGGTAAGAAGATCTGGATTGTCTTTGACTTTGTATGTATAAGGTTAGCTGATGCTGGAAATTCCATCTCTGGAATGACTTCTGACTTAGAGCAATTGTATTGCTGTGGTGGTAGATTGGGGATGACATGTTAAGAAATAGGTAGCAATTAATTAAATGATACTCTGGCTAACATAATGAATGAAATGATTCCTAAAAGTATCTTCCGATTTTTTTTTTTTTTAATTCACTGTGACAAGAGAATTCCACAGCGATGTGTGTAACAAGTCTTAGAGCACGCAGTTTCTTCAGTTCCACTTGTTAACTTCGTAGCAGTGTGGTTCACTGACTTGGCAGTTGGATGTTTAATGATGACTCTTGTTTATCTGGGTCATCTTAAATGCATCTTGAGAGGATTCCTTTGAAATGCTGTGGATGGAAATAAGGGAATTATGTTTTTGACCTTACATCTTGCATCAGCTGCTGTTTAATGTCTCATATTAGAAGTGCTTTAGTGCATTAGCTGGGTAGTGACACTAGGCACATACAGAAGCTTTTCACATACAGAAGAAGTTTGCTTGGAATACTTTTCTCATCATACAGTACATTTCTCTAGAGTGTTTTGGCACATGGGTTC
Source organism: Eopsaltria australis (assembly GCA_034509425.1). NCBI lineage: Eukaryota > Metazoa > Chordata > Aves > Passeriformes > Petroicidae > Eopsaltria > Eopsaltria australis. Next base: position 613,793 of record JAVTVJ010000253.1, on the reverse strand, counting down.
TAGTGGGGTAGCTAATTTATTTTTCGTTTAAATGGAGATACTCTATAGTAGTTGGCTGTCTTTAAGTGCTCTTGTCTGGTTTATATTCAGCTTCTGAGATTCTTTTTGGTTTGCCTGCTGTCTGGCTGGATCTCAGCTGATCTTCTGTAAATTACTTACTTTCCGGTTTTGTTCTTGACACATTCCTAGCAATAATAGGGAATTCAAAAGAGTAGAGAAAAATTAGCTTGTTACTCTTTAGCAACTGGAGCAAACTCAAGTGTTTTATATTTGGAGCATGGAAGCAAAATTAACATCTATGCTGTGCCTTCTTCCAAGAAGTGTCAGAATATTTTATTATCAGTTTTTTTGGCTCTTGTCATAACAGCTGCTGCATTGTGACCTTTGGTTTGTTATTAAAAAGCCATGTTTCAACTGTGTAAGTGTATTCTAGTCACTTATTTTTGTAAGGAAATTAGTATAAAGGCAAGTACATATATATTAATAAAATCCGATTTTTTTAAAACTAGCATTTTTATTAACGATTTTAGAATGATACATGGTAGTTAACTTGGCTCTGGGATAGATGAAACAGGACTGGGTAACATAGAAGTTATAATGATTCCCAATGTAAAGGAAAAATAGTTGTAAATCTTTTTTTACTGTATTTAGCTATAGTTCTGTTCTGCTGACGGTCATCCATGCCTTAAGAAAAATGCATACATAGGATATCTTTTTGCAGATTTCAGTTATTCTGCTCAAGTGTTGAAAATGTTAGGGCTGAGAAAATGTTGAGATGACTTTTATTTTATAGTTCTGTGATGATTTTATTAAATAGCGAGAACATAGGAAGATTGTGACTGCTACATCTGGAAACCAGAAGTTTAAAACCTTTTTTTTTTTTTTCCTCTAGATTTTCAACTGAATTCTCACCTATCAACACTGGCAAATATTCACAAGATTTATCACACCCTCAATAGGCTGGTAATGACTTGCCATTTTCTCTTAGCAGAATAGCTAGGGCTTTTGTCCAGAATATTTAATGATTGAAATCATTTAATTGATTACACTTCTAAAAATTGTAACTACCTTGCATGAAAGGCTGTTGGGTTTGAATTGGTGAAGAGATAAGGAGTATTAGTAAAAGGTGAAAGATTGTACTCCAGAGGTCAGAGTGAAGTTTGAGCTTTGTTTGAGCACTGGATATAGATGTTGCCTCTGTACAAGAAGCTTTCTTAGATGCGTTAAGTGATGGTAATCATCGTAGCTATCCAGTTTCCTACAGTTCTTCTGGAAAACATATTGAATGAGCAAGCTGTCCTCTTACACCCATACAAAAAGTGAAACAAGGATTTTTTGAAGACTCTTCCTGATTATGTGCTGTTTATTTACATTTGTTTTATTGCAACCATAGCTGGAAATGGTGATACGGCTTCTGTTTGTACACTGAAAATTTAGTGGATAAGACCCTGCCTGCAGATGGCGGTAACTGGTTTCCAAGATTTCAGTTGGTTTTTAATCTGTTTCCTTTAGAGCACATATGTGTATTTATCCTTAAGCAAAGCCATTTCTGTGCTAAAGGGTCAGTTCAGTCCTTCTAATGCTGTATTTATTGGTGGAATTGTTCGATAAAATAATGCCAGTTCCCTACCTAATGGGTAGTTATTTCCACTCTTGAAATAATTTGATACTTTTTTGATTGAAAAAACCTCAAAGATATTTTTCAAATTCAGTTTCTTGAACTTCTTAGATAAATTTGCAAGGGTAATTTTTTAGGTAAATATGAGCTGAAACACAAAGACTCCAGTCTTAGGTAGGTGATCCTTAAGTAATTAGGATGAATATTAATATCAAGTAAAAGTTAAAAACAGTACAGAAGAATGAAGATCACCATCTTGTTTAACTGTATCATTCCTGTTCTCTTGCAGAATCTGACAGAGGACGTTGGGCAAGACGATCACCAGACAGGTATTTAATAGGGATGGAGTAAAAATAGATTGAAACAATTTAAACACATTTCATTAAACAAGTCTTTCTAACATAACTGAAAATGGTGTTTTAGAAGGCCTAAAGGAATTTTAGGAAACAAGTGCCAGAGTTTCTTAGTCTTTTTCAAAATAGGTGTTGGTGCTTTTAATTTATTGAGTTATGAAGGACTTAAACAGGTTTCAACAGTGTCTGTAATTTTACTATGTCTTAGTTTCAAAGACTTAATGAAAAATTTCTCTCAGTCCTGGGACTCAACCCATTGGGCCACAGAATATCCATGTTCTTACAGGGTTTTGAGTCTTGAAAGAGCATTAGTGAGAACAGAGCAGAAGCAAGACCTTCTGGCTGTAGTGGTGCCTGTGACCGAGTTTAAATGCTGTGCTCTAAACAACCAGATTTTTTCTTGAGTGATTCTGATGCAGGTTATTTCTGTTTCTTGTGCAGATTTTCAGTCAGTGTCTGAGGACTATTTATTTATAAGCTCATATCTGTGTTTTGTTCAATGAAATGTCATCATTTTTTGAGGCCTTCTTCTCAGATGCCTGGTACCAGCTTCCTGCCATTCTTGATTTGTCAGCATTTGAGCTTTGTGACTTGATGTTTTGCAAGAGTTGTTATCTCTTTTTGCACTTTTTACTTGTGAGCTGGCAGTTCCCTTGATTTATTTTTCTTCCTTCCTTTCTGTGTTTCAGGCATGATACCTGAGGAGGGAGGGAAATTACTGGCTTCAAGCCCTGATCCCTCACTCAGCAGAACTGTTCTTTAAAATTGACCATGTTTGTCCTACCATCTGACTCAAAGCTTTTTCACTATCATGAGGTGATAGCTGTATTTGCTGATGTTATCTTGAGCGTTTAGGAAAGTGGAGAGAGCTGTCAGCTCCTCCTGGAGATTTCTGGCACACACTTAGAAATCTAGCACACTCTTAGCATAGAGCAATGAGAGGAGATGCACAGGACTGCATTGCTTGGGATTGGACAGAGCTCGCTTAGGGATTATGCATTGTCCTCTATACAGCAGCAGGTGACTTTGTTTCATGCTTGAACTCTTACCCCAGCCACAGAAGGCTTCTCTGAAATACTTTCCTTCAGTGTGATTAGTGATTTGATACTTGAAATGAGCTCATTGTGTAAATGAAAAGCCTCTGAAAAAGAGGTTGTGACAGGTAGTTCAAGACAGTTAGAGATTTTAATGTCCATATTTTAGAAATTATGTCCTCTCCCATCTCCTGATGGAGACTTGGAATTTTCACCTGTGTGATTCAGGTGCTCTAAACTAAACAGCTATATACTGATTTCCTGTATGAAAATGTGGTCTATAATCTTTATTTACTCTTGATCACCCAGACATGTTGTGAAGCATTGAGATAGTCCCCTTCTGTCACTAATCAGTAAGTGCTGATGCACTCGAAGTATTTGGAATTTGTCTTACCTCTTGCCTAGCACTTCTGTCATAAAGTATAAGAAATTAGCCTTGGCACTCTCATTACCTCTATTAGAAGGTGCTTGAACATGTTACTGGCTTTGATGAATAGTTTTATACTGACACAGATGGTATCCTATTGCCTGCATTGTGTTGTTTGAATTAAGCCATTTCAAAAGCTTAAATGTGCCTGTTGAATGAATTCAGGCACAAAATCCCAGTAAAGAGTGTAATTTTTTGCAATAGTAAAAGAACTTTTCAAACCAGAAACAAATATGAAATGAGAACCAAAAGCAGAGGTTGATGATGCCAGGTTCCCTTCTCATCTTCAGATATTATTTCCACTATTTCTTATGCTTCTGCCGTATTTTATGTCTGCTCGTAGGAAGAGATGAAGCCCCAATGTTTGCATAAGTTCCAGGCAGGTACAATTGAAATGTGTGTTTGATTTGACACATATGAAGACAAATACACATGCAAGGAGCTATTTTGGCTGTTGTGAATGTAGTACAGTGAGGTCTCTTGTTTCTGTTTTGTATGGGACTTGACACTTCTGAAACATCTTACTTGGAGAGACTCACACAAATCTGTAAAGAGTTACTTTTGGAAATTGTTTCCTTTCAACAATTTGAAAAACTTCTGAAACTTCTGTTTCCCAGTAAGGAGTTGTCAAGACCTATTAATTTTGTTAAGCAATTTATAAAACTGCATAGGTGCTGTGAATTTGAGATTCTCTGTCTAGCACTCGTTTGAAAGTCAGGTTAAGAACCATTGCAAGAGATTTGAGTACTGCCAAACCCATATCAAGGTTTTTTTATAGTTTTGAGATTATTTTAACGCTAAATCTTCTGGCCTAGGCTTTATTCTTAAAGATTGCTGTTCGTTTTCTATCATAAGTATCATGGTTATTGTCATTATGTGTGATCTTTGTTTTTGGGATGACTTAATACATGCATATCTAAATTTGATTGAGATTTCTAAAAGCTATGTAAAAAATCTTAGTTTTAGGTTAATATTTATTAATAGTAATATTAACTTTTTAAAATGCATATTACATTTACTTCAAAGCAGTTGTTTCTAAGCTAACAAAAATGTATTGGACATCTAAATTACTTGAAGCAAATGGTGTATTTTCTAAGTGTTAGCCAGGTTTCCTTTCTGAAACCAGGCCTTAAAACATCAAAGAACTACAGGGAAGGGGCAGCTTCAAAATTCCTTTGGTGATTTGAGAGCTAAGATGGATCTTGTTTCAAAATTCCAGTTCCCTACAATGATTGCAGTCTTGTGCTATAATTCAGTGTGCATATCTATCTGAAAAATAAGGTAGACTTCAAATATATTATGAGTCTTTGCCTTTTCACCTGTTTGTGGGTGTGTTAGAACAGCAGGCATTCAGATTCTGTAAACAATTTCTTCTTTTAGTATGTATGTGCATTAACTTGGAAAATTCACATTTGAAGTAATAGTTGTTTTTATGTCATAACTGCAAATCTAGCAGCTTATTAATACCGTGAAGTCATGATCTGGTAATTAAATTGTGACTTACTTATCCAGACTAAAAAGTCTTTAAAAGTATGCTTCCTGTTATCACCTGGCTTATTTAAAACAGTGAGGTAATATCTTATACAAAAAGAAGGCTTCACTGCTGTTTTTGAAGCTTTGGAGGGTGAGAAATTGCTGTTGCCTCTGCTGGTTTTTTTCTGTTGTTATATTGGAGAAGAAACCCCTCTTGAGTCCACAGCAATTCTGTAGTGTGGAATTCAAGACAGAGAAGATGATTTTTCCTTTTGCAACAGGATTGCAAGTTGTTTAATGTTTTGATGAGTATCTTAGTTTTCTCATCTTGTATCTGTAAATTGATGATTGTTAACTGTGCTTTTGGTGGTCTTGTTGCATTATTAAATGAGCAGATATGTCTTTCCAATTGCTTCAGCATTCAGAGTTTCTAATTATTTTTCCTTTGAAGCGTCCTTCTACTGAAGCATCGGAAGAGCAGGATTCCTCACAGGCTTTATCTAGAGAGAAGGTGAAAATTCCATGCCTGTAAATCATTTCTGTAGGGACACAGCCTGTAGAGTTCTGCTTTATAGACTTTTCTTTTTCTTTTGTTTATTCTGTTTTTTTTGCTATTCTAGGGCTGTCCCTCTCTTGTGGGTTTTATTTTGTATATTGTTTTAAATTTCCTAGGGTGAATTTTAGCTCTTGAGTTGAGACTTCCCTTTGGAAGCTTTGTCTCCTACAAATTTGGAAGTACTGAATAGGATGTTTGGCAAACAGCATTTAAACTCGGCAGGCTTTTGGCTGGTGGTGGCCTATTCAGCAGCCATTTGGAGGCTCTACCTTGCAAATGCTAGCTTCAAGTGTCAAAAAACCAGTGAGAACTAGGAGAGTTCTGCCAGTCTTGAGTTGAGACCCAGGAGTGAGAAATTTTGAAGATAATCACATCAGCGAAGCTGCACTTGGTAAGTAAAATTCTGTCAAACTTTGCATGTAGTCAGAGGTAGCTACGTGTTTGTTTGCAGATGGTCAGACCTTTTGGAAGTGAAATTAGTTGTGCAGTACTAGACCTAGAAATTACATTTAGAATGAGAAGCTCTGTGTAGGAAGGGTTAATATTGCTGCTGCTTAGTCAGCTGTATTGTAAATTTAAAAGTTGCAGGAGTTCAAACTAAAAAAACCCAAACTGATAATTTTTAGCTTTATATGAAAATGAAAGAAATATTCTGCTGCTATTGCAGAGAAATTATAACTATCCTTCATACACCAATTTTAGTAATAAAGGAAATGCTTTGAAAGTAAAATCCTTGCACTGTGTTTTTTAGTAGTTTAGAGATTATTCAACAGCTAAAGCCTAGTGAAGACTTGGTCCAAACCTCAGTTGTTAAGATGTTAAGTCTCTGAAAGCATTTACAAAATGTTTGTCCACAACCCTGGTGTCTGTCTGCCATCAGCGTGTGAGGGCAGTGTATGTGTGTATTTAATAGCCACCTACCAATTTCTGAGCTGTCTCTTTTCTTCTCTTTTCTGTCAGTTGGAGAGCTGCAACTAGATACATTCAAACCAAAAAGGGTACAAGTTTTTCATATGAGTCATTGGAGAAATTGGGTTGTAGAGAATTCTGTTATCAGTTTAAGCCTTTAAAACCAGTTCACCCATGTTCTTAAAAATATCCTATTGTTTAAGGAGGTAAAGTGTCCAAACAGAAATTCTTGAGTTAAATTCTTTGGTTTGTATGGGGTTGCAGGTCTGACAAAATGATTTCTCTGTTCTATAACAGTTTTATTTTACTTTTATTTGTTTTATTTTTATTTTTTGCTATGCTGTTCTTTTCACAGAGGCCTTGCCTATTTCTTTTCACAATCAACTGACCAGTAAACTGCACAAATTTGTGAGGGTGGGGAGGTGTGTGTGTTTTTTTTCTTGCATTTTACCAGCATCCAATGCCTGTGGCCATCACAAATGGATTTTTTACTTTTTTAAAAGAAAGGCACTTAAAAACAATCCATTTGGTCTCAAAGGAATGAGATAGCTACAGGTTGTACTCAAGTAAATGCTTATTTTCCAAAATGAGGTGTTCACTATCGCATTTTCATTTCTTCAGTTCAGTTTGTGTCTTAAGTCTGTTGGCTCTTTCTAGCCATCTGTTAAGTTCTGCTGTCATCTTAAGTGTTTTTAGTCTGTGTAGGCTTTCAAAAATACTTATTGGCAGAGTCTTTAGAAATTGGATCTAAACGATAAAGTATCGCCGGTTCAATAACTTATGAGAATACAGTTTTTCAGTGTCATTAATGTGCAGGTATACTCAGATGGAACAAATGACATTCAGCAGGTCAGGTTCCTTAGTTTGTTTAATGTGTAGTAAAATGCATTGGGTGTACTGTGAGTTTTTTATGGTCTCTGGCTTACCTGTTTCAAATATATCTGATATTGTTGAGAAGAAAATAAATACTATTGTTGTTAATTTCCTTTTGTAATGCATTCTGGGCAGTGCTTCTAGAAGTATGTTCTTCTGACACAACCATTATGATTTTTTCATGTGGTAATAGTTTATGCAGTATAATACTTTCAGGTTTTTTTGATGACTAGTTAAATTGTAATTTGAATTTACAATGCTTTTAATTCTCTTTCAAAAAGACAGTGTATGGCCATACTTTCCTAGGAAAATGCTGGGGAGGGCGCTTTAGGGTTAAAAAAAAAGAATATGTAGGAAGATTTTTTTGAATTGGAGAGTATTTCTTGAACTAGAGAGATTAACTTTTTTCATAATAGATAGAAATGAATATAAAGATAAGACCAAAGAAAGCATACTTAGTGGAAAAGCTTAATTGCAACCAGATTAGTTCATCTTGATGTAAAAATTGGGTTGAACATCTTACATAATACTAGAAAAATATGTACTTTCTTACGCGTAAGAGTTTCTGTGCATGTTTGAAATAACGTGCATGTAGCAAAGCCTGTGAGGCTGTAAGGTTCCTTACATGTGTTTCTCCTATAACAGGAGAGAGCCTTTCAAAGATTCGAAGAATAGGTAAGCAAAAGAATGATGTCAGTATTTGTTGGGAATTGGGCCTCTGATTTCAGTCTGTTCCCTTGGTGTCAAAAAGGAATCAGAATTTCATTGCTTGCTTCTGTGCTGTGATGTAAGATACAAGATTTTGTGAGCATCTTAATTGAGCATAGCTAAACTTGGATGCTGTTGTAGCAAAGAGAAGATAGCGTAGGAATGCTGGAGTTCTTAATATTTTCTTGCAAATTTCTTTGGCATCGCTTTGTGTCTGGATTTTTATACCTCACTTCTCTCTTCCTTTTCTTTTAAAATTCTCTGTGTAACACTTAGACATGTGGTAGCTCTTTAAGCTGCTCTTACACACACCTTTCTCAGGTGTCAGTGTGGTCTACAGCATATGAAAGTAGGACAAAATTTTGCACGGACTGTTAGCCTACTATTTTCATAAGACAGCAAAAGCAATTTAATGACTTGCTGTGGTCAAAAGGGCTGGTCCTGTGCTCTTTCTTGTGCTAATGTACAGAAAGTTGTTACTTTTTTTTTCTTTGGTTAATCATCTACAGGTTTGGTGAGCTGGACTGGCACACTGAAGAGTTACCAAAGACATAGGAATATGTAGCTGAGAGAAGGGGATGGAAAGATTGCCACCTGATTGGCATCAGTGTCTTGAATTGGCTGTTTCCTGCCTGGGGACCCTCATTTTTTGAGAACTATTCAGTCCAAATAATACAGCCAGCCACTTATTTTTTTCCCTGGTGGTTGCTGAATGTCTCTTCCTGTCCCTGCAAAACAAACAAAAAAAAATCCTCCCAAAAACCCTGAAAAAAACCCTCACAGAAGAACAAACAAAACCTTTCCTACCTCTTGCTCTGTATCACAAAAAGCTTGAGGCTTGAAAAGAAAGGGTTCTGTTTTCTAGAGGTAGGTGTTCACTTACATCAGTATTTCAAAAAGCAGTGCTCAACTCTTACAAGTTCTGATTTGAATAAATGACTAAAAATGAGGATGACCTTTTGAGGACTTAAATACTTCTTCAGGATAGTTTCAGTTCTTGACTGCTGTTAGACTGAAGTAACACTAGTGCTACTGTACATTTTGGTATAGTACTTTTGACCTTAATGGAAATCTGGACATAGAATACCATGTAAAAGTGAGATGGATTTTGCTATTGAAAGGAGACCATTTCTTTTATAATTTTTAAATCCACTAACTTCCTTCCCTTCCCTTTGTAATATGCCTATTAGTGGACACAGTTTAACTGGTCTGCAACAGTTTCATTTCTTTGTGCTGGTGTTTTTAATTCCCTCTGTAGGAAGTCTTCGGTCTTGCAGTTCATCAGACTGCTTTAGTAAAGTGATGCCTCCAAGGAAAAAGAGGAGACCTGCAGCAGGAGATGATTTATCTGCTAAGAAAAGTAGACATGATGGGTATGTCATCTTACCATGAGCTAAGACTGATGGAATATCTAAAGTTGAATAGCTGATATATCATGTGTTGAAATACTAATGGAAATTATATTGAAATTTGCTTGGTTTCTCAATGTGGAACCATAGCTGGTGATTGAACTGTGGGATATTGATAAGTATACATAGGTTCAGTTTGCATCTCACCTTTGTCTAGTCATACAAGAAGCATGTAAGGAACTTTTCCTTACTTCAGTTGCCAGCTGTCAAAATACGTACTTGTTTGTTCAAAAACAACTTCTGCGAGATACAGTAGTACTTTCCCATATACATGCATAAGATCTGGATTGGACATTATCAATCTCCAGCCTGTCAGAAAAGTGAATGTTGTTACAGGCCACTCAGCTCTTACTTGAAACCCTGCTAGTCTCTCCCTATTACATTGTGATTTGATACTGATCATGTAAGGGGAAATCGCCCCAGGTAAGGTCATAGTCAGTGGTTCAGTGGTTGTTGAGGTGCTTCTCACTGGACAGCAGAAGCCAAGTAGGTTATAGCGTGTGCATGAACACTGTATTCTTTTGGCATAGATATTGGATAGCTGAGGCCTCTGCAAGTGTTGGATTTTCAGTATGTGTAGTGTGTTGAGTGAGTCATTCAGAAACCATTGACTGTGCTCCCTGTGTGCAAGAGTCACTATTTATGTGGACTAAATTCAGAATTTGAGGGAGTATAGAACTGTATACTCCTGCATGATAGATGCAGAACTGTTCTGATGTTGAAAAGTGGCTTATACAACTAGAAAGTTTGCTTGCTTCTGCGTCATTACATTTATGTGTTACTCGTGTCTCAAAAAACACATGCATCCATAGCAGGTACCTTCAGGGAGGTTAAAAGAGGCATTTTTCTTCCAGCTGTCAGTCTGAAATCAGGCTGGGTACTCTCTTTTTTTATATTCTAGCATGAGGAAGAAAAACACTGGTAGCCAAATTAAGCCTCTGGTCATGCCCCTATAACTCCATTGTGTTTAATAGGGTTGCACAACTGTAACTGCACTGGAATTTATTAAATGATCTGTTGATGCAGAAGAAAGAGGTTTCAACTCTCTTTCACTGCTTTGTAACACTAACTAGAACAAAAAAGCAGTTCATGTTCTTAATATTTTTTGTTGCTTTTCAGAAATAATGAAATACAAAAGCTAAATAGTTGATAGAGGCCATTACAGCTTATTCAAAGGTAGGCATACAATATGGAAGCAGTATAAGGACAGACTGTTTCTAGAATACAGAGGTTCACAAAACTGAACTCTACCGACCTTAGCCAAGTCATTGATGATAGAAAAAAGAAACCCCCTAAAAAGTAAGCTTGCCTGTAAGTAAGAAATAATGATTTGTGTAATTACATAAGAAAATGATAAAAACCTGATTTTTTTTGCTCTTTAAATACTAGATATTTAATAGTTTTTAAGAGCTTGTTGAAAATATAATTTGAAGGATTTTTTTATATCTGCCTCTCAGTTTGTAACTAATGGTTCTACTCTTCATTCTACTGCCATGTAAGTCTTTATTAAAAGGAAGACCTCAGCCTGCTTTTAGAATTGGAGGAGAAACCAGATCTGCTAGTCATGAACCATGGGGTAATATCCTCTGATATGGTTCCAGTTTTTATCTGACTTCCTTCCTCTAAAGGTTTTTGAGCTTTCTCTGCTTCCCAGAGTTTCTCTTTTGTTTTGGTCTTCAAGAAAACAGTTTTTTATTTCAGCATGACTGGCAATGTGAAATTATTTGCTGGACATTCACCCTGGTGTTGAAGCTGTATTTTCTTTCAAGGAAGGATTTTTACCCCTGTAATCTTCTGTGAACAGGTTAGTCAAAAAGCAGTCTACTACTTCCATGCTTGTTTTGTCAGGTGGAGTATGTCATACCTATCAAGTTTGGTTTTTGGATCAGACGTCTTAGTTAGTCGAGCAAAAATCAGTCTGAAACCAGGAAGCTCTACAGCAGTGTGGTGTTAGCATACCTAGTTACTTGCAAAGCCAGTTCTGCTTACATTGTGTGCAGGGAATGCTATATACAGTAAAACCAGTATGGATAATGGAATGCCAGTTTACAGAATAAGGGACTCCTAGGTCCAGTTCTCAGCTCCTGTTTTAGAGACAGACTTCCTAGAAGCTGCACTCTAGTAACTCAGGATAAGCCTTCAAGGGACATTTGTCTGTGTGGATTCTGTATTAAGTGAAGAAAGGCAGTCAGCATCTGAAAAACTACACTGTGTCCTCTCCAGAGGAGACTGTATTACTCACAGAAGTGATTAAACGCCTCAAATACTTAATGAAATGGCATAAATTTTTGTATGTTTCTCAGTTACAGTGGCATACTTACAGGGTTAACTTTAACAAATTCAGTAATTGCTAACTCCTGTTTGTTCTCAGGATGAAAATACTAGATAGTAGTCCAAAGATTTTCAAGGGATGTCATCATTAATGGTGTTACTGCAGCTGAGACTGAATGCTCATGATTTCTCCTGGTTTGTCTATTAAAAAAATGTGTTTTTTTAATCTGTATATGGAGTATTTTGTTGGGTGATGTTTTCAGTCTTCGCTATTTTTTATTCATTCCTATAATCTCATCAAATCTGATATAGTAATATTTTTAGATACTCATTCTTCCATAAAGTTTGTTTTAGCAGGTCTCTATGCTGAAAGAGAAGACAGTTTCTAAAGACCCTTAAAGTCATAAACACATCTTATACCCTTACTTTCAGGCTATTAGGAATACAGTCTCATCTTGGAAGCATTAGTAGAATGCACAGGCAATTGAGGAAAAACATTTATAGGAACAAATCTAGTTGTTGTGAAATTATTTGGAAATGCTGATCTAGTGCATAGACTGATTATAGAAGACTCCCAACATGTTCATTAGTATTCCACCCTTACATAATAAGAACTTGAATTCTCTTAATTAGTGTTCGTAGTATCACTGTGAATCATGCATGAATGCAGTGTTTTAATGGGAGGGAATTCTTATACCAGATGATACATAATAAAAAGAACTCAGTGTTTTATAGATCATAGTAAGATTTATCTTGCCTTAAAGAATAGCTGTTGAAAGTAAACAGTTTAGCATGTGCTAACCTGAACATAATGACTTGAAGACTTAGTTTGTATTTTCATCTCAGTGTCACAGTCTTGACTTTATTGTACTAAAAACTGTCACAGTATAGAGCATTCTCAAATTGGAGTTAAAATTACATTTTCTGTACATTGCTCTTCCATCACTGTGTTAAACATCTTCAGAAAGGTAAAGCAAGATTCATGTAAAGATACTTACTAGTAAAATAATAGTCCTCACTGTGTAATTGTCTAATGCTGTTTATCTGTTGCACAATATCTAGCCAAATATTATTCTTTCCTTAGGGAAAAATGAACTGTATAATATAATATCTTATTTTTTGACAGTCTCATTTAAAAAAGAATTCTATTCATTATTCTGGAATCACACTGAGGACAAAAGTCTTGCAGTAATGGGTATTGTCACCTTAGGAGGATGAAAACTAGGAATATTTTTCTACTTCCCTGAAATTTATGTTTTCAAACAATTATATAAATGTTTTCAATCAATTTACCCGTATGTGTGTAGGAACCATAAAAGGGTGTACTAACATGAAAACAGATTTTCCTTATTCAATAGCAAACTGCATACTGTATAGTGGAAAAATGTAATATTTGAAAACACAGTCTCATTAACGTGGTGTGTACTAACTTGCAAAGCTTTCAAAACCTTCAGTGTTGAGAGTTGGTTTGGTTTTTGTTCTGTTGTTGTTTACTAACTGGTTTGGTCCTGCCCCATGCAGACAGCCTGTCATAAATGTGTAGATCTTTTTCCTTGAAGTAGGGATTTTCAGGTACACACAAGTATAATATTTCCTTTTTCTATAGCTTTTCAGTGCACTTCACTTAAACCGGATACGTGACTATCAGCATGTGTGTTGTTATACATACTGCTCATTAAGTAAGCCTAATAAAGTCACCGACTTTTAACAGTTTAGATATGATTGTAAGTCTTTAAACAGGGAGACATAAGGCATATTCATTCATAAAACTTAACAGTCAGTTAAGTTGCTTTAAATTGTTTTTTCATATGTTGTAAATTACAAAACGTCTCTTTTCGTACCCTTCTATCTCTACTGCAGCTTTTATGAAACTATTGCTAGAATCATAATTGTGAGTGAATAGATAAGGCTTTATTAAAATACTTTCATTGTGCTGCATTGATAAAAATTCCCAGCCAAAATTTTAAATTAAGTAGTTTTAATGAATGTAGTATGGGGTGTCTTCTTCAATCAAAAATTTGCATATTTCAAAATATAAATAATCTGGAAGCAATTAGTTACTCATTTTGAAACCCAAGCAAAACTCAGTAAAGATTTGGAGTAAGTTCTGGTTGCTTAGAAACAAGGCTTCTTTTGGTGAATTTCTTGATGTCTTCATTCAGTAAGCACTGACCATCTGGAATAACCAGGCTGTAGATCTTTATGAGAGGTTAACTTTTGACTTACCATAATAAAATGCAACATTTTCCCCCTTCCTTTTTTCTTTTCTTTTTCATCCTCAATGGATTATTACCAACTTCCACCATGAAGAGAATGTTTTGTGTGACCTAAGCTCCATGTTTTCACTGATCTTGGTTTGGGTATTCTGGAACTACACAGCCCAGAATTGCTGCAATGGGAGGGGCTGTGGGTGAAGCTTTAACCAACTCCTGTACAGGTGAAAAGTGCTCAGAGCAGTATGTAACCCAGCTTTGAAGACTGCAGTAGGTTGAAGAGAACTGCCCTTACCTTGTTCTTTTTCTGACAGCAACCATCAGCTCTTACAATGACTTGTCTAGTCATCCCGTAATAGCTGGATGGAATTTTTGTGCTTTTGCTTTCCCACTGAATCAGTTAGGAAGGGAAGAAAATAATCTGGAGAAGATGTGTATTCAAAGAAGTATGACATGCCTAGATACTTCATTTTAAACTGTTTTTTATGTTTTCCCATACCACTTTCAGTTATAAACTACTTTGTCTTACCTTTTTTGCTGGTATATTACAATTCCCTAGCTCACATGAATATTTCAAATATAAGTTTAAACATGGATGTTATGAGTCAGCTATTAGGTCATAATGGAAGTGCGAGCATCTCTAAGAAAATTATTTCATTTTGATGTGGTTAAGGAACTGATACCACTTTTACAAAATTTAGACAGGTTATCTCATGTTGCTTTTGCCCTGCCCTGTCCCACATTCTTTCCTCTCTCTAGCTGACAAAATGGCTGTTAGAAGGAGGTAATAAAAAAGGAAAACCTAAATGCTCCTTATAGGGGTATTTGTTACAAATCAGTTGTATATTGGCTGCCACTGTCCTGACATGGTGTCACGCTAAACTAACAAAAAATACTATTTTTCAAGTGAAGATTTTTCTGGGTTATTGTACCTATGTGTGTGTATCATCTGAGAGGCAAATACATACTTATGCCTGTAGGTAATATTTTTTTTGGGGCTGTTCCTGGTGGGTATCATGTCATGGTTCAGAAATAGAAGGGTAATTCTAAAAGCAAAGGTTCTGAGTTTGGTATTGTCTGGTAGTGACAGGTATAGCAGGCACTCTGGGAAGAGATTGTGCATGCACCTTCCTAACTGACGATGGAGAAAATGCCCTTTAGCAATCCTGTTTCAGTGTCAGCATTCTTTAACAGTGGTACAAATTCTGGTACCAAAAGTACCAGGTATATTCATTTGCCCTTCCTTTATGGAAGGCATATTTTTGAGTTTTTTACTTTCCCCCTGTGTCTTGCCCCCCTCCCACCCCACCCCCTCTCTTTTTTTTTGAGCAGTGTGTTCTTTCACATCTGGTGTGTGACTGACACTGCAGTTTCCTCTTACAGACGATCAATATAGAAGCAAATTACCAAGCAGAGCTTGGTTGGCATGATGGTTGTGTGTCTGTTTGAAGGTACTGGTGCTGGTCATCTTGAGGAAGTCATTGAAGACTTGCTGTTTGAAACTCAGATCTGTTCATTAGGTGTTTGGTACTCCCAAAGTATTCAGGTATCTACCCTGTGCACTCTGGCAGTGTATTTTTCTGCATAGTAAGAGATGCTGTCATTAGAACAAAGACAAGGCACATCATCTTGCAGTATGTACTGAGAAATTTTACAGAGACGAGGAATATTGCAAGATACAAAATGGATGCCAGATATGTCTGGCATTTTGTGTTTTTCTCCTCTGCAAATATGGTTCTTGAGGTAATCAAATCCATATTAATGATAGTTCAGTGGATGTAGTCCTTGAAAACACCTTTATTCAGTGCCATCAGATTGAACCAAGTTGCCCCAGGCTGAGTAATCTCAAGTACTTCTCTACTTACTTGTTTGCATCCCCCCACTCATCTTGCTTCACTAGGCACTTCAGAGATTAGGAGTCTCTTGCTAGTAAAAATAGCTGGCTTGGCTAGGCTGTGGTGAGAAACTCATTTAATGTTTGGAGTAAGCAGGGAGAGAAAAGGGTTTGTCTTTTTATATGAGATCACTAATTCTGGCCATACACAGTCTGTTTTCATTATAGATGTGATACTGTGTCACCTGTACTGTTAATGCATGTCTGACTAATTAGCTTGTAGCAGAGAGTGGGATAGTTCAGGAGTATATCCCTTTTATTTTCTGAACTTGTGAACTGGCACAAGCTGGAATATCTGCAATGAGTTCTGGTTTCTCAAAAATCGAACTCCTGTGGTCAGGTATTGAGCTTTTCGAAGAATCATAAATCTGAGGCCAAGAGCATTTTCATTGGAGTTACTTGGGTGTTTGTTGGGCACATGGACTTAATAATTAGTTTTATTTCCTAGAGTTCTAAACTGTGACTTTAGCCTTAAATACAAGTGACTTTCAATCTCATATTGGTTGTCTGAAATTCTGCTTTGTGCTGATGCAGAGCATGTATAAAAAAAGGGCTGTTTTTTTCTGTTCTTGCTCACCATTCCTGTTATACGTACTGCTGGCACTGATGTCTTGTTTCAGGCTGCCGTATTTAGCTCTGCCATTTGTAGATGCAGGAAGCCTTTTTTTCTGAAATACCTGAATGACTTACAGCTCTGTCAGTAAGTCTGCTTCTTGAGAGTTCCTTCTTAAATGCACTGTTCGCGTACTGTGACAGCTTAACGTGTTGATGAATTACATGAGCAAGCAGGGCAAGGCAACTGGTTATTATGGCTTTATAATAAAAAGCTTTGCGTCTTGTGGTAGATAGCTTTCTTTGTGAACCTCATTGGCTTTGCCGTGTCCTCAGTTCCAGCAGTACTCTTACCAACTTCTTGAATAAAGATGTTGACTAGCTCCTGCTACAGTTTCCAACTTGGTATTCTACTTGGTGTTTGTCACGTTTGTTTGTGACAAAAAAGGGGATACTGAATAATTAAGACTTTTGCCAAAATGGCAGAATGCCTCCTTTCTTTGTCTTGATTGCTCTGAATTCAGAATAGCCTAAAAATTATTGGATAGTACTTTCATAATCACAGTTCATTTTGCAAGTACGAAAATGTTATCAGACCTATTAAAAAAAAAAGGTTCCAACTCAGACTTACACCTTCTGGATTAGCTCTTTACTTACTGAGCAACGCTCTCAGCCTTTTCCTTTGCAACTTCAGTAAAGCTTATGCAAAATAGGTAATTCAAATAGGAAAAGAGTATTTCCAAAATAAAAAAAAACCCCAAACCTAAAATTGTGGCTCTATAAATACGTGTTTGGAACACATATGACTGACATTTCTATGAAGTGTTCCAGTTTGTTGCATATCAGTGTGTTTCAGTACAGCGTCAATTTTTCTTAGGAAATTTCTTAAGAGCCTCATTTGTATTTGTCTTCCAATTAACAATTTATCATTTTGTTCTGACTAGTATTACTTTTCTAAAGGTTAGCTGCTTCAAAGGAACTATGACAGTAAACATGAAATATTTCTTTGAATTCCTGTCAGAATGATCTGTGTGCCATTAACTTCTAGCTGCAGTTCCTCAGAGCTAATAGCTGAGCTATGTGGAGGATAGGGGGATCACTGTGCTCTAAGCTCATAAATTTAGGTGCCTTTTACATGTCTTTCTAGAAGGACAAAACAGTGATGAAATCACAGTGAATTAATTTCATTATTCAAATGGTTTCAGAATTCTCCTTGAACCAGTTAGCCGCTTCATTGTCCTCCCCCAGCAGGATTTGACATTGTGAGAGGAAGCTCTGCATGCTTGGAGCACTTACAGAGCTGTTCTTGGCTACCTCCTCTAGACTAAACCATTTATTTGTTGCTCTTTTCAGCCTTTATGAGCTCAAGCTACTGAAGAGTGGTGGAAATGGGCAGCAGCGGATAACTACTTGGAGTGCTGAGTCTCTTTTTCTTTAGCAGGCACAAATGATATTGTCCCTGTTTCATAAGATCTAACTGGGGTGGAGTAACCCTTCAAGTTCTGCCATGTTTTCTCTGCTTTAGGTGTTTCAGATACTAAATCTGTTTCCTTAGTGTAGTTAAAATTCCTTATACCTCTTGTCGAAGAAGAAGAGCATTACCCTACTGATAGTCTCTGGGGGAAGGGGCCAGCTTTTTTCTTTAATCCATGATGAATGACGTTCCTTGAGTTACTGTCGATGAGGACTTACAACCTTTTTTCTGTGGTTCTTTCGTGTTACCAACTTACTGGCTTTAGAATAATATAAGTGTAGGTCATATCTATTTTGGCCTTTATGCCTTTTGTAGGATTTTTTTTGAGGTGGCAAAAAGAGTATTTGCAGTTTTCTTGAGTTAATAATTCAAAGTGCTCAAAGTATGTGTGGATCTAGAGATAGGACCTGTGTTGACTGTGACATGGAATTATCTGACCTTAAACCCACAGCCAGACTGCAGCCCATCAGTTGACTGTGGTAACTGGTGGTGTAAGGCAAGGCCTTACTGTGAACTTGCACAGAACAGTTTGGGGTTGAATTTGAACTAACCTGTATTCATTTCAGGGGAAGGTAATTTGGATGGGTAATGATTATGAATCAGTGGAAGTATGACAGAGTGAGCAAACGAAGTATTTGGCTTCAGTGATTCTTAAGCAGTTTTCCAAATGACTGGATATGAGGAGAGAATGTTGGGTAAACTGAAAGGAATAATGTTTCTGCTACGTGACTGTTGACTGAAAGATTGCTTTAAAAAAATATCAATGAATTAATTATTTGTTTTGCTTTCTTTTTTCAAAGCATGTATAGAAAATATGATTCAACTAGAATAAAAGCAGAGGAAGAAGTCTTTTCAAGTAAGAGATGCTTAGAATGGTTCTATGAATATGCAGGTAAGTGTGAAATGCAAATTTCCTACCAATAACAGTTTAATTTATATTGAAATATGAAAATGGCATTAACTGAATTTTCAAAAGACTGAATATAAAGAATTTTTTGTAAAAGTCTTAGAGAAACTTTCCTTTATCCTGTGTGGTGTGAGGTTGAAGAGTTCAAGGTTCAGTTTTGTCTCTGTCTATATACTATAAAAAGAATACAGAAAGTGTGTAACTTGAAATGTTTTGGAACATGTATACTTCACTAGTCAAATCTACAGTTAAAGCTATACTTTTGTTGAAAATGTTGTTACTTCTCTGTCATCTGCCATGTTAGTGCTGCATAGAACAGAATTAGCCTCAGAAGTGGTGTGTCTTTAAAAAAACCCAGTGGGTGAGAGAGGTAGTAACATTTGTTTTGTTCCTACTGAATCTGGTGCTTAGGGTTTCAAGCAAAGAAGTGAATGAAAGTATCCTGTACTAGTTTTATCAGATAGTTTTCCATCACAAGGTATAGGGAAAGGTAGCCTGTATTATTTATTCTTGCCCTTGTGCGTGAAAACTTTGTTCAGGCATTACTTCTAGGAATGTTAATTATGGTCTGCAGTCACAAAAGATGGTCCTTTATTAGTGAAGTTGGTTGTTGTATTTGTTTTCCTGCACGTGTTTTCTGAAAGGGAGAATTTGACGTATGGGGAAAATGATCTCATGACTGTAAAGACCAAAAAGAAATGAAATAGATGTTTAATGTCATCTTGCAGTTTTCTGGTGCTGTCTTGGATAATATGTCTAACAGCTTGTTCTGTTTTGTCTACTTTTTAAACATAATGAAGAGTGACTTAATTTGATGTCATAAACCATTTTTTTCTTCTAATAAAATTATATAAAATTAAATACTTGAGATCTCTCTTGTCTGTGGCAGTCTATGAGAGGACATTCAGACAAATTCAAGCCAAATCTAACCTGTTAGATTGTCTACCTTTCTGACCAGCTTGATTTATTTTTTTACTCTAGCAACAGGCATCACTCATTTTTGTCAAGACTTTCATGGAAAGAAAGGATGAAAGGAAGGCTGTTTGTGAAAGAACTGTGGTGTTTCCACTGGATGCACACACCAAGATAAAACACAGAAAAGTGGAGAGTACGATTCTGTTCACAGTATTGAGTAACATTCTAAAAATTGAATTTTCAGGGAATGATCTCTTGTGTTCTTGCTTCATAAGTCTTCTTTATGTATGCAGACAGTTGACACTGCATTGGGTTTTTTTTTTCCCTCCCTTGGTGTGTTTTTGCATTACAGAATTAATCTTTTTTAAAGATTACACTCTGAGAACTGAGGCTGTCATGAAAAGATGGGAAAAGACTAATTAAACCTTGTTATTTCTAGAATAGATCATGTAATAATAAAATACAGATTGATCTTCCCTTTATAAATCCTGGTTTTCTTGCACTCGTGATCTTTATATTGGAGGAAAGTAGGCATTTTTTTCAAATGAGCCCTTTTAAACATGAGTCAAATAATTCTAACAAAATAATTCAAATACTTAGAGTTTATTTAAAAGTAGAATTGCACAGTAGAATTCTTAATACCTGTATAGTTTTTTCGGGAGTATTATAGAAGTTACAAGTATCTTTATTTATGACCATGTTTTATTAGTAGTGCATTTTAATAGCATTTATATTTTGAATACTTTTTTCCTTTTAAGTAGGCAAAGAAGTAACTGTAATTCCTTATTTCCTTCCCATTGCAGTTACTATTAGTCAGATGATGTATGGCAATGGTGTAGCAATTTGGATAAGCAGGATAACATTACATAAAGATAGAATATGAGACAATGAAGAATGAGATTCTGGGAATGATAATGTCTTGTATCCTGTTTAGCTGTACATCATGTTTTTATGTGATTTGATCTTGTGATAACAGTAGAGATTCCAGCCAGGGAATGAGTTTCACTAGCCATTGTCCACTCATTTAAGTGTGGTAATATTATGTGGGTGTTCTGTTAGTCTTAAGTGCATTCTCAAAAATCTTGCTAATTTACACTTCCGAGATTATCTCAGTATACCAGTAGAAAGATTGGCAGAGATGAAAAGTTGTTTCACACTTGTTCTGTTTTCAAAGGTGAGATAGATATAAGTGTATCCAAGTCTGATAGTAAGTGTGGAAATACTTATTTCATGTCAAGACAAACAAACTGTATGAAAGTTAGATTGTACTGTGATTGCACTTTTTTATGCTGTAAAGGACAGGCTATTTTAATTTTTAGAGATCAGTAAAATGCATTTTGTTTGCAGGCACGGATGACATTGTAGGGCCAGAAGGTATGGAGAAATTTTGTGAAGACATTGGAGTTGAACCAGAAAATGTAAGTTCAGAATCCATTAAAAATGCTTCAATTGCTGTGGTGTACATGAGCTAGTCTTATAACTTAAAAAACAAATGTCAGGTATAATTTGTCAAACTGACACTGAAATTTTGTAGTTGCTTCGGGAAACCTTTTCTTAAACTTTTGCACCAACTCATCTTCCTCATTGTATTGCTCATGAGATGACTGATAACCCAGGTGGATGTTCACTCTATGTATTTGCATGTTGCCTTCTCTTCGTTTGGATTGTGTGCAGGTTTGTCACTTACAGGCTTTTTAAAAATTCTAAAATAGTGTAGCAAAGTTCTGAATTTTCCACTTCTACAAGTAAAAAGATTTGTAGCCTACTAGACAGTGGTTATTTGAAAAACATATGGATCCATGGATCCTTTTGTTAAATTTTCAGTCTCCTTTTTTTTCTCTTTGAAACAGGTAGTTATGCTTGTGCTAGCATGGAAGTTGGATGCACAGAACATGGGCTACTTTACATTACAAGAATGGTTAAAAGGAATGACATCACTACAGTAAGTGCCTTGAAAACTCTCTTGAGTTTGTTGTAGTAAACACTGCTTTTCAGAAAAAACACTGCAGAGTTTTGGCTCATAACACCTAAATCAGAGAGCTCTGCCCTGGAGTAGAAGTCATATGATGATATGGTCACTTAGAGACAGCTTGAAACCTGACGTTGCACATTTGAAAACAGTTGGATTAAAAAGTCTGCAGTCTCAATAGAAGAGAAATATAATGAGGTTTGACATTCTGTCTGTCCCCAAGGACACCTCTTTTTGTTAGTGGATTGCATGTATCTTTTAAATATTGGTATGTTATTAGTGATTTCAAATGCTAAATAATACAAACCCTTTCTGTAACTCTGCCTTGTTCTTTCTAAGAGTTGCTTTCCCCAATTAAGAGCTTAATTTTATGGCAGAATTAACATAAATATAGTTGAATAATCATGTTTCATAGAGAGTTGGAGAAAGAAAGAAAAAAACTGTTCTGACTTACCTTCCAGAAGAGAATTACTAAAACTGTGTAGGAAGTTCTATAGTTTCAGCAAGACTTTAGAAGTATTTTTCACTGCTTTGATTTGCTGGTTGTTTGCCATGCGTGGGCAAGCTCCTTAGTTTTATCTCTTGGAGAGTGCATCTTTTACAAAGCCAGTCAGTCCCAGTGTAAGACTTCGCTACTTCATCTAAGTTTGTTTCACACTCTGGGTTTAATAAGACGTTTTATGCAGACAGACTCAAAAGCATGCCTCTGTACAGTGATGTGTTTTGAACAGGTTAATGGGGATACATGTTAGAGATTCTTTCCTAGAATATCAGACATCTCAATAAGAATACAGACTCTAAACTCACTTGGTGCTTGTTTTGTAGGTGTGATACTACAGAAAAACTGAGAAATTCTCTGGATTACTTGAGATCTTTATTAAATGAGCCTACCAATTTTAAACTTATTTATAGATATGCCTTTGACTTTGCACGGGTAAGTATGTGCATTTGAAATTAAAAACTTTACTGTCATAAATAATAATTGAAAGACCATATATTTTACATTTGTTTGTCTGACGGTACCACTCAAGATTGCTTCTAACAAATTTAACCATATTTGTTCTAAAACAGTATATGCAAGATGTCAAGATTGGAAAAGTATACAGGATGTGTAATGCTTAGTGGTTTAGTGACGTGTTTTGTTACGTCTCTGTCTCAAGCTAATTTATGACTTAAGGGAAATAATTTAGGCCCCATTCTGTTAGATAGTGGAGCTTTACCAGTGAGTTCCCCTGACTTTACAATTGTTGTGGTTTTTCTTACTCTGAATTTTGTGAGCATAAACATATTTAAAACAGGAAGACACTTCACACATTTCAGTAGCTGGTAAAAATGGGTGACATGATAAAAGCTGGATATGATATAAATACTGATTCAGAAGATGGTTGGAACGGCTTTAATGATGTTTTCAGTATTTATTAAACAATAGCCTGATACCAGTTTTCCTACTATAAAACATGCTTTGATGAAATTTTACCTGTAATGGAACCCATAATATACATAAAACTATTCCTACTTGGAGGGAATAATAAGAGAACTTTATTTTCTGAAGTAACATTTTGAAATAGAATTTGGACATCCATTTTGCTAATGTGATGGAATGTACAGAAGGTTTAAAATAAAAAGGTAAAACTGAACCTCAGATTTCAATGCAAAGAACTAAAAATACTAAGAAAATCTGCAGCAAAAAAAAAGTAGCATGAGAAAATGAGAAAAATAGAATAAATTGTACTGATAGCAGTTCTGATACTTTCTCATTAGCATCTCAGATTCTTGGTACCTCAGTGCTTTCTGCATCTCAGCATTCAGATTTATGGTAGTTCACTTTTAAACAAGAAAACTTGAAACTAAATATTAAAAAATGCATGGGATTAGTTAGTATAAGAGGAAATGCTCTATCAACCTCTTAATTCCTTTTTTGCTGTATGAAGCTTTATTGTGCCAGTTTTGTTCAATATAAAATGCAAAGGCATTGCTTAAGAAGTTCAAGATACTGATGAAATATTTGGGATAGAGAGCAAACCTATGCCAACTGATGGCCTGTCAAAAGTAAGTGCAGATACTTAAAAGGTGGATAGTGTGTGGGTTCTTTTCAAGAGGTACCAAACTGGTGTGGTCTTGAAATAGAAGTTAAACATTGAGACACAGGTGCTGTGACTTCATCTGTGACAAAAAGCCCCTGCAGATTATAGGACTTCAAGTCAACGACCTATAAACTGGGGAATTACCAAAACAATACTTGGCTACTATGATTATTGAACTTTTGACAGTGCAGACTTGGGGAAAGTCTATAGGAGAATGGCATCCAGTAAGAATAGAAAAGAAAGCTGATAAAAAAGGCAGATATATTTACAGATGGCAGATTAAACTGGGCATAATTTTTTTCAGGATCATTGAAGTGATTGATAGAAAAAAGCTGATGGTTTCACATTCAGGAGATTGTGTAATTTCTGTCCTAAGGATAGTTCTTTCAGGGAAGCGCTCCAGGGCAAGAAAACCACTTGTCTAAACTTCCTAGGTTTTCAGAGAAATGTTTTTGAAAGAGTCTGTTGATTTGGCCTTTAATGATAGTTTGTGAATAAAAATGTGGTTTCAAGGTTTCATGTGGCATGCACAATTTAAGCCAGCATAGATTTGAGGAAATAATGTAAAACACCGCATATTGATATTAAGCACAAATACATTCCTAATCCGTGTTTGCCTTTGTTATTGCTAAGTTTGAGAACCTACAGATGCATGTATTACATGGCTTAAGTAGATCTTTAGTCTGAAATATTAGGGCGAAAAATCTCAGGAATACTGTCTATCATCAGTGTAAAACAAATACTCAGATATAACAGAATTGGTTAATATATTCTTTCAACTGTATGCAAGGAATGTAAGTGTCTGGCATGTATGCTAAGAATGCAATTGGATCATCTGTCATGGCAGATGTGCCATTAGGCAGTTGGAGGTGGGTAGAAAGGGCTTATCTGAACAATTTGTTCTAATCAGTATTCAGAGACAGAAAATGTAGAAACGTAATGATACAAGGCATGAAAAACCAGTGTGGCCAAAGTAAAGGCAATAGAGCCTGATTTCATTAATACTTGAGCGTGTGGGAAGAATTCAGAGTATAAACAGTAGGTAAGAGAAAATGTATTCTGACAGCAGCATGATTTCTGCTTAAAGGTACTTGTGACCGAAGTGTAGATGGGCTTTGGAAAGAGAATTAGATTTTACAACTGTTTGATGTTGGAAATAAGTGGGAGATTTATATCATACTAGTACAAAAAAGCCTTTACGGGTGTCTTTTTCATCTTTGTTACTAATTGAAAAGCTTGCTCATCATGGAATTTACTTTTTTTCTCTAAATCCCTCTTGGATTTACTGCCCAGAATGGAAAACAGTTTCTCATGTTTTCAGAGTTGCTGGTCTCCCCACTTTACTTTTGAAACAAATCTGCATTAAATTCTGTCTACACAATTTTAGAACTGAGGAGTGTTTAGTATGAGATGAACATAATCTTGTGTCTAGGGCATTCAGTTGTTGACTGAGAACTGTGATCTTGCTCTGTCACATCCTTCCTATGTGATAGAAGACAATTCAGTTATGATTTGAGCTTGTTTTTTTAAATGAAGATACATATTCTGTAATACATACAAGTGCATTTGTACAGGTGAGACAAAGGGCTCAATTCCCTTTGTTGTGGGCAGCTAGCTGTCTTGCAGTGATCTGTTAGGCACTCCCTGTATCCAGAATATCCCTATGTGGGATATGTCCTTTTGGAGACCAGCAGTGTGCTCTTGCGGCCAGGAAGGCCAGTGGTATCCTGGGTTGCATTAGGAAGGGCATTGCCCGGAGATTGAGGGAGGTGATCCTGCCCCTCTGCTCAGCCCTGGTGAGGCCACATCTGGAGTGCTGTGTCCACTTCTGGGCTCCTTTGGACAAGAGGGGCATGGAGATCCTGGAGGAGGTCCAGTGGAGGGCAGTGAGGTTGGTTAAAGGATAAGAGCTCACTAATGTCTATCAGTATCTGCAAGGGAGGGTGTCGGAGAATGGATCCAGGCTCTTCTCAGTGGTGCCAAGCGATAGGACAAGAGGCAGTGGGCAGAAACTGATGCACAGGAGGTTCCACCTGAATATGAGGAAGGACTTCTTTACTGTGCAGGTGACCACACACTGGAACAGGTTGCCCAGGGAGGTTGTAGAGTCTCCCTCACCGGAGGTATTCAAGAGCTACTTGGGTGCAACCCTGTGCTCTAGGGTGACCCTGAGCAGGGGGGTTGGCCCTGATGACCCACTGTGGTCCTTTCCACTTACCCATTCCATGACTCTGTGATACCCTGTATTTTCTTAGTTTAGACTTCGTAGTCTGTGGTCTTGAATACGTACGGAGAACAAGGTCTACATTAGCCAATACGGAAATTTATTTTTTGTGATTTCATTAACTTGTGAATTTGTAGCTCAGTGCTGTAACCAAGGCATAAAAGTGTGGAGGTTTGTGTCTCATCTCTCAGCAAAACTGGTTTAATTTCGTGATAACAAATGTAGATGGATAAACTACCTAACAAAGTGGAATCATACACATGCATGTTACTTTGAGATGTGCACAAGTTACGTTATTGAATATATTAACTTTGCCATTAACTATAAGGAAGGAAATTTTACTGGCAAGTTGTGTTTTATTATAAAACACTGTTAGATACTGCTACATATTATTTATTTGTTAATTTATTTTGTCCATGGGTGAGCTGCGGGGGAAGTGAAAAATCCTGAATTCATGCTCTATTTTCCTTTTTGACCTTTTCATGCAGGAAAAGGACCAGCGCAGCCTAGATATCAATACTGCCAAGTGTATGTTGGGCCTTCTTTTAGGAAAGGCGTGGTCCCTTTTTCCAGTATTTCATCAGTTCCTAGAGGTATGGAATTGGAAACAGAATGACGAGGTTTTTTAATCTGTCTTCTGTGATACTTTTAACTCAAGGTAGAATGAACAGCTAAGCATGCTGAGTTCTGATTTAGCATATAGTAACCACTGAAGCAGCATGTGCAACTGGTTATCTTTCTTTTCTTCCTTTTTCCCAAATTCCTATGCTGTTAAGATTTGTGTAATGCAGAACAAAGTATAGAATGTTATTTATTTGCTTTTGGACTTCATTTTATTGCCATATGTTTGCCCTCTAAAAGATGTCTTAATCAGAAGCATGATTCAACACTAGTTGCTGATTTAATCCTTTTTAGTTTTAGACGGCATACAGATTAAAACAATAATGCATCACAAAATTTAAATTTTCTGTAAGAAAATCTGAATTTGAGACAGTTGAAAATACATTTCACTAATTTCTGTTTCTTGCCTCAAGCAGCAATCAAAGTACAAAGTTATCAATAAGGACCAATGGTGTAATGTTCTTGAGTTCAGCAGAACAATTAACCTTGACCTCAGTAACTATGATGAAGATGGAGCCTGTAAGTACTACCATATGTTGATGTTCTAAAATAATTTCCTTCTCTGAGCTTAATCATTCAGTGTCCTTTTACAAAATTTTGTAAAATACAGTTATTTGATCTCTCTACAGGGCCAGTGTTGTTGGATGAGTTTGTGGAATGGTATAAAGGAAAACAGATGACATAGGAGTTTAACTATGCACAGCCACTCAAGAGTCACTGTTACCACAGTTATGTCAACCATTAGCCATAAACTGCTATTTGTATCAAAGTGCATGCTGCTTTTCTTGCACTGCATCCCTTTGGCAGGGAACTTTTGATGTTTGCTATTTAACAAGCTAGCTATGCTTGCTGTTTAGCATTGTTCTCTTTGAAGGCTGCTTTGCATTTTGTATTTACACTACGAATTGGTGAACTTGCCAGAGTCTTCACTGTGATTATGTGTATATTGCTGTCTAAATTTTGTATATGTGTATAAAAAAAAGGCTTCATCTAGGGATTATTTCTGCAGAAATGTATTGTAAAAATAATTTTGTGGCATATTTCTAATCATCACTTACATGCCTGTTGAAACTTCAGTTGTTTTTCTTTTGGTCTCAAATGTAGCATTTCAGACTTTCTGGACATACTTATGTGAAGAACTATTTACAGTTTCAATGTTACTATTTGAGATGCCAATTCCTGAGAAGAGAAGACATGCTGTGATTTCCTTCACCCGAATTCGCCAAACCTGCTTTATAGGAATGAAACATTGGTGTCTTAAAAATATACATATATACATATAAATATTTAAACACTGTAATAGTTATGTGCCACAGATGATTTCCATTCGAAGAAAAAAGTACTGACTTTTTAATGTTAAAACTGCAGTAGTCATTACAGGTACAAATGAACAAATTAAAGTACCTTTTAAAAATGGGTTTTAGACTTTTGTAAATTGCCTTTGGCATACTCCTTTTAATTTTTGGTGTACCAGGAGTGTTTGGTCTATGTTGTGATCTAGTGACCCAATGACATGGTAAGTTTTACCTGCAATTAGTGGTTTAGGGAATGAAGTATGCTCACCCCTAGCACAGACATAATAAAGGTTTTGGGGATTTTTTTTTGTTTCTAACACTAGTCTTTCCAAAGGCCTCCACTTTGTGTTTCTAAGTACTTAAAAATATGATATTGGAAAAAAATATGATGTTGAATAGTCAAAATACTATTTTTTCTTTCTTGTTGGGGATTAAAGTTTCCTGGCAGAACGTCCATTGCAGGCAATGGGCATGTAAGACACCAGCATTAAATGACAGTACTTTTTAGTAGAGACCACTGCCTGTTGCACTCATTTCTTTATCTGTATAGGATGGTTCTAGTGAGTATTTTGGGAAAAAAATGAGTGAATGGAATAATGTTTAAGTCCTGTAATTTTGTCGTGTTGTCTTTGCCCTACCCTTCTTTATTCAGTAATGTTAGTGTTGGTATTTATAAATAGGTCCTTAAAGTATCTGGTGCTATTAAACTTTGATCCCTAAGGATTTATTAAAATGATACTGATTTGTGGAGCATTTAACAACAAAGGGCCAGTGGTTGTTTTGGAACAACAAATCACATTACTTTTCTGTAGAAATATTTTACAAGGTATTGGCAGTTTTGTTATTTCCCTAGAATGCGATCCAGGGGAACGGGAGGAATGCATTTTATGTTGAAAGTGAAATTTTCATCTGTATTTAAGGTTCTATCCTTGCCATCAAGTCAGGAACAACTGCCATTGACTTGACTCCTTTCAGGATTAAGCCTAGTTTAGCAAAAGCGCATTAGTTTGCTGCCCTGGGCCAGGAGGTTGTAATTGTGGTGCTACAAGTGGTCAGTTGTGTTCAGATCTGTTCGTTATTGTCATTGGTTTTTGTATTTCAAGCTCAGCTGCCAAAGACAAAAGTTGTGTGTCTGTTTGTGTATATTTGTATATACGTAAATATACAATATACATGCATATACAAAATCTAGAATTTGATGATACTAAGAAGAAAATACTACCTTTCCTGTGAAATAGCTAGATTTGGATTTCTATAACACTAAATAGTGCTTTTTAAAGTTAGTAGTGGTAAAACATATACAGTCAGTGCTTTCTCGTGTACTAATGCACACAACCTTAATTCCATGTTTGATGCCAGTTTGCACAAGAAAATAATTGAGTGGAGTGTGGTATTTAATGTTTACAATCAGTCTCTTAAGAAAACACACATTTTATTAAGACTTCTGATGTAAATGTGTATATTACAATAGTATTACTGTGATGAAATACCAGTGGAGCTACTGGTTTAGTTCTTAAAAGAATGAACTTAGAAGCAATATAACATTTAACATTAGGCCAAATAGTGATTGCCAAGATTTTAAGTGAAGTAGGTGTAATTGTTCTTAAAACATCAAGCTAGCTGTTGACTCCAGGAAACTGTTCAGCACAAATTGGTGTGAAACCTGCAACAAATATAAGTTTGTATAAAAGGTTTTGTGTGTCACAGATAACTGAGCTTCCAATAATGGAAGCAAGAGCCAAAGACACTTTTAATCTATTACTGTTACAGATATAGCTTTCATATAACAGGGCTGACAGAAATCAGTTCATCCAAGTGTTGGCAGTTTTGCAAATGTTTATCAGAATAAAAAATTTAATTAAAAGCAAAGAAATGGGGAAAGAAACCTCAGAAAGTACTTGCACTGTGTAAGCAAACAGACTTGTTTTTTTAATTTGAGTAAAAGTAATTGGGAATGATGGAAAGGAAGAACGTGTTTGGAAATTAATCAGATGCTGCAAATTTTTTCTTCCGTTTGAAACAGGATGAATCTGTAGCCATCAGCAGGTTTATAAACGTGCATCTTCATAAAGTAAACCACAGATTCAGTTACAGCTAGTAGAGACAGCTTTACTGACATTTATAGTGAACAAATGAACTAAAATGGGCCTATGTGGTTTAATGAACTTCCCTGTGCTATCCATCCTGCTGGTTTTGCTATATATGCTGATAAGCAGAAGATCCTAACATTGCCTGCTCCTGTATATTGGAGAAACTTTTAATAGTTGTGGAAACTTAACTAACCTACTCAGTAAATCTTGTATTTAGTACAAGTGTGCCATTTGCTTCGTTTATTATGCCATCAAATAGCTGATGTAGATTTTTTTTTTGATTGTGGGCTCCCTCCCTAACCCTTTTGAAAAGTAATGTACAAAATATGCTGTTTACTGGGACAAGACACTGAGAGGTCATTCCTGAAAAAGTGTCATGGGTCTTGTGCTCATCTTTCTGGTGTACTGTTATTGAACTTTTAGCAGAAACTTGATGAATGTACAGTTCATTTTTGGTATTTGGAAGATGTAAATTGGAAAGACAGTGAAAGAAAAACAGTGTCCAGAGACTATAGCAGTTGATGTTCTTTGATAGATGACAAACATTTGGAGCTCTTTGGACTCAATCTTAAGGATCTTTTTCAACCTAAATGATTCTGTTAATATTTATATCCAAAACAGTCCACGAATTAAACTTCCTTCTAAAGCAGAGTGATACTAAGTATTAAAAGTATTACTATAATTCTCTATTACTGTTCTTTTTTCACTTTTTATCTTTTCCAGGGAAAACAAGCTGAAGAAGATATAAATTATTGAAATTATTTATGTACTTGAGTTTTCAGTTAAAACCTCTTTAAGGTTGTCTTTAAGCTATAATAAACACCTGGGTTATCTTTGTATAACCATTTCTAATTCTGTAGAGGCTTCTCCCATTTTACCATAAACATGTGTGTTTTATTTCATCATAAATATGCTCACACAATCAAAATTAGTTACAGCTTATTGCTGCTTGATTAGTTTTCCCAAGTTACTATTTTGAAGGACAAGAAATGGACTTTGGTTATATTAAGGTTTTCCCAGTTTTCTGTTGACCCGTAGTCACAAGTAACAAATTGTTTGATACTCTCGGAATTTACATAGAAAGCTTTAAAGGTTAGCTTGTGCCCTGATTTTATTTATAGCTGCTAACATACCTCCTTCTAGGCCTTATATTTTGTCTTTTCATATTGTTGTAAAAGTATATAGAATCCATCCACAAACAAAATAGTTTGTTTTCTGTAATTGAGACCGAAATTCAGCTTGATTTTTGTTTGTTTGCTTTTATTT
The DNA here is from genome assembly GCA_034509425.1 of Eopsaltria australis. Lineage (NCBI taxonomy): Eukaryota > Metazoa > Chordata > Aves > Passeriformes > Petroicidae > Eopsaltria > Eopsaltria australis. The sequence continues at coordinate 582,658 of JAVTVJ010000253.1, read as the reverse complement.
TTTAAATCCTTGCCCGCTTCCCCACTGTGTGTTTGTACATGTGTACATGTGTCAAAATAGCACCTACTGACATTACTGTTGCAGGAACAACAGTTAACCTGTAACTGTGAATGGTTTACATCTTCATTATTTGGATATTGCGTAAATAAGGTGTGCTAAACTGTGACTCACAATATGATGAAAATACTATTACGCCACCTAGCATGAGTTAATCCAGTTGATTTTTAGGTCTTTTCATGGTGTTGTTGTAAAATGGCATCCCACAAATAAACAGTATTTGTGTTGGTTTCAGAAACTGACTCAAGGTTTTTCTGTCATTCATACTTCAGAAATTCTCATATCTGAACATACATCAGTAGGCAGCCTTTATCAAGTGTTAGCAGGGAACTTACGTGTAGGATCTTGTCCCCCTTTTTTCTAGTAGTAGAGCAAATCAGTGTTTAAAACCATTTGGAATAGGTACGTGTTTCAAAAAGGTTATGGTTCAAATGGAGTGTGTGAGTGTAAAACAGTACTGTAATACAAAAGTTTTCAACAATAAGTCAATTTGAGCAGAAATATCTCAAGACAAAATTCTACAGAAGCATAATCATTACCCACTCATCTTTGTCCAACCTTTTGACCCACAAGGTCCTCATAGAAAAGCTGTTGATGTATGGACTGGATGAGCAGATAGGTGGACTGAAAACTGAAAGTTTTAGAGGCCAGAGAATAGTGGTCTGCAGAGCAAAGTCTAATTGAAGACCAGTAACTAGTGCTGTACCCCCAGGGTCAGAGCTGGGTCCAGTCCTGTTCATCAGCTTCATTTCTGACCTGGATGATGGGGCACAGGGTATCCTTGGCAAGTTTGCTCATATGACAGAGTTGGAAGTAAAGGATGATACAGAGGATCATACTGCCTTCCAGAGGGGCCTCAGCATGCTTGAGAAATGACCTGACGGGAACTACATGAGCTTCATCCAGGAAAAGTGCAAAGCCGTGCAGCTGGGGAGGAACAAGCCCCTGCACCAGTATCCACCCAGGGCCACCCAGCTGGAGAGCAGCTTGTCAGAAAAGGGACTGGGGGTCCAAGTAGACACCAAGTCAGAGATGAGCCAGCAACAAGTCCCTGCTGTGAAGAAGGTGAGTGGTTCCTGATCTGATTCAGACAAAGTATTGCCTGCAGGCTGAGTGATGATTATTCCCTTCTACACAGCGCTGGGGAGGCCACACCCAAGTAATGTGTCTAGTTCTGGACTTCCTCGTACCAGAAACACTGACATTCTGGAGAGGGTCCAGTAAAGGGCCATGAAGATAATGAAGGGAATGGGAACTTCTCTCCCATGAGGAAAGGCTTACAGCTATTTAGCCTGGAGAAGGTGCTATGGGAAGTCTTGCTAAAGTATTTAGATATCTGAAGGGAGGGTGTAAAGAAGACAAAGACTCTTCAGACAGTGCCCAGTGACAGGACCAGAGGCAGTGGGCATAAACTGAAACACAGGAGGCTCCATCTGAACATCAGGAACTGTTTTCTTCTGTGAGAGTTGCCATGCACTGTTACTGTGTCCATCCTTAGAGATACTCAAAGCCATCTGAACATGCTCCTGGGCAACTGGCTCTAGGTGGCCCTGCTTGATGAGGATCATTGGACTAGGTGACTTCCAGATATTGCTTTCAACCTTGACTTAAAATATTACTTGAAATTAATGTATTTACGTTGCAATTAGAATATTGTAGTGTAGAGCCCATCCTGAAGAAGTTTTTCATTGTATTTATGTTTCTGATGAAGGCTGGGATTGGTTTTGCCAATTCTCAGAATGTAGGCTGTTGTTTATCTGTGTATATCAGAGGGGGTGAGTCACAGTCCTCTCTACCATGAAAAATCTACTACTACTACTATACCAAAAAGTTTCTTTTGTTGGTTAGGTGTAGGTTAAATGGGCATGTCGTCTTATATTTAGGGGTTATTTTCCAGCCCAATTTTCAGCATACTCAGGAAAGATTGAAATACTTTGTACCTACAGCAAATAACTTGATAATTATCAAACTATCATAAGAATGTGTTTGAAAATGAGAGTTTTATTTCATTCTGATTACTGTATTTGAAGTTCTCAATATGTTTTTAAAACTACTGTATTTTTGCTGTCCTGCATCACTGTATGAGGGATTCTGTGTCCTGTTGATTGTGGAGCTCAGCAGGCCATTGCCCTGTGAGAAGAGTGTGTCCAGACTATTGCCAACATCCTCTTGGCTGACTCCTCATCTTCGTTTACAAATTCATACAGCATACACTCAGGCACCTTTTTTATGAAGCTTATTCTGTGACTTTGTCTGATTACCTACAGTCAATTGGGATAGTAACAGCAGTGGGCTTCCTACTAGTATAGGTGTCCTAGAAAATTCTCAGTGACCTAGTAAGTTAAATCAGTTTTCAATGTTGACAAGATACAGTAGATTAAATGCAAAGGAAAGCGGGGATGCAATCTTGGGGTCGGTGTGTGTGGGACTGTGTAACTAATTGCATACAGAAGGGCATGCTAACGTGGGGTGGGTAGGGAGGAGCAGAGTATGACTGCGTGAAAGTCACAGATAATACAAAAGTTTTGTGTTAAAGAGCAATTGCTAATGAACTAATATGAAGGAGCAGCTGCTGAGTGTTTGGATTTGAACGAAGATGTGATAGTAAGAGTGGAGAGATGAGTAGCAAAGGACAGTGGAAAGATTAGGCAGAAAAACAAAGGTAAGTGAGATGAAACACAGTATTTTGACAGTAGAATGAATTCTTTGCCACATGTTAAAATTCCCCAAATAAGGAGCAAATTTACTTTGAGAAGAACAGAAACTTTTCTGCAACTTTATGGCATTAAGGGAATCTTAGCAATCTTGCAGCTTGTCACAAGTAGGGTATTGTCTGCCTTGCCACTGCAGCATTTTCATGGTCAGAAAAAAAGATGAGAAAACAATTTTTCAATTTATATTTTGAATTCCTATTGGACTGTTGTACAGGCAAATGGCAAAACACTTAAGTGTATGAGACATCAGTAGAGTACTTGAGTGGGAAAACTACCCTGCTTGTGTAGTTAGACTTAACATGTTAGCAGCTGCAGCAGCCAAAAGGTGACAGGCCTTGGAGAGGTGTTAACAGTATTTGGAGACCCATAGATACCAAAAAGAGCAAGTCAATGCTTTTTTCAGGCATTGCATTTTTAAAATTGTTTTGTCCACAAAGAACTTACGTGGATAATGAGCTTTACTGAAAGCTGGCAGTGGCTCTTTGTTCTTAGTTTTTTCTTTAAAGGTAGTTTCAGTGATATAGTGTGCCATTGGAATTGCTCTTGTGATGGAATTGAAATGTGTTCCTTCTCTTTGGAGTTTTTAGGAGTTAATTGTGTCTTCGTGAAAGAGTTTTCCCAGAGCTGTAGCCAGCTTCCTGCATTTTCCCAGAACTAGGTCTGCTCTCCTTCACCATGACATTTCTCTTCAAGGACTGCATCAGTGGTACTGAGTCTGTTGAAAGGGCCTTTGGGCTATATTCAGAGGTAATTTTACCTTACATTTGCTATCTTTTGGCTGCTGATGTTCTAAAATAGCAGTTTTTAACTGCTCTGATTTTCCCCTCAAGTAAAATTCTCAAGTGGGTATTAGGATCCTTTGTCTTTTTTTAAATTACAAATTACCCTGTGTCACCACATCTGCAAACTTCGGGTGATGTCCCATTATAGCTAGATTTCTATAACTGATGTTTCTGAAATAATTGAATTCTGTTCTGTTTGTTTGAGAAACATGGTTTTCTGTCTTTTGCCAAGTTGAAAAGTAGTTTTTGAAATGTAATTGAATACTGCTTGCACTTTATTTATCTTTGCAAAACTGGGAATTCAGAGATAATCCACAAATCTGGCTCAAAAAGCAGAAGACAGTAGCATGTACTATTTTACTGTATAGATGGAGTCCCATAAGAAAACAGAGTAATAGTAATAATGTAAATTTCAGTGTTGCATTTATTTTAGACAAAAAGACAAAACAGTGAGTATCTGAAGCAAATTCCAAGGGAAATGATATATTAGTATCAACTACCAATAATGAGAAAGTAAATCTAATTCAGCAAAAGCTTTATTAATATTCTGGAGTAACTTTATAAAAAGTCTGTTACTAGGTTTTTTACAAGTACCTTCTAAACAAAAGTAATTTCACTTTAAAACAAAATAATGTTTGCACCTGCTGTAATGGCGTAAACACTGTGGGAGCTTAGTATTACAATTTTGTGTTTTCAACTATTGAAGTTTGTTCTCCTGCTTTGCAAAATATTAGCAAATCCGTCAAATGCTCTTTTCTTCTTAACAAAAAACTGGTCCTGTTCTGAATTTGTCTGACTTTTTTGGCTGAGATTTTCACTGGAATTTTGGAGTTGTTCTACATCTGTTGCAGAATGGTTCTCCATTTCTGTCAAAGTAGTGTGATTCTTTGTCTCACTGGAATCAGTGCTTTCAGAGGTTGTATTTCCTGTAGGCTTTTGTGGGAAGGAATATGAACTGTATGGTGTGCTTTCATTGAAGAAATCTTGTGGGATTGAGAAGGAGTGTGCATCCTCATCACTCTCATCCAGTTGGAAGTGATCATCTCTTGTGAGGTCTGACTGTGTTTTCCCATATCTGTGAAGAGACAACAGAACTGCAGGATTACAAGACTGCGTTTTGTCAGGCAGACTGCAATTGCTGGTATCCTGTAATTCTGTGAATCCATCAAATGCTCTTTTCTCCTTAACAAAAAATTGGTCCTGTTCTGAATTTGTCTGACTTCTTTGGGTGAGATTTTCACTGGAATTTTGGAGTTGTTCTGCATCTGTTGCAGAATGGTTCTCCATTTCTGTCAAAGTTGTGTGATTCTTTATCTCACTGGAATCAGTGCTTTCAGAGGTTGTATTTCCTGTAGGCTTTTGTGGGAAGGAACATGAACTGTATGGTGTGCTTTCATCGAAGAAACCTTGTGGGATTGAGAAAGAATGTGCATCCTCATCACTCTCATCCTGTTGGAAGTGATCATCTCTTGTGAAGTCTGACTGTGTTTTCCCAAAACTCTGAAGATGCAGCAGAACTGTAGGATTACAGGACTCTTTTTCTTCAGGCAGACTGCAATTGCTGGTATCCTGTAATTCTGTGAATCCATCAGAATTTTTCTCATCAGAACCTCCTTGCATTTTATCTGCACAGTCTGGCTTCCCCTGTGGTAGCAAGTCATCTTGCTGTGTAACAAACATGAAATGTTTTTCAGTGTGTTTAGGCAGCAATTGAGGAGATGATTCTTTGCTGGAATGAAGCAGTGATGTTTTTTTTACAACTTCATTCAAACCAGTATCAATGGGAGCAGAAGTAAAGCCATTGTCCTCAGATGTACTCATGTTTCTTCTCAATGTAATGTCTGCTTCACTGTGATTCTTTTCAGGGTAGTTCCTGGCTATGTGCTCATCTGTACTTCCCGCTGGTGCACTTTCTTTTTGTTCTGTGTGACTGAAGCTGAGGAAATGCTGTGGTTGTCTGGGAGGCAGAGACAGCTGCAGTTCATCCTCTTCAGAAGTTTTCTCTGTGTTGTATGTGGAAAAATGTTTTAACTTAAGTTCCGTGTTACCAAAATCTGTACTTTGACTGTGGAGAGAATCAGAAATAGAGTTTTGTACTGTTGACTCTGTGTTAGTAAAATAATCAAATGTATCTGGAATTTCTTGACTTGAAAGACTAACTGTATCTGGATCTGACACGCTTACGTGGCCACTGCATTTATCAGTGTAAGGGGATGCTGTTTCATGCATGGTGGTATCTGATCCATAATTAATAGTGGTTTCAAAATAGGCACTGTTCTCATCTTCATTTTTCCCAATCTGCTGAAGTTCAGCAGGAGTGTTTGGAGACTCTGGTGGTGTTGAGTACTTCTCACTTCCACTGTCTGTACTGGCTTCCTCTAGGGATGACTGACAGACTGGCAGGTTGTCACTAATATCAGGTTGTTCCAGTTCAAAGTCTGCTAGAGAACTGCAGTCACTCATTGTGAATGGAGTCCCTTCAGCTGAAGAGCTGTCACCAAACATATCAGCTGAAGCATCTTTTCCATCTGAATGTATCCTTTTACAGTCATGTTCTGTAAGGGGAGAGTTTTTTATTGTTTCATAGATGCTTAAATTCTCAGTATCTGCATCTCCTCTGGAGCTGCTGGGTGAAATAAAATCTCCAGCATTACTAGGTATATTTTTGTTGCCATTTAGACCAAGTTGTTCTTTACAGCTTTGCCTTCCCTGCATAAATTTTGTAGTGTGCCTGGGTTCATTATGTGAAAAAATACCTTTTCTTTTTGGAGACTTCGGTGTAGCTTTTGTGATCTCAGACTGCAGCAGACCAGTGTTGTTTCTTACTTTGCTGTTCGGTGTTATTTCATTGCTGTTCTGGTAATCTGTCCTTGCAAAAAATAGTCCAGTATCATAAACATTTATACTTTCATTACTGTCAGTACTAGTTTGGACTTTTGAAAACACTGGTATTTTCTTCATGTTGATCTCAGTATTGCTTTTTTTCTGGTACTCTGCTTTGGGATTTAGTGGATGTACACCACTGCCAGTGACATTTTCATACACGGTAGAAGTTTCTGTAGGAAAAATCTGTGTGTTTCTTAAAGAGTTCTCACAAAATAACACATGACGCTGAGTATTTGTTGGCTTGTTTGCAGGAGACTCTCTGCTCAACATTTCATCTGAAAAAGCTTGATTAGAATATGTGTGTTCTGAACCTGAATTTTTCCTCCTGCGCATGAGTCTCCACAGGCTCTCCAGGTAGGGTCTGGCAAAAGCACCCAGACAAAAAGCACAAATAAATGTAATGAGCACAGAGAGGGAGACAGCCAGTGCAAAGTTTGGCTCTGTTTCTTTCTGTCTAGAAACAGTGTTAGTGTCCCGGGCTTTTCTAACCAAAAATGCTGAAACTCTTTCTTTCACCTCTATATTGTAAATGAGATGTTTCTCTTTTGTTGTATTAAAAAGACACAAATATAATCCTTCAGCAGTTTTCTCAGCATTGTGTATCACTAAATTATTCATTTTATCCAGTGTCATATGAGGAAGACTGTGATTTTTTGAAATTCTGCCCTTAGGTGTCCACCAAGAGACTCCGTTATCTGAAATGAAAGAAAATACAAACTCAGACTTTGTTAAAAGCATAGTGTACTTGGTTTGCAGGGTCCAGTGATGTTTTTGATAATATACTCTGGACTATCTGTCATAATTTTAACAGTTTATAATGAACTTCATTTTCCTTTTATCCATCTTAAGTAATTTTACATGATACAAAGTCTGTTAAATCATACTACAGGCCTGTCTCCACTGCCTCCCATCTAAAAACACACTACATGTGGGGTCTTAATATCAGACTTTACAAGAAAAATGGTTGTGTGAGGGAGGAGATCACTGAAATCATCTAAGCAAGTTCAAGGTTGTACTAGAAACACCTGCTGATCTTCCTTGTGGAAGAGACACATCTACAGTCAGCTGCTCTGCAGCCTGGCCATGGTCACTGTGTGCAGCTGTGGGATAAAACATCACCTCTTAACTGTCACTGTTTCAACCACTCTGATTTTCCTGTAGTTGCCGATTTGACTGCTGCAAAAAAAGTCTGTAAACCAAGGGTATTTGTACTGATTGAGCAATTGTTCCAAACTTAAGCTAGCGTGGGCCATGGCTGGTTGTTGGCTTTTAGCAATCTGTTTCAAGGTTGTATTTTCAGCTTTGTCTTTGGATCAGCTTTCGCTCCCAGCTGAGTTTTGCTGCAATCCAGTGCGTTGATTTTAATCCAGGTTTCTGTGACTTTTCTTGTAAACAGACAAAGCAGGTGGCATTTCTGATAGGTCCTGCATATTTTTATTTGGGGATGAAGTATTCCCAAGAGAAAGCCTTACTACCTCCAAGTGCTATTAGTCCATTAGAGTTAAACCATTTTGCCTTATGGCACATGACAAATACACCTGCTGCTCTTAAGTTTGGTCTTAGTTTTCCATCTGCATGGTAAGTCTTGGCTCTATAGGTTTTGTTGCTTATACCTTCAATGGTCTCTACTAATTGTAAATGTAAATGAAGTGTGTGCTACAGTAGCTGTACATTTTAAAAAGAAATCTTTTCCCCTGCAAATAAACCTTCATTTCATTTTGCTGTAACTGAATACTGAAAACTATTGCATCCTTCTTGGTTTTCTACATGCCTCAGAAGTGCCACCCCACTATTTGGTGATTTGTTTCAATCCAAAATGAACCAATACATTACTTACTTAAAGTTATTTGTGTATAATTTGGCATCACTTAGTCCTTTAATGTAAGGAAGGCGATGAAGACTCAGGAAACCTAACTTTCAAATATTCTAAGCAGAATACTACTTTCTAATGAAATATTTTTGCAAGATAAATTGTTGTATATTTTAAACAGTGTCTTTAGAAATACACCTTTAAAACCAGATTTATTTATTTGATCATTCTGCATTCATTTAGATTTTAGCAGCATTTGGATGGAGTGCCTGATGTACTTACCCCTTATGTTGTCCAAGTTACAGCTCAGCAGTGATGTGTTCCCTGTTGGGACTGTAGCCCTTTTGAGCAAAACATTGTCCCTGCAGTTTAAATCGAAACTTGAAAGATACAGCAGAGGTTTCTGGGAGTTGTTGGCAGACTTATTGTATGAAAGGCTCAATTTTTTCCTTGTGGAGTCAAAGACAAAATGAAATAAATGTTTAAAAGCATTTAGCCTGCAGTTAAATATCCAGGCATTCTCTGACAAATACACTTCAAGTTGAAAAAAGTTCAAACTGACTAGTATCCGTGGTAGAGGGATTGTCAGAGCATTTTCACGGAGATCCACGACCTATTTGGAAATAATACAGAATTTGATAAGGCTTACAGTGGAATCCTTATTGCAACATCTTACAACAGTGTTTTTGTGTGCAAACACTTCTGTAGTTCTGTGAACAGTACATCTGCTTAGGATTGCAATAATGTTGTTCTAAGCTTTTTAATGTAGATGAAAACTTTAAATTGTGTTTAGAATTCTCCCATTGTAGACTTACCTCTGTGTGAATAGGGAGCTGCAGGGCTCTTGCCATGGAAGGGCATGGGAAGGGATAGGGGGTAGAAAGGGACATGTAAGTGTTTAAGGCCATTATGGATTGGTTTGTGGCATAGAGAAATTGTGAATTTATGGTTATATCTTGTACATATCGGCATGTATATTCTCCTACATATAAAAAGCAAATACATAAAAATATTATTTTCACCATTTGCTCTAGTTTTTTAGTTGTACACTAGTATTATAATCATAACCATATAATCATGCTGAATAGTTGGTAACTAATATTTTTAATGATTAACATAAAATATTGAAACAGTTGTATTGCTTTACAACCTGTAATTTGTTGAGATTTCTGAAGGCATCTAGATGAATTTTAGTTATCTTGTTGTTTCGCAGGTAAATATCCTTCAGCTGTGAACAGTTTTGAAAATCCTTTGGGTCAATCTGTTGTATGGCATTGGATGACATATGGACAGTTTGTAAAGATTGCAGGAGGCCTAGTCCTAGGAACAAAAAAACCTATTTTACATTTCATATTCTTGTTTCCCCAGTTGCATTGAGTGTCTTCATAAAATTCTTTGCAAAATTCCTTCCATTCCTCTCTACGGCAATGAGTGGCTGCAGCCTTTGTGTTATGCCTTTCCTAGTCAGGGATTGTCCCATTCTAAAAGCTGCATAGCATCAACAGTTGGCACATTAAAACATTCACAGTCAATGAATGTCTTTAAAATTGACACTTCCATAAAAGTGCATATCTTTGCATATGCATATCTTTGTGCTATCAAAATTAGTCTATGATCTCTGTACTTTGAGCAAGCTTCTCTGAGAACTAGAGGTAGAAAAGGAATGTGAAAAGGGTGGAATATATTGAGTTGACAAGATCCAAATATGTTAATTGTAAGTAAAAGATAGAGATGCAAAAGGTGATTTATCTTCTCTCCATTTGCATGGACAGTTTCATGGAACTACTTGAACTGTATTCACAGTAAAACCAATTGTAAACAAAAACATATTGTTGCTTATGCCTATCTGCCTGTGAATTATGAAGCATGACAGTGTATGCTTCAGTGTATCCTAGTTACAATAACATCCACCTTACAAAAGGAACACTTTTGATTGCTGGAGACACCTCATTTTTTTGAGGTGCTATGAAGGCAGCCCCTGAAGCTCCAGCCTGCAAGTTCCAGTGGAAAGGCAGGCATTTGAACACTCAACATCCCCACTGATGCTGAGTGTTCAACACCACAGTGTCACTCTAAAGTGATTTTTGATCATACAGCATTGTTGAGAAGCTACCAGTTCTTATAAATTTTGCCCTTGGTGTCACATTGTTTACCAGAAATCTCTTTTCTCAGCTAGTAGTTCTGTTTGCTGAGTAATTGATCTTTGGGTTTATTGTGAAAAGCAGAGGGAATGATTCATTCCTGGTATATAACTAGAGATAAGTGATAGGCATACAGAAGTTCTGGCAGCTCATAAATTCATCAGTGCACCTGCACGAGGAATTGTACTGTGGCTACTTCCCTGAATTTAAGCTTGTGCTAAAAATATACACTGGTATGGCAGCAGTGGGCAGCAGTCTTGCTCCTGGTGGGGGGCAGCTGGGAGAAGGGTTTCTCTGTGGGAAACCTCTGCTACAGAACTGCAGTTTGTGTTTTCTTTCCAGGGCTTAAACCCCAGAACTTTAGTGAAGTATTTTGGACAAGGAGAGTAAGGTTCTGAACGTGTATTTAAATGAATATAGGATTTAAGTGTAACTTGAAGTATGGTGGTCCCATACACGGCAATTTGAACTCTAAAAATTGAGTCTCTTATAGAAGAGGATTGATCTGTCTGACCCTCTGAGACATCGTATAAGGGGCAGCCATATTTATCTATTAAAGCAAATCAAATCTTCATCTATTTTATAATGTAAGCTTTTCTGTACTGTTGGTGCAAATACCTTACAGACATTACAAAATCATTAAGTGAAATGGGTTTCTTGTGTGCCAGAGAATTATTTAATAGCATAAAAGAAGAAAAATGAAACTTTCATGACCCTATGTAGAGGCAAATATTTTATCTTTGCCTTTGTGGGATAAGTGGTATTTTTGTTTGTCATCACTTGTCCTCCTGTATTTTCAAACTGTAATGAATCTGATGGTGTTATCAGAGATCAATAAATTCAACATACTGTATAGGATAGGTTGCTCCTCTGGCAGCTTTTGCTTCATTTAAACAGTTTGGCGAGTGTGAATCGTCCCTGGATAAAGGCACAGTTCAGTGAGCAGAAAGCCAAAGTCTCTTTCTCAAAGTCTCTTGCAACCTTACAGCCCTCTCTGGTTACACCAAGGTGTCGCTGTGATTGAGCATTAAATGGCACTGAGCAAAATTCGTTGGACTGCACAAAATATATTTTCTTGTATCTGTGAAGTACTGGAATTGCAGCAAGTTTTATTTAACAGTGTTGACTTCCTTCTGGAGGGAAGTATGAAATTCATGATGTGTAATTTCCTTGACCTTAAGGTTCACAACTGGGATGTGGAGGGTGGTGTTTTTCCAAAGATCCTTATTTCCCCCTTCTATTCAACAAGCAAGAGTAATGCTTGGGCTCTTAGAGAATAAACTTGGTTATACTTGACTGCTATTAAGGCAGTATGGTTGCTAAGACTGTATTAAAAAACACCTAACAAACCGAAACAACTGATTTACTTCTGCCTCTGTATTTTCAAGTGGAACTTTCCCTTGCCTTAAGTATAATAAAATGAGAAAGTCACATTCTGGATTCAGTAACATGGATGAATTATATCCAAAACCAACTTACCCCTTGGGAGTCAAGTCCTTAAAGATTTTTGAAATGCTTACCTCTTGGAACTGTATTAAGATTATTTCTTTCAACTGACAATACTTTCAAAGCAGGCAGGAGACGATCAGCAATGCTGTACTTTTTAGACCCATGTGCAGGCGTAGGCATGTCCAGTGTGAGGGTGTGGATGGCATTACCACTGAGGTTTAGAGTTTCTAAAATTGGTAAATTTGTACAAGTAGTTAAGGTGAGTTCGGAAATCAGGTTGTTACTGAGGTTCAGATGTTTTAGCATCCACTCTTCATTTCTTCCATCAGAGCACACAAAAGTTGTAATATTATTGTAACTCAAATCAGCTGTTACTGCTATTTGTGACATATCTTCTGGAACAGTAGATATTCTGGTAAAGGAGCAATTCAGTAAGAACTGCCCATCCCACCGGCACTCTGAATGTTGATGTGTAGCAGGAAGAATCCGCTGTGACGTGGTTCCCACTGATCCAGGAATATTAAAGTAAAGGACCACAGCTATCACACGCAAGTGAAGGTTATCCATAGTATCTATATGTAAAATGTAGAATTATGGTTACAGCCAGCACAACAAGAATAGAAAGCGAAAATAGTTTGACATTAAAAACATCAACACCAAATTACCACAGCATTACCGACATTCTGCCTTAAACATTCAATTTTGGAATCAGTCTTGCTTTCAAAAAGAACAGTCATAAACTGGTAGCTTCCCCCCCCCCTCCCTCCATCTATAAAAAAAAACAATTAGAACCTTTTTTTTTTCTTTTCCAGCCTTTTGATTGAGAAACACAACTTCTTGGGAGCTTGAGATCTAACAACAGTGGAGACTTTTGAACTCTGCTTTGGGTATTGCACACAATTACACTGAGCAAAGTCCACCACATACAATCTATGACAAACAGGTGTGGAACAATTTTTATACTTCCAGTTTTCATATCAATACCACAATGATGTATTTTTAATTAAAAACTATATTCTTACAAATAACACATCTGAACTGCAGCTGCATCTTAGAATTCATTGTTTTATTTCAAAACAAACATTTGAAATTCTACTGCCTTTCACCCATTGGAACAATCACCACGTTTACAGATGGTGAGAACTCTTCACATCCAAGTTGTTTCAGCATACCAGTATGGCATTTTACAGAGGCATGTAGAATACACTTCATACACACAGAATCTTAAGTGCATCTGTGGGACTGAAATAAACAGTATTCCACTCAATGTTTTAAATACATATAGAAAAACGTACCTCAGGCAGTTAGAAGATAAACAAGTAAATGCTCAACAGAAGGCATATGTGGTGCCAACGTTTCTCAAACTGTGTAATATAACTATAAAATATATTAACAACACATAGTGGCTAGCAGATTTGATAATTTATTTCATTTGGTATTTTTATGATTTGCTTTGCTACATTTTGACAAAAAAATCTGCACTTCAAAAACAGTTCTGCAAATCATGATTTAGGAGTACCTTTGTGACAAATCTTTCAGCTGTACATTGCACACAGTATTTTAAAAACAACTCTTGATAATTACAAGAATCCAGTACTAGCATATAGGCATGTCAGTATCAATCAGAGAAGAGCTTTAATACATGTGTAACCTACTTGACCAAGGCAGTATCTGTCATTTTCAAGATGTACTTCAGTTTTGAGGATACTGCTCTTTGTATTTTTTAATATGTGTATGCATTTGTATACACAAAAGTAAAGTGACAAACTTCCATTAGCATGAGAGTGAAAATTCTAAAAATGTTAGTTTATATCCTCCTCTTAACTGTAACAGGTACTAATTGAGGCACTGCTTAGCAGCAAAGATGGGTGTAAAGCAGAAAAATGTGTGTTAAAGTGTTTAGTTACTATTAAGTATGGTAAAACTGTGAAGTCCATGAAGGCAGTATGCAGAATGTTAGTACTTCCCCATAATCTTTAATGTGAGAACTCAACATTATATTCTGCTTTTTCTGATTTTGTCAGAACAGCTCTACTGCTGTCCAGCCCCAAAACCCCATCAAAATCTGGTTTTGCCTTTGAGCAGTGAGGGAAATATGATTCCTCTGACCTCCCCCATGTGCTGTAATGCCTGACTTATGAATAACCTCTCCAGAAATCATTTCCACCCATACACATTCTGAGCGCTTACTGCCTTCTAGTAAATTCAGAAACCGGGAACTTAGATACGAATTTTCTGTTACAGCAGGAGCTGATTTGTATTTTATGGAATCCTATGTACTTTGAGCGCTGTAAAACAAGAGTAGATACTTTATCTTCCTGTAACAAATAATCAATTCTGAAGTTAATGTGTAAAACTCGCACAACTTTTAGGTAAAGAAGTGTGTGCTTATCAAAAAAATTGTCAAAAAGCTGTTACAAAGTCAATTTGAGACCTCCAATATTAAGGTTACTTTATGCTACTGCAAAACAAAGCTATTTTAAACTGAAGAAATACATGGGATGGGGAAAGAAGGAATCCTATAAATAGCTGGTCTATTTTTAGCACAGAACACCTCGCTGCTGCAAAAGCAGTTGGAAAGCTGTAACAGGTCCCAGTTCACCATAGTTTCACTGCTGACAAATTCTGACACATGTACTTACCCTGATGACCTAGCACCACATTTAGAATTACAGACCTGCAGTCTGACTTCAGAATTTATTTTTGATGTTCTCAGTAATGTATCAGTACTGACATTTATAGGGAAGGAGGGATCTGAGCTCAGACACTGCTGCAGCAGTTATGCTTAGATTATTACCTATCGATTAATGGACTTGGACACTGTTCACATTAGAGCACCCAGGAAAACACTATTTTTGGGTAGTAAGCAAGTTGTAAGTACATCTTTAAAAATGTACTTCTGATATAAACACGTTTTATAAGTACTTCACATAAATCAAGCAACTGCAGGTGCACTGACTGCATAGATAGAATGAAAGCCCAAGCAACACTTCAATAACTGCAAGACCTCTTCAAAATTCAAGTTACATTTCCATACTCAGTATTACTTTGCAAATACTATTTATGATAGCATAGTTTTTTAACAATGTGAGACTATATGGCAGAAATAATGCAGTATTTTAAAGTGAATCTGCCATTACCCCTCTCAGTACATCTGGTAAACCACCTAAGTTTGGGGGAAATCAATGTATCGACAAGAAACAAGACAAAGTCTACCACTTCAGCCATCCTAGGAAAAATCTATTTCCAACATAAAAATGACATTCCTGTCGAAGTACTTCAGATTGCAGTTGTGTTCTCAGCAGTCCTCAAGGTTTTGGGATGTAGGACCAAAACCACCTCTAGAGACAACTGCTGGCAGTAGAGTTGTCGCCAAGACCACGTTCTTTACGTATATTCTACTGATCCCAATTCAGGAAGGTACTTCAGTATGCATATACACTGAAAGCTTAAGTGATTCAGTGCTACTATTGCAGCTAACAGGATGATGACCTAACACTGGCTGACTGTAACAGCCTTTCCTTAAAAACACTATGTAAGAAATGTTAGTATAAACTGCTGTAAAAAAAGAAACCCTGGAAGGCATGCAATTACTTCATACAAATATATGTAAACACGAAGGAGACCTGTCCCAGCAGCAGTTTGTTTCAGTGTGTGGCTCCACACGGGTTGACAGAAGTCTGACAGCCCATGTTATGCCCTGTCACCTGAACCTTGAACAGTGTCCCATCCGCGCACATGCAGAGCTTGAAGCGCAGCCAGTTGCCGTTATTGAACTGTTCCCCATAAGAAGAACTTGGCAGTCGTGACGGGCTGACCATCACAGTTCCGTTCAGGATAATGCTGTTTTCCTATTAAGGAAAGAAAAAGAAAAGAAGTCGTAGAATTACAGCTTCTCATGTAAGTAAGACAGATTGTTTTTTAAGAAGGAGAAGCTGGTTTAATGGATAAATAACATCTCTATGATGCCTGTAGAATCAACGTAATAAAAAAGGCATGTATAAAAATGTTACATTTTTAAATGAAAATTATAGCAATGCCTATGGATTTCTTGACTATAGTCAGCAATGTACTTTGCTATTCTAGTGGTGGATTGATATTGAGAAAGACCGCAGTAGGGTGAGTTTTCACTTTACAGACTTATTAGCAAATGCAGTAAATGTAAAAATATGGACATGACACAGGAAACAGTGTTTGAAATCATACATGAAATTAATTCACACTTGAAAGTGCATACACCTTTATTTTTATCCTTCTTTTCCATCATTCTGTATATACTGCCATCTTAATCTCTAAAAATCTTAAAGGAATGCTAGTGAGTCTTGCAGCAGCAGCACAGAAGGTAATGCTCCTGAGTATACACTCTGCTCTTCTGGCAAAGGTTGCCAACCCTGGTAAAGCTTCCAGAGGAGATGAACTCCCTTTGGTATTCATGTCAGTGCAGAAGCCAACAGCTGAGCTTTAACTGCATAGTAGGTTTTTGGTGTCTCAACAGTAGTAAATCAGTGTTACCTGAAAACTACTCAACCGCTAATTAACAGCAAGTAATACCACTAAATATACTGACTTTTATGCATGACTACCTGATATAAAATTTGAAACCATATAAAGCTACATCAATTTACTATCAGCCTAAATTTGAAACTAAGCTGTTAAAAAAATGCTTTGACTTGAAATACTCACTGCTTTAAGTTCCATGTTTCCACCCATTCGAAACTCAATTGTCTTGCCTGTGATGAAAACACCTTCATTTCCACGGACAATGGCACGGCCATCGACCTTTATGTTTAGATCACTGGTTGCATTGCTGGTAATCTAAGAACATAACCAAAAAAAGAATATTACAAATCAGTGAAAATGTGACACTTGTGTTTGTCTGAGTAACTTTAATTACCTTAAAAGCAGTGCTATGCAATTTAATAAAAAACTTGAATGTACTTCTTGCCCTTGTGCCATTAGCTTCTGCATATTTGTTATTTTCCATGTTCACATTTCAAAACAGGATTACTGAATTTTAGAAGGTATGAAAAATTAATTTTGCAAAAAAAATTACAATTGATACAACTTTATGGGATACACAGCTAACTCTTGTAGAAAATACAGGCTTTCTGTTAGGACAGATTATGTAAACTTACCCCTGTTATCACTTAATCTGTTCCTCCTGTGTATTTATAGTTGTGGGTGTTTTTTATGCAACAGGACTGCTCAGAGCTTCCAAAGGCACTTAACCCTCCATAAAACCACCATCCCTACTCTACTATTACACAAACAAACAATGGGCTGTATTCTTATTACTGACAAAAAATAAAAGAGACATACCCTCTCTGTAGAGGCCTTTTGTACATTCAAGATCTTAACTCCATTTGGCAGATGAAATTCATGAGTTTCATAGTCGGTGCTGAACAAAGTATTTTGTGTTCGTGGGTCAACAAATTCCATGCCAATATCGCTGGTAATAGAAGTTTTGTCTTTTTCCACACTTAGCTTGGTTGTTCCTTGCTGAAATACAATCTTCAGAAACAAAGTCATGAACTTAATGATGTGTCAAATGTAACATTTATTAGCAATGTGAGTGAAATTCTCTAGTGTTGCTCACAAACTTTCAATTCATGGTACAACTTACAGGCTGATTATTCCCAGTGATCACCAAGTCTTCATTCCGTCTCCCTCCTACAGTGCTTTTATATAAGGGATGTATAACACCCATGTCAGATACTTGCTTAAACCGCAGCAAGCCACTCTCATGGAATTCCATACTGTCACAACCATTGGGACCAATTCTTATCACTGCCCAGATAACCAGGGTAATCTGAAAGAGAAACATATTTTCAAAGATTGTTGATTGCTCAGATCTTCCTACCACAATTACTGTATTAATTAGATGTTTTATTTGAACAATTATTAATGCTAATGTTTAAGTGAGCTTTAAGTGTGAGTTTACTTTTGTCTGTTCCTACTGAAAACATCAAAACACATTTAATTATGGAAAGCATTTAAAATTATTTTTAGACTTATCTGAAACAGTAACTAAAATGATTTTTATATATATAAAATATTAAATCATGTCCATAATTATATCTTTTTTCTGTTTAAGGGTAATCATAGACTAAACAAATTTCCTGAACAGTTCAGCTTGGTATATAACTTAATGTTAACTGCATGAACACACCCTCACAGATGGATGTCCAATTATGAAAAATAATTTATTGCTTCTCATTGACCAAGTAATAAAAATGTGGTAATTAGAACAATGAAGCTTTAAAGTGCAGTGGCCGATTAATTCTGAATGTTCACATACAGCTCTGTTACATAAAATATTCCTGCCATATATACTGAATGCATTTGTACTGTAACACTTCTCATGGGATGACATTTTGGAGGTTCCTAATTCCTTCTTGCACGAACAGTAGGTTCCTTGTTGGGACCATGATAACTGAAATAACCATGCTTGAACTTAGACCATTCTCCCATCTAATCTTGCTCAGACTACAAAAGAACCAAAAAGAAAGGAGAAAACTGAGAATCTCCTTCAGTAAGTTTTAAGTCCTCAGCTGTACTGGAAAAGTTTTATTTTTTTAACTGAACTGTCAGAATGAAATATAACCTAATGTTTCTTACACTGTAGCTATCATACTCACAATCAGATTGATGACGGCCAAAATAAAAAGAACAACAATCACACATATGGCCAAGTTGCCTTTCCTGCCACGTAACCCTGTCTTATGGAGACGGTCTTCATCAATTGGAATGTATCCTGCTTTGAAATTACTGTTGTGCTCCTTATTAACATTCCTGCGTTCCACAGCCTTCTCTCGCATAGACTTCTTCACCGGGCCATTAGAACTTTGCTGTAACACAAAGCATGGATTAGCTTTAAAAGGCACGTAAATTAACCACAACCACACACACACATACGTATGCAAAAAATATAAACTGACCAGCAGAATATATTGGATATTATGTTCAGTATTAGATTTCAGTCTGCCACCCTGTCGTCAGAATACACACTTAGAACCACAGCAATGTCTGCTAACACAATGACTGAATTTAAAATCCAGATAATTTCAGACAATATATGGCTTTATATCTCATTTTTATTATGGCAGATAGGAATTAACAATTACATTGTTCTAGTTAAAAAACTAAAACCAGCTACAACGAAATTCATCAAGTTTTTACCTCTCAGGGATGATACAGGACATAATCCTGCAAGTCATCTGCCAACACACAGGATTTTAGTTCCCTGCATGCTCATGTCTGATAGAATCTCAGTGACTATTCAAAAAGCATCTGGTGGATACAGTTTTTAAATTAGTTTGATAGCACAGGGTTCGCATTCAACTCCTGTTGCTTGCATGCAGCACTGAGAAAGATACTGCGAGGCTTCAAACCTGGCATGGGGAACTTGGCCAGCGTAGCTTTCATGGAATAATCTGAAGTTACAATATCGTAAGGGATATCCTGTCAATGTAACAAATTAATAGAGGAAACTCTTTTACATATTCATAGTGAAAATAAACCTTTAATGTATTTTCGTAGCTGTCCAAAATTTTGTTCCACTTCCCTTGAATGGAACAGTTTGTTATTTAAGGATTCCCATCTTCAAAGAAGCAGCTTGATCTTCTGGACGGAATTAAGTTTGTTCACTTGAATCCTAAAGATGCACTTTAAGTAAATGCACTTCCACATGTCTACACTGATGTAACAACACCGTGTTTTCTTCTGCTGCTGCAGAACTAGTAAGAGATGGTGCTGAGAAAGGGGCTTGACCTGGACGAGTTTATGGAGGGTTCGCTCCCTCGGAGATGTTGTGGCCCCACGGCGACCCTGCAGAACCCACACGAGCTGCGGGGCCCCGCAGGCACCCGCCGCCTCCCGCCCCTCGTCAGCGCCCTTGTTCCGGCAGCGGCAGCCCCGCAATGCTCAAATGCCGGGCGCCTCAGCCCAGGGCACAAAGTGTTTCTGTCTGTCACACACCCGCGCCCGCGGGCAGCACGGCGCCGCCCCGGGCCGCCCCGCCCGGACAGCAGGCTCGGGCCGCCTCTCGCCGGCACGGGCCAAGCCCGTCCTGCCCCGATACCGCGGGGCACGGGGCGGGAAGCGCCGCCCGAGCGCTGTTTCTCCCCTCCGCGGCCGGAGGGCTCCGGGACCACGCCGTCCTCGCCCACCGCGGCGAAAATGGCGCCCCCGCCCGAGCGCCCCCTCCGCGAGCAGCACCCCCTAGCCAGACCGCCTGCTCCCCGCGGCCCCGCTGCCCCCTGGCCCCGGCGGGGACGGCGCCTCCGCCTCCCCGTGCCCGTGTCCCGGCGCGGACGGACCTGCTCGGGGGCGGCCGCCGCCATCTTCCCCCGCCGCCGCTGCCGCTGCGCAGGGGCCGCGGGCGCCCCCTGGTGCCGCTCCGCGGGCCGGGTCCGTGCGGCCCGCGCCCACCGGCGCTACTCGGCAGCGCCGCCTGGCGGCCGCGGGCCGCAACCGCTCCCCGTGAGCGTTACCGCAGCAACGCCGCCGCCGCGCGGCCCTCGCGTCACCACCGCGGCTGCCAAGGTCCTCAGACGCGGGGCACGGTGGCCGGGCTGGCCGTACCATCTCCGTTACACCTGCGCCGCCCGACGAACGTTCCCGGAAGGACAGGGAATCACCGCAGCGTCCCCGGGAGCGAGCTGACATCTGGCCATGGCCCGGGACTTAAAGAACCTGGTGGGCGACGGCAGCGTCCAGGAAATGCAGAAGAAGCTGGAGAACTGGCAGCAGGACTACGAGGTGGGTCCTGCCGCTCCCCGGCCGCTCTGCGTTCCAAGGGCCGGTTTGAGACACTGCCCCGCACGCGCGTCCAGTTACCGCAGTTTTAACACCCGCTAAGCACCTACAGCTTCGGCTCTTTGGCTTTTTGTGCATGACAGGGTTTCCTGAAAACAAGAGGTGGAGGTTAAAAGTGAGGTTTGAGCAGTACTGGCTATGTTCAGAATAGAAGAGAGCGTTGGAGTAAAAGACCGGCGGGTGGAAGGAGCACGGGTGGGGTTGTGCTCAGAAGGAATCGGCTGTGGCGCAGGAACAGTCAGGTGAACGTGAGGAAAAAGGGTGCTGAAAGTGGTTATCCAGCATCCCAGCTCTTCTGGGTGGGGAAAACTGTTAGAGCTGAGAGGCTGCTGCAAGGCAGCACGGCCGCCGAAGGGCTTCAGAACGGGGGAAGCGAGTGTGAGGGAAGAGTTTCGGGTACGAGGAGAAGGCTGCAGGAAGGTGTAGTGATATCCATGGAAGAGTAAGAGGAAACCGAGGAGGTGAAATAGTGGAAGCATTAGAGAAGGTGTAAAATTAGGGAAAGATGAGGTGCAGGAACGTGAGACTTGACAGCTGTCACTTTGCTCAGTGAAAAATCTTAACAGAGTTTTTACTCCTGCATCCCCAGCTTTCTGTAGCTTCAGGATGCAAATAGTTGGTCATGAGCCTTTCACCACTTACTGTGTGCTGTGGTTGGTGAGAAAAGGTGCTGAGCAGAGATGCAGCGTTTTCGGGGGAAATCAGTCTTTTTTTTACTTTGTGGTGGATAGGAGTTATAGTTACATAGCCAGTCTAAGTCTGCAGGATTCACGGCAAAGGTCAGTTTTAAGGAGTTTGACAGTAGCTGGTAAAGCTGCCACAGAGGATACTAGAGGAGGAACAGTGCTGTGTATTTCAAAATCTTGCAAGTGGATGGTGGAGGTAGACCTTAGGAGAGCTGAGCAGCAGTGGGGGCTGACCTCTCTATCATAAATTAGTTGGGAATAGTCTTTCAGGTCTTGGGAAATGAAGATGAACAGTTTCAGGCTGCTGTTGCAGAAAAAGAGGAGCTGGCAGATGGAAGCACTGTGTTACGTTGCTGTAATTAGCTGGAAAAATGCACTTTGCAGCTGTGTTCTTGGGGACGTGAGCAGGTTGACTGTGCTCCCCAAGGCCCGAGGAAAGCATGTTGCAGCAATCAAAACACAAGCTGATGGGGGCATGGGTGGGAATTTCAGCTGTTTTGGAAGCTTGTGAAAGCCATATGGAGTCATTAAAACCTGAAGACCTAGAGGGTGATCTATGTGGAAGGTGATACGCAGGTTACAGATAAAGATTAAGCAAGCAGGTACAAAGTGTGTATTCTTCTGACAGGTACAGTAGTACCCTGGATAGATTAACCCCATCAACTCCTTTCCAAAACTGCATTTGCTGAAAGTGATGTAGTTTTGCTGTTTTCTAGGCATAATGCTGGGTTTTGCCCCTTCTTCAGCAGTGTATGTTTCAGTTCTTAAAAATCAGGTGAAATTGCATAGAGGCTTCATCTGACTGCTGATAAAGCAAGATAAGAGCCTTATATGTGTTATTTCAGCTAATATGGAAAACCTGATTTTGGACTATTTATTTTAATCCAACAATCTGCTAGATTATTATTTTAATAACTATTGAAAGATTTAACTCAGATTCACAATTACTATGATTCTTCTTTTAGAGGCACTTATGGTTACAGCTTCTTTATGATGGAAAAGAAGTATTTTTTATTAAGTAGTGAATTAACTGGGTCATAGAAGTCCTGATGTCTTGTTCATTTGCCTGTTAAAAATGTGAACCTTAAAAAATGAGTATTCTAATGGATCCAGTAAGAAAAAGTTGGGAAGATGTAATTATAGGGGGAAAATGCCATGATTGTAACAGGAATAACTTTAAGTAAGAAAGCCCACAGAGATATAGTAATGCTCATTAATTTACAGATTAATTCCAACTGTGAAAATATGAACCGATGCTGTGAATTATTAGAATTGAACACTGCGATTCAAAAGAAGCTCTTCTCAATTCTTGGTGAAACATCTCAAGAAGGTAAATCAATGCCTTGTCCAATTACTAACATGTTTCACATGTGACATTTTTTCCAACTCTGGCTTTTTCTGTAAGCATTCTCACAATTTCTTAATGTATGTGTTTTCTTAATGAAGGTTCACCAGCAAAAAAGTGTTGCCTGCCAAACCCATGCTGTGCCAAGCTATGCTGTACCAAGCCGTGCTGTACCAAGCCATGCTGTACCAAGCCGTGCTGTACCAAGCCGTACTGTACCAAGCCATGCTGTACCAAGCCGTGCTGTGTCAAGCCATGCTGTGTCAAGCCATGCTGTCCTTCAGGAGGTGAAAACAGCACCTCTGTCACTCAGGTGGGTAAGAAACTTATTTTAAGGAAATAGAACCATGTGTATTTATACTTGCAGAAGAGCTTTAATGACTTTCTGTTAATATTAGCCTCCCTCTCAGATTTTACTTAATGAAATATGTCCCTAGTTGCTTATGGAGACACCTATGGAGACAACCATGCTATTGGGGAGAAATTTGCTTTGTATAAGAAGTCTTATACTGCTTTCCTTTCTAGGTAAAGATTTTCTGTTTACATTTGCAAAGACATCATACAAGTATTCATGCCATATCTCTTTTAGAAAAAATAGCACTATGTGAAAATACATATGTAAGCTGAAGGTGTGCATAAACTCCATGCATTAATCTGTGAGCTCCTTTTGCTATTTTTTTAAGAAAAAACTCTAAGAATATCTTGACATTATATTATTTCCTAAAGTGTTAAAAAAAGAAGTGCTTATGTGTGTCATGATACCACCATGTTCCTGCCATGATATTTGGAGTTCGTATGTATTTGCTATTTACTGAAGGCGTTGTAATAGTAACAGTTGAAAAGACACATCTGCTGTGGCTTTCTGCTTTGAAAAAAAAATAAGAGAGTTGGCAAATTCAGACTAAGGGAAGATCTTCAAGATCCTGATATTCGACAGTGATGTCTCCATGTTCTTTGGTTTCTCATTTTTATACCTCCTCTGTCAAAATCTTTCACAATTAAAATAGGACAAATAAAAAGTGATATCCCTTAAGAGTTAGATTCTAGTATAATGCAGGAGCGGAGTTCTGCCAAAACCCCACAAAATATAAAATAACAATGTTATTAAATGACAGTACATCAGGCATATCAGTTACAGATTTATCATTGCATGTGACATTCAAAATTTAAAGAAAAGCCTGTTGCACAGTTACTTAGTTCCAGTACTATCAGACCATTCTATGGATTGTTAAAGACGGCTGCATGTGTAGTGGTGTACTTTATGGAATGACAATACTTGCCTCCTCTGTTCTAATAACTTTTTCTGTTGTTTTGTGTACATGAATTCCCAAAAAGTTTACTTGAGTTGGTGATGTAGTCAATCAGAAGTTGAGTAACTGAAAAAAACCAACGGTGTGACACATCTGCAAAATGCTTTGTTCTGATGATTCAGACAGTAAATCTGCATATGCAGACCTTCCATAATTTCTACCATGAGGTATAAAATAAGTGAATATTTTTCTTGATATAATCAAGTCTTTGGTGTGCCTGAAAGGTATTGCTTATGTCTCAGAGAGAATGCAATTGGTTTTGTCCTCAGTTTCTTTAGAAGTGGTTGTTGCTGAAATATTTAGAAATACATCTGCACATAATGCTATAGTACATTGCTGAGGGAATCTGTAAGGTAGAACATTCAAGCACTGTGACTTCATTTCCTGGTAGGATTCAACTGAGGGAGACCTACAGCTGACAGATTTGAGCAGCAGTGGATGTTGTCGACTGCGAGACCTGGAGAACAAACTAATTGAAACTCGTTTGCAGATCAAGGAGGTGGAACAAGAGTAGGGAATTTAATTCCTTTTGTTTGCTTTTTGTTTTTCAACAAACCACATTTTTCCCTTGACATCTAAATATTGATCGAGATTTGTAAAATGTTTCATTTCTGGCCTAAGACCAGAGTTTCAAAGTTCATCTAGGCTCTGTATCATGAGTATGTATCCAAAGTGGGGTACAAATGATACAGTCACACCCACATTCATAAATTGACTTGGTAGGTTTTGCTTCTGGCAGAGGTGCTGGAAAACATGCCAGTATTCTACACAAAAAAGTTTTGTACAGTACAATCCCATGTGGAGGTATAGTCTATGAAATGTTGCATGCTGAGCAAACCCTAAATTAAGAAAATCAATTGAGTAGCTATAGTGTAACATTTATTGAAGGACCTACCACGTGTCACACTTAATTATGCTGAGTAATTGATATGTAAATATCCGAGAAGGTAAAAGCCTGTTGTAAGATGGAGGAAGACAGTTGGATTTCCAGATAAGGCCTGAACAGCTTTTGCCTAGTTGCATAAAACATATTTTGTGGAGGACTACAATATAAAAACTACTAAATTGTTTCAGATACAAATTTGTGCAGTTATTACCAGTTCCAGGGCCATTTAAGAGGTAGCTCCGAGTGGCAGACACATTCTCATGCATCCTATTAGCATGAGAACAATGAATGTTCAGAAGTCTTGGGTCAGTACAGTAAGTGATGTAATTTCACGCCCTTACTAAGTGATTCCAAGAATATCAGTTTTGATTTTCACCATGCCTATTTTTTGAACTCATCTTCCCAAATCTTCTTCTCTTTCCCAATTGTCCTTTGTAGTAGAATTCTTTAGCCCTCTTTTCCTACTATTCTGCTAGAAGTCCATCCTGAAGGAGCTGAGTAAGGATGGAACTGGGCAGTCTTTCCTCTTAGCAGATGTTGCTGGCTTTATTACCTGTGGCCATCTCAGTCAGCCTGCTCCTTAAAAAGGTGGAATAAGAATCTTGTCAATTTATAAGTGTTAGAGCTTTTGTTGGTTCAGATCTTCAAACATCTTACCAGGATCCTCCAGTAAAGAAAAGGAAGGACAGACGGAATACCTTCAAAATAAATAAAAAACTTATTTTTAATTTTTTCCTTCCACTTTTGGTAAGAGGAAAGCAACAGTATTACCAGTGTTTGGAAGGAAAGCAGAGATGTTGGCATAGGTTTTAATATTAAGTAAGAGTAAAGGATAGAAGATAAACTTGCTTCACTGGTTGTCTGCCAATCTTTAAGAAACACTCCTTCTTTTGGGGACAGCGGGAGAGGAATTGTTAGCTTTGGTATTACTTGAATAACATCTGTGGTCTCCTTTGACTGACTAATATATTACAGCAAAGAAAAGAGCTCAAGAACCTGATAGGAGAAAATACCTGGGTTCTAAATCTGTAGGAAAGAAAATTGAGCTGGTTTAGTTAATACCTTTAATATGAGAAATAAATCAGTTTCTTTTAGACCTCATCATCTGAGCTTGCATAAGGACACCAAATGTTAACCAGTGATTTTTCCTGTAGTCAGAATGTAGTGTATCTACTCTTCTGCCACGATACACTTCTGCAATTTAAAGTAAGATTAAGGGTCTGCTTTGTTTTATGCTTTTTAAAACTCTTGATTTTTTCCTGTATTTCAACATAAGGAGCTTGCTCAATAATTTTCCTCCTTTTTCTGCTCCTGTTGTTTGATGATGAGGATTAACTGATAGGTAGTTTACACTGATAGAAGGACATCTTGTGACTGACTGTTTTGTGTGATTAAGGCTGAAGACTTCCTGTCCTGAAGAGTGCAAAACCGCGAAGAAGTTACAGCAACTGAATGAGTATGAGCAGCAGATTAAACTATTGCGGGATGAGATTTCTCTACTGGATGCCCAGAAGTCTTGTCTCCAGAGCAGGTAGAGGCCTTATTTAGAGAAGTCACTGAACCATAAGAGATCGGTCATGTTAGGTAGCATGAATTTCCTCCTCATTTGAAATTAAAGTATAAACAAAAGCTAAGCTTTTTTACTTTGTTATGAAGGAACATAAACTCTTTAGATGATTGCTTCTAGTGCCCAAATATTTTGTTTTGAAGTAGCTATGTTAAGTTTCAGATAAAACAGCAAATAATGCAGCTTTACAAAACACATTGAGAGCAACTATATGGAATAAAAAGAGATCTTTTTTTGTTGATGAGTCCTCTTATAGCAAGTTCTGCCCTGTAATTGTACAATGTTCAAATTTCACTTGTTTGACTTCAGCGGTACTCTTCAGTGGTATTGAAAAAGGAACAAATCTCCAAAATATTACTAGTTGAAAGTGTGTTTCCTAGGAACAAAGTGCTTGGCTACACATGCTTTAGGAATTACCTTACTTTTACCATTTATGCCTTAGCCCATAAAACATATTGATGCAAATGCCTTCATATTAGACTAACCAGCTGCACCTTCTTTAATTATGATAGCTCAAAATCTCACCTTACCCTTCATTAAATTGATGAAGAAGTCTGCCATAGGGAAAAGCATGTGAGGATGGTAAAGTGACATGAAGCTTCCTTGCGCATGTGTCGTAGGTGCTGCTCTCCAATCCCCTGCTGTGTGAGGAAGCCCTGCGTGTCACCTTGCGTGAGCAAGCCCTGTGTCCCGCCTTGTGTGGGCAAGCCCTGTGTGCCAGCTTGCGTGAGCAAGCCCTGTGTCCCGCCTTGCGTGGGCAAGCCCTGCGTGCCCCCTTGCCTGAAGAGTCCCTGCGTGCCACCTTGCATGAGGAAGCCCTGCATGCCGGCTTGCTTGAGGTCCTGGTCCCCTGCCCAGCACAGGCGCCTCACTTCCTCGCGGCGCGCCTGCCTCATCGCTCGCTTCAACTTCATTTATGCTAGAGACCGCTTGGAAGCAGAGACCCTTCTGAGGCCATTTGTCTGTGACATAGAGTTTGCGCAGAGGATAATATACATTGCAGCTGTGGTAAGAAAGAAATTGTATTTCTTATTTTACAGGCCAGAGGTGTGTTGTAAAACACTATGTCTGCATTGGATTTAATTGTGGGTAAATTAGCATTTCTGTCAAGTGCACAGAAGAAAAGCTTTCTTCCTTTATTTATTTTGATTTTTCTTTCTTCCCCTCACACTTCTACATTGAACTCTCAATGCAGTGTCCTACCTGACCTGTCCCAAGATTGGAACAGGGTCAATGATTTATAGTACAGGTGCTAAAAGAAGACTTACTTGGTCTGAAAAGTAGATGATGCCTGCAGTGATCAACATTGCCTTAATTAGAAAAATTATTTTGGGAATGCTCCGTTAAGGACTACAACACTACAAAGCTAAAAAGCTTTCCATACCATGCCTTCCTTTTGCTAGTAGCTATGTGCTTTTTTAGTTTAATTGGGTCTCTTGAAACCACCTAGATATGCCACATTTAGCATGAACTCAGTTTGAAGTAAGTTGTTTTCATTTTTTCTTTATTGAATCTTCTTTTCTATAAAAACAATGTAACACATACCTGTGTTAGAGAGGCAGCATCTCTTAATGTGTGTGATCTCAAGCACATTTAATTTATTGAAGGTTTTTTCTTTCAACCGTCTTTCAGTTTACACTCTCTAATTCAACCTCTTTTCCCAACAAGTAAGGTGTTCCTGTTAGGCTGTGGCACATAAAATGCTGTTACTCGTGGTATCTTTGAATGTGATTGCATTGATCATGGGTGTGTGATGGAATCCTATGCAAATATAGAAGGTTAGGTGGGAAGCTTTTCAATCTTATCTTCTGCAAATAAATTACACTCAATCAGAGAACTCCTTCCAGATGAGTTAACTGTCTCCTTTACAGCACTGTATTATATTCCTCCTTATTATGATGATAGTGGGTTAAATTAATTTTCTCAGATAACTGATAAAAAATTAATCTCAGTCTCCTGTATTTAAGTAGATGTTCTTTATGTTTGCAGGAATCTTTCCGTGCAGCAAAGATGTCCTTCTGGAAGGTCAAATTATCTGTAAAAGAGACTTTGGGTATAGATCATGTGGGACCTGAGCCACTTGAAGTTGCTGCCCTGGAGTATATAGCTTGCCACAGGGATCTGTATGACGTTTGTCACAGTGTCCAGGTAAGTCAAGGGCAGTGGGGAAGTGATGTGGTGATCTCTTTTGGGAGCTGGTAAATTCAGAATATGTAAACTAGAAATGCACTGTAACCTGAAGGAGAAAAAAATTACTGTATGGACTTTGTCTTGTGGCAGTTTACTTTCCAGAACAATATTGCTAGGACTAGTATATGTATAACTTAGTAATCATTTGTTTTATTTGTTTATAGCAGAACATTGTTTCTGAAGCTATTGTTTTCTGGAATAGTCTAGGGCAGCATTACTATGAGCTTTTTATACTGATTTTTAAATGTAGAAAGCTGAGAGGCATATTTAGGGGGGATTTCTATACTTGCTTGTGAATAAAATTGTTAATGAGTGCAAATTATTCATATATGTTTATTTTCAGGAAGTAATTTGCTCCATGAAGATGAACCCAAAGCTTCCATGTCCAGCAGACTTTGATTACATTGTGATCACCAATTTGATTCGGGAGTTGTGCCGTTTGGCTTTTGCAATGCAGACACTCATTCCTCCTCTTGATATTGCCTGTGGTGTTGATGGAGAACTTTTCAATAGGGCAGTGTAAGAAATCTTTATATTCAGTCAGACTCTTACCCTTAAAGGTTGTGTAGTCTACTTGTTTCCTAATTAATATAAAAGTTTCAGATTGCTAAGCATTAATCTGGGACAAAAACCCTTGGCCTGTAGTGAGCTGGGTATGTCTTTAAAGTTTAGGATAGTGTATAAGTATCAGAATGTACACAAGTGTTAACAATTTTTTTTCTAGTGAACAGCAGAGCAATTTTCTGGATAAACTTCAGTCTCAAGAGCATATTTAATTTATCATTTAAGAAGAAAATGATCATCAGGTTTCCCTGTTTAGTCTTTATCTGCGTTTTTAAAAATGTTTGCATCTTTGTTCCTCCTAACTGGCCTGTTCTGTAAAAGTCATGTTTACTGAGATCTGACAGTTGGTGTCTGTTACCAGGATCATCAACATGTTTGCTGCAACCTCCAGGCTGTGACTGCTGTACAACATACCAGTATTAATATGCACCCATCTCTTCTGGTTTAGAGCTGAGCAAAACCAAAACTGCCTCTTAAAAATGGGAATTTTGTTAAAGAAACCTCACACCGTGACATAATTTTTGTTTTTTCTATAGGGTCAGGCTGCTTTTTTCACAGATAGAGAAATGTAGGGTGCTTCCATGTCATTTGGAAAATGAATGGGATTGAAAGGTCATTAAAAATTGCTCTCAGAAGCAAAAAAACCTTACATCACTAAGGAGATTTCTAGTAATAATTCAGAATAGAATGGAACCCAGGTGGTGAAGAGCTTGAGAAGTCAAGGAGAGAAACAGAAAAGATGAAAGTAGATTCTTGACAGGAGAGTGCAAAGTCATACAGGACTACTCAAATCCTATTGAGTATTTGATCCTATTTGATCCTATTCAAATATGGGACAGTTAGCTTTTGACACTCAAAGCTATTGGCTAAATTAAGAAGCACCAACACTGTGGATGCTTTCTCCACCTACTTGGTGTGTATGGTCTTAAAAAGCATATGTTTTTGCATGATGCTGTGGGAGACATACTCACATCTGTCTGTCTCTGTCTAGATAAATGTGGCATATGTATATGTTTACATGTATAGCATGTATACATGGTACAGAGAGATGGAGCAAAACTTGTAGAAATTAAAATTTCTCTGTTTGTTATGTGTGATACAATTCTATAAAGGGCTAGCCAAACATCTCTGTACCCTAGGCTTTGCTTCATGCTTCTGGTTACAACATTATTTGGTATAACTTGCTATTGTAATACATTACTAAAGTATAGATGCATTTCTTTTTATATAATTTCTGTTATTTGGTATTTGTTTCGAGTTTGAATCCATAAAGTCTGATGTGTTATTTAGCCAATATTCCAGACTTAGAGAAGTGGTATGTGTACCTTCGAATTAATTTTTCATAGCTAAAATGTCACTGTTTCATTATCAATATATGAGAATCTTGCTAATCAAATTGCCTTATGTCTCATAAGATACTAGGATGTAACTTTATAGTTGAGTATTTCTGTAATATCCTTTATAGGGGGCTTGTTTTAGCGAGATACTTCAGGAAGAGGGGGTGACTGTGTCTGCCAAATTGCTGCTCAGAAGGTTTAATCTGTCAGTGGACACAAGGGCCCTGGCTTGTGTGGGGCTTATGCAAAAATTAAGGTCTAGTGGCCTTCTGAAGTGTGAGATGGCTTTATTAGAATGTCTGTCAGTATAAATATGTTCTGCTAACTCTGTCTTCCAAGTGCATTTCTTTTACAGGATCACTTAGAGAATACTTATTTTTGTGATGTGCAAAGATATTAGAGCTGTAGCTGCTTTTTATCAGCATTGATAATTTGAAACATATTTATCTTCTGGCACTTATATGTGGACATTTCTGTGTGTTTCAACAGGTACTATCGTAGTTTTGACTCGGATTTCACAGCTCACTTTGTGGCCTATCACATCTGGCCTGCTCTGTTGGAAAATGGTGCTGTAATTGTGAAGGGAGAGGTAGTCACTAAAACCTCTGTTCTGGTATGTATTTTGTTAAGGAATATGTTAAGGGAAGTCAGTGGATTTCAACACTGTTTTTAAAATTTAAAAAGATAAGTTTTTAACTGTTCCCTGTTGTAGTGGTTTGAGTTTCTCAATTCAAATTTCTGGCCAAATGCCAGCACACTTACCAGAATTTATTCAATTTTGCCGTGAGATAAGGATTAGGAGTAGCAAAGCAGGCTCAAACTTTAAAGAATATAAAGAAGTTTATTAATAAACTTAAAAGGAAAAAAAACCAAGAACCAGAACAAAACTCTCAGAACACTTTTCCTCCCCCCACCTCTCTATCTCTTTCCCACTGACAACATAAAAAGACAACACTTGAGCTACAGTCAGTTTACCACCTCTAAAATAGTCTTTTCATTTGGGGAAAGGAGTTCCCTCTTGCCCACTGTGGAATTTTCCACAAGAAATACAGTTCTCTCATGGTTTTCTAACCTCACAACAAGCAGCCGTCTGGGAGGAAAATCTGCTTGTTGTGGAAGATCCCTCCCACACTAGTAGCCTTCCACAGCTACTACAGTGGGTTATGACGACCCATGGGGTACCCTTTTAAGGATGAGTGGTTCTACTATAGCAGCAAAGACATCCCCTTCTTCCATTGCTGGTAACGTAAGTTCTCTTTCACCATCCCCAGGGCAAGGGATTAGATCACAGCTTCTCTGTCTCAGCTCAAGCTTCTCATCAGGCTGCACTTACTTCAGTATCTTACTTATCTCTACACAGGTGCCTTGGCTCACTGGCTGCACTTAAGAGTATCACATCCCCTCTTTGGACCATTTTCTCATATGTTACAGGGAATATTTTAGCTTAGTCCCAACCATGGCTTCACAAAAGAAATTTCAGCTCCAACACTGAAGCACTCCTCATGCTCCTCCCTCTAGGGACTCCCTTTAGGTGTCAGCTCTGCTTTCTTCACTGACTTTAGAGTCTCTACTCTATTTTTGTAGGTGTCCTCACTTTTTTCTCTCTCTGTGCAGGGGAGGATGGATGTCTGCAAGTTTCATTTGAGCACTGACAGGGTTAATCTGTCTCTCAGGTCTTGCGATGGTCATACTGTGAGAAACAGAGTGCTCACAAATAAAATTTTGAGTAATTTTATTAAACAACTTGACAATTAGAGACCTTATTTGGCGATCTGCTGTAACACAAAGTAAAGGCTACAGCACTGAGCGCTGGCCCAGTGGCAAACTCAGAGGCATGCCTCTCAGCTAGGGAGGATACTTTTTATGCACCAAAGGTCAGTGTAGCTCCTCCTCTGGCCCCGCCCACCGAAGATGTTGTGATTGGCTCGTAGCAGTCTAGGATCTGTTTATTGGCTCATCAGGTGGCTCATAATAGTCCAGGGGTCTTCTGAGTGGTCTGTCAATGGTCCAATGGTGTTTGTTGATTCATCCCCTTATGATAATAAGGTCTACACCCCTTTTATGGAGAATTCTCCGTTATCATCACTTATAATCATTAATAACACTTTAATATTAACAGAACAGGGTAACACTTCAATGAACTCATTAACATTAATGAACAGTGCAACATTTTATTAACTAGTAACCTATTAAACTTCTAATAATACAAGAGTCAACCTTCTTCATCTCCTATCTATACCAATGTGGTCTCTGCCCGTGTTGTTTGAGTGTAGCATTTCAGCACCTGAGCTGCGGGAAGCGGGGCAAGGGCTTGGCCCTGCCTGGCCTTGGCCCAGCTGTGTCTGAACCAAAGGGCTCAGCTGCAGCTCCAAAGGCCCCTTCCCCCTCCCTCTGAGGGGGAGGGCCAAGGGCCCAGTCTTACCAGAGAGACAGAGCACAGGACCTGCTTCTCTGGCAAATGCAGGAGGGCAAGAGAGAGCTATCCCAGATGTCCCTTGCTTATATATGGTTTTCTTGCTGAAGGCAGATCAACTTTTAATTGGTTTGCATACCTATCAATACTCAAAACTGGCCAGTTACTGGTTCTGTTTCCCAGGAAGGAAGCTGGACTACTTCCTGCAGCATAGGTCACTTCCGAGAGTGACTGCTGGGTAAACCCAGGATACCTGTGTGAGTGGAGTAGTATGTTAAATATCAATTAGGTTTTAGTGCCTCATCCTGTATTTAGGATTAATAGTTCCATTTCCTTAATGTATTAATTATGCAGATGTGTTATTGTTGTTAGCGCCTGTTCTAAGGAGAAAGCTTACTGTGTTTCATCTCTGTCCTCAAACCTTGTCTCCAGCATAGCAAGTCTGCTTGCAGAGTCTGTCTGTATTAAATCTTCTCTCTCAAAGGATTTTTGTCAAACTCTTCTCTTGTAGTGTCCTCGCAGATGTAGATTTAGAAGCAGAAGCTGCTGCTGTGGCCGTCGCGTCCTGTGTGGTCAAGTAAGCCTCAGCTGAATGTTTGTAGTGTTAACAGCATCAAGTATCTTAACTAGGAATGTGGGCAACCGATTAAAAATGCTGATGTGTCACATGTGCATTTTAATACTGGGAAGAAATGCTTTTGCTTGAAGGTCTCAAATGAGGTGAAGCTGAACTAACAGATAGTTACTGCTTGGTGTAATGATCAGTAGAGATACTGTATGAGAAGTAGATCATAGTTAAATTCTCAGAAGTATCAACTGTGTATCTTGGAATGCCTTCCCCCTACTTCCCTTGCTTTAGTGCCCTTCTGAATAAATAATTGCATCATCTGGAAATGTTTTAGTCATCATGTAGTACATATACAACACATAGTTCCTGCCTCCTGGAATTAGTAACCTAAATTTACTCCTAATTTACTAAATGCATCAAAAGAGCAGAAAAAAGTTTAGGGCGAGCAGGAAGTTAAGAACTGAGGTGGCACAAATAAGATATGTGAAACTTCAGCAGAGTTCTGCATATGGTATAGCTATACAACTTTTTAAATTATTTCTGTAAAAAATGTGTGTATTTTTCTAATTGTTACCCCATCTTGTTAAATGGACATAGGTGCCCTCAATTTAAAATGTGAATATTGAAAATGTGAGAGGCTTTGGATAGGGCTCACTTTTTTGTGTGTTTGACTTTGTAACAGTAGAGCTGCACTGATAGACGTGCAGATTTTCTGAATGTTGATGTGTCCCCAGATAGCTTTCTTGGGTGCAGTTCTTTAGCACACCTCATTTTCCTTTTCTGTTTGTCTTGCAGGTGCCTCGAAGCCGCAGTCTTTCAACAGTGAGGTTCAAAAGTAAGTGGGCATATTGGTTCCTAGCGGTTCATGGTTTTCACATTAAGACCTCAAACGATTGAACAAAGGAACAAAATAACATGTTGAGCATCTTTGATTCTAAAATACTTGCACAAGTCTTATTTTTAAATTGGGTAGCCCTTTTTTCTGTGTGGAAAAAGGCTGAGATTTCTGCCTTGGAGGAGAGCTTGTTTTTCACTCTACTTGGACCACTGTCATGGTTTCTCTCTGCTGGTTGCCTTCACTGTGGCCAGTGCTGTAGTAAGCAAAACTTGCTCCCTTCCCTACA
This sequence comes from Eopsaltria australis, assembly GCA_034509425.1. Taxonomy (NCBI): domain Eukaryota; kingdom Metazoa; phylum Chordata; class Aves; order Passeriformes; family Petroicidae; genus Eopsaltria; species Eopsaltria australis. The sequence continues at coordinate 548,012 of JAVTVJ010000253.1, read as the reverse complement.
CAAGAGACAGTTTTGCACACCTGCTGGCTCCCTGCCTTTCAAATTCCAAAGAGACAGCTAAGTGGTGACAGTGAGGGATTTCAGGCAGTATAAATGTGTGCCTATCTCAAAGCCAACTGAATGTAAAGATTCAGAAAATACAGTTGCACTGAAATGTACTTTTTTCTTCCATAGGGTGCTAAATGAACAGGTTCCTGTGGTGTAGTGCGTCTGGATTCAACAACCTTGCTGGTGCCTTTTCTCTTCAGAAATACCTCAGATCTCTCAATAATGTGAATGGCAATTATCATCTCAATAGAGTTTGTGTTCCGTGTGTTTTTTAGAATTATAGAAAACTTATTTATAATTTTGGAAACTAAACTCTTTTGATTTAAAAAAAAAGTGCACACAGGATTGTTTGGCAAAATTTGCAAAGCTCTCAGGAACCCATGATGTAATCTTGCAGGTGGAGATAGAATTATTGCATCTAGAATGTTTGCTTTCTACAGATTCCAATGATGCAGTTTATCTTGATAGGATGTTTAATATCACCTAAATGGTGAATGATGCAGAATGTTGAGGTTAGCTGTTACATGAAACCAATGTAATTAATTGGTGCTTATTTACAATTTTAGAAAATAGCGATAATCTTAGGATGTGCCAGGCTCACACAGCAGCCTTTTAAATATATCCTTGTGATAAACTGAATTTTCTAACTACAATGCAGAAGTTGCACTGAACAGTCTTAAACTGCCAATACTTCAGCAGTCCCCAGGGCTTTATTGACATTTATGTATGAATGCACACGTGTGCTTTAGCAAGGCAGTAATAGCCCTTGTTTAAATACATTATAATAAAAAGGTGTAGTTTGACACTGAAAGAATTTTGAAAGTGTGCCACTGAGTATTTGTAGGCTTGAAATATTTGATTGAGGCCTCTTCAGTGTCACACTTAATGAGCTTTCATATCGTATTGATGGATTAGTAATTTTTGTGAATACAGTGAAAAAATCCTGTCCAGTTATTTCTTACTGTAGGCGTTTATTGCACTTTCAGTGTAAAAGTTAGAGAGACCTGAAGAGATTTAACAGTGGTAAGATGTGGGATGACATGCCATCCCACTCATACCAGTTGGCTGTCAGAGCCAGAAAAAATAGCCAGAGCCTGGAGAAAGTGTACAGGTCAGTGGAGAACACCTGAAGGAATAGCACCAAGGAATTCCAGCCACTCCAGGCAGAAAATCAGCTTCACCAGGGGCCCAGCTTAAATCCTCTATTCTAAAAAAAGCAGGTAGGATGGGTTGTAAACAGGAAAAACTAGAGATATGTGCAAGCCTGCAGGGCTATGACCTTATTGGCATCCTGAGAAGTGGTGGGATGGCTCCTGTGTCTGGAGTGCTGGAATGGGAGGGCAAAGGCACTTTATGAGGGAAAGGCAGGGGAGATGAATGGTGTTCCCTCTCTGTCAACCGGCTGGAGTGCATGGAGCTCTGCCTGGGCATGGATGAGGAGCTGACTGAGAGCTTATAGGTAAGGATTAAAGGGAGGGCAGGAACAGGTGTCATTATTACGGAACTGCTACAGGCTACCTGGCCAGAAAGACGGAGTCAATGAGGCCCACTACAGACAGGTAGGAACAGCCTCATGTTCGCAAGCCGTGGTCCTTGCAAGGGACTTCAACCACCTTGATACCTGTTGAAGGGACAACGCAGCACAGCAGAGTCAGTTCAGGAGGTTCCAGAAATGCATTGATGATAATTCCTTCTCTAAGTGACAGAGGAGCCAGTGAGGGGAGGTGTATGCTGGACCTCATTCTCACCAACAAGGAGCAGCTGGTGGGGAATGTGAAGCTCAAGTGCAGTCTGGGCTGCAGTGGCTATGAATGAATGAATGTGATCCTTGAATCAATGAGAAGAGTGAGAAGCAAGCTTGCTACCCTGCACTTCAGGAAAGCAGACTTTGGTCTCAAGGATCTCCTTGATGGAGTGCTGTGGGATAGAGCCCTGGAGGGTAGAGGGGCCCACGAGATCTGCATGATGGTCATGGGTTGTCTCTCCAGGGTCAAAAGCAATATATTTCTACAAAGATGAAATCGAGGAAAAACACCATGACACCTGCATGGATGAACAAGGAGCTCCTGGACAAACTTAAACAGGTAGCTTACAGAGGGTGGAAACAGGGAAAGGTAGCCTGGGATAAACACAGAGAAATTGTCCCAAAAACCAAGGATCTGTTTAGGAAAGCAAAAGCACCAGCAGAAGTAAATCTGGCCAAGGACATCATAGGTAACAAAAAAAGCTCCTTCAGGTGCTTAGAAATACTAGGGAAAAATGTTGGTCCTGTCAGGAAGGATACAGGAGACCTAGTTACCCAGGTAATGGAGAAGACAGGTATTCAATTACTTTTTTGCCTCAGTCTTCACCAGCAAGTGCTCCAGCCGTATTGCCAAAGTTGTAGAAGGTGAAATCAAGGATTTGGAGAATGAAGAATTGCCTGCTGTAGGAGGAGAATGAGTCTGAGAACATTTAAGAAGCCTGAAGGTACACAAGTCCACGACATCTGATGAGTAACATCCACAGGAACTGGCCAAGAAAGTGACTAAGCCACTCTCCAGCATATTTGAAAAGTCATGGCACTCCCATGAAATTCACATTGACTGGAAAAGGGGAAACATAACCCCCACTATTAAAAAGGGAAATAAAGAAGACCTGCTGCTTGTGGAAAAACCAGATGCAGCCTCATAATTTTCACTCTGCAGGACAGACAGCATTTTAAATGTAAAAAGGTGTCTGGTTCTCTATGGCTTGTGAGATACTGTTTTTGTTTTGACTCTGCAGAAACTGAGGTAAAAAGCCATTAAAGGGAGAAGAGGCACAAAATCAGATAAAATGGTCTGGAAATGTTGACAGGAGAAGCAGGGTTAAGGTGTGACTAGCAATTCCGTGTGTGTTGCACGTGCAGCAGAGCTGAGGACTCACAGCATGGACTTTGTTGGCAAGGCTGGTCTTGCTGGACAATGCAGAGTAGCATCGCTTGCAGTTGGGCTGGGTGCTCTCCCTCCTGCCCATGGTACCCTCCTGGCAGGATGCAGGACTTGTGCTCCCTTGGTGTGTGCCCAAAACAGGAGCTGTGGTTTGTAGAACACCTTGGAACAGAGAAAAAACCTTATGAAACCGTACCATAGTGACTAGAAAGGGCTAGCGGGCATTTTAGATGAAAGTTTATGTGTTAACCCAAAGGAGCCAACTTAGGGGGAAAAAAAATTACAGTTTCTTGAGAAATTGTTTGTCTAAGAAAGGCTCCGGCCTTCTTTGCCCAGCATAGGACACAAAGCTGAATATTTCCCACAAGATGGCACTATTGCCTTAAGAACAGAAAAAGCAGGTTTTCACTTCAACTGCAGTTTTAAAAGCTGTTGCCCTAGTGAGGTTTACAAGTAAATGCATAATAGTCACAGATCAGAGCAGTATCAACAGATGTCAAATGGAGAATTAGCTTGCTGATTGAACTATTGAACTTTGCTGCCTGATAAGAATATGAAAGTCCTGACGTATGCGTTGTAAGATAAACATCACTATCAATACATTATTGGAGAAACTCTTTGAGTTTAGGTTTTTTCCTATTTTCCTATTGAAGGGTCAATTTTTCAAAATTAAATTAATGAGTCTTTCCAAAATGAGTGGTTTTTATCTGGTTATATTTGGTATTTATCTGGTTATATTCTGACCAATCTTCTCGAAGAACATACATGAAAACAAATCCCGAACTGAAATTCAGATTGAAAATAAATTACTCTTAACATTTGTCCTTTTAAAATTATTTCTAGTTCTTACCTAGTTCAAGAAAATGGCAGCTTGCAAAATTTTTATCTTCTGTGTGATTTCTATCTATATTTTATCGATTTTTTAATCTTCTGTGTCAGTTGTGATGGCTGACTGGCAAGTTGCTTCACTGTTCCCTTTGTCTATGACTGAAATAGATGTTTTTCTAATGAAGTCTCCAAAGTCTTTGAATCAGGAACGTACTCCCTGCATTTAGGTGCACCCTCTGTTCATTTTCTGATCAAAGACAGAGTCAATTGCACCTGCTGAACCCTCAGGATACAGCTGAAGGGAACGCTGCTTTCACAGTAACTGGTTTGGATAGTTGTGTTCTTCAACTTATTAATTACTGTTTTAAAACGAAGTTTGTTTAGCACCATGCCCTATGTTTAATTGCAGTGTTGTTCCAGAATGTCATTTCTCTCATGCTTGGAAGATTTCTTCTGAATTCAGCCCAAATGTATTCATTTCCGGGATATACCTCTTTGTTCTTCTGCCAGTATGATTATCTTCAGAAGTCCTTGTTCCCCACCTTTGTTATTTGCCCTACTGTTGAGAGCAATCATCTCTTCTCCTAGTTTTTGTTTCTCTGAACTAAAATCACCAAATGTTTCCATCTCCTCTGAAGAGAGGCTTTTCATTGCCTTGATTATGCTTTTTGGGTGGCTCCAGGTATATTTCTGTTTCAGTCCATCTTTCTTGAGCACAGATGACTAGAAATGGTGCCCAGTATTCAGGATAAGGCCTGACAAGAGCTTTGTATCATACAGTTATCAGTTTCATTGTACCATTGTAGTGTGTCTGTGGGAAGTGGCTCAATATCTGTGATCAATTAATAAGCTTTATTATCAGTTGCTTCAAATTGATGAGTCTTTTTACCCCTAGAACTTAATTCATCCACACATTTTTGGTGGACTCTTGATGTCTAAATGCTTTTCATTTGAATGGCATGATTGTTTTAGAAATGCCGAACTTTGGACATTCATTTGCATACATACCATGACAATGGTTTCTGCGAATGCCATAGTGCATCGTGGTATGTTTCTCTATTGCTAAAACTTACTGCGGGGTAATGCTTTGCATTGAGCTGCCTGAACAGATTTTAGTAACCAGCCTTACAAAGTTTAAAAGCAGCTACCTGGAGCTTGATGATGCAAAGAAAAATATCTTACTTTACTCTATTTATGTCCACTTTGCCAAGAGAAGAAATAAATGTGAAGAATATCACTATAAACTTGTTGAAATATAGGAACTATTCAATGGCAGGTCTCTGTCAGTATTAACAGAATGAAATACTAGAAATTCCTTATAAAAAGAATGGAAGTTATGTACCTGCTGGTTTGCAGCAAGAGCTTTAAATAACATTTTGTAAGCCATTTAACCTTGCCTTTTGATTTCTTGATGACATGGCTCTTATTTCTTGAGACATGCTTTTTTTCTTAGTTGTATTTGCCTACCTCTTAAATTTGCCGAGGGTCTTCATAGGCATCTCCACAATATATGTATGGCAGTTGTCACAGATAAAATACCCTTCTAAAAATATTTTTTGCCATGATTCTGGATTTGTGCTGTTTATCTGTAAGTTCTGGGTCATCCAGAGCTTTGAAGTCTGTTCCCTTGGTTGAGTGGCACTTTCCCCAGACTATTTGGTGCCATCACTTCTTGTCTGAATCATGCAACCGGTAATTGGCAAGCAGTCAGCATGTATGTTACTGAAATCTGTGCACCCACAGGTTGTGGTCATTGTTCTCATGGTTCTTCCTTCACAGTTCATCTACTGTGCGGCTTTCAGACTAAAATCTTTGGGTCAGGAATGATTTCTTACCTTTTGTGCAGCAGGGCTGGATTTTGCAAGTGTTGTGTCTGCAAAGCAGATGCAGCCTTACCATTATCACTGCTTGGTGCAATGTGCTCTCCTAATCCTGTGTGTCAGCTGTGGACCCATCCACCCTCCTGCTGCACAGTGATCACTCTCTGTGCCCGAGTACTGTGTGCTTAGGACAGCTCCATCATCTAATATAAATAAAAACAACCCAGGCATCTGGATGAGTGTTTACATCCACAAATTCCTATGAGTAAAAAAGGCAGGGAGGAAGGATTAGATGGAATATGATCAAAAGGCAGATTGCCTCTTACACTAAGAGCTAAGAGCTCTTACATTAAGTCACCCCTGAAATATGTGGGCCTTTAAATGTTCTTGAAGGTAATTGTACACTTTTACCTTGTTTTTGAACAGTCTTAAAAGTAGCTCTCTCCTTATCTCCCTGAAGCATGGAGTGCACACAGGGAACAAAGCTGCTTGGGAGATTTGGCTGGGCCAAGGGCAGGAGATTTTTCACAAGGTCAGCTCTTCCCCACTAGCTGCTGTCTAGGAGACTTCTCAGAATTTGAATAGATGGGCTGTTCTTATAGGGTGGCTTTTGTTGCAGTTGTTGTTTTAGGTTTGCCTTTTTTTTTTTTTTTTTTTTCAACCCTGCCTTGGAGTAATATCAGATTAGTGAATACTTCAACAAATGGTGAAAGTTGCCTGAGAGAAATTGCTTTTGGCAACGGTTCCTCCTAATTAAAATGAAAGTCTGAAAAGTCTCAGTCTTTGGGAACAATTATTCAAATGCCGGCACTAGATAAGATACAGATAATGCTTTGTGCCTATTAACTGCTTTCTACAATTAGCATGTGTGTGTTCAGCCAAATGCAGTCTGACCCTGATGTGGTAGGAAGGAGAGGTTTGGACTGAATGGAGGGCAGCACCTGTCACTTGCCCTGCTGAGCCAAACAGTGCCTTCCCACCTTCTTGCTGACAACAGTAAGAACAATTAATAGAAAGTTTCAATACTGAGAGACTCCCAAACTGTCACCAGGACCCTGCAGTGGGCAGCAAGGGACTTTGTTCTGGTAGCTTAGGTGCTACAACATCTCTGTAAGCATTTGAATGGATGACCAGACAGGAAAAATAAAGGAAAAAGAAATTCTCTCCCTCTGGGATCCAAGGTACTACTAATTTCCCTGCTGGGGACTTAAATGTTGATACAGAGTGGTCACGTACAGGTGTGCAGGACCTCCAAGTTGTATTTAGACCTACTTATTTCTCAGACTGTTACATAATTAGCAGTCATCAAAATCCTGAGGAAATCTGTCCTCTCTGCCCCCTAGAGTGGCAGACTCGAGGCCAGGACACTTGTACATGGATGGGGCTCATTTAACCCCTGAAGAGGTCAGGACTGGCAGCTGGTGGAGGTCCTGGGGGCGACTCTGCACCCTCAGGGACCTCAGAGGTTGTTCCTGTCCTCTGCCCCAGCTTGGGAGACCAAAAACATTTTGAGAAAGTGCCCAGAAAAAAACATGTAACCGGAGGCTTTGGGAGGCAGTGCTGGATTTATGGCAGCCCAGCAGTAGGAGATGTGATACAAGTGACCCCAAAACCTGAGGGATGGTGCTGGGCGGGAAAATGTGCAGGCAGGCGCCTGGAGGAAGGCTCTGGAAGACAGCCATGGATCTGCACATGGGGAAGGGACATGCTGGAGCCTGTGGGACCCAGATGAGACAGAGCAAAGATATGAAGTTTGGAGCCTATTGTCTTCATATGGAGCATGTGTGAGTCATGGATGTGGAAGAGCTGAGGATCCACATGTGCGTGCATGAAAGGGAGAGGGGCAAGAAGCAGCCAGCCTGCTTGGCTCAGAAACAGCAGAGACAAGCGCTCAAGCGATACCTCCAAAGTAAATCCAACTTTACGGAGAGTTTCAGACAGCACAGAGTGAAAGTTGAAGATGACAGAGCAATGTCATCATCTCAGCTAGCGCTGCAGACCTCACCCCTGGCAGCTAATGCATGGATATGGAAACCAGTGAGCACTTAAGAAAATAAAAGTACAGTACAAGATAAAGGGTCTAGTTGACATATCTATTCTAAGCAGGGCAAAATGTTACTCTGTGTAGGGGCATTTAAGTGTAGAACAGGGATCACATTCTGGGGATGGCAGCCCCATGGGAAGGCCTGAGCTAGACGTGAAAAAGCTCAGGTGCCATTGGAAATCTTGCCTTGCCATCGGGGTTGTGGACCAGGCGGATTTCCTCAACTGAGGCTCAGGGATGTGTAGAAAAACTGTGATTAAGCAAGCCACATATAGGAAAGTATTCTCAGAACTCGCTTTAGCCACCGCCGCAGCCTAATGGTTTCAGAATTGTCTGCAAAATAATCGTGCCGCTCCTCCACTGCTGGGCTTAAATTCATGGGAGGGATTTGTACTGCAGCTCAGGGTGCCTGCATAAGTCTGTTTTTCCTTTGCTTTGTCTGCAGGAATGAAGGTCTGGGCCCATGGCTGCTCCCTGACTAGGCTTATTCCCAGAATAACTCCTCTCCCAGCCTCCTCTGCCCCACAAGAAAAAAGAATCTTAAACAAATGTATAAACACTGGCAGCCTTCAGGTTTGTGTTTCTTTCTGAGCCTGATTTAAATGAGCAGCAGACATTTTATGGGCTTTTCCAGGAGAACCTACAGGGGCTTATTTGCTCGAGTCTGACTTTCTGACAGTTCTCTACAAGCCTAATCAAAACCAGGCTTAGTCTCATGTGAAGCAAAGTAATGTATATTAACACAGCTACAAAGAACCAGGCTAAATGTAGTAAGTAATAAACCACTACTATGCCAGCAAGCATTCAATCATATGCATGTACCACACTTGGATTTTGGAACAAGGGGTGCATTTGTTTTGTTCCCATTGTACAAGGAAAGTTGTAGTCGTGGGGAGCCAAGAAACACATCTTGCATCTAGAAAATGCCCCACTTGTGTAACTTGGAGTTTGTAGCTACAACACAAAGGATATCTCTTTGCTTCTGTCCCCACTGGTGGGAATGCTGAATTGATATCTCATGGTGAGGTGCACCCAGTTCCCTTAGGGAAGCTGTGGGTGTGGAAGGCACTTCCTTGGAGCTGGATAGGACAAATCCTAGGACCAAGCTGGATTTAAGGGAGATTTGTCTTTATCATATTTTCAGGTTTTTTTCTTCAATACATAGACCATATTTCTGAAATGTTCCCAAGTCTTTAATTAGGTGAATTCTGGATGGCATAGTTAGAGTGGGGAATTGTGTGGAGACATGAAATACTTAAATGTCTTGACAGACAGCTCAACCCTGACCTCTAAAAAAAGACTATTTTCTATTTCTAATTATCCCACAGTGTTCTCATCACATAATATCACCTCTCCCTGTGTACGGTTAAGTTCATGTTCAGTTCCTGACATCTGGAAGACATTTCTCCTTTTTTGGCATGTGCATGTTCAAGTGATACTGTGAAAAGAGGTGCTGAACTGATAAAGCAGGGATGTACCTTTGGGCTGGACCAGATGGTGAGGTGCTGCAAGCAGAAGGCATTCTGCCTGAAACCAGGAGGAAGGGGAAGGAAATCTCTAGGACTGGGCCAAGATGGAGTAATGGTAAAATCCTGTGCTCATTCAGGAGGTGTCAGTCTGTTTAACCTTCCCTTTCTAACAGAGACCTTAAGTTTGTCTGAAGCTGGAGAGACATCAGGCACCTTTAGATTGTGAGCTTTCCTGTCTAATTTAGATTTCAGCATTTCCAGTTTCTCTGTTGAACTATTACGTGACCGAAAATCTTATCTGGTAGCAGACAGCCAGCATTGGCCACAGTGTGTATAATACAGTCCATCTGGTTTCCTTAAACCTTTTGCCTTTCAGTATAGATCAGCTATTCTATGCTGAAGCCACAGTTTAGGTCTTCCTGTATTGCCTTATTGATTTAAGGGTGATGACGATTGGTTTTGCCAAAAAGTCCCAAATTACCTTTTGCAATACGTCTAGAGGAAAGACTTCAGCCCATGGGCTGAGATTCCTTCAAACAGTTCTTGTCCAGAGGGACTATTGACGTGGAGTTTTTGACATCCCCTCTTTGTTGTCACCCAGTGACTTGGAAGGAAATGATTCTTTCAAAGCAAGTCTGAGCTCCAACAGACTAATAGTTTTTTGTTTCTAGTCAAATAAGCATACTCATGTCGGTTACCATTGTGCAGAAACACATCAAACTGAGCTGTTGGGATTCAGTGTTATTTGAGGTCCATCTGGCATACAAGGCAGGAAAGCATCTCCCACAGAAAGCTGTAACAAGACCAAGACATAGTCTGACCAAATCTTACGTGGTCATGTTTGATAGCCATATAGAGTGGTTTGGGTGGATATAAAACTGATAAAAAATTCATTTTGGTTTTTTGTTTTTTCTAGTGACTTTCACTGGGTGAACAGTGGAATTTTACTTTTTCTGCATTGATTAGACTGCTTGGTTTTTTTCATGGATACTCAAAGCATTCAGATTTGCAGTTTGATTCAGGGTCTGTTTAACTGAGATTTTTTGTGGGTTTTGTTGTTGTCATTTACTTCATTCTTTTTAGTTTGTGCTCTTTATACAAAGCCAGCGCACAGACAAATATATTAACTGCATGGGCCATATATTTGGTTTGATGTCATCATTTTTCACTGCTCTCAGCAGAGCATTATCACTGATTATTTTTATAAATATGTTGTAGCCATTTGATAGGCTTTCTGGGTTTAATGTTTCTCAACACAATGCATTGCAGTGTAACTCGCTTTTGGAAGGGTGGATGACAATAGATTAAACATTATCTTGCTTTAGAAGTATGGAGGATCTTTTTATTCTTGTTTTTATGAGTACTATCCAGTTTTGGCATGAGAACAGCCATGCAGTCAGTATAAATCAAATTCTTTTAGGTACTTACCTTTTCATCATTTTCTAAAAATGTGGATGTGTTGACATTTTATGAAACCACTTTTAAAGTATTTTTGGATCAGCGATTTATACTGCATCTTTTTTTAGGCTTTTGTTTTGATCTTTCAGCCTGTCCAGTTTTATAGGTGTCATGGTGACTCTTGGGAACAGGAATTTCTGTTTCTTTATGTTGCTGATATAAACAGGCAGAGTGATACTAATAGTTGATTGAAAAAATCAGAATTTGGTAGAGGGATTTTAACCTCTTTATGTAGAAGGTGAAGCCATTGGAACCCTCTGGGTGGCTTTTTAGCAAGACTGCTTTTCACATTGGAATGACTCAGAAGCAATAATGTTACTGTATTAATACAAAGGCTTTTAAGGGGTTTAATGATGCCTGTTGCACTGGATTGGAATAAAATTGGAACACTTTTCTAGGAAATTATTATTAAAATTGTAATTGGAATATGCATGAATTTGGTCAACATTTGAAGAGTGTCACCAGGGACTGATTTGCAGCCTGGCTTATGGCGTCTTCCTGTTGCTCTGAAGGCCAGGGCAGTTCAGACAGCAGAAGACATTTTTACATCTGAACACCAAATTTTGTATCATGCAGGCTCATGGCGTGCAAAAAGCCTGTAGATGAAAAGCCTATATGAAGAGAAAAGCCATTCTTCAGGGATGTTGAAAAAGTGACACTTGGTAGGCTATCCATAAAAAAGGGTGCAAAGGAGAATATTCCACGTGTACATGCACCTGGCTTCAGAGGACCCCACTGACTTGCGCCCTTTTCTTCTGTAAAGAGGCAACAAAAAGGTGCATTCTAGGTACTTTCATACAGAAAATAATCGAATCAATCTTTAGATGGCCTTTCAATGGTAAATAAACCATCTTACCTGTGCACTTGTATTAATGGTGAGTATTCAAGTTCTGTGTACAATTGAGGAAGTGGTCTTTTGTAAAACTGAATGCCTTGTCTTGTGCAACACAGTGGAAACCACAGTAATATTAAATCAGGTTACACTGAAAAAACCAGACCTATATCATTTGGAGAGAGCAGGTTCACTAGTGAAGGATAGAGCATAGTAATTCACAAGATCAAATTGGTAGAACCAGAACCTCCTGAGCTGTATTTAGCTGTTCCCTTACTCAGTTATTTCTCATGGGAAACCCAGATCCTACAGAAGAGAGTGCAGCCACATGAATGAAGTGTGAGTCAGTTTGCCCCTTGCCAGCAACAGCAATCATTTCTTTGTCTCATCTGTAGGTGATTTTGAGATCTTGTCTGTGTAGTTTTTTTCCTGCTTGTGTAAATAGTCTTTTACATTCCCATTGTACCAAATCTGAGTCACAATATCAAACTCCAAACTCACTTTTCTTGCAGGTGGTGCTGGCAGTCTTTTCCATGGTCTCTGTTTTCTTGTGGTGATGTAAATACCACTGTGGTGCTAGATGTCATCCACAAATCACAGCCTGGTGAGGACCTCATAGGTGAACCCTCTGACTGTGCCTTTCATAAAAGGTTGGTTAACGAACAGTAACAGTGAAGGCTTTTTTCTGGACGTAGAGCATCAAGATATGTGTTTTTTGGACCCTTTATGTAGACATATTCCAGATGTGCTCCTTGGTGCTTGGTAATCACTTCATTCCCCAGATAACTCTGTGGTAATGATAATATTAGCAAAATTCGAGTAATAGATGTGCACAGGAACTTCCAAGTATATAAGAATTTCCTGCTTGAAAAGAAGGAGGCTCAGGTATATTTTTTCTTTATTATCTTACTAGGAGGATTGTCTTACATGGCTTTAGAAGGAGGAAAATGGTGATAAATACACAGACTGTATTTTTGCTACCTCTCTGATTGCCAGCAGATAACAGCAAAATGGTTTCACTACTGCTATGCTATTATTTTTACACCTGGATATTATGCCAAAGTTTTCTTTTCCCCTTCTTTCTTTTCTTTTAAAAAGATTTTTTAAAGGTAGGGGAAAATTAAAGTTTACTGCTAAGTTATTTCTTGCCAAGCTTTTTCAGCTGCAGGATATAATGGAAGCCAAACTCTTTGGAACTTATTAGCACTGTCAGTATAATCAAGGGGAATTGCATGGTCATAAAATTACAGATCTATGCCATAGTGCTCATGTGTAATGGATGACTGTACACATACATATGTTTATTATGCCAGGGTGCTGTGGCATAGCTCCATATTTTTCTTCAAGTGCAATTTCTCTGGATTGTTGTATATGGGTGTACATACATATACACGGGAGAGAGAAAAAAGGAAATATCTCCTCCCCTTGTGTTGTCTGAGTCTTTGAAGACAGCATCTGCTCATAATGATACAGTCATTGACAAGCAGATGTTCCAAAGCTGGGTTTAAGAGTAGCATAAATCGAGATTTCAACAATTCCTTTAAATTTTGATATGGCACTTTCAAAACACCATGTATTTTGAATTTATAAAAGAAAAGAATGTAAATGCTTTCATCTCATTTCATACCTAAGCTGCAGTAGTGTTGTGGGTTTTTTTTTAAATGACGAATTCGTATGTCAGAAGCCATGTTCTACGACACACCCACAGTTCCTAGTGGAAAGTTTGAAAGAAGTCATTTGTTCAGAGCTGGGCTTGTACATGGTATCTCTGCCTTGGCCGGTATGTGCAATGCACCAGCTTCCTTAGAGTAGTTCCCATCAGGTTATTTAAGAAGGGGTTTTTTTACGAAGGGAAGGCATGGCTTTCACTCAAATAGAATATATAATGACTCTCACAGCCACATCAGCTTTTATGAAAATAGTTTTAAAGACTCTGCTTACAACAAAACATGTCAAGAAATGTGTGTTTGAGACAGAAAACCCGACCTATGATCTTATGCCTGTTGGCACAAGAGGGGAGAGAGGGGACCAAGATGAAATGTAAAAGGGTTACAGGAGGATATTGCCTCTGTTATACCATCTTCTCTTTCCCAGTGGGAATCTTCCTCTGAGGATGGTACAAGCAGCAGGTTTCTGGCTGTGAAAAGTGAGGCTTCCCCAACCATTGTGGTTTGTCACTGAGCCCTGCCCTGCATCTGCCAGCTAAGTCCTTGTTCCGTGTCTTCTTTGGCTTGCCTGTTGTGTGCTTTGAGGGGAAACTCCTGTCTGCTGCTCACCTGGTGCTGGAGTGACACGTGGGATGGACACACAGGCAGGCAGAAAACATCTAAGGGATAAATAATGTCCAATGCTCCCAGAAGACTGTGCTTTAGCCCAGAAACTCTCTGGACAGCTCCACAAAGCTGGGGTTGACTCAGAAGGACATTATCTTGTGCAATTTCCAATGGGTTTTGATAGGATGCAGATGGTCAACAACTCCTTCTGCAGGACAGTCTGCTGGTCAAAGACATGCTCTGGCCCAAGGAGATCATGTGTTTCCTGGGTCTTAGACTCCACTCTATAGTAAAGTAAGGCCAAAAGACTCCCCTCATTAAGTTGGCATTTGGGGCATTCTTGGGTTCTGATGTTTGACTCAGAAAGTAACCCATAACAAGGCACAAGGTTTAATTGTAAGGCTGCTGGAGTTTTCCAGAGTTACAAAGATGAATAGAACACAGTGGTTCTGTATTCTATAGCTACACAGAACATATGGCAGGATTCAGCCGTGTGAACTCCAAAGCAACAGTTTGTCTCTTATTGATAAGTATTTGTCACAGACAGATGAAGGGAACACTCCCCTTAAAAAGTCCTGGTTAGCTTTTCAAGCTGGGAGATTATTTGTCCATAGTTAAACAGAAGATATTTATAGAGGCATTAGCTGGTTGTACAAAATACTTCAGAAGTTTGTTTATACGTGATTGAAATCAGCTGTTGCTGAACTGAAAAACCAGCCACACAAGCTAAGTCTACAGCCCTTTGTCTGTCTGTTGTCTGTTAGTGTAGTGCTTTCTTCTTTCAGCAACATTAGTAACTCAGGGAAATAACATCAATCTCCTGTTTTTCATTGGTGGGTATTAATAATTCAAGGATTAAACTCATCACTGAAGAGGGCAATTTAAGTGGGTTTTAATGAGAAACTGCTCCAATTCTTGCATTAAAATAAATTTAAAATATTTCCATGTTTGAGAAGTCAAGCACTGGAGCATCAGGAAAACCAGTGCAGCCCCCAGCCAAAGTCCCCATTGCCAGCAGTTGTAAACCTAGTCAAAAGTGAATGATACGGAAGATAACAGAGGGCCCTTCCCTTTCAGAGTCCTGTAGGTCAAAATCTACCACTGCAGTAAACTGCAATTAAGAAAATGCTGGTGTCAGTGTGTACCAGGCAGCTTTGTTCTCATCCAGCCCTGCTGACTGCCCCGTGCAAGTGCTGATCCCTTCTGTTCTGACAGCCCTTCTTCTACCCCCCAGCAAGTTGTGGGTCCAAGTACAGTGGCATGTTTTGTACAAGCTGAGTAGAACCAAAAACTGTCATTAGGGTAATGAACTGAACCTATCTCATGTGAAAAGGAGCTTTTCAGACCATGCACATCTCAAGGCAGCTATGCTCCACTGGTGCCCTTCCTCTAGGCCATTTCTGTAGTATATTGCTAAATACGAGCATTGCTTTGACTCCTATAAGATACTCAAACAGATCACTGATTTCAGGGAATTATTTGCTATGTTGATAAGCAGCAAGTAGCTGATGTTTTTTTTATTTGCTTTTCTTCATGCATATAAGTAAGTACCATTAGTTAAACATCATGCTTAACTTGAAAATATATAAATACCCTAGGACAACCCCCCCTCTTATAACATCCTTATTTATGTGACAGCAGTGACACCTTCACAGTTCAACCAGACCTTGGCATTCCTGTTTAGCACCTGCACAGCTCAGAGCTCTGGTCTTCCTTTGCATATTCCCTAGTGGGAAAATCACAGCCTTGACACCGGGATTGTCCTATGACTTGATATCTCCCTGTGGTGGATGGTTTTCTGGGGGCATACTTCCTTGATGAATAGCATGAAAATTGCTTTCATAACAAAAAATACCAGAGATGCCTTTACACGATTTCAATGCAAGGGGCCTGAATGTGAGGTAAAAGGAAAACTCTCCATATTTAATCTCTAAGTTAGAAGTTTATTACTGATGTTTACACAGATGCCATAGAGCTGGAGCCACTGTACATCTGGGAGTAGGTGGCTAAATCTCCCTTTCAGTTTTTTACTGAAAACACAGTCAGAGGAGGCTGGCTGACAGCATGAATAAATCAATGTGCTGTCCACAGGAAATAAGAAGATAGCTGGAATGATACATAAATAATGTAATACTAACACGGAGAGATTGTTTCATACGTCTTTTTCAGAGGACTACAGTGAATGGCTTGCTGGAAAATTTCTGAGAGCTGCTCTAAGTGCGCAGTTAAGAATGATCTCTTCACCTCCATGCAAAAGGCAGGATTAGCAGGATTCCACATGGCCACAGACACAGAGGCAGGGAAAGATGTGGGAGACAGAAGACAAGATGGAAAAATCTTTCGACTTTCTATCCTATCTTTGATAGGGGAGTAAAAGAACAAAGACCTTTTGGTTTTAGCAACATGAAAAAAATTATTTTGTCTTTTCCATAAAACTTTCCAGATTAAAAGAATGAAAAGGCAGGCAGTTTTTTAGTCATCTGCTTTTCTCCATAAAAAAAGTTCCCATGTCATATCTTTGAGAAGAGCAGAGTTGCTTGCTTAGTCAGAAAATTTAACCACTTATTGCTTCCCAGTATTACTCTTCTTTGAGCAAAAGTTCTGTCCCCCCTCTACCTGCTTGCACTTGGGCGTGGAAGGAGAGGTACCAGCCCAGGGGCAGTGTTTGCAAGAAATTTGGGTTGACACTGAAAAACTTGGCTAATGTCAGCAGAACAGGTGGTCTGGTGTAACCAGTCCTGTCAGTCATGGTTGGGTGCAATTTTGCCTTGTGCTCCCACTGGTACCCGCTTCATGCTGGGGTTACACTACTTCAGCCTTGAAGTCTGCAGAACATCTGGAAGCACTCATTTGCCAGATACTTTAGGAAGACTCATAGAAGCCCAAGAAGATGGTGACTGGAGAGCATGAGCTCCTAAGAAGACTGTTGTTTCCTAACATGCTCCCTCAGCTTCCAGGAAATAAAAGCATTCGGGTGATCAGATCTTGGTCCTTGCTGAGCCAGAAGAGGTCCTGGTATTACCACTTTTCAAATCCATTGCAAGCCAGCTGTACAGGGATGTTGGGTGGAGAGCTAAATCCCTGAGAAACATTATTACAGGAAGTTAAAACTATGATTTGAATTCCAATGACTTCCCATTGGATTATGGGCATATTAGTAGGTTTCCGAGGCAAAATGATTAGAGGAAGAAGAAATGGTGAGATTTTCTGAATCACTACGGTCGTATTTAATGCAAAGCATATGCACAGTCCAAGGGAGAGTGCGTGGAAGACCCTGGCATAGGCACAGCATCTATTAATAAGATTTCGACTGCTGACAGGGTCTCTATTTCCCAATTTGTGTGTTTGAAGCTTTGTTTCCGAAGTAGCTGTGGTTGCTAGAAAACACCAGAGCTGTGCCAATAATAATTTATATTCAGATACTTCTCATGGTTGACATAATTGTTTATCTGCAAGGTCTTAAGTTTTATTGTACCAGACCAGCATTATTTCATGGGATATTTTTTGTGTACTTGTGTCATAATGCTGTCCCCAAACCATGTGCAGTAGCATCTCTGTCCAGTATTAGGAATTTTGAGGTACAAGAAAACCAAGACAAAAGGGGTCATGAGGGATGCTTAAAATTCCAGAAAATTTTCATTGCATTCAGGTGATCAGAAAAATATTCTCCTGTTTCCACTAGGTATGTGAAGTTTTTCCAGGATCCTATAGAAGCTCCAAATGTACTTTCTGTCATGGCAGAGCCCTACAGGACTCTACACATCTGTAAAGCTGGAAATTTGGCAGGTTTTGCACAGTCTTATTTTGCTTTTGTTGATGGAAATTCCATCCTTGCTGATTATGCTTCTCAGTTGGTTGGTTTTGTTGGTTTTTTTTTACCATGCAACATGTTGGAAGTAAGATTTAGCCAGGATGGTTAGAGAGGTCTGCCAGCTATTTCAAGATCATCTGTGTTCTACAAGCTGTTGCAACCACAGTCTTTTCTGTTGACTCAGACTCTGTGCTGTAGGGATTTCCCCATTTTCTGGGTCCATTTGTCATTGCTTGCTTTTAAAATCCAAGCACAGAAAAATAAGCAGGTCCACTCCTGCACCGAAGAGTGACATCTGGGTGTGTGCAGAATATGATATTCCTTCATGGTGACTTCGGTAACTTCTCTGTGGCCAGATCTACATGGTCTCTGATGTCTTTTTCTTTTGATAAGTGATGGCCAAAGTCTCTGAACAATCTTTAATGGCTTGTAAGATGACTTTGTCCTTTCCAATTACCAAATGATGAAGTGGTTGTTTCTAGAGTCTCTTTTCTCTGCCTCAGTCTTTTTTGGACTGATACTCTATGATTGATAATATCTGAGATAAGGACAGTTCCTCAACAAATTGTGTCTTCAAGCTGTGTTGAAGACATTAATTTAAGATCTACCCCATGCTACACTGAACCAAACTGAATCCAAATAATTTCAGGGAGCTTCTAGCCTAGAATATTTTTCATTGTTTTATGTCTTTCAGAATTGACACCTTCAAGATAGAGACCTTTTTGTTCATCTTCCCAACAATTTATGTGGCTGGATAACTAACTGAGAGAAATAGGCTTTTAGAAAATGGTCCTCCTAAACAGCAGATGTTTTCCTTATTTGAACTGAAACAATCTGAACTCTGCTTCATGAATCTGTATCGGCTACAAAAAGGTTGTGAAATTCCTGTTGTGGCAAAGTTCTCTGCTGGATCCAATTTGCTGCCCAGGTGGTGACTTTTGACTGAAGTCTTTAACATTAGGTTTTTTGTGGATCTAATGCCTCTTACCTCTGTCATTTTATTGGCAGGTCTTTGCTGGTGTCTGTGCAGAGAAGCGCAGCAGACTGGCAATCTGAGGTTAAATTTGTAGTGAAGAGAGAAGCAGGGAGACCAGCAGAGACATGAGCTCAGGGACAGTGCAGGGAGGTGGTGCCCTCTGAGACTGAAGATCAGAGTGTTGGACCTTGTAGTAAAAGCTAAACAAAGCCTCAGTCCGTGGACTGAGTCAGGAAAGTCTGATGCACAAAGGCATTTGGGTCAAAGCACAAAGGTGGAAGATCAGAGTGAAGAGACAATGTCTGGGCAGATAGATTACAAAAAGATTCATTTGGCCATTGCTGGCTGTGAGCTGTTATTTTGTGGAAGATTACTCCTTGTATTGAAGGTAGAGAAATGGCTGCCTGAGGTATCAGTCACACCAGCAAGACTCACGTTAGCAACTTCTAGATCAGTTTAAAAGCTCCTGGCCTCTTTTGTTTCTTGAAAAGCCTGTTCCTCAAAAGTTAGATCATACAAGTCGTTTAAATTTCTCCTCAAATGTGGAAAACTACAATGCCTTCTTGCCTTACTTCTTTCTCTGGTGAAATCCCGTTATTTTTAAAGGGCTAAAGAGCATTATTGGCTTTGACATGAAAGTAGTCAAAAACCAGATGACTGTTTCTTTTCTTACGGTCACAAGGCACATTTTCTAACACCTACCCCAGAAACTCTTTGGTGGCTTTCTCCCAATGTCCCTCTGTGCGTTATCTTGCACAGGCTCAAGAAGGGGGCGCATGAAAATCTCATGAGATTTAGGAAGCCCAAGGGCAGGGTGCTGCTCCTGGGTTCAGGATGTGAGCCTCCTCAGCTGCATGCTTGGGGAAGAGTAGAAGACAGCAATGGCCCGATGAAATCAAGGACAGTCTGGTTTCTCTGTAAACCATACTTCCAGCAGCTGCTTAAGGAAAGGGGGCATGGTAGAGGAGTGATTCTTCTCCTGTACACCCTTGCAGCCTTTGGGATCTGCTTTTCCAGAGGAGAAAAAACTTTGGGGAATCAGACCCTTCAGGCTCAAGAAAGGTAAAATTCACAGAATTTCCTACCAGCCCTGGTATTTCCATAGTACCGATTTCTAAACCATGGTATGAGCCAACATCCTGCAGGCTGTTTGGTGATCCTCAATTGACATAATTACTGAGTTAAAGTCAGGCTCTTACTTATGTACTGGGTTGTGGTTTGGTATGGTTTATATGAGTTTGTGACCATAACCCTGATGATGAATTGTTTTCTGGTGGTTTCTATGCGTGTGTTGACAGTACTGCTCTTGCCCCAGAAATGAACAATAACTATACTTTATGTTAATTTGCTTTGAGGTATTAGCCACAGCTAATAATTCTGCCCTCTCTAGGCTTTTGTTTTCTTTAGAAAACAGTTTAAAGATTGTGTGGTGCTCTTGTTCTGCTTTTGGCCAGACTCCAGCAAAACAAAGTCTAGAAGTTATACTCTAATTAAAACAGTCCTTACTGAGAGCTATCAAGCCATGAAGCATATCTATGTTTTCAACTCTGAACTTCCTTCCTGAGGACATTATATGTTTTAATGAAAATGAACACGATTTCTTCAGCATTTTTTCCTCCTCATGAGCCACAGAGATAAGGTCTGTCACATATGTTGTGTATCAGAGAAGCACTCAAACGGTTAAGAGAAAACCAAAATATTTCAGTCAGCCTATTTCATTGTGATGATTTTTTTATTTCTTTAGCAAAGGGGGAAAAAACTGACATTAGCTGCTGGCCCTGCCAAAATAGACATTTGTTTTCCATTAGCTGCACATATCCTTTCCTAAGGGCTTACTATGAATTCAGACACAACTCTGAGCACAGATCTGGTTTATGTAAGGCATTTTTTATAAAGATAAGTAAACTTCACACTCAGAAGTTTCCTGTCTCTTCTTCTAATTCTACATTGATTATCTCTATACTTAACACTGAAAGGCTGTGAGCCTGTCTCACTTGTGGAGAGGTGTCCCAGAATAGGAGGGAGTGATGTAGTTAGGTGGCCTTCAAAAGTCCTACAACAAATTAAAGAATAATCAGCTATTTAGAGCTTTGGTGTCATTCTCAAGGCTCCACGTGGGCTCAGATGACTCTTGTAGAGAAAGGCATAGTTCTTCAGCACATCTATTTAGCAATCTACAGCAAGTGGAAGAAAATTTTCTTCCAGACATTTTTTATTTTTAGCTGAACTGTGGACTGGAAGCAATCCATTGGCCAGTCTGTTACCAGCAACCTAGTCCATGCATGAGTAGTATCTTCTTTTGAAATCAGATTTTCACATGTTCCAGGTGCAGGAAGCAGTTCATGGATAGCCACATGGATGCCAGAGGACTCCAGAAGTAGTTACTTATAGTTTTAGAATGAAAAATATTTGACAGTAAAATTCACCACAGACTTCAGTTGCTACATTTTCTTTGGCAATAGGCAATACAAATGCCATGAGAGGTCACTGCCTCTCACTGATTCTTTGGATAGCACAAAACCCAATATAAATATCAAGAAGAGAAAGCAAAATACAGTGTTCTTCACTACCACAACCCTTTAATGAAAGTGAATTGCTGGAAAGCTGAAAGCCAGAAATACCTTGTCAGGTCCCAGGCTGCACTCTGTTCCCCATCATGAAGAGCTGGAGGAAACAATAGGGTTTTTGGCCTGTTCTGGAGGTCAGTGGACTTGTGTGTCCTTTGATGAAAGAAGGAGGGAACCTTGTGCAGCTGAGAGGTCTGTGTGAGCTGTGCCTTCCCAGTAAATCCCTCCTGAGAAAGCCCCTGGGAGGCTCCTGCTGCTGTCTGGAAAGAGGGCAGAGGAAAGTGGACAGGAAGCGGGTTAGTGCAGTTCAAGGTAGACAGCGTGCTTGGCAGGGCTTCTGGATTTAATCACATCCCCAGCTGGAGGTTTGTAGCCAAATTTGGGTCTACCACCTGTGCCTGGCATGGTAAGTGGAGGAACTTCTGCTATTTCAGTCTGTGTGGTCTGTCCACAGAAGGTTTGGTCTTGGGTCGGAAGGGTGAACAGCTGAAAATGAGATGTGAGACTCTGGCTGAAGGGAGACAGGACATTATTATGAAAGTACTCTCTGCAGAACATAAGCATGGCCAGAAATGCTCTGCTCACTTCAGGAGAGCCTCCACTGTGAGCAGACACATCAGCTTGTGGGCAGCCCTCAGGAATGTGCATTCACAGAGTGTGAAGATAATGCAGTGATTGGAATAGGAGTTAATTATTTTCCAGTCTTGCAGAGGAGACACCAGGAAGACATAAATGGCCTCTGTGATGGGAGAAAAGATTAAATAGGAAAATCTTTACCCAGAAAAGTTAAAAGTTCAGCAATCTGTAGCTCAGGTTTCATTTTGGACAGTACAGGATGTACAGATGTAGGCAATGCTGGGGTTCTTTGCGGTTTAAAATTTTGGTGAGGCTGATATTTGACATGCTCATGCTGCATGCAGTAGAGAGAATGAGGTAAGTTAATGATGTCACTGAGCTATAACAGTGGCTCCCAAAGCAAGAGAGATTCCACCTCAGTGGTATTTTGATTCCTCATTGTTGTATTGATTATTTGAAATGATCATGACAGTATGGGAACAAAAATTTCTTCACCAATCTTAAAATCAGAAAATTAAAATGAAAAACTAAAAATCAGAAAATTAAAATTAAATGAAAATATAGTATTTTCCTAACTAGAATTTCAAATTTTACCATTTGTTCCCTTTTTCTTTTCTTTCTCTGTCATAAGGCTGGTTATAGTCATCAGAAATGATTCAGGCTGTGAGATAAATCAACAGTCATATGTGACTGAAATAAAATAGCTAAAGTCTGACAACTTTTTTCACTTCTGTAGAATGTCTGAGATTGTGAGGAAGAGATACTCCTGTTTATATTTGGTTTTGGTTAAATAATTTTGGAAAAAATAGGATATTGGTCCCATCCCATGAGTGGTCTTAACCATCTAAATAGGTCCCACTTAGGCCCTGATGTCCATCAAGGGCCTGTCTGCTCTGTCCTGAGCTCTCTCTGGTTTGGCTGCTCTGTCAATGGACTTAATCTCCAAGGACTAGAGCCCACAATGCTTTTCTCTGCATGTGCTGGGGAGCAACTTGCAGTATCTCAGTGCAGGGAATAAATTCTGGGAGCTTACAACCAAACTAACCTCTGCTAGTTCCAGGAGAAAATGTGGAGGACATGTAGAGCAAATTTCAGTTCTCATGATGAGACTTAGGGAGGGGGGAGATATTTCAGGGGCAAACTTGGACAAATATGACTTGACAGGATCCCCAGGGAAGTGGTCACAGCACCAAGCCTGACAGAGTTTGGACAGTGCTCTCAGACACATGGTGTGACTCTTGAGGATGTCCTGTGCAGAGTCAGGAGTTGGACTTGATGAACCTTGAGAGCGCCTTCCAACTCAGCTTGTCCTGTGATTGTGTGATTCTGGGATAAATGCCTTGGATATGCTAGCTGTTTAAAAGCAACTGAAAAAGTGTTTGCTAAACAATGGCAAATGCTTTATTTGGGGATCCAAATAGGAACAAATCCCCCTTTTTTCATGAAAGGGTGTATTATAAAGATGTGCTTTGTTTTCCTCAGTGTTTGTTTAAAAGCTGTAGTCAGCTATATAATTTTTGCCAAAATAAGTAATGGATACAAATTCGCTAACATCTGAGTTCTTTTAGCTTAAGGAATTCTATTTTATCTTTCAATAGGATTGTTGGCAAATTATGTTTTCCACCTATATTCAGTAGCAAAGACTTTCTGCTTTCCAGGGCAGTAACTCACATAAGATGGTCCGAATGACATCATGAAGTTTTTATCTCTGCCTTTTTATTTTCTAGGTGCATATGTTCGCTTTCCTAAAACATGTTCCTTCTGAGTAACTGATGCCAGCTCATCTTCTGGTCAAAATGAATATAGCAAAAATTATTTCAAGACTTTCACTTAAAAAAAAATTAAAACTTGCTTTTAGGTTGCAGAAAAAGATATATTTTATCATTTAAAAATTACATATTTTATCATTTAAAAAAATGCATGTGGAGACTTCATATATACAAACTTGGGCTTAAATCAGGTATTATTTTAGCTCAGTTGTGCTTCTTTTTCCATGTGGTGCAGTTTCACCAGTGTCCCAGTGCTGGAATCTTAGAGGCCATGTCTGGTGTTCTCTCTTTAGGTCACCATCCTGAGCATGTCCCAGGCTGCCACTGCAGTGTGTGGGGATGGTGCTGTGGTCAGCCCTGTCATGTCCCCTTGCCAGTGTGGCAGGCATGACACCTGGCAAGAATTCTGGGGGTGATGTGCTCCTAGAGACTGGTGTGTCAGAGGGAGGCCTGGCGCAATGACTGGTTTATCTGAGTCAACACTGGGATCTCCTAAACCTGAAGGAAAGAGGTGCAACATTTTTAGAGGGACCACTGGAGTCCTGCCCTTTGGCCATCCAAGCAGGATAGAGACAAACCCAGGACACAGTGCTAGGACCAGGTTTTGTTCCCAAGTTTGTACTAACATCCTTTCCCAGCATGAACCCTTTTGCTTGAACACACAGCAGTTGTAGTCTGAGCCTATGTGTCTCAGGCTGCATACAGAAACTACCTGTGTCTACCTGTAAGCCCTCCTGGATGCTATCAGGTGAGAGTAGATGGTCTCTGTTGGGCAGCAAAGCTTGCACTCTCCAATGCTTCCCCAAGAAGGAGAGCAATAAGCTGGCTTTTGCCTCCTGCACGTGCCTGGGGAGTGGGGCAGAGAAGCAGATGGCGTATCTGCAATGCCCATGGCAGCACTCCTGCTGCAAAAGGGAGTCGAGATGGCTGCTGCCTGGAAGGAAAGTGGGAATGGGGACCCTCAGGGGTGTCTGCAGAGCAGTGTGCCTGGCATGTGGTGAGCACACTCAGCAGCTTGTGGGTGCAGTGGGATTGCCAGCTACTGAGCTGACAATTCCCACATTTTTGCCAACCAGCCATCTGGGCAAGCCAGGCATCTTGCTGCCTGAGTTCACTGGCTCTTAAGCTGTTCCAACAGATGGATTGACCTTTAACAGATGGATGAGGAAACATCTACTGTGTTGTCTGCCTTTCTGGAGGGTTATCTCCCAGGGAAATCCCTTGGCAATGGTGGATCTGGGTAATGAAGAAGCTGCTGGATGTGGAGGCTGAGAGAGGATCCTGGCCGTGATTTTTTTTCCTTTGCTTTTGCCTTTGTGGGGGGGCTGTCACAGCCACAAATGTACATATTGTGGTGATAGAGACTTGACAAATCATGTGGTGAGCCCCAGGGGACTGGTACTAATTTGGTTATGCTGTAAATTCTACAGAACACCTCGGGGCTGGGACACTGTGCTATCACCTTTTGGTCCTCATTGCCTTTAAAGGCCAAATCACCACATAGGCTGTCCTTCTTGGGGTTATCTGCCGCAGACTCAGCTCATATGGATGTCCTTGAAGGCTGACAGACTCAGAGGGGTTCTGGGAGGCCCCACCAGTGTGGGAGAGGTCTGTCTAAAAGGGTGTATCCCTGGACAGGCTGTACCTTGTTTCTTTTGGCCAGCAGAGATAAGTGAGCTTGCTGTGAGCATATGTGCCCAGCTGTATAGACATCGCCTCAGTGTTTAAATTTGCATCTAATCTGGCTTTGGTGAATAAGTGTGACTCCAGCCAAGGACTCCACGCCTTGAGCCCTGATTCCAGTATACAGGACCAACAGTTTTCCAGTAGCCCTGGTGCAAGGGCTGACACCCAATACTCATTTGTTTCCTGGTCTCTGAGGCAGGTGGTCCCCACAGTGTTGGGAAGTGTGGAATGACTGCCTGGACTCATGCCTTGCCAGCAGCCTCTATGCAAGGCCCCTATGGCTGCTTTCATTTAGCAACATAAAAAGGTGTTTGCAGCAGTCAGCATTAGATGTTTTTGTGGTTTAAAAGATGTATCTATTCTCTGGGTGAGTTGTTTAGGTGTTTTATACCCTTATTGCCTACAGACTGCAGGTGTTCAACTCACCTGTGCTCAGCCTCTGCATGGGCAGCATATTCACATCTCCAAGGGCAAATGGGTAGCTTGTGTTGGAAGCAGGCAGCCTCTGAGAGACTGGGGAACGACCTTGGAGGTTTGAGATCCAGAATAGCTGGGAGCTGGTCCCTAATCCTTTGGCTACAGTGCCCCTTTGTTCTTCTCTCACTTGGTTGCACCTTCAAATATGTTAGGCAGAATGTTCAGATGTCTGCATGTCCTTCCTGTCACAGCCCTGTTGATGGGAAGTCTCACTCCAGGAGGTGTCTTTCTCTCCCTGAAAGGGTGCATGAACAGAGGCTTTCTGGGGATGACAGTAAAGTATGGACAGTCTCTGGTGCGATGCAGCATCTTCCATCTTTTTGCCCAAGAGGTGGGCAGCACTGGAGGCTTGCTGTGATTGACAGGAGATTGCTATGTCTGAAGATGGTTTTCACAGAATCACAGAATATTCTGAGCTGGAAGGGGGCCCACAGGGATCATCGAGTCTAAATCTTAAGTGAATTGCCCATTTGGGAATCAAACCCATAGCCTGGGTGATATTAGCACCATGCTCTGACCAGCTGAGCTAAAGCAGCAGCCCAGAACACCTGTCCAATGGGACAACGATCAAGGGGACGAGGGGAAAGAGGCAGCTAAAGAAACTGATGGAGGAACAGGAGGCATTTGACAAGGAAATTGAACTAGGATATTTCTGGGATATTCCTATTTGGATGAGGTGGGACAAAAAATGGGAGTGCTTGCAGCAACCAATGAAGATCTAAAGGATGGAAACAGCATGTGAATGATTTGAAACTTTGAAAAAGTAGTTAAGGCTAGTACTGAAGAGTAGACCTTCACAGGACTGAAGGAGCATTGGGTTTTGGAGGTTCCCTAGATAGACCAGATAAATGCTTCCAGGCATAATAAAACCATTTATTTGTGAAGGAACAGTTGGCTAGATGAGAAGTGCGGTTGTGACCCCTCTGGCTTACCAAGATGAACTGATGAAGTGATCAGTGTCCGGGCTGCCGTGGACAGGAAGCTTTTCCAGCAAAATATAGCAAGTTGGCTCGTGCTGATTTGGAGCTTGTCAGCTGATGTGAGCAAAGAGTGCAAGAGCCAAAATGTCAGCTACACACTGAAAGAATCAAGGACTAAGGAAGAAACATGTTCTGTGGACATGGAATTTAGCCAGTGGAAGGACTTGGGTAAGACATGAAACTTTTATATATTTCCTATTCTATTTATAACCTTGCGTGCAGCAGAGAGGAGAATTCATATAGTTACAGCTCATAACTCCTTAACAGGTTTTCTTAACTACAGTACTAGAGCTCAAATAAACGTGTAGGAGGATGTTGATTTTTTGAGCAATGAATGTGACTTGTAGAAGGAGCCTGCAGGGGAGCATGGCTCTGCAGAGGTGAGCTCATCTCTCCAAAGAGAGGCAGAAATTTCCAGAATAAAAATGGCTGCCTGGAGGGGATCTCCCAGGGAGCAGCGAAAAGTCTCAGGGACTCAAGGTGAATCCTGAATCATTATGATTTCAGAAACATCAGCAAGAACTTTTTTGTACTTTCTGAAACAACATCTTCTTTATGCAGGAAATGAACAAATTCTGCTGAGGTAAACTAGTGAACTACTGTTCCTACACAGGCATAGTCACCCTTGCATTAGTAATTTTTGAAAACACTTTCTTTCTGAAATTATGGAAAAGAAATATAATGATGAGAGAAAGCTGTGGTAGTTCTGGGGCAAAGTTTCTACACCTGGTTTTCAGCTTGAAAAAACTGATGAATGAAGGAGACATCCCACATCCAAATGTTGTCTGTTATCAACTAGCCCCTTTTCCTTGACTTCTTCTAGCAGTTAGCAGCCTTGCAAGTATGGGGATTCTGACTCAGCAAGCAGCTGAGCATCTTGTGGACTGGCTTACTCCACCACAGTCATGCACCAGAACAATCTAATTAACGTAAGAATGGGGCTATAAAAGGCAGCTGCTGGGAAGGGTACAAGGGAGAAGATACTTTGCAGGACAAGGTTGTTATGTGTGTTTGTTTGGGGCTTCCACCTTCTGGAGGAAAAGAGTGTTCTAGATTGAGAAACTGAGGGATTAGGTATGCAAGTGAGCAGGGATAACATGAGAAGACAGTTGCCTTATTTTAAGTATGGTGCTTAAACCAATTTCTATGCGAGAAAAGGAGTGATTAGCCTGAGGTGAAGAGCAGTTAAGTGGCCTAAAAGGTGAGGGCTTGGTGACTTCCTGCTGTACAGTTGCCACAATTTTTAATTAGGAAAGTTGGAAGGGACCTTAAAGATCACCTAGTTCCAACCCTCCTTCCAAGGGCAGGGGCACCTTCCACTGGACCAGGTTACTCAGACCCCATCTCAACCTGGTCATAAACATTTCCAGGAATGGGTCATCCCCAGCTTCTCTGGGAAACCTATTCCCTTGCCTAACTGCTCTCACAGTAAAGAAATCCTTCCTAATATCCCATCTAGATATATTTGCTTTTGGTTTAAAGCCATCCCCTGTTGTCCTATCAGCACAACTTGTGAAGTGTCTCTCTCTGGCTTCCTTGTAGGTCCCCTTTAGGCAGTGGAAGGTGTATAGGGTCTCCTTGTAGTTTCTTCTCCAGGCTGAACAGCCCCAGCTCTCTGTCTGTCTTCATAGGAGAGGTGCTCCTGCCCTTGGATAATTTTGTGGTCCTCCTCTGGACACACTTCAGCAGGCTTATGTCCTTCTTATGTTGGGGGCCCCAAAGATGGGTGCACTATTCCAGATAGGGTCTCACCATAGCAGAGAGGGAGAACCTCTCTTGACCTGCTGGCCATGCTGCTTTGGAGGCAGCCCAGGATACAGTTGGCTTTCTGGGCTGCAGTGCACATTGCTGGGTGATGTCAAACTTCTTGTCTATGAACATCCCCAAGTCTTTCTCCTCTGGAGTGATCTCAACCCATTCTACACACAGTCTGTATTTGTGTTTGCTCCGACCCAGTTGTAGGACTTGGTACTTGGTGTTGTTCATGAAGTTTGCACCAGCTCACCTCTTAAGCCCGTCAAGGTTCCTCTGGATGGCATCCCTTTCCTCCAGCATGATGACCACACTGCACAGCTTGGTGTCATCAGCAAGCTTGCTGAGGGTGCACTCAGTCCCACTGCTCATTTCTCCAACAAAGGAGAGACTTCTCTTCCTCTTTGTGTTCTCAGACAAGGCGAGGTGGCCTGACAGTGCCTTGGTTGCTTAGGATTTGTGAGCCCTTAGACTATGAACTGGATGGTGTCACTTGCTCAGGGGACCTGGGAGTACTACTGCGCTATATACAGTGTCTGTTACAAGTCAAAATGGAAATATGGAGCCAGCTGACAAAATCCAGCACAGGTTCTTTGATCCTCTTGATGGTGTTCTGGAAGCTTATGTATGGTGTGTAGCTGGCTGGCTCGGGCTCTTGCCAAACTTTAGCCCTTGATGAAAATTTTAAATCAGTGAAAACTAACTAATTATTATTATGAAACTGAGCATGCATACCTAATTTTTTTAATCACCAAAGTGCAGAAATTACAGGATACTATTGAAATTCCTGTTATAATAATTATTCTTCTATTCTCCTTTCCTATTTTTGGCACAGATCATTTGGATTTCCATAGCATCTGGCATGCAGTTTTCAGTGAAATAAGGACTATAAAGGGCCTTATTTCCCTTAGGAACTCACATACAAATTAAACCTGTACTGAGACACCTGATCTGAGCCAGATGAAATCAAAGCTTTGAGTCTATACACCTTAACTTTGAATGGCTTTAATTCTCAGGGAGTGGATCAATGTGAAGGCTTCAGAAGCCAGCTGTGGCTCTTTAGAAGTTGTAAAAGGTGAAGAAAAAATATGATTTATGCCTGCTGAACAAACCACAAACCGACTTGGAGTTTGCCAGCTGTCATCCATTTTTGAAGCTGTTTTCAAAGCACTAATACATCTACTCACCTTGCTCTTTCTTAAGAGCTGTGTGTTTATCCTTACTATTGTCAATAAAAATAGTATGTTATGATCATCATGTTCTTTAGAATGTATTGCTTCTTTAAATTCTCATTCTTAGTGTTGCAGACAACTGGCAGCAGAAATATTTCTAAATTATGCAAAAAGTTATGTTTTATCTAGTATCACTTAGCATTCTTCTTTAAGTAGGGCTCATAATTTCTCACAAACCTGAGGTTTTGAACTTCGAACTGTAATTCTAGTGGATAAAGTCTGCATAACTCTTTGGAGAAATAAACCTCTGCAGATTTATTTTGGTTAGCAACTGTTCCACAGTCACCTCTAACCACACCTGGACACCATTTGATTAAAATAGCAGATGTGCCCATTACATTGTGCCACAGCTATAATCCAGTACTGGTGCAGAGTGACCTGCTGAACTGAGATATAGATTCATCTCATCAGAGAGACAAGATCAGATACTTTGGATGAGTTGCTTAGGGCAGGGTTAACCAAGCAAAATTTGTTTTGTTGAGCTGAAAAAGCCTGAACACTTCTCTGTCGGGGCTGCCACAGGGTCTTGCTGCTGCTCTTCCAATGTGCAGGTAGGAAAGACTCACATGATGTCTTGCAGATAACTTTGGAAAGCCTTAAGAGGAGTGATGTCTGAAACACATTCACAGTGCATTTTCTGAATATTGTTGCCTTTGAAAGGACAAGACAGGCAGAAATGTTGTCATTACATGGAACAGTTAATAATGGAGCTGTATTTTAATTTATATTAGAAGGAAACAGGAAGAAAGCTGAATTATGCAATATACGAACCAGGCTTCTTTGTTGTTTTTTTTTCACATTTCCATCACTTGACTGAAATGCCATTGGGTTCTTTTAATCACACATGTTCTTTAGCAACCCTCAGATAAGTAGCCTAAAAGTGTACAAGAACACTTTTGATGCTCTATCCCAAGCAGTGTGTTTGACTTCACATTGCAAACCTGCAGAGGTATTATGCTTAGAGTTGTTAATTTTGGGGATATGGGGGAGAGAGAATGTGATAAAGATGCAGGAAAAAGGAGAGGAGGGTTTGAAGCATACCTAGTGTGAAAGATTGTTTTGGAGATAACCAGCTGGACTATATACTGGACCTGCTTTGATGGTTGTCTGTAACTACTGTGCTGCTTCTGTTTCTGCTTCCTAAGGGTCATACTTTGAGATGACAGGAAATGTCTCATGGGACTTTGCTGGCAAGTGAAACTTTATCTTGTGTTTTGTCTCTTTAATGTTAGCAGACACTGGCAGAAAGAAGGGGTGGTCATAATCTGTCAGGGTCTTGAAAGGCTGGCTCTGTCTGTTCAGCCAATGACATTCAGATGGGCTGTCAAACTGCATGTAGATCCAAGGGAGATTTTGTGACTAATGAAATTAATAAGCATGAAATGCAAATTTAATCTGAAACAGCCTTCTCAACTACTTATTACTGCTTGATAATACTGAAGTGATTATATTCTATGAAATATTTCATCTTCTGACAGCGTGGCTTTTGTTACATCTTCCTTTGTTAGAGTCTGGGATTATTCTTGGCTTTGCAAAGACAAGATAATATTTCTTAAGCTGCAAGCATCTGTAAGTGAGGTCTGCTTCCCTGGGGACTGGTTCTCTTCAAGCTGTCTGCCTGGGTTTCCCTCCCTTGGAAAAGGGAGGTTTCTGCTTAGTCCTGTTCCATTCCTGCTGCCCTGTGGCTTCTGGCTAGAGCATGACTCTGGCATCTGTGAAGAGCTGCTGGTTCTCATCAAAGGATGCAGCCTTTGTAAACAAATGAGGGGCACTTTCATTTTGAGTATTCGGAATGATAAACTGAAACATGACTAACTTAATAGAAAAGTTAATTCTGATGCAGAGTTCTCTAGGAGACTCCTGCAGACATCTTGTACAAATCTCATCAAAAGCTGGAATTACAGGTCTCAGTTACTTTCCTGGGGCAAAGCAGAATCATAATATTAATTTGCTTAGTCACAGGAGTCAAAACAAAGCACTAGAAATGGGTTATGGTAAGAAGAAAACAAAGTTATTAACTTGTCAGTGTCTTGGTTGATCAATTGCTACAAAGGGGAGAAACAAAACTATGGAGCCATGCAGAAAAATTATGCAATGTTATGAAACAGATGTGGAAGAGCTGATTAAATGCACATATCCTTTGTACTTGAAAATTATTTCTGGAAGCTTCCAACCCTAGTCGTGGCATATGGCAACCTAAGAATCATACATCTGAGATCTAAATATAGTGAGCCAGAATCTCATGCTGCTGGATCAGTATCTAGAGATCAAAAATGACAAAGGACTTGCTGAGCATTAGGATCCTCCTTCTAGCCAGTGCCTTGGGAATTACTTATTCAGTGATATTTAATCATTGATTAAGGTTATTTGAAAGCCTGTTTATACTGATGATTACAGCTGCCTTCATATCTAGCCAACCTGCAAACATATCTGGGTTTCAGATGTAGCTGGTTAAGTCTTAACATGTGGTTGCCCTGCATGAGGAATCACTAACACTCTTGTCTGTGAAATGGTGCCATAGGTCAAGGACCATGCACTTTTGTTATGTAGGAGGAAGTGTTCCCTGGAGTGAGCTGACTGTTTTCCAACACAGCCCCCTCTGCCATTAAAATGCAAAGGCACAGCTCCTGCTGGAAACCCCACTGGTTCAGGTGTACTTTCCTGACAGACCCCAGCATCTTCTGAGACACTCCAGGAGCAGGAGGCTGTCAGACTACAAAATGATTTCAGCTATCTAGGGTCTTCTACAGCATACCTGTCACCCCTAAATAAGGATAGGGTGGGGAGAAGCTGTTCAGCTGTGGGTTCTATGGCCTTGCAATAACAGCACTGAGGGGTCATGCCTGAATCAGGGCACAAGCTTCTTCCCCCTAGAAGGGTGACAAATAGTACCCCTTTTTAGTACAAAGTATAGAAAGAAATTTTATGTAAGATTTTTTTCCCCAGAGTGACATATTTGTGGCTATACAAAATGCAAGGGGTTTTGCATGGTATCTCAGGGTGTAAGGGATACATCACCAATGTTCCCCCTCAGCTTAGGGTTATGGATGAGCTGTCCCCACAGCTGAAATGCTACAGACCAGCTGGTAGTTCTCCAAGACAAGATGTTGAGAGGTTCTTATGACTGTATACAATATGGTACGTTTAATGTGGAAAAAAGGCAAAATAGGAAGTCCTATGCCACTCTGAATGTGTGGCCTCTTGGGGTATGAAATCAGGAGGTACTGCGCTCTTGCTTGTTGGTTCTCAAGGCAATGAATATTGGATCATCTTTGGTTTCCACTTAGGCTGAAGGTGTGGAAGCACTTTGTACTAAAGCACTTCCTTCAAGGTGCAGCTGGATGCCTGCCTGAAGCAGGAGAATTTGCACTGAAGTCCATCCTCTCTTTTGCATCTACAGTCACTGGAATTCTTGCATAAATGGTTATTTTTTAGAAAAAAGGGCTATATATAAACCTTATTCTTATGCTAACAGACTATTGAGTGACCTAACTGGATAATTAGTACGAGGTTTTGCTGTTTTTGTTTGTTTGGACTTTGTTGTTGATTTGTTTCTGTTTCTTAAGATGTTTAGA
Source organism: Eopsaltria australis (assembly GCA_034509425.1). Classification (NCBI taxonomy): domain Eukaryota; kingdom Metazoa; phylum Chordata; class Aves; order Passeriformes; family Petroicidae; genus Eopsaltria; species Eopsaltria australis. Next base: position 514,927 of record JAVTVJ010000253.1, on the reverse strand, counting down.
TATTCAAGTCAAGCAAAGGCTGAGCCATAATAAATGTAATGGCAAAAAACCAAAAAATCCCTCAAAACCATCCAAAACCTTGGGAAGGACTAAACTTTTGTGATTATTTACAATTATTGAATTTTAACAGCCCATTGCTCTTGTTCTAGGCAGGGTAATTTCTCCTAATTATTATTCTATCCCCTGCATATTCTTTATCAAATGCTGCTGTACCATTAACTAGCTTGTCTTCAGAAATAGCAATTGCATGTGTAGTGACCTTACATATTTTGGATAGGTAATAGGGTCTGACAACATGTCTGTGTTGACAGTGCCTAACGGTGTCAGTGGGCTGAGGTCACTGTTGGAACATTCCTGAGTGTTCTCAGTGCCACGCGTTCAGATGGCTGCTGTGGTTACCATTGTCCATGGCAGTGTTCTTTTCACCTGGTGCTGTTGTGACTTAGTAATGTTCTCATCACCATGGGAAAGACATATAGCTGTTGAATACTTTTTTCCTCTCGTCATCGGCCCGGGGACAGGAATCTGATTTTTCTGCTCCTCTTTCTGCATCTTTGATTTATTTCTTCTCCACTATCCTGACTTTCTAACTTCACTTACCTGCAGGAAGCTGTTCTCTTCTGCCATCCTGCTCAAGATTCAGGGGTTAAAAGACAGCATTCAGATTATGTTCCTTCCTCTCTATGTAGTATCTTAAGGCCTTCATTCAAATGCTCACATGTAGTCCTGCATCTCTAGCTGATCAGACATGTAGAAAAGTGTCAGGCCAATAAACAGAAATGAGTGATATGGGAACATTGAAAGAAGGGACCAGTTTGTTATAGCTATGGACTTTATTTCACCCTACTCTCTGCTCTTCCTCCTTGCTGTCTGCAGACTGCTCAGTGCTGAAGAGGCTGAAATAACAATAAAAGGGGTACTGTTTATTTCAAACCTTGCTTAGAAAAGTAAATGAGGAAATGGAGGGAATCTGATCTGCCTGACTTCAGTCCTTAACATTTGCACTACTTCATTAGCTTTAGCTGTTAGGGGTGAAGAGGAGAGAGACACCAGTCAGCCCCCTCCTCTCACACATCATCACATCACATCACATCACATCACATCACATCACATCACATCACATCACATCACATCTCCCTGTACAGATCTGCAGAGATGCCTGCCTTCTGCTCCCCTGGCAATGCTTGGATTTGGGGCTCCTCCTGAGGGTGCCCTGGCTCTTCTGAGCAAGAGATCTAGCTCTCAGTTTACAATGAAGGGAACTGTAGAACATGTCACTTGTCTGTCCTGATGGGAGCCAGTTCATGTGTTGGTGAGGCTGTTGTTTGTCTCTAGTGTATTGTTTCACTGGACACAGCACAGGTTTCTCCCTACAGCTGACCCCAAAGTGAATTAAATCTCTCTCCCATCCTAGCTGCCCTGACCATCAGGACACAATGAAGTGCTGCTCAGGTGTCTGTCTGCCTTGGACTGTTTTGCAAGTAGTTTCAGGCAAGAGGCAATGTCTCCAAGTAAGACAGCTAATGGATTTAGTGACCTCCACAATTGTGCAGGGATTTTTAGAGAGACCAGACTGTCATTTAGGATGTTGACAAAAGTAACTAAAATCTGTCCTGTCATAATTGTTATTTAGATGTCCTGAATCCTTCCCCTTAAGCTTAAGTTGGTGGGTACTACTGTTGTGTTCAATGGCACTTCACCTAGCATTTAATTTTGTCAGCTGTATTTGAGTTTGATGTAGTTGTTCAGTTGCTACTGCTTCTTTTAGATTGATGAATTTAATTTACTGGCAGCCTCAACAGCTTCCCTGCAAATCAAGGAGTTAATCCTGCTCTTAAACAAAGAGGAAATAGTAAATATTAACCAACTGCTTTTAGTCTTGAAATCCTGATCAAATGTCACGTATAAGAACTGAGCTGTAACCTGTATAATTAACCTTAATTTGAAACTTTACCAGCTTCATCATTAGCAGAGAAAGTTAAATACAAATTCTTAAAGCTATTCTTGGCATTGAAAAATGAGGTCATCCGGCCAGACAGCTACATCAAATGATAAACTACATAACTCTCCCTCCTCCCATCTCCCTGCTGTGACTAGACCATTAACGATAACCACCTAATTCTACCAAAGGGGATTTAGTTGTCAGCAAACAATCCTGGTCAAGGCCAAAACCCCAAAAAACAAATGTAAATCTAATTTATCTCATTTTCTTTCTGTCTGTCCCACACACCTCTGACTCCAGGCAGAAAAGGTTTGCCCGAATAGAAAGTAAGAACCCAGGCATTTGTCCTACCACAATAGAAGTCTAAAGATTAGCACTTTGCTTCTTCTGGTCTATCACAAATGTTTTTCCCATCCATTCTGTTGTGGCAAGGGAGAACTACAAATGTTTAGAACTGAAGCATGTTATCATAAATCTGCAGGTAACAGTATGTCAGTAATAATGTATTAATCCTTCTAAGTTTTCAAGTGGTTTTACATTACGGAATTAGTTGGCTTGAAGTTACCCATCTTCATGGTCTCCTTCCATCTCCCTACTCAGCACATCTGGATGTCTGGCCCTGTTTATTTTGCTTCTCCCTGTTTCCATTCTGTTCTGAGTATGCAAAGGAACTCTTCAATATTTTTTTTGTTTGTTTTGTTGTTTTTGGTTTTTTTTTTCTATTTACACTTGAATTTACCTGCGTTTGTATTGTGTCAGAGCTGCCAGCATGCTTTGCTCTTGTGATGCATTCAAAGCACTCACATCACCCTGGATATTTCAGTGGCAGCTACTGACTCTTGCCCTGTCTTATTAGTTGTTATCAGGTGCTGAGTTCCTTCAGTAAACATAATAAAAAGTATCAGTCAGTCCCTCAGCTTGTTAGGGCTGCTTTAGCAGTGGCACAGGGGAAAGTAAACTATTTGTTTCCAAAATGGGCTGCTGGTTGGTCCTTGACTGGTGTGCACCAGGGACAGTGACAGCCTGAGAGAAAGATTTAAGAGAAGCTGAGCCTTTTCTGGGTCTGAATTCAGTAAGGATCAGAAGCTTCTGGCAGCAAGTTGTTGCTGATAAGACCATACATATAAGAATCCGTATATGCTTCTGTCCCCATTATGGACCTAAAACTGATTTTTTCAGGCTCACACACAGTTATTTCGGACTGTGGTGTGGGTCATTGTACAGCTGTAAGGTTTCTCTCAACAACAGGTATTCAGGTATATATTTGGTCACAAACTTCTCTGCTGAGATCTTAACTGAGACTTACTGATTTTCTTCTGACAAAGAATTCTCTGGAATTAGGGAATTATCTGAAATTAGAAACCAGAAATACTTCCAACAAGAGTGTCTCTCTATTGTTAGAAAATCTGAATATCTGAGCTGGTTTTCATTATTAAAAGCATTTATATGAATTCTCCTAATCACAATTACTGATTGAATTACTAAGAGAAATGTCTGCTCTGCAGTTTGCTAAGTAAGATACAACCTTCACATAGCACGGGATTTTTTCATTTTGTTACATTTCTAATTACTGTTATATCTTCTTCTGAATTTTCTGCACAAATTTGCTCTGTGCCCAGTAGGAGCTTTGTCTGGGTTGCTGCAGGAGCATGTGACAATCTGCAGAACCAAAATATTAAGGCACTGTTTCCAATATAATTTGTAAATTGTGGTACCTTATTTCTGTATTAACTAGCAGGATATGTGGTGCCGATCTTCCTTTTCATCGATGTGAACAATCTTGACCTTGGGCTGAGTTCTAGGTAATTTGAAGCAAATTAATTGACTATTAAAATGAACCTCTTCAAATGAAAGAAGGCTGTGCAACAAAACCAAGCTCAGTCTGTGCTTTTTTCAAACTGCCACCAGATGACAGTGTTCCATCAGATTTTAAATCTGTGACTTCAGTTTTAGTTGCCACTGAGAGGCTGTTCTGCATTTTATTCCTCTCTATGCTGTCAATCATTTCATAACAGACATCTTAGTTAAGATTCGATTAAAATTTCTGCTGCAGTCTTCTTTGATCACAGGTTGGTTTATTTTAAAAGAATTATCAACCCAAGAATATTTTAAGAGTAAGCTTGAACAAAACTGATTGCCTTTAACTCTGCAGATCTGAAAAAAAACCTTTTTCTGCCCTATAAAAACTTGCTGAGGTTCTAGAGGCTAGTACTCCATGGTAATCTGAATGCGTCCCATGTAAAATGTTTCTCAAGTGTAGAGTCTTAATGCTGAATTTCTAAGCCTGAGATGTATAACCTAGATTATGTCACTAAATATACTCTTTGTGTTGCTGTTTTATCCAGAGATTCAATATAGCCAATATAAGCAATAACTGTTCAAATACTTACAGCTGTACCAACGCTATTGGTATCAGTCTTGAGAGCAGGCTCTCTTGAAGATGACTGTGACAGGAAGAAAGAATGGTGCCTCTGGATGCTGTTTGAAGCTATTGGGAAATCTATCAGGAGATACCCAGATAAATTGTGGATGCAAGTGCTGATCTTGCCCTATAGAGATTTCAGCCTCCTGAATGGTTTAGCAAGAGCATTTAAACACACACACTAGTGTTACTTGAAATAATCAATTTACAAACAGGATATTTGTACTAAGTTGGGAAAGAGTGTAGAAGCTGTTGGTTTTGTCTTTGTGCAGGAGCATGGATTAGAGTAGAATGATGGTCTGTCATTCATGGGCTTGTGGTCAATGAAGTATCGAAAGTGGTACATGAAAGCATTGCCATGAATTGAATGCTTCAGTCATAATCAGCCATTACAGAGATGCAGATTTGAGAGCATTATTAAAATATTTGCATTAATTGAATTTGTAATCTTATTTATAGGAATGAAAACGTGACTGTAATATAGCTTATTAGTCTGAACTATGCAATGATCTTTCCTTGCAAATAGTAAGCAATAACATATGTCAATCAATTTGATTAAATCAATCAGATATTTGATTGATCATGCTCTCCCCAATCCAAAATGTCAGTCAACTCCCTTAAAAATTAGATCAATGTCTTAGATGACCTCTAGAATCTTCTTTCATCTTTGTTTTATTTGCCATTATGACACTTCACTTATTAGCAAACAAGTATGAACTAAAATATTAACAGCAAGAATTAGTGGAAAGCCAAGATGCTAGAAATTAAAGTTAGCCATAAACATATGAATATTTGTACTAACCTGATGATGAAACATCCTTGCTATTATTTTTGCTCTCAGTAGAGCACACATGCTCTTATTTTTCTGACCATCAGTCTAAAATTACATACTGAAAACCTTCAGTAAGTCCATTATGAAATGGGTAAAAATCCTGAATCATAAATTGTAGCACCATCTTTAGCACTGTTAAGTGCTGCTTACCTTTCCTTTCTAAATGGGTAGATTACTGGCTTTAATTATTTTATGGCCCCTTAATACTAGACTATCAGCTGATGTCTACTGTAATTTACTGAGACAGGCTTGATATGCCTGGGTAACTATAGGATGACATACTCAATTCCCTTGGTCTCCTCCTTCCTTCTTAGAGACCCAATTTACAGAAGGTTCCTGTTTCAGCTGAAAAGGCAATGGATATTTTTGTATGTTTTCCAGAGATTCGTGTAGCTTAAAGTCAATCATAACTGAGCCTAAAAAGACTAACATAAAGGCTCTCTATAAAGCACATTTTTATTAACAGAGCCCTCCACCCCTTAGAGGACTAACCATGTAATGATGCCTGCAATATCAATTCACAGTGTCAAGGAAAAGTGGTTGGAATAGCACTCAGGCATACATTTATTTATAATCCTATCTTTAACAACCACCCAAACTAAAAATAATACAGTCCAGTAAATGACTCGTGAGCATTAGAGGAAATGGATGACTTTTCCAGTGAAAGTAAGCTGTCCAGTGAGGGCATTTCTACTTTTCTCCAAGCATTTTCCTCCTTTATTTTACCTACAGCAAATTCTCCAATGATAAACTTACTTACAGATGGTTGAAACTCTCCAGGGGTAAACCAGCCTGAAGCATTAAAGACAAGCTCTCTGAGAATAGATGGCTAAAAAATATCAGAAGGTCTACGAGGAACTCTTTGTCTCAGCTGACCAGAGCTGTCTAGCCACAGCTCAGCTTTCTGTGCACATGGTAACAATGGACATGGTCTCTTGTTACCCTTTTCCTTGGCTTTAGACAACTGCCAGAAAAGGACTTAACAGGCACATCAGCAGCCATCTGCAACCTTCCCTTCCAGGCTTTTTCCCTCATAGATTTTCATATGCTGTGAGAAGTTGTCACTCTGCAATGGTTACAATTAATTGTTTGACTGTTTTAGTTCCTGACACCTGTCCTGGCTGCTGCTTGTGGGTACTACATTTTTCTCTAACCTAATCCTGCAGTCCTTCTTACCCTCTTTAACCCCTTTTTGCCCTCAGAAACCTGACATCAAGTTGGTTCTCGTCGTTGCAAACAGCTTTAATTTGGTACAAGGAAAGACTGATCCACAGCATCTATATCTGTCTCCAGAAACTACACTAACAAAAGTTGAGGGACAGTTTTGGACCTAAACCAATAAATTTTGAATGATAAAAGTGAAAAAAAAAATCCTTATTTTTGTGTGAGGAAGGCAAAGGAAACACATTTCTGTTGTCATAACAAATCACCCGGCCTCCTGCCTTTCTCTGCTTTGAGCCACCCCCACCATTTGCTGAGATGGAAAGGGTGGGCAGCTTTCTCTGACTCTCCCAGAGACTTACCAGCTTGAAGAGAGTTGACCTCTGGCAGCAGGAGAGCTTACAGTTAAAGGGCTGTAATATTTTATATTGGAATTGCTAAAATGAACTCTTCAGGCAGACAAAATACAGTCAACAGCACTAATGCGTGTCTGAGTGTGAATAAGTAAAATATCTTCCTTGCTTTCCTGTCTGCTTTTCTTCATGGTCAGTGTTTATGCCATCCCTTAGACAATGGATCTTAAATAATCTTTGCCACGCTTGAAATAATTTTGGTAGGTGTGTGTCCCTTTAGACATAAAAATCTCTTGAGCTTCCTGTTTATCTATAGTTCTCACCATTTAGAAATCAGGATTGAAATTAAACCTTTATAGGACGACCAGGGACTGCTATGCTGCTGCTGCATGAAGTCAGTCCCCTGGAACAGAGCCAGCCAATATTTTTGGCAGGGTTCCTGAAACAGCAAGAGGACTTGCTGACCCTGACATCTGGTGCACCTTATGAAATCCAAGCAATTAATCGTGATCCGAGGTAGAATCTCTCTAGACTGGCTAAGAATGTCTGTTTAGCAGAAACCTTGTGGTATTCATTAAGACCCTTCCAGATAATTTCCAACAGGTAATTCTCCTAGTCCTGAGCAGGATTAGGTAATATGTTATCCAGAGCCCGTTCTAACATTCATCTCTGGTTTTTTTGGAAGGTAAACCAGGAATTATTTACCAGGGGATATGACTGACTGGAAACAAGACTGAGAATAGAAAACAATCTTTGTGCTATTGTCTGAGATGCCTTCAAGGTTAAATGTGTTGTGCAACAATGTGGATCTTAGTAGCACCTTTCTGCTGAAAATCGGGTCTTACCCCTTCTTGTGAGTCACACTGGGTATATGGTCCCTGTAACACTGTCACCAATTCGCTGGGAATGGGCCACAGACATCTTTTCAGCATAACTATTTCTTAAACTTTGGTGGTAGCAGGTTTTGTTCTTGATACAGATGAGCAAAAAAGAGCAAATACAAATTATATGTCCTTGAGTGTGATTCTGCTTCCCCACTCAAATGGAGGAAGGAGAACCAGTTGCTCAGGTAGATGTAAAATGCTCCAACAAACCACTTATTTTGAATGGACGTGGCATGTACATATACTGCCTAGAAATAAACAGGAAACCCACAGGGGAAATTTAGCCCCAGTGTAAGCAGATAACAACCCAGGTGATGTTAAAGGAGTTTATCTTATTTACACTAAAATTGGGTATACTGTCCCAGACCCACTGCAAATGGTGTCATGTTGCAAGATATTGTCAAAAATTATAAATTTATAAATACATTTATAATATTATTTTAATTAACTTACATTGGCACTGAGGTCCATTTGTTGTATTTTTGGCCAGTGTTTACAGGAATTTCTTAAAAGGCACAATTGGATGAGTTTATATCTGTCCCCATAAGACTTTTGACTCCTAACTCCCAGATGACATTTACACCATTCAGTGATGGTGTAAATATGAACATTTAAGTAATATCTGACTCCTTAAAAGTAGCATCAGAACTAAGTGAAATTGATTATTCCACAGTTTGTGCTTCAAATAATTGTCAATACACAAAAATTAAGCAAAACTTGCTCTGGTCAGGTTTCGAGATCTTGCAGTGCAGGTGCTTTCTGAACCCAATTGCTACACTGGGAATCATGAAATCTCAGTTAATGTGTGCAAAACCAACTCATCATGCAAAGAAAATTCCCAGTTTGTAATAAAGCATGGATTTTCCAGCATCTGAGGTTAAATTGTTCTCAGAAGGATACTTTAAAAAAAGGGTTCTTGGAAAAAGTGTTTAAATTTCCTGTCCATTTCAAATAGGTGTCATTTCACAGTCCCAAAGTTAATGGAAGGCATATTTCTTGGCATCGTGGTTTTAACTGTAAGGTGGGCTTTAAACTTGCTTTCTCTTGCAGAGAGTGAGCTGATACTTTAGGGAAGGGCCATGCATAAAACCTGAACACATTTAGATCCCGTTCGGCCAAATGAGCTAAGGGTACCCAACACTTGAAAGAATATTGCCCTGTACACTTGGATACATAGTTTAGTACAAAACAGTGTCCTTTTTCATCCATGTTCTCGTGGTATGGATAAAAATGCTTAGTGTTTTTCTCCTATTACCACTTCCAGGCTGTACTGTTCTTTTGTTATTCCATTTACAAGTGAGTTGGTTGGATATAATACCAGTACTGACATGGAAGGCCACAGCAATAGCCAATACAATTTTGAAAATGGGGAGAAGGTAGCCCCCATTTTCCTGTTTATATGTAAGGTACTTCAGTAACAGCTTGGAGCATAAATTAATTTATTGTTGCTAAGAACAGAACAGCCACGCTGACTGGAGGAGGTTCTGTGAAGATGTTCAAGCCCAAGTGATAACTCTGGTTCTCATTGAAAGGAAGTTGAACTGGAAGGGTTGCAGGTTTGGCAGTTAACGCTTTTTTATTTTGAAGAAAAGTATTGCAGCTCTGATTTTGAAAATGTCACTTTAATACCAAGGACTTCAGGTGAGTCACTCCTGCCTTGTGCTGTTACACAGCAGAATCAGGCCTTGTATGAAAAATAAAACAAGATGTTCCCTTCAGTATAACTGCAGGACTCGTTAACATGTTCTGTATTTAAGTGGTGTTGCAGACATTCATGCAATACAGACAATACATCTTTGTCAAAGTGACAGGTCTCTTTTTGGAAGGGAGATTTCTTCTCCTTCCCCCTATGAAGTACTGTATGTTCTGTATTTAATGTGCACAACACTGTCTGAATTCTTAAGCTTTTAATTCCCTATGCACCATCTGTACATCTTGTTGGAGGATGGGATGCTGATGAAAACTCTTCTGTGCTTTGCATCTGCAAAAATGGTACCTTTAAATCATCACCTCTTCAGAAAGAAGGTGATTCTTGGGTCTCTGTCCTGTAGCAAGCTTAGTATCAGCATTGCTCCTCTGAAAAATCTTTCTAATGCTGTAGTTGGTCTGTCAGGCACTCCACAGATGCATATGGGTGGAAGGTTCTTCCAGATGATAAAAGAATTATGATGCAAATGGAATATTTTTTAGAGGAAAATGAACCCTAATATGCATTTGTCATGTATTTGTGTGTTGAGACAAAGGAAAAATTAAGCAGTGTTGAGTATGTACAAAACTAGAAGTCAGCATCAGAAATGGGAGAAATTAGAGAGATTATTTAAAAGATATGACTTTCTTTCTACAACCACATCTTGTAAACATTTTGCATTAATAATTCTGTTGACTACAGGGGGACTGCTTAAGAGACCCAGAATCTGTTTTTAATTCTGCCTAAAAACACTTAGTTTTGAATAGTAACTGCTGAGTAATGGAGGAGCAGATTGCTTCTCTGTTTTGTTTTGTAAAGGAAGCTCAAAGTGAAGCTGGTAGAAAAGGGCAGGGAGAGAGGAACAGCAGCTAGAGAGGCAGAGGTACGTGCCTGTCAAGGTCATTGAGGAGTATGGGACAGAGGCACAGAGAGACATAAGTATATGTAAAACTGGGCTATAGTTTTGCTCAGGGAATTCAAATTCACCATTTATCTTACTACTTGGCAGTCATGTGCATAATGAAGGCCATCTTTCTGGGAATGTTCAGTCTCACAGACACTTTTGCCTTTCAATCTTTCTTCAGCCACAGAGGGTTTTTTTTTTCTCTGACGGAAGGAATAACTTTTTCTGTTGTTTCTGTTGAAGAACTATGGCTTCAGTCTGATTTTTTTTTAATCCATAGAATTTGAGGCATTTTACAGAGCAGGTCGATACTGAGGCAGAAGCACAAGCAGCTGCTAGTGCTGTGTGTGACCAGGGACAGGAAATGCACAGGAGAAACACAGGTGGCTCACCCTCCTGGCATGTTACAGGCAGATGAGTGATGTTCAGGGAAGAAAAGTGCTCATGCATGAAGAAGCTAGAGTAAAATACATCCACATTACCATTTTAGCCTCAGAGTATGCAAACTGCATCCCTTTGGGGAGAAGGAGTGGTAAAGTGTGCATGAGGGGAGCACTTCTTGTGCTGCAGCCATTGGTGGCTGTCCTGTCCATGCAGCTGGACTGCTAGACCTTCTCTGAGGTGGTCCCTGATGAACTGGGGATTGGATGGATGTCATATCCTTGGAACCAGCTATTTTGCTTTACAGGTCTGTTTCTGTAGTGCAGCTTTACTTACTCATGTACACGAAGTCCCAGTGAAGTCACTGGGTTCAAACCATGAGAAATGTGTAGAACACAGAATGCTAAATCTTAAAAGATGAAGAACTTTTTGTGGTCATTTTCACAATCCCCATGCAACTTTGGTTGATACAGTGAATTAATCCAAGAACTTCTAGTGGGCTGCATTTCAATAGTTCAGTTTTTAAAGTGGCTGGGCAGTTACTGAGCTTTAGGAGCCCAAAGAATAATTACTATACTGTTTTAAGGTGATTCGTTACTGCCTTAAGATGTGCTTCCAGGAGAAAGAAAAATCTACTCAGCTTGTTTGAAACAACTACACAATTTGAAAAATTTAGAACTCACATGCAGCCAGTTCTGTGAAAGATTTATGTCTTTCTCTAACCATCCAACAACAGCTGAGGAAAAGTTCTCCAGAGCAATAGCACAGCTTTTAAAGTGAGGTGCTAGCAGAACCTAGCTGCAGCATCTATTAAAGATGGGGGGAGAAGCCCACAAGCCATGTTAGAGCTTGCATCTGAAAAGAAAGCATTCATAAGGCCTGCAGAATGTGCCCTAATATCTTCTGGATTTGATGCTTTGCCTCATGGGTCCTCAGTGTGCATTGCAGCAAATGTGTTCTTCAGGGGAGCACATGGGGGCTGGCTAGGGTTTTCCTGTACAATTTACTGTTTTGAAGGTTTCATTCTGCCAAAAATTCCTAGGAGGAAGTAAATTAATTCTAAACATTCCATTAAGAAGAAAAAACTCTACAGTTACTTGCCACTAGATGTCAGAAAAACCACATGGTTCAGCTGGAGTAGAAGAGCTAACTGAGGGGTTTTGTTGGCTGTTTAAGCACTTGCATAACACTTTGGACGGGTCCCAAGGGAAACAGTGAGACATTTGAGTTTATTTTTGTTTGCATGAAATAGTAAATATGCTGTTGGGTCAGACTCTCTTCTCATTGCCCCCAGAGAAAACTGGAAATAAACTTTTTGTCAAGAGTTATACCACCCTGGAAAATAGAAGTGCTTTTAGTCTCGTCAGCAAAACTTTCTCATCTAGAGTGCTGTGGTTTTCTATTCTTTGTATAAAGCTGGTCTCTGAGTTTTAGGGAACTCTAGCAGAAATGTGGTGGAAGGTGAGTGGGTTGGTCCTGATTCAGCAGAAATAAAAGCTGTTGTGGTTGGGATGCTTGTGCATGTGGAGTAAACATCAAATGCCACGTTTCTCTATATAGGAATATACCTAATTCTTAGTTCCCTAGGATAAAATTGATCCAGTTTGAAAGTATTTATCATGAAGAATAATGCCTGAAGTCTCCTATAGAATTGTAATGAAGTATATGCATATTCCCCTAAAACTGTGTAACTTACTCCACAACACAGTTCAGCCTTAAGAGGGCAATTTGCCCTTTATGGCTACTGTTCTGCTGCTTTACTGATGCAGCTGCAAAGTTTAGTTTGTACATCTGGCTGCAATTCAATGCAAAAACGAGTGGTCAAAATTATATTTGTGAGTTGTCTGTACGTGAACAGACAGGTCATTGTTTTACACATAAATGCGAATGTACCTAAATGCTTTAGAGGCTAAAATCCACTTTGGAAACAGCACAGAAGTTCACACTCAGGGTATTGATTTTAAATTCTTATGTGTGCGTTTCTCTCTGGGAGAAAAGCATGTTCCAAATGTAAAGACAATATGGCTTGTCAAACATGAAGATTTGTGAAGCAGTTCCATATTTCTAAGCCCTTGATGTTTACTAGACATACACAGTGTTCAGTATTTAAGGATCAGACTGTAACATTTGAAGGAACATTGCCAGGAAAACTAGAGGGATATTAGGCTAAAAAAAAAAAGAGTCTGAGACATCCAATTTAGTCAATGTTTTCTATCCAAATGAAAAAATAGAGTAGCCAGTGCCAGGGAGAAGTGTGAAGGCAGAGGATGCTGTCTTGCACCTTCCCCACTGCAGCTACCAACCGGCAGGAGGAATGTGCATCTCAGACCCTTCTTCAGGGACCCTTCTTTTCCCCAGAAGCCTGAAAACAGCAATTGGCTGGCTGTAGTTTAGCACAGAAGAATTAATAGCACCTCAAAAGCATAACCTGGGACTGTCACTGGGTCTGAAATTCAGGTAGCCACACACAAAGTCTGAACTGCATTGGAACCTACTTGGAGTTAATTCCCCAGGGGCCTTCTCCTTGGGCTTTCTTTTCATCAGTGCAGAGCTGAGGTCAAGGCTCAGCCAACCTTAGGATAGTCTCACATTTTTTCCCTCCCTGAAAACTCTGTGTGTGAGGGACTGTGTGGTATTTACACTCAGCTATTGACTCATACGCTGACATTTGTAGTTGCATTTTAGGGCAGAAGAATGGCATTTAAGCTTCTGCCCCTCATTTTGAATTTTTTTTTTTCATGTGCTCTGCTACCCTCTGTCTTTTGTACAGAAAGAGTAGGGAAGTTTTCCTATTCCACATGTATTTGCAGTGCACAGTTTTTGCATAGCTAGAAGCAGCAGCCAGATAATTACCTCATCTACTGGAGAGCAGGGAAAGACATTATCAACCTGGGCACCACACCCGAGTGAAACTGGAGTCACCTGGTGTCCGTATCACTATTGGTTGAAGAAGAGGAATTGTTTGATGTGTAGCTCGATGCATTGCTAAGCTTAGGGTTGTTACAGAAAGCTCTCAGGCTGTAAGCAAATTTTGGATGGAGAGAGTTTTTCAGTCCAGAATATGTAGTGTGATTAGTAATTGTATGTGATAATATTTTAATACAGAAACTGCAGTTTTCTGACTCTTGTGATGTCCAGACAAGCTCAGTCTTTTTTGCCTGATGTTGCTATATGAAAAAAAACACACTGATGATTTACAGTGTCTGCTTGATTCATTAATTTCTTTTTTGTTATGTCTTGCCTACATTATTACTTTTTTAATATAATTGTAATAAAACTGTCATTGTGGCTTCTCTATTATAACATTTTGCTAGAAGGCTTTTTCCCACTGTTGTATATATTTTTTTTAATGAGAAACCTGCACTAGCTTTGCAGCAATATATTTAGAAATGCAGTTTTACACAGAGGCATTTGGGGATGGAATACAGGATCAAATTTTAAGCATCTAATTGGAGTGCTCAGAAATACCTCTCACTTTCTATTTGCGCATTCAGACCTTCTACATTTTGATTTTTGTCCAAAACCTGCAACATGAAAGCCTTCTTTTGAGAGCCACAAATATATCATATGGTAAATACACAGAGAGATGTTCTAAATGAGAAAGCTTCAAAACCCATGTAGCCGTAGCTTCCGTGACAGACTGGAATTACTTCTATTCCTTAGAGCTCTGATTTTCATCTGAAGATTTTTACAATTCCATGATGGTGTGGGAAACAAAGATGTTCTTCTTTTGTGCCACTATACCCATTAAATCCTAACCAGCAGCAGTGTTCTGGGTAGGAAATAACTGTTGCATTTGGAGTTCCTTTGCACTAAAACAGATGTTTCTTCTTGGGAGTTTTTAATTTGTAAGGACTGTGTTCTAAACCTATTATCAGGATCTAGATCCAGGTGTCAGATGGTTATGTGAGGTCTCACTTTGAAAACCGTCTTGCAGAATTAAGTGTCACATTTCTGGAGTGTGAGTGCACACATACTTGTAAATAGACACACACATGCACGTGCATACTTTTTATTTGTACATAAAATCTCTTGTTCCACCTAATTAGCTCTTAATTGTGCAAAAGTGACCTGAATAAAGTAGAAATGAACTGTTCCCTTGTATTAACACCTATAGGAAAAAAGAGGAAAGTCAGAGGAAGCTTTTGTATGATACTTTTATTCATTAAGAAGGTCTGTTGAGGATATCTAGGAGGAATATACTCCTGCTCTTGAGTTGCAAATTGGATTGTTGTCATGATTTTTTGTCTAAGGACAGAACAGATGAAGAGAAGTGTAGTTTGAATCCTTAAGTCTCCTGAATAGAATTAGAATGCATTGAGTAAGTACTTCATGTTAAAAGATGTCAGTAAAAAGGTGATCTTTTCCAAGATGAGAGGCACACAACATATTGTGCAGTTTTTCCAAACCAACTCAGAGAAGCTAAAGTCACATAGGTGGAAGATAACCAGAACAATCGGTAACAATTTTCAGGAAAAGGTTTTGGGAATAACAAGCATGCCTAAATCTAAAACCAGAAGTGGTTGTTGATCTTCTCCATCATGTATAGTAAGAGTCTAAAGTTTGGTAGTTGCAAGACTACCCCTGAATTATTTTATGGGAACTGGCTTCTAGAGGACTCTCCCCTAAAATGTTCCCCTGCGGGAATAAATAAATACATAAATTCTTAGCTATACTCATAATAAATGCCATACAAGATGATGATCTGCCCAGAGACCATGCACGTCTTGTTCAGCACTAAACTTACTTTCTTCTGTATCTTCTGATGTTGTAGATGTACTATAGCCAGTGATTGAATACAGATTCCTTAGTACTGTTGGTCTTATAACTGTAATTATGAAAAATGGAAAAACAGTGCAAAATGGTGAGATCCATGCCCCAGCTTCCTCTGAAGATGCTAATTAAATGGATGTCAGAATTATAAAAGCATACAAAATCAGTCCAGGAAAATAATGCTGCCAGTAGCTGTTCCAGTGTTAGAATTCTAGACAGTCCCTGGAGATTGTAGAGAAAAAAAATTCTGCTATGATTGCGAAAAGAACTGTAACTGAATAAAACCATGTGAATGCCACTTTCTTTCTTCAGCTTATTTTGTACCAAAATCAAAATGTCTCTGTGTATAGAAGAGCATCTTACCTAAATCTATTTTGGCAGATACATAAAATTTATTCACAGCCTTTGTTCAACATATAAAATTTAATTAGATCTTGTAGTATTTGTTCTTGTTTTAAATTCCATTATGCAGAACATCCACTGAAATGTGTACCTATAGGATTTAATTATGTCAGCCATTATTAAATTGTGGAATGGGAAAGGAATGCATAAAGATTTCCTGCATGTTATCAAGGAGACCAGTGGTGACAAAGTTGCACATGCTACCCCTGCAATGTCTTTGCATTATGTTGGCATGTAATGGAGTCAATAATTCCTGACAGTGTTCAAAATACTATTTCCTCAGACCTTACAATTCTATAGCTGCAGGTTTTTTGTGAATGAAGGAAACCTAAGAGAAGTGAAGACATCTGAAGCACTCACATATCCTGCATGTGCTAAGAGGACTTGGTGTAACTATCCAAGTTATAACCTGAATCCCTTTCTAGACAGCAAATCATTCACTCCTTTGAAGAGGAAAAAAGAAAAAGCTACTGTGGCTGAAGATGAAAGAGAAAGGACAAACACGTAGGCTGGGGAATAGGAACAAATGAAAGAAGTGACCACATCTATCAGATTCCCTGAAGTGGCTGCACTGCACTTTTTCTTGGATACCTCAGTGTGACTGTGACTTCATGGGTGCTCTTGGACACCATTGCTGGAAGCAGCTCTCTTAGATCTTCTAGCCTGCCAGGAGAATGAGTGAAAGGTTTCCTTCCAGCAGAGGTGGACAAGGTTTGCTGCCTTTCTGTCATACTTTTACAGGTATTGTGCATGATTTTTTGTCAACCTTGATGTATGTTTCTCCTTGCAGCTGCCTCCATTGGCTGCCCATGCATTTAGGCTTAGTTCATGTGGCTGTTCCATGCATTGAGATTAGGAGTGGAACTACCTGTGTGAACAGAAATGTAAACGCAACTCCTCCAGCAGGTTCAGAAGACACCCCTTGGTAACAGGCTAGAACACCTTGTCAGCACTTGCTGGTGTGTTCAATAACACTCATTTGCTACTACCAACATGAAAAAATAGGTGCAGGAGATCTACTTTAAAAAGGAAGAAAAAAAAGGGGAAAACAGAAGGTATGTGTAAAGAATGTACTTGAATCCAAGAAAGTAACACCAATGGAAAGGATGGTACAAAGGAAGGTGGTTTTGTGTTGGAATTCAGCAAATTGGTAACAAGGAAAATACATAGTAATTATCTGGGATCCAAGGCAAAACACTATAACGAGAACAAATTACTAATAAATTGCTTCTTCCCCTCTTTGCCAGGATTAGTAAACATGAACCAATATGCCAACTTGTTCCTGCTGTATGTTTTCACAAGTGCATTTCTGTTTGATATGGAAGAGAGCCTTTTCCATAGTGTGATCCGATTTTCATACTATTGCATGTGACTTTAACCTAAGATCTGATTACTTCTTGGAAAAGAAAAATTAAGTTACTGGACTCTGTCCTTTGTGGAAGCAGAGAGGACACTGTTCTTGGGTTCTCCAATTGCTCCTGTAAAGGGTTTTGCTAACCCTTTGAGGTCCACACCTTCCCTCTGCCACCCCTTGGAACTGTCCTGATCTTTGTTCACCCTTTTAAGTAGTGGACGTGGTCTTTTGACTCACATGAAAGATTGATCTATGTAGATCAAATATTTCTGCTAGGCCTGTTTAGCTCATTGGAATAATAAACCCCAAACGGCATCCAAAAAAAAGTCCCTTGCATTTCAATTTGTTTTCTTTTATCATAACTTAAGAGATCAGAATGTAAGATGAAACACAAATCTGCTTTTGTTGGCCTGTATCCTGGGTGTATTATGACAAGTGAATTATTGAAGGCTTTGTGGGAATACATTATGAGGTATATTATGGCCGAGAGTCTGTAGAGGTCTGGGGAAAGAAAGAGATGTAGCTATTTATTCTGTGAGTCTGAACGCACTGCTTGTGGTGTACAGTGTCTTCTGAGGGGAAGTGCAGGCACCTCAGTGACATATGAGCTCCTTCCTGGCCTCATGCTGCTGGCTTGAAATATTAGATTGCTGGAAATGAAAGCTGTCGGACAGGTCCTGGTGTCACCAGCATCTGCTGCTCTGCAGTGGGTGACAGTCACCTCCCAAACCAATGCCTGCTGAATGCACATGTCCCAGTCACTGCGCTGATGGGGGCCTGGGAGAGGGAGCCTGCATGCATGAGTGCCAGCTTGCATGTGCAGGGAAGCCTGTGGGCTTGGGGGCAAGAACAGCAGAAGCCCAAGGCAGGGAGAGGCACAGCTACCCTGCCACTGTAACACGGCTTATTTCATTGTGATTTTAGGTGGGATGGCAGCCCTGTTACCCAAGCTGCTTATTATTTCCCACAGTAAAACTCTGGTCTTTGTGTACTACAACATGTAGAAGATTTTCCATGCCTTGGGCAGGTTTTTTTTTTTTTGTGAAAACATTAGTCAAAGCAGTTCTGCAGTTTATGAGAACAAAGGCAAAGGGTAAACAATGCACTGGTTTCCAAAGCTAAAAAAGGTAAAGTAACCTTTTCCTTAGGAAGTTCAAGTGCCTTGGAGCTTTGCAGTAGAGGCTCTTGGTTTGGCACTAGAGCTGTCTTTCTCTCAGGGATGTGTTTTTCAATCCTTTAGGGAAAACCCAGTCATGCTTTGCCAAGTCATAAACAGTTGACAAATTGCAATTTATTCATACTCAGAAGAATTTAGCAATGAAAATCCTTGTGGTGTGTTGGAACATCTACAGCTTCCTGTGCTGGACAGACCTGGCATTGCATGCTTCAGGCTCAGGCTTCAGGCATGCTGCCAGAAGGATTTTGAGATGCACATTTCTCACTGCTTGGTCTGTACATGGTCAAGAGGGGTGACACATCTGCCTTTCTTGTGAGTCCTGTGTCCTTTGCACCCCGGCAGGCTGGAAGAAGAGCAGTGATATAGACGGAGAGACTGCAATCAGGTGGGAAGGCTGACTTGCCAGGAGGTAGGGTGAGAAAGGGACTGGCTGAAAATGGTGATTAGGATGAAATGCTGGAGAAGGGAGGATGCTGAAGAGGTACTGGATCTTGAAGTCAGGTGCAAGGGTGTGTGTCTGTGGGACATGTCTTATTGTACTACCACACAGAAACATTTTTTTCAGGAGAGCGAATTGTGCTAATTTATATTCCTTCTAGAAGTTCATGTTCCTGTTTGATGTCAGCTTGAAAAGCAATATCTAGCTGATACTGTATTGTTGGTTTTGTTATTTATTTTAATTCTCCTACTACTGGTAGTCCATAAGTATTTCTGAAGGCCCAGTAGCCAAGTTTTTTTATTACTGTTTCTATCATTGACACACATGTGACTTATATGACAGACATAACATCCTCTTTCTTGTTTCGGCCCCTTTTGGAAGTGTGAGATTACATTCATATATGACTTACTTGGCTTATAATTAACTACTGATAATAACCATATTCACTGCTGCAAGGGCATCACCAAAGAGCAAGGTTAACAAGTAGAGTGTATGGGATCTGTGTGTACATTGTTTACACATTGCAAGAGGAAGAATGGACAAGGCACTGCACAAGCTTTGCAAATACTTTTGTGAATTTATAGCAACACGGGTTCTACTCCCACCCCCATATTTATGCAGGCCACCTGCACATTGCCGTGTTTATTTTGTGTAGGCACTAAAAGCTCAAACTCATTGCTCAGAGCTATGTTTCACAGGGCTGTTTTAGCAATCCCTAGACCTTGGTCATTGGAAAGACACCTCCAGGCTTTTCTGTTCTGCTTTGCCATCCTGTGCTTCCTGTGTGTCAGCCTTGTCTTGGCTACTAGAAACCCAGACTGCCAGCTCTGGCCAGTGCTCTGCTGGTTTGGCAAGGCTTCCCTCAGGGCTGATGGGGGCCCTGTGGGAGAAGCAGTGGCTGGCTGCTGGGGAGCAGGAGCAGACCCAGGCGGGAAGTGCAGACGTCAGCGGCACGGAGGGAAGCTGTCTGTGGGCAAACTGAACTGGCACTTTGCTTACAAGTCTGTGGGGCTATGTTCGGTCAAAACAGAGCCTCTGCCAAAGTGCTAATTGTAGCTCTGTTTTCTTGCCTCCTGCCTTCACAGGTTAGGAATGAAAATTAATCCCTTTGCAGAGCGCTCTGCCTTCCTGTAGCTCTAGGGGGACTCTAATCTGCTACCACTTCCTGTGGTGCATGGCTAGCTGTCTGACAGTTTTCAGCATCACTTTTAAAGACATTTTTCTTTTTTTCAAATGCTCGTCTTACCTTGGCCTGACATATGTTTTTACTTTAAGAGCAAAATGGTTTCCATAGGCAGCTGGTGAGGTCCCTGAACACATGTTCCTCCAAAACACAAAACCCTAGAAGACATCAATTCCCAGTAGAAAGGTTACTTACATACAGCTGCAGAGCACTGCTTAAAAGTTTTTGGAAAATAATATTGTAGTCAGCTGACATAATTTAGTCACTTTGATTAGTTTCTTGTGCCTGATTACCGAATGACCTGAATAAAGACAAATGAGGCTCCTTCGAAGATCACATCTATAAGCACTTAAGTAACTACCAGAAAATAAATCATCATTTGTTTCAGAGCTATAACCAGGGAAAATGGCCCCAGGATATAACCAGATTAGCTGGGCAGTATTTAAAACAAATGTAATTACAAAATACATGTATTGTAGCCAAAAGTATTGTTTGAAATGAAGATTCTTCTATGCTTTCCAGTCTTAAGGAACGCAGGGAAAATGTTCTTTCTGAAAAGGAAATAAGGGAATTAAAAAGACAAAGGCCAGCTTAGGAAACAAAACCACATCCATTCACCCACAAGTTTTCTCTTTTTTGGGTGCATGTGGAAGAATGGGCAGGTTGTAAAATAAGAAGAAAAGAAAGTGTTTCTTCCTGAGAACAGGCACTGGGTTTGGGTAGACTGCTGCAATTTCTGGGTCTATAGACAGAAATTTACTCTTTTCTTTAGAAACACTGTGGCTTCCTGTTGTACCCTGCCCAGCTGTAGAGTCCATTAGCCCCATAGGACACACTGTACTCTGCCAGACACAAGTGCTGAGCTTCAGCAGTAGAGGGTGGAGGGGCAATACCAGCCCTGCTCTGGCACTTAGCACAGGACATCTCGGGAGCATGCTGTGGGATCCTTTCTGTAAGGGAATATCAGACCCAGATATTTTATAAACCTCTATTTTTCATTCTTGCCCTGCATTAAATAGAGCCATTCACAACAGTCTACTCACATGTTACGTCTTTCCTGTCCCGGTTGTATTTTTAAGTGTCTGCTTGGGCCAGCCAGCACTGTTGCTTGTCAAGTGTAGGACTTTTGGTTTTCCTGTTCAGTTTCTTGTGGTCTTTAATGTCTGCACTCACAGTATAGAGCTGAGTCCCTAACTAGAGTAGTAAAAAAAAGGAAAGAAAAAAAGAGAAGCATTCCCTGGATTGCAATCCTATCTGAGAGAGCACCCAAAGGTCAGGAGGTCACTCTACAGGTGTGCACTCTTCCTGCCTGCAGGTTAGATGTAACTTGTGATAACCTAAATTTCCACATTGGCAAAGCAGGTCAGACTGCCAAATTACAGCCACGATGCTTGTGAGAAGACTTCACGACAGCATGATTTGCTCCTTTCTTCTGCACTCTCTGGTGCTGGAAAATGAGGGAGGTATGTGACTGTGCTTTCGCGGTGGGTCACAGTCAGCACTGCAGTAACTGCTTCAGGCCATCAGGAAATGTAGGACAGCCATGCTTGGCTTCCTCACTTCTCACTTATTTCCTTTTTCTGTGCTGCCCTGAATGGAACCAGAAGTCATTCATAAGTTAATGTGTTTGAATTTCTGTCCCACTCTCTCCAGGGTCTTCTCAGCTCGACAACCAACAGCAAAGCAGTGCCTACTTTTTAAAATCATGGGCTTTTCCATCTATATTTTTTTCTTTCAGGTTGCTGCTGGCAGGAAGTCTGAGCTCAGATCAGAACTGCACTGGGATGATATTTTCAGTCTGTGACAGAAACTGTAGTCTAGAGGTGTACACACTCAACCATGAGAGTTCATAAATGCTGGTTCATACCATTTGGGGTAATACCTTATGCTTGAAGTTAGAGACTTCGCTCAAGAGGCTCTGCCCATTGATAGAAACAACTGGTTAGGAGTGTCTATAAAGGTGTCATTACATTTTTTTTTTTATTATGCTATGGCTGATTTGGATTTAAAAGGATGCTATTAGAAAGCAGGGTAGTATTTTTCTTAACCTTCCACTACTGAACTTCATTTTCTTTAAAGCATTCCTTTGAAATCAACAGAATGTGGGTTTGTTTTATCTGAAGATAATTTAGAAGTATTAGTAAAGATTTGCTTAGTAATTTGATAATAGCAATTTGATATTAAATTGTATGAGGTCATTTTACTTTTAATGCCAAAGTTTCATGTATTTATCTTTAACATGTCTACAAGCTGGATAGTAATTTTTGCCATGGGCACAGGCAACATGTCAACAGTCTGGTGATCCATTTCAGAGAAAGATTTTCTGCCCTTATTTTAGCAAGAATATGGATCTGCTCAACTCCTTCTATTAAACAGAAGGCAAAGTTGTGGAGGAAATAGCTAGCAGTTTAGTATGCTAGCAGTTTAGTATTTTAAAATATTAGATTATGGTAATCCAATGGCAGATCCTGATTAATTCTAGGGTAAGGCTTCTTCTCAGTGGTATCAAACCTGGCTTCCTAAAGTCTCTTGTTGAAAGCACTGAGATAAGTAAAGAAAAATAACAGGTAAAATGCACCATAGTTTCTCAAAATGAAAATCTCCAAAGAATGGCTCAATGGCTTTTCAAACCTCTGTAAGGAAAAACTGCCAGCCACTCTGGACTGAATACTTGTGTTGTAAACTTATAAATGGTATTGCAAGGTGATAAAATCTGCAGGATGATTGTCAGACAGGAAGCTGAAATTCTTGCATCTGAAGTGCTAAAATGTGACAACTATTGCATGTATTTTTAAAACAGGTGCGAAAAATCACAGCTATCTGCTTTCAATAAAGAAAGAGCAGGAAATCCACAATAAAGTAATAAAACCATAAACCTTAAAATATGCACATGCAGCAGGTGCTGATATGTAAAACAATATTTGAATGCAATAAAATGTCTCACTATTGTCCAAAAAGAACTGCTGCCAAGATATGGCATTTGACTATTCTGCCCTTGGCTAGAATTAGTTCAGATATCCAAAGTGAGCATGTGTTAGATAAAGAGAGGAAATTTCTTTAGGAAAGACAATGGGAAGTATGTTCTGGTTCAAGTCACTTGCTTTGATTTGTTGAGAGGTCTCTTTTGTTTTGGGGGTTTTTAGCTCTTTTTCTCCTAATGGATGATTCATCTGAAATGTGAATTTTTCACCCTTTCATTCCCAAATTTTTTGTGACTATGACTAGCTCCCAGAGCTGCTAGTGAGGTGAGGACTGTATACATCTCACCCACCATACAAAGCAATAGAAGCAAATAGGCTTTGGTTTCCTTGTCTGTGTGAGCTCTTTCTGCGCTGCTCATCTTTAGAGCTTGCCTGCTTTCCTGGCATTAGCAGCTGTTGAGAACAGAGCTTGGCACATCTGGCCTCCATTTTTGGGACAGAGAGTGAGTGGTGTGAGAGCACAGAGGAGATCCACCCAGTGAGCATCCAGGTCAGTGACCATCCAGCTGCTGAGAGCTGAACCCTCCTTGTATCTCTCTGAATTTGGATTGGTTTGTAGGTGAAGGGAATATATTGTGGACACTGAGTAAACCCAAAGGAAACATATTAGATATGGACACTGAGCAACACCCAAAGGCAGACTGAAAAAGAAGTCTCTTGCTATCCAGGCTGATTAATCACCACTGTTAAAAGTGATACTGCAATCCTCAAATTGTCCTTGGTACTTTTTCTTCATGGCACTGCTCACTGAAAAACAAATTCTTTGCCCACACCCAAATTTTCTGGTCTGTGAAAATCTGTGAAAATGTTTTGGTTTTATAAATAATGCTGGTGTCAACCAGATGTTCTCTAGCAGATCTCTAATCTTGCTCACTTTCTCAGATTTATCAGCTGGTGAATAGCAATGCAGGATGAGATCAAATGTTAGTGTATTGTGCAGTTCTGCAGGGTTGGAGCAGTTGCAAAGCTTTTGTTTGTAGATTTATATGGATTTACTGTATATTTGTCTTTAGAAAACCTCAGTTGTGTTTTAGGCTGTGGAATCATCTAGATCCCCTAGGCATAGTTGTGCGTCCAATCCCTTTCTCTAGAACTCCTTCTGCATTCCTAGGTTTGCCTTCTGGGATGCAGCATGGGGGGATACCATCACCTCAGGTATAACCAGACACCATATAACAATCAGACTTTTATAGCCCCTTGGTCTTGGGTGCAGCAGCAACCTACTCATGATCACCTGTGTAATTCAAGATGGAGGCAGTGCCAAAATGTTCACAAGTACTTCAGTATGTGTCCCACCTGCACATGCACTCCACCCCATTTGTCTTCCTGTGCCTGCATCCTTCGTTTCCCTTGACCCTGAGTAAAACAAGGCTTTCAGAACCCTTTACACTGAATTGTTTCAGTGACATGCAGATGAAGCAGTTTATATGGATGCAGCTATAATAGCTCTTATGCCTTCTCAGAGTTTTTGGTGGGATGCCATGCTCGTCTGAGCACTAGTACTGTGATAAAACAGCATCAACACTGGAAATTTTTGCCAGCATAATTATGCAAGGCAGCAGGACCTCTCTGGTGCATGCTATAAATAAGACCTCTATTATAAACAGATTGAGAACCACCACAGACTTCTCCCCTCCCATGGATTTATTCATTGTTTCTCCACTACAACTGCCAAACCACTGACTGTAAAACTTCCTTCAGTCCCTGCTTTATTTTCGTGGTGGACTCCACAGCCTTATCAACATGTGTGATATACATAATGGCAGTCACTAGTGCTTTTTTTGCCATTCCCTACTCTTCTGTTACTGAAACCCAACAGTGTTCTCCCCTGTACAGGAGTAGATCTGTGGTTTTTTTTCCAATCAGCAAAAAAGCAAGGATTTTTAATGAGAAAAATCTGTGTGAGAAGGGAAGGGATGTGACACCTTATTAAGAAAAGAGCTTGAGCTGAGGACAAAAGTCTTAAATTTCCATTATTCCTTAAATTCATTCCAAACAGTCAGCAGTAGTTTTGTTGGCAATGAAACATCACTCAGTGCATTGGACTCCTCTCCAAAGGGTGCAACAAATTTATTTTCTTTTTCCTTTAAAATGGCAACGTAACTGATGCTTTATTTTACTAAAGTTAGAGTGGCATTGCTGTTTTGGAGCAACAAGCTGGGAAATGCAATGGTGTGAAGAAACAGTCAATGCCTCTGCTGTGGGGTGGGTTTTGGATAGGGGGTGTGATGCACATCTGGTCTGCAGCTCCTCTCTGGGACCAATTCTAGTCACACTTTTTACACTTGACCTGTGTTGACTTTGAAGCTCATTTGACATGCACATTTGAAAGGCAACACTGATGAAAAGGGCAGGGCCCACTTTAAATTTAAAAAAAACCAAAAAACAGAAGGGAGTTTTTTGCCTATCTTTTTTTCAATGCATTGTGAAAGAATGTGTATGTTGGCTGACCAATTTGAAATGCAAGCATTAGGAAAGCTGATGCAGTACAAATCAGTGAAGGTAATAGCAGAAGATCATACTCATGGCTTTGAAAGATCAGCAAAGATGGGTGATACATTTTCAGAAAACAGGTTTATGATGTTCACATCTCATTTTCCATATTTTCTTTCTTTGTCTTCTATCATTCCTGGCATTCTAGTTTTGACACCTCTTTAATTTCTTCCCACAAACATCTGCTGCTTTCTCTGCTATTTTTGTAGCAAATTTCCTACATGTATAGCTCTCATAAAATGAAGGTTTACTGTTTGGCATAGAGGAGCAGGCTTCCCTTGGTTACAAACTGGAATGTCCCCACTTCAGTGGATATTGAGAAAGTGTTTAAAGTTCCTGATCTGTAATGTTAGAGACTGGCAAACATATGTTCATCTAAATAACACCAGTGAGGATGCAAGACTCTAATTTTACATATAGTCTTCACTTTATTCTCCCTTTCTTTTTTTTTTTTTTATTTTTTTTTTGCCTGAGGAAGAGATATTTTTCAAAAAAGAAGTTGTAGGTTGGATGACTAGGTTTGGGGAAAATGAATTGCACAAGGTGCTGCTCTATTCCTCTCTCAAAAAGGAGGGAAACCTACTTCTTTCTCTCAAAGAAGATGGACACAGACAAAATTCTAGGTTTTACAGTATGCATGGTTATTGAGAAGCTGAATTTAAAAGAAAATGCTGGGTTTTCACTATCAGCTTCGCTGTTAGCCTTTATTCACTGCAGCAAGTCCTATGTCCTATTCATCAAATAATCTTTCTGGCCTTGCTGACTGCTCACTCTGGGGAGAGGCTATTTCCTGTAGAGCCACTGAATTACTAGCATTTGTTTTACAAAGTATATAAGAAGTGCTGACTTCACACATGGTATTATTTTGGAGGACACCACCTTTTCATGAAGCTAATTTTGCCCATACATGTGGTGGGGCATTTCAACAACAACTCCATAATGGAACTCTGCGGATGGTTTCTGGCTTCTGACACTTTGAAGCTTTTTGTTCTCTTCCAAAAAATAATTTACCATGATGGTCTGTTTTAGGTAAAAAGGGGGAAAGAATCTGCCGTACAAGTGAAGTTTTTTTTGCTCCCTATACTATTAGTATTTCCAATGGTCTCTTTGGCATTTTTCCCCATGGACACTTGTGATGAATACTGAGAGGATGAAAACAAGCTCTGAGTTTTATCTGCTGGTTTAATTTTTGTCAAAATTTCTCTCTCTATCCCATTTGCCTTGTTCAGCTTCCCGTGTCACGTCCAGTTCTTTCTCCCCTCCTACATATGGGAGCTATTGTTACAGCTTGTTTATTCTTTCTCTGGGGTGTGTTTGTGGTGAGTGTGTGCATGTATGTGGTATGTTTCCTTTCAAGCCCACCTTCACTCTTTTAAAAGATAGATATTTGGTCTCCTCCTTCTTATTGGCAGCCATCCTTCCAAAACTTCATTCTTCCCATCCTAGTACAGCAATGGTGAATCAGCCTTTGCAGATAGAAAGCCATTTGAGTCCCACTTCACATGCCTCTGCTTGACCTTTGGCTTTGAATGTCGTGTGGTGGCAACCAATGCCCTTTGCCTGGTGTGGCACTCTCCTGGCCACCCTTTGCTCCTTTGTGACTCTGCTTCTGTAAAGTTCAGCTCTGTCTCCTTCTTATGTTGTCCATGTATTGGATTTTCATGGCAAAATCTTGATAGCAGGGGGGGACAGGGATGGCTTCTCTAAAAAACTGCCAGAAACTTCCCTCATGTCCAACAGACAATGCCTGACGGCTTCAAGACAGACTTTCCAAGGCCAAGGCAGAGCCCACCAGTGATAATGGTAGCACCTCTGGATAATGTATTTAAGAAGGAGGAAAATGTTACTGTGCAGAAGGAATGGCACTGAGGGAAGCGGCTCTGCAGACACCAAGGTCAGTACAGAAGGAGGGGCAGGAGGTGCTCATTGATCTTGATTTCAGTGGGATTATGCTAAGTCTGTAGCAGGAATATGCATCAGCCCACTCCTATGGATCAAGACTTGAGGAACACTGCAACACGTTGAAAAATCTTCAGTCTGACTGAAAAGAGACATCAGAAAACCTGTAAGGGTGGGAAATTTAAAGAGCTGTTTTTTCTGCTGATTTGTAGGAATGATTCTCTAGTATGTTATAAAATGTAAAACCTCACTGAAGAGGTTAGACTGGTTGTAATAATCTTCTTGTCCTGGGATGCTCCAGGTTATGTTGGGGGAATCATCTTTACAGCATTAATTTTTCTCTCTATGAGAGGTCAGAAAGGGATTTCATCCTATGGCTGGCTTCCACCTCCCAACAACAGCTACCAACAACACCATTCTTGTACTGGCTAACAAGATCAAATCTATTGGTACAAGGTAAAGTGGAAGGGTTACCTCACAGGAACAGGCAGACAAGCAAACAGAACAGGATTCCTTAGGAAACTAGGCTGAAAAAATAAAAATGACCTGGAATGACAATAAAGTGATCTTTCTCCAGCACTTTGATTTGTGTACAATTATTTTGTGTGCTGCATTCTTAGTATAAAATTCTCAAAATAGAAATGTCCACTTATAATTCCACAGAGCATAGCAGAATCTTTGCATTCATTAATCAAATAGAAATATTGCAAAGTTAAGTATTGGTCATTTTCAAGTATGAGGATTTCCAGTAAAATGACCAAACATTTTAAGGTCAAAGCCATTATAAAATCCCTTTTTTTTTGAAGATTTGGAACTTCTTAAAGCAATTATTAATAGTTTAGAATTACATTTATGTTGAATGTCAGTTTCTAATTCTGTGCTCCAGATCTTAGACTTGGAACAACTCACTTTGATTAGTCACCAATGTTATTTTGAAACATATTTTCTCCCCTTTCTCCTCTGTCAATGTTATCAAGTCTTTACATGTCATAAATAATGGGCTTGATATCTTCAAATCAAAAATATTTTAAATGCCTGGTACAGTAGCAAGAAATGCACAGCCATTTACCAGGTATGGTGAATATCAAATATTCAGAAAGTCTAACATTCAATCTTTAATAACCTAAAAGTATCTGCTAAGTTTAAGTGATTGATGGCCCCTGTCTGAGAAAGTGTATCATGTCTCACACCCACTGAGTTCAAAATATTACAGCCAGCTACCTCCCAGCTGGACAAGACCTTGAACAATAGTGGAATAAATCATGGGAATCCAGCTTTTCTGGAGGATTTTTTTTAGGTACTTTTTTCCTTGTGCAGAATTAAGAAGCAGGTCGTAGGGCCAAGATGTACTTGACTGGGTGGCAGGATTGCATCCTGCAGGCCAATTGAATTTCTCATTGGAAAAGGTCATTCCCCTTGTTAGGACTTGTTTCTGTATGGGTTTCAAATGCACGATGTAGCTGGTGACAAAGGGTCCTTCTGTAGGATATTTCTTTCTAAAAAACATTGGGAAAGATGGAAAAAAAATTCCTAATGACTGTGTTAAGTCAAAGAAAACCTGTGAAGAGCATGGGTCCTGATGGAATAAAATCACAACTTAGTCATCAAAACTAATGATCATTTTAGCAATCTACTGAAAAGAAAAGCCTTAAAAATTTGTGTCATAATGTTCATAATATATACTAACATTTCAGACTCTATTTTACATGATGGACAGAAACTTAGTCAAATTTTACTTGCTATGCAAACAGTTTATATCTCCTGATAAAAATCAGGAGAAGTAGAGAGGAAAACAGCCTTGCACCATAATTCATGTCTTAGAATTTTATTTAGGGGACTTTGCTTTTGACAGAAAAGAACAAAAACATTTACTTTCACTTAAGGGGAGTTATTTACATAAATTACAAAGATACAGAATTGCAGTATGCTTCTGCTTCCAAATTCTGATATAATCGGGAAGTAGCTGAACTTTTTTCAGGTTTGCACCAAGGTAAATGAGAATAGCATAATATCACTCTTCTGTTTGGTCATTGTTATACATACAGCCATCTTTTTGTATTGATTTGTAATACATCCTTATATGCAACACTACTACTGGCCTGAATCTAAGGATTTGGATTCTTATTTCTGGCTTAAATTGTTGTGTTAATTGAAGTTTACTACATTTATTTGCCTGGGCTTTAAGCCTAAGGTTACTACAACTCTTTTATGATCATGTAATTTTGAGAAAATCAATTGATAAAACAATAGCTATTGATTAGACAATTGCAATGAAAGTGATGAAATGAAAAGTCATAATTTAAACTTGTATCCTGTATCATTTGCACAGGCAAATTGTCCCCCTTTTTTCATGCTTTATCCTACCAGAACTACAGACGAAAATATATACAACTTAATAATGATAAAACTGTGAACCTTATACAACTAAATCTATTTAGCATTATTACAATACATCAAATTGCCTAAGTAAAACTACTGATAAAAATCAGTGCCACTATAAACTACCACTATGGACACATGCAAGTCTCTTGTTCATAACAATCCAGGGGAAAAGGTATATGGGCGGTCAGACAGGTACACAAATGGATTGTGTCTGAATTAGTTGATTAGTACTTTTGTCACTAACTTTGCCTGCCCCAGAAAGTCTGCCTGTGAGATCTTGTCTTTGAATTCTGATCTGCAGGCACAAAATGGATACTTCCTCTCCAAATAAATCCTTTAATATTCAAACAAACCTGAGCTTGAATGAGGAGATACAATCAGGGCTCTATCAACAATAAAACCATTAGCCTTGTCATATTTCTGCTGGCTCAACAAACAGCTGGGTCAGATTTATTTGCTGGCAGATGGAGGTGACTAATGATATCAGCAGAACTTTTTTGCAATGTTTGAGCAAGTTCAGCTAAATGATGCCTAGCAAGAAAAGGCAAAAAGTATCAGATCCACATGTTAAAAAAGTACCATTCTTTCTAATTTCATGCTTTGCTCAGTGGTTTGTTTTTTTTAAATTTCTTTTAGTCTTTTCTTTATTGATATTTTGGGGGGTTGGTTTTTTTGTTTTGTTTGTTTTGGGGTTTTTGTTTGGGTTTTTTGGTTGTGGGTTTTTTTTTTTTTTGTTTTGTTTTGTTGATTTTTTGTTTGTTTATATTTTTGGTTGGTTGGTTTGGGGTTTTTTTTGGGGGGCGGAGGTGGGGTTGACTGGGACATAGACACATCCCTTTAGGAAAAGTGTCTGCTTAACACAAATTCAGTGGCATGTATCCATCCTCGGTAAAGCTGTATGCAGTTACTCTGTTTGAGAACAAAAGGGAGAGTGTTCTGATGAAATAGCTCTTACTTGGTTTGGCTAAAAGGTCCAGAATACATTACAGAGACCACCAAGTTTTATTGACTGTACTAATCCTGCTCAGTTCCACCCCTTGCATGAGACGGCATCACAAAATTTGTGAAAGTGTCAATCAAAACAGAACAAAATGAGGTTCCATGTGGTGATCAGACATGTCCATACAGAACTTGAAACCTCTAAAAGGAGTCAATCTCCATGAATTGTGCTCTTTGAACCCATTTTGAAGCCCCCACAGCCTTCTTATCTGGTATTTGATTCTGAGGCTTGAGCTGGCTCTGCTTTATAATTACTTCTGGAGACTCTGGAAGCTTTTAGTCTTTTATCCAGAACCTTTATTCTGTCTGTCAGCAGATGCCAAGCACTTTCCTCAGAGATGTCCTATTTTCTCACATGTTCTAAGCACTCTTTGAATGTTCCCCTGGAGAAACCCATTCTCTTGAGATATTGCCCAGATCCTCTGCATGTTGCTGTTCTTCAAAGGTGCAGTTGATTTGTCACTCTTCAGAGGTCATGTCACTGAAATAATTCCCAGAGCATGCAGGGCTCCTCCATGCTGGGGAGGCCACCCCATCCCTGTCTGTGGGAATCCGCAGCACTGGGACAGTGGGAATGAGAGCACCAGGAATACAGTCGTGTGGCAGGGTTGTGGCACATCATCTACTGGTAGTGAGCAGCCACCCTGACGTGTACACTGACCAGGGTAATAACCCATAAATGTATATGCATTTTGGAAACAGAAAAATTGTTTCAAATCTGAGGTGTAACTGTGTATTGTGTACTTTTTTACTGTGGTGATTATAAGAACTGCAAATAATTTCATTAGGACTGAGATTAATGGTGCACATGTACTCTATTTCTGCCTTACTTCTTGAATGTGAGCTTAATGTCAATTGCTGATGCTTCACAGACAGTTCAAACCATTGTTTTTCTCAGTTCTGACCTTCTTTAGTTTCCTTATTTTTGAGCTCTCCTTTCATGTGGTTTAAGACAACTGTAATCAATTTGATTAACATGTTGAAAGCACTTATACTGCAGCAAGTTTTGCGTTGTGGCTCAACTCCTGTGTGTCCTGAACTCACTTTTGTGCATTGGTGATGTAACAGCTGCTCTGTGGGATGATCCCTGTATTTTCAGCACCTATGTGTGCATCTGAAACTGTGTTTTGATATTCTTAAATATTGTGCTCTCAGTGTTTTCTTGATTAGGAGATTAGGGAACATAAATCTACAGGCATATTTGTATTTTTGTCACATCTTTATGAGGGAATAAATCCTCCCTGCACAGACTGACGATAGATTTTAAAAATACCCCTCTGTTCTTACTCCTTGCACCATTTATCAGGATGCCTGTCATCATAAAGTCTCTGACAATTGGACATTTTATTCTATCAATGCTGATTTATGATTTGGATTTTCTTTAAAGGATGATTTGGCAGATTATTTTTACCATTTCTTGTTCATTTTGAACTGGGATTCATATCAGTCTAATTTTTTGTGCCCAAATCACACTTAAGTTTACCTGAGTACCTTCCCTTCTTCAATTCTATTTGTCCAATTATTTGTAGTGTCCCATAATCATTGGCCAAAGAGTCTTAGTTGAGGTGAAACAGCATCAGTTGTTTTGTTTGGGTTTTTTTTGCTATATACTTTTCTGTCCTCAAGCTGTTTCTCAAGTTCTGCAGAAATTCTGTCCTGAAATGATGGAAGAACTTTGTTTGATCATATAAATTTGCATTCCTATCTAGAGAAAATATACAAGTATTTGAAGTGTATTGAATTTGATTAGTATCTTTCCATTTCCATTGCATTTTTGATCCAGCTGTGAGACAAAGATGGGAATCTTTGAAGTTAATTTCAATCATTTCCCCATGTATCTGCATTTTCTCTTTATGCTTATAAACCTATAGCCTTCCAGAGGAAAGTAAGGTCATACCTGGTGTATTTTTTTATTTGAAGAAATAGTTAAAAACCTTAGACTTTTTAATAGTTCTTGCTCATAAACTGACCCTGTCCTGTGTCATCTGAAAGGGAACCCTTCCTAAAACAAACGCCTCAATTGATGACTTTGGAGAAGCATATGGCAGCACAATGAGAATTCTGCAAATTTTATTTACTATGTAAAGCAAGTTCTTAACAAGTCACAATCCTCCTTCCAATTTATTTCTTTGACATTTGTGGTATTCCTAGAATGACACTATTTGATAAACCCCTTAACTTTCTTCCTCAAAGTCAGACCAGTGGACTTAAATTAGAACAAAATCCAAGCTATTTTAAGTGAGCGCAGCCCAGCCAGCATCTATGACACACACTGGCCTTTTAGTGTAGCCCTGGGCTGTTACCTCTCTAGCTCTGGCTGTGATGAGAAGAGAGCCCCTCAGCCTTCTATAGTGATGCTCTCTCGGGGAAGATTTCTTATTAACAAGGCAGAGGACGGCACTGTGGCCTCTTCCAGGGAACACTGAAAATGGTGCTGTGCTCAGTGTAACTGGTTAGGCAGTCAGGGCACTACAAAAGAACATAAAATACCCCATGCAATTTGTTGGAAGCAACATTTTGCTCCACTGCTAGACTTGTTTGCCTTTTTGTCTGATATGAGTGCAGTGTTTTCTTCTTTTGTTTCAAGGAAAGTGGAAAAGCACCACTGGGCAAGTTCATGGTACTCTAATAATAGTCTAATTTCTTTTTTATGTGAAACCTTCAGCTGGTTCCAATGATACTATTGGCCCCAGCCCTAAATTTCTTGTAAAAACTAAATGCAGAGGGAACAATTCAAGCAGCCTCTCTTCCAGTGCAGAGCTTCAAGTATCCTGAAGGTCCTGAGAGCTGTGGGAATAACTCAGTGAGTAAGGCTGGAAGCACCCTGGCAGACCTGATGTGTCGAGAAGAGCTCCATGGCTCCAGCACTTCTGAGAGAACTTATGTTTAACTTCTGAAATATAAAAATATGAACAGAAACATGTACATTTTTCTCTGTGTAGTGTTTTGGGGTAGAGAGATGGACCTAAATCTCTGCTGTGCCCCATGCTCTGGTTAATCTGCTTTGTCTCAGGCCTGTGTCAAATAAATAACCCTGAAGGTACAGAAATACTTTAGGGCAATTGTAATCTGTCTGCTGCTTGTTTGCAAATTCACGAAGGAAGGGCAGGGGTGCAACAAGACAGACCAGAGCAGGAAGGGCAGAGGTCCTTTACAGCCCTGAAACTATTTTGTCAAGAGAGAAGAGTGACTCAGAGCCAAGTCCTCAGCTGGAGAGAGACCATGAGATCCATGTTGTTGCAGGGGAGTGGAATGACCATTGATGCCAACAAGGCTGCCTGGCCCAAATGGCATGTGTCCAGCTCTGCTGGTGTCTCCAGCTGCAAGACACAGCTTTGATGAATGCCATGGACCCCCAAATATTTGCTTTGGTTCCATATCACTTGGAATCAGTGATATCTCATACTCACTTGATTCTACAGAAAGGAGGTAAAAACAGTGAGTCAAAATATATGGCTGAATAAAATAAGGATAAAATTTGCCTGACTTTGGGCCTCAGGTAAGCATTTTAAGACTCAAGGACCTTGAGGATTTAGAATCTTCAGAGTTAAAGCAGAAGACAATCACAACAACAAAAAGGAAAATCAGCACTTATTTAGTGGATACTGTCAAAATATAAGGAACAGTTCCTCAGCTTGTATTGATTTTACCTCTTTCCCATTGCAGATTGCAGATACAGGTCTACATGTCTTTGCTGTAGCAGATATGCTCAATGTTCAGAGGTGCTGTGTTTTTGTGGTTGCTGCCCCAGTCACTGTTTTGTCAGGAATTTCTAGATTTATTTGGCATGTTTTGCAGTTTGAGGAGCTCATACATACATGTGGGATTTAAGGGCTTTGTTTAAAACCTTCAATGTAAATCAAACAAAGATCTTGTACACTAAAAAGTATAAACAGCATACTTTTTGAGCTCCAGGTGTTTCCTGAGGGAGGTAGTGAGAACCTAGCAATGTGAGATTGCACACACCCACAAAATCCAGTATTGCATCTGGGCATGGTTTCTACATGATGGTAAATATATTTTAGTTCTGTTTTAAAATCCATCCTTCATAGAGACTTCTTATTCTGAACACATGCCTGGGCTTACAGTTGAAAAGTAGTGCTGGGATGATGCATAATAAACACATTAATTATTGAAGCGAGGGTTCAACAATAGGATTACAGAAATAGAGGTTGAGCTGATACAGATATTATAAGAAAAGAGCCCAAACAATTATGTATCTCCTCACAGAGTATGTTAGAAGACCTGAACCATCTTCATTTGGAACATTCATGCTATCAATGGAAATAATTAAAACTAAACCATCAAAAATAAAATTACTAAATTCACTGATTAAACCATATAAACCATAATATTGCAGTGGGCCTTATAAAATTGTTACAGATTCCTGCATAGGAGCTAACTATCTGAAATCTCTGAACTTAGAGAAGTGGTTGTCATTGTTTTCCTGCTGACTGTTGGCCCTTCCTCAGTGTTCATGACTAAACTAAAGCTTCAGGGCAGATATCTCAAAGTGTCATGCCCCAAATCAGTGTTTTCCCTTCTCAGCTGAGGGAAGTAGGACTGTGGAGGAGTTAGGTCACTTGGCCAAGATCTCAGAGGTCTCAATAGCATTGCAAGGAATAGAAATAAGATCTTCTGGTTCTATTAATTTTTATGGGTTTCTGCGTGGCTGTTATAGAACAGGTTTAGCGATGTCTCCACTGGTTTTATAGCAGTGGAATGCACTGAGAGAGCAGTCAAGGCAACTCTACCCCACAGCAGCTCTTAGCTTTGGTGCACCTGTGTTTAAGCCCATATAAAACTGAAAATAATAAAACCTAAATTTTGAGTGCTTGATCTGAGACACATCAGTACTTTGTTATCTTTATGAGCCTCAAAGTGTCTGAACTTGAGCACCCAAAGGAATAACTGAAAAGAGTTGGGGAAATAGTGCAGAATGAAGTCCTGTCACCTGCAGCTAGAGCTTTTATAAGCCAAATTTCATGACTGCTTTTCCACATTCTATGAATTGTAGCATTGGTGAATAGGATAACAAAAGCTAATTGTAAGATACTAAGCCAGGAAAACTCTAGTGAGACGTGGAGTTGAAAGCAATGGTATATATCAGCGTTAAAGATTAAGGTTTAATAAAAACAATTTTTTATGCTAATCAGAATTAAATTGTGGATCTGCCATGTTTACTTATGTGTGACCAGCTGTAGCCGAGCTAAAGACCCTTGAGCACTGCACAAAAGAATAATTGATATTTTTGTTTAAAGAAAAATAGTCAAAACCTTAAATCTTTGTGAATCCAACATCTGTTTTGGAAGGGGTTGAAGAGGTTGCCCCCAACCTTGTCCCCTGCAGGCTCGGACAGGAGAGGAAAACATGAAGTTTTATTCATCTTAGTTTCTCAGTTTTCCAAGTTACAGTCTCCAGCTGTTTCCATCAGCTTTGTTTTCTGGGGAAAAAAAAGAAAAAAAAAGAAAAGGAAGAGAGAGAGAAAGAGAAAAAAGACTTCTATAGAGTTGTTTATCTATCTTTAAGTGACTCTTTGTTGAAACCTGCACTGCATTTTTCAGTAATTCCAGAGTAGTTTTCTTTCTTCTTTTCCCAAAACAAACATCTCTTTCCCAGCTTCTCCTTAACCTGAAAAAAAAGACATAAAAGCAAAATAAAAGCAGCAGGCTAGGGGCGAAGGGAGAGGAATGGTGCCTACGGTAAGAAACGTGACCATGCAATGTCAGACCTTGAGTCTATCACAAGCGACAAGTGAAAGCCTACCTGTGGGCAAACAGCACGGGTGCCTTCCAGTTGGCCTAAAATCAACAACATTTTACATAACATTTCCAGACAAAGGCTGCCCACAGCACCTAGCAGTTAGGGACTGATGGGCTGGTATTTTAAGTGGCACTCATCACATCCTCTGCATCCCACTTTCAGGGCAAATTCTCCCAAGTATCTCCTTTCTCAGAAGTGCACTAACCCGCACGGACTGTAACATATAGAAACTGGCTGCTCTCAATCTTTGACCCATTTTATATGGGAGCAACAACAGACACCTCTGTAAATGCTGGGGATCAATCAGCTGTCCTTGATGAGGTGGTTGAGATAAGTGACTGCTGTTCCTTTTTCTCTTTCTTTGCAGCTCAGGGAAGTGAAATGATTGGATGTTTTTCAGAAGGTCTCTGGAAGTAGCTGTCTGAACTGGAGTGGGATAATCTGCAGAGGTGCCTTTTTGTTTTGCAAGTCCAGCACAGCTATTGAGACCACGTGGCAGGAGGTAAAGCAGGAAATCATATTTATAGGCAACTGATATTCCAGTGTTAAAATCAAATTATGAATAGCCTTGGATACAATTTTAATATTGTCTTTAATGCTTTGTCTTGTGTTGTTTTTTTGTTTTCTGCTTGTTTGTTTTTTAATGCTTCATATTAGTGTGACTGTCATCCATACAGGGTGTTTACACAGTTGGAGATACAATGCCAGGTTTTATATAACCAACTTTTATTCATATTGGAGACAGACCTATTCTTCTCACCTGAAACCTTTCCTGGCTTTCAGTCACTTAAAATTTTGTGCAACATTTGCCATTTCAATGGTAGGCATCTGCTTTAGTTTGATTTCTCCTGGAAAATTTCTGTAAAATTTTCAGATGTTGCTAAGAATGAAACAATGGGAAAAGAGTCTTTTGTTGACTAAAGATTTTCTAAAGGAAAAGTGATGAGTTTCAAATAAAAGTCCAGAACAGGGGCCTAATGGGAGAAATTATGTATGACTAAATGAGCAGCTGTAGGTCTGCAAAGGGTACTATATCTATATGAGAAGAAATGGGACTGGTCAAGGGAAAGACAAGGACTTAACAAGGCTGAGAGAATAAGAAAAGGCTGGTGGAGAAATGAGCCAGGCATCAATGTGTGTGTCCCAGCTCCCTGGTAGTTGTATCTGACACCCATCACCATTTTCTGCCATGCCATTAGCCAAAGTGCAGAGGTCTGTGCAGTGCCTTTTAAAGGCTCCATCTACCCCCTGGTAGCCCTTGTGAGTGGCAGGACAATGTCAAATATGGGGATTTGTTCCTGTTTTTGAAAAACAAGCAAAATACATGCAAATTGATTAAAGTATTATCAAGGATGTAAACTTTGGTACTTCTCATGTTTACGCAAGTTGTCTTTCATGATGAGGCTCATTCTATAATCAGGACAGAGAGTTCCAGGAACTGAACACGGTTAAAGACACCATAAGAC
This sequence comes from Eopsaltria australis, assembly GCA_034509425.1. Taxonomy (NCBI): domain Eukaryota; kingdom Metazoa; phylum Chordata; class Aves; order Passeriformes; family Petroicidae; genus Eopsaltria; species Eopsaltria australis. The sequence continues at coordinate 477,050 of JAVTVJ010000253.1, read as the reverse complement.
TTGCTCCCACTTTATTGGTCCCAGAAATGGGAAAGACTATAGAGAATGAGACAGAATTTAGCAAGAGAACATATGGCAAGGGGGTGACGTTCTACCCTGGAGAATTGGATACTCTCCCTTTTTCTGTCAAACAGCTCCCATGTGGTGATAACTGAGTCACTCGAGCCAATCTTTTCAGAAGCTGTCAATAACTTTACATTGCTTTTATTCTTAGTGCAGAACTTGTAGGCGTGCTGAACTTTCTCAGCTGCAGCTGAAGTCAGGGAAGCCATGCTCCAAACACAAAGTAGTACACAAAAAAAATACCTGGTTTTGGGAATTTAGAAGTGTATCCAACACAGTAATGTTTGGCCTTACTCTACCTGGGACTCACCAGTTTTCAATATGAAGGGATACTGCCAAGCTCTCTCACTTTGAAGTGGTACTGTGCAGGAAGTTCACTGTGAAGCTCTGTTATGGCAATGAGGGATATTGTCTTCAGGTTTTGAACATTGTGCAGGAAACAAGGCAAGTATGAGTTATGCTGAGCTGCAAGAAGAAAACAACCCCCTCATCTCTCCATCATGCCATCTTTTCTGTGCAGTGTAGGTACACCAAAGACATGTCTGTATATAGGATTTGCTGAGTCCTGCACGTGGTTCATAACACCCCCTGCTGCACTACAGTATTGGGCAAGTTTCTGGAAAGCTGCCCAGCAAAAAAGAACCTGGGGATGCTGGTGACAGTGGCTGAACATGAGCCAGCTGTGCCCACATAGCCAAGAAGACCAATGGCATCCTGGCCTGGATCAGAAACAGTGTGACCAGCAGGACAAGGGGAGTGATTTTCCCCCTGTAATCAGCACTGGTGAGGCTGCACCTCAAGTGCTGTGTTCAGTTCTGGGCCCCTCACTGCAAGAAAGACATTGAGGTGCTGGAGCGTGTCCAGAGAAGGGCAATGAAGATGTGAGTGGTCTGAGCAAAAGTCCTATGAGGACTGGCTGGGGGGGGGCTGGGATTGTTTAACCTGGAGAAAAGAAGGCTCAGGGAAGACTTTTCTACAACTGCCTGAAAGGAGGTTGCAGCCGGATGAGAGTTGGTCTCTTCTCCTGGTTAACAAGTGACAGGATGAGAGGAAACCTTGTGCCAGATTTGCATTGGATATTAGGAAAAAATTCTCCACTGAAAGGGTTGTCAAGCATTGGAACAGGCTGTCCAGGGAAGTGGTGGAGTCATCACCCCTGGAGGTATTTAAATGATGTGTAGATGTGGCACTTGAGGATGTGGTTTAGTGGTGAACATAATGGTGGTGCTGGGTTGATGGTTGGAATTAATGATCTAAATGGTCTTTTCCGATCTTAACAATTCAATTATTCTATGACTGGATGTCTTGTCATCTACAAATTACTCCAAATTCTCATCTCACTAACTGTGTTCCATGAACATTTAACAGATTAGAAGGAGTATAAATGAGGAAATAGGCAGTTTCCCCAGTTTAGTCAATTTCCTGAATGGGAAGACAACACCTTTTTCACTTGCATTTTGAAAAATCGAACTGTCAGTATCAGGAAAAGTGGTCTCAGTCCTTTTCCAGGTCTTACAGTGCCAGCATTTTCTCAGGACCCATTTTGACAAAAAAACAAGGCAAGTACAAGATGAGAAAGAAGCCATTGAAAAACATACCCATCAGCACTCTGCCCTGCACTATTGACTCCTGTCCCATTACATGACCACTTCATGAGCTTGTCTGAAACCCTCCTGAACAGCAGCTCTTTCAGTGTAACAGCAGTGGACATGACTGCTGAGCTGGGTGTGCTGCTTTAGGGGTAAATAGAGCAATAATATTGCTTTCCATGGTGACTGTGTGTAAACTTATGTGAGCTGAGTGAAAACTTAAATGAAACCCCTGGGTCATAGGAGGTTCCAGCCAGGAGAAATTTATGTTTTCTGAAATGGGGTTTCTCTGATGCAATCCCATTTAATTGCAAAGAAAGTACAAAGCCCTCTTTTTCTTTGCACAGCAAGAATTGCAGAAAAGGCATGGTCTGTGTTTACAGCTCAAGCCTCTTTTCCATTAAACACTCTAAAAGCTATTTTTTCCTTTTTCTCTTAGCTTTTTTCAGAGGCACATTCCTGGTCCTTGTTATGTCTGTGTTGTTGGCTTTTTCCTTGCCACCATCTGTCTCTTCCTTTGATCTTTTTGTCTCTCTCTCATAGACACCCAACTGATCACAAAACAATGTCCAGTAAAACCCTTCCACCCATGTGTCTTGCAGGTGCTCTTTTCTTGGACAGGGATGTTTGCTGGGGGTTGGAAGTAAAGCTATGGTACTTCCAGCTACCTTCTCCCATAATGGACTTAACTGCTTCTTACAACTGACCATTATATAGGGAACATTCACCCTGATCTAGAGAGATTTTGCCCCAAGGGCTAATGAAACTGTTGATGAGAAATCAGACTATTTCTCAGCAGCACTGAGAAACATTGAAAGCACAGCACTTAAGGCTGTACCACAGAGAACAAAGGTTCTTTCATCTTCTTCTGGTTAGAGTCTCTGTGCTTCATCTAGTTACAAACTTGATGCTTTTTCTCAAAGCTGTTCTGACTTAGAAGTTTGAAGACAAATGCACTTCATGCATTTAAGCATTACCATATTTCTTTTTCATTCATTGCAAAGTTAAATGTCACTTGTCTTTATTTGCCTGTGAGTTGTCTGAGAGAATAACATCTAGGTGTAATATCTTGTTTCTCATCAGCATTACTTTTCCTAGGTTACTCCTGAAGTTTATCTGGTTAATTATGGAATCACATAATTGCTGGCTAGAACTTCTTCTGGAGTTCTCTGGTTCAACCTCATACTCACAGCAGGTGTATTGCTGAAATGAAAGCAGGTCAGCCACTGGTTTGTCTATTGAGCTTTAAAAACTGTCAGGTATAGAGAGTCCTCAGCTGGGCAGCCTTTTCCAGGGCTGCTCTGCCCTCTTCCTGGTGAAGTTTTGTCAGAGTTCTTGCCCAGTGCAGCAAGTCCCATGTCCCCAGGTGCCGTTGCACAGAAGGTGTGAGGCTCTGTGAGTGGGACTGAGCAATGACAAGGGTGATGGTTCATGCAGCATGGAGGTGTCGCTGAGGTTACTGAGGTGTATGCCCTTCATCAAAACCACTTCCACAAAGGAAAAGACAGGTCGTTGTCAGAGGAGACTCTGTTAAGGGAAACAGGAGGCCCAATATGCAGACCTGACCCATTTAGTGAAGTCTGTTGCCCCCCTGGGGCCCAAGTTCAGGATGTGAAGAGAAAGCTTCTTATGCTGGTATGGCCCTCAGATTACTCAGGTATGGCCCTCAGAAATGATTGATTTCTCAGGTAGGCAGTGACGAAGTTGCAACGAGAAATCTGAGGCCAAAGAAGAGAGACTTGAGAGCTTTGGGATGTCTATAAGTAAAGGTAATGTATGCAAAGTTGCATAGGTAATGTTTGCAAAGTTTCTTGCTGGGCTAAGCAGGGAGTAACCCACAAATTGCACTGTTTTGTCAACTTTTACAATACAGATAGGAAATGGTCAGCTCATTCTAGCACGGTCACGAGTGAGGACAAGTACAGAACAAAGAGAAGTCTTGTACAAAGCTCACTTCAGTATTTTGTTGAAATATTCTAGGGTTTTAAAATTTTTCTAAAGTAAAAAAGCATAATGTTGGATCCTTTCAAAGACAAGATAGATAAAACTCACTCTCTTGCAGCACCAGGACAAATTACTAACCTGAAAACAAAGTCTGTATTCTCTGTTTGAAGAGCATACAGCAATAACCAAAATTAAGACTCCTTCACCTCCTCAAAATAGAAAAGTCAGACTGTTAATAATTAGATTTTTCTTTGGACTAGCCTAGCATCCAATACTCCCATCCCATTAGTTTTAGCAGATTCTTTCTTTCCATTTAAGTTTGAAAGTTTGAGCAGTCTTAGGTTCTTACTTGAGACCAAATCACTCCCGGCATTCATTTGCTTATGTAAGAATCTCATCTTTGACTGGAAAGAGCAAAACAAAACATAGGTGTGATGAAGATTTCAAGACATTTCTTTCAAATAAGGGCTTTAATCCCACCAAGAGCCAATTCTTCATGTACAAACAGAGTGAGAGTATTTCAGTACCCTTCTGCAAGCTCAGAGCTTAGGGTTCTGCTGGGTATTGGGCTTTTAGGCCAAACTCAGGATCTTTTAGGGCACGACTGGTTTTATTATTTTTCTGGTTTAGAAAATTTGAGTTCTTCTGGAGTCTACAGTTTTCAAAATAAACATTGTCAAATTGGAAGTTTCTTGGAAGAAAAATGCAAGAATGATTCAGTCTGTAAAGTTTTCCTTATACTGAGGGATTGAAGAAAAAGTTAAGAGATTTCTATCTTGGTCTCAAAATACTTATGTAAGGAAATTACTTTTTTCTGGGGATAGATGACAAATTATACAACAGCAGAAGAAGATTTCAGCTCTGGAATCCAATCCTAGATATGATTATGCTGGAAAACTGGTACATGTTTTTAATAGCAACATTCATATGCTGAATCCCTATTACTGATGTCTTAGACATCAAGAATTAATGTTGTTTCAACCATTGCACATTAGCAGCTGTGGATAGGGCCAGGTGTCAGAATGGCTGGTAGAGACTTTGGCCAGAAAATCAAACTAATAAGGTAGCTGCTGACAGCTTTTGCAGACTGACTTTCCTGCTGCTGCCTTGTCTTGTCCTTCCTCTTACTTCCTTACCACCTGTTTTCTCTCCTGCCAGCTGCAGTTACTGCCTCTTGCATTGCTTCCTTGGCAACACCATCTTTCACTTCTGTTCTGGCTTTGCCTCCTCATCTCCCACACTCCCAGTATCCCCATGACTGCCTTTGAGAAGCCCCACTGGCTTCTAATACTTTGTGTGCTACTCTGTAATTCTCCCCGAGCTGCAGTGCAAGATGTCCCACCAGGCAGGCACACACACTGCTGGCAGGAACAGGCAGCTCAGAGTATCCCAAACAAGCTCTTCCCTGCCCATCTGAAGGCACAGAACAGTCCTAATGGCAGGACTTAAAGTACATCATCACTTTCTGTACCTGTTTTTTACCATCAGTTTCAGACTGCATCTGCATAGTGTGCAGAAAAAAAGCTCTTACTTGGTTCTGAGTTCGATGTGAAGAGTTTATGGGCATGTGTGGATTCGATGGATGGATGGATGGCATCAGTATCTGTGGCTGAAGATCAGTGGGGGCAGTTTAAGGTTACAGCTGTATTTTCCAGACCTCCACGGCTATTTAGAAAATGCCACAAAATTACCCCTCAGAAATCTGTTTGTGGAAAATAGGAGGGGTATCCAGGCACAGAAACATAATGTTTTCTGTCACATCTAGTGCTAAGTAAGGTTTTCTTCCAGTTTTATTTTGAACAATGAAACACTGGAAACAAATGATCACATGAGAAGAAATAGTACCCTCTGTGAGGTTTCAGCTTTGATAAACCACATTAGAGAATCCCAGTCTTTTACCATATAGTGAGACCAGATACACCTTCAACATTTTCACTGGTTTTTAAGACAAAAAAAATTAATTAAAAAATCAAGAATTAAGGCCTTGACATTACAAATACATGACTGAAAATATGTGTGTTATTAGCACAAGACTGCTTTGGTAAGCCTGATTTTTAGTATCCCTGCTCTGGTGTTTTCCTGGCTCTCTGCTGCTGTAAACAAATCTGAAAGGGGAGCAAGATTTAGAAGCTAACTAATGAGCGTGAACATTACAGAAAGGAAATGAAGACGGATGGCTATTGACCCTGTTCTCCCTTATTAGACAGCAAGTAATTTTTCAATTGATAAAACTACTTCATCCTATGGTGGAATTAGGCATTCAGTACTTGGGGGAACATGTTTCCAAACAACACCCACAGGGCAAGTCTTTTCCAACCATCCTTGAGCCTTGTCTGGCTTTCTCCATCCTGGGTTCCTCTGCTGTGGTCTCAGGATTAGCCTTTCTCTTAAATTTTCCATCTGGGTGATGCTGAAGGATGTTGGCACTTTTGTAGGCTCTGCACAGTTTTGAGATAAAGTGGAAGGCTGTGTCTTGGAGCCAAAACTGTATGAAGTGGATTTTCACCTCCAGAACAGCATTGCAACTGATTTCCACTACACAATGTAGTGCAATCACTGCGTCATGTATGCTTTGTCTGGAGTTGATTCCCCAGCTGTTGAAGCAGTATCTTTTTTCATTAAATTAAACCAAACTGTAGCCAGCATCAACATCAAGCTCTAAAAATGTAATACTTAGGTTTTTTAGGCCAGTTGTTGATCTCTGAAACACTGGTGTGAGACTAGAGGAATTATAGTTTTACACTAATGTATGTGAGATCAACAAGCTTATTTTGGGCCAGTGATCTGCTTTCACAGGTGTGCCTTATTTTAAGATGCCATCAAAGTAACTTCTCCCCATCATTCCAAGGCTGTTGAAGATTAAAGATAAGCTTTACTGGTAAACAGAGAAACAAAGAAAAAGATGTGGAACAAAGGTTTGCTTTCTGTCTCAGTTAAACGTTAGTTAAGGACAAAACATTTCTGGAATGTTTCCTTTTTATCAATCATAGCCAAATCAAAATAAGCTGGCAGAGTGCAACTAAAAATGCTGTTTCTTAAACAGAAAAACATTCACACAAGTTTAATGATGAAACCTTAAAGAACTGTGTTTTGTTCACTCTTTTTTTTTTTTTTTTTTTTTTTTTTTTTTTTTTTTTTTTTTTTTTTGCCATTGTCCATTGTGTGTAAATCTTCAGGTTTTAGTAAAGACAACTGCTGTAAGATTTGTTCCATTGCACTGCCTGTTAGCTTAGCTTGACTTTGCTATGAGAAGTCCTTGGGGGAGCTGGTGAGAAACTATTGTTCTGGTGGGGTTTTTTGTCACAGACATGCAGCAACTGAGGGGAGAGAAATGGAATTAAACTGGAAAAAGTGTATTTGTGCATGGGAGGAGTGGAGGGCTCTGTTTTACACTGCTATACTTCAAAAATAGCTGAAGGGAGTTTTCCAGCAATTTCCACATACCATGCACAGTTCATCCCTGGACTGGGACCAAACATATAAAGGATCATTCCCCAAAGGAGAATTTGGGGGGGAAGGGGGGGGGAAGGGGAGGGGGGATTTAAATAAAAAGGAGAGTGATAATGGGACTCTGCCCATAAACAGAACTTTTGCATCCTTTGTTGAAGGATATACTGCCTCGAGAAGTATCTTTTCAGTATGCAATAGCATTTAAAGTGAAGTAGCCAGGCAGCACTGTGCCTGCCTCATGCTCTCTGTGTTTGCACCAAGCCCAAAGCTCCCACAGGCACGAGTTTGGCACATTTGGAGCTGCACCAACCCAGTTGTGATTCCCAGGCATGTGCTGACTGCTGGAACCATCCTGGGGAGACATGTCTGAAGCATGATACAGCACCATGAAAATATGTGTGTTACAGACTTCACTTGCATTCACCCTCCAAGCTGTAGATGGCTGGCCAAGAGTTTCACCCCTTCCTTGCTGTCCAAGATCAGGCTCAGGCACTGCATGTGGGAACACTGATTCACCCAGTGGTCATCACCTTTTGCAGCAGGCATTTCAAGCTTTATTGCCAGTTTGCCAAAGCTTGAAGAAAAGAGCATAAAACCCATGCACAAATTTTCTTAGCTGAGTACTGGGCTAAGAAAAGTATATTCATATGTCCACACTCTGAAAATAAATTGATCCACTTCAGTTGGGGAGGTTTGGGAAAATAGAAAAATACCTTTCAGTGTTTCCTATAGAAGAAAATCCCCCATTTTCCTACTAGATTTTCATCAGTACAGTGACATAATATGATTATGTATTTGTGCATCAGCTTTTCCATTTTCTGTCATTTCAATAAAAACAAGCAAACAATGGAATCACTTAAGCCATTAGTGTTTGTAATTTAGTAACTCTTCCAAACAAGTCCCAGTTGCAAGACAGCTTCGTATTTTGCCTTGATGATTCCTTCTACTTCTTAAATAGTGTGAATTTAATCTGTTTCATAACATGAGAAAAAGAGGAACTCATGTCTCTCCTCATTTCTTTTTACCCCAAAATCCTTTCTTACCTTTTAATTTAGCAACATGATATGAAATACATTAGTATTGAATCCAAAAGCACAATCTCATTGCTTTTACCATGAATTATGCATTGCAGGTTTATATGTATAAATAGCAATACTAAATCCAAATTGCTTTCTGAGCCAAAGTCCTTTAAGCAACAGAATGAATATGGTGGTCATAAAACAGTCCAGAATAGCATGATATTAGAAATTCAAGCTGAAGTGCCCTTCCATGTGTGTTAAAAATTTACTTGTTAAAATAAATTACTCCCTGTGCCATTTTTATTCTGTTTTATTACCTTTCTAGTAGTGCTGTAAATAGATACCTTGGCTAACCTCATTTTTGTTTCATAGAGATGCACATGCCAAGAAGACCTGGCTGAGAGTAAATTCTACACATCAAGTTACCCTCATTGATGGGAATTTCTGGCCAGCTAGTGATCTCAGTGATTCATGTGCAAATGTCAATGACTCTGCCTGGGCCCAGTGCTCTGTTTGCAATATTCTTTTTTCATATTTTCATGTAGAGTCCCTCTTGCCTGGGATAGACAAACACAACTGCACACTCCAGAAGCAGTAGGAAACCTGGACTGAAGAATGAGACTGCACATAAAACAAACTAATGGAAAGCAGCATGTCAAGGTAGTATTTTTAATTCAAATATTAATTATGTATTTGTATTGTAGCATTGCTTAAAGGCCAGGACTACTTTGTGCTAGCTATTATTCAGGTTTTAAGCTCCAAAGGCGGGCTTGTCTGTCTCTACATTTACTGATTTTATTTTGCTCATTTGACTTCAGAATATCAAAGTTTTAGAAGAAATCTCATCCACTTCCCTTCCTTTCAGACCTGAAATGCCAAGAGCTCCAATTCAAATCTTCTCCTGTATATTTATTGCTCACTAAATGAGATACAGGAAAGGATTAAAGCTCAGGCTGCAAGATTCTACCTTCAAAAGCGAGGAAATGCCAGATTAAATATGTAATAGCAATTCAATTCTCTTAGGTATTATAAACATTATGATATAAGCTGTAATTTTTCCTTTCTCTTGACAACCTTGCCTCATTCACTGCTGGCAAACGAATCAATGAGCCATGGCTCAATATTGCCTTTGATTAAGGTGGCTGAGTGTATGTCATATGCCTCCTTCACTGCATGCTAGTCAACATCCTGGGTGAAAACTGGACATTTTTCTGAATTTTCTGAAGTTCTTGAACATTTCAAAGTTGGTTTTGTTTTGTTTTGTTTTCAGAAAATCCCTTTTTACATTACAGGCAAAAAATGATTTATGGGCTGGAACACTTCTCTTCCCAGATATGCAAATACTGGTTATTTTCATCAGAGAAATAGAGATATTGGGGAAACTGAGAAGGTTTTCCAGAATCTCAGGGCAAGTATGCCCTCAGAGCACATGCTTCTTTCTCTTCCCATGAAGCTTTTTCACCAGTCTTCTTGAATTTCAGTTTAAGCCCACGTTCCTCTCTGTTTCCCTCATCTTTCTTCATCACGCATTTCATGATGGTACAAGCACCTTTGGTTTTTAAGCTTTCCTCTCTGAGCTCACAGTCCAGGTGACAAATCATACTCCCCACCACCCAGTCTCTCCCTCTCCCATTGCCATGGCTGTAATTGACATCTGCAGGAAAAAAATGTGAGTGGAATTTTGACAGGAGGGCTCTAGTGCCTTGAGGGCTGTACCTGGTTTCCTGTAGTGCCTTTAAAACAAAGGTCTAGGGATGAAAGTGTAGTTTATTGGCATCCAGCTAACACTCCAGAACAGGAGTGGCCTTCTTGCAGGTATTCTTTCCTCCTTGTAAAACTCCCACCTTTTCTGAGGAATGCCTGAGAGCAAACTGTCAAAGAACAACCTGTCAACACTCTTCAGTGTTGTAAAATAAATATTTCCTTGCCCTAAACCACTTTACAGAGCTATATCAGGGTGTACTCCAAGTTTTGAGAAAAAAAGGACAGTTTTTTAGATTATTGCATAAGAGTTAGAGACTCATCATCTGTGTTTGAGAGCATTTTAGTGTGTGGTGATCTGCAGGTGCTGCTGTAAGGTACGTTTCTTTGCCAATGTCATTTTCACAGTAAGAAATACCAATAAGGTAGGATATATAATAGAGGCACAGCAGTGGGAAGTCTGCAAGGGAGACTGTCCACCTGGGCATGCTGTAGCTCTGCTTACAATCCACCACTAACATTTTTTTTAATCTAGAAAAACCTTGACACAATCAAGTTGCAGATGAAAATAATGCTGTATTTAGAGCTGCAATTGCACCAAGACTTTCAGTGCTACCAGACTGGCTCTACAGTGCTTTGTAATCCGTGTAACAGAGCAGGTATCAAAATGAGCATTTAAAGAAACACAAATCTTGTTGTGCAGTCACCCAGATCTTCGTGCAAGTCCTTGTTAAAGAAGCATGAAGAAGTGGCACCTGAAGCAGGCATGGGAGAATGAACCAACAGTGCTCTGGTTGTGGTTGCCCTGAGGTGTCCTCTTCTGCATCTCAGTGTCCGTCGGGTGCACCTTGGTGATGTGACTTCTAAGCAGCATCATGGACTGGCCAGAGGAGCAAGAGAGCTCACATTGGGTCCACAGGTGTTCAAACAGGTAGTCTCTCAGTATGTTCACACATTTGGAAAAGTGAGAAATATCACTGAAGACTCAACTCTGCTCTGGCTAGAGGTTTGTAACTGCAGAAAGAGTGCATTTTTAGAAAGTGGTGACTGATCTAAGAGACCCAGCACACTGACCTAATGTAATAGTCAGATTGCCTCTGATTGCTATTGCCAAAGATAAAAGTATTGTGAACTGAATTTCTTGGATTCACTTACATTTGCTGCACTAAAAACATTTGAAACCATTGGAATTGTGACATAGGTTTTTATATGAAAAATCCAAGACCCTACAGGTTCCTTGGCCGCTGTGTGTTCTCCCTTTCCAGATCACTGCACATCACCCTGTTGTCCACACCAAAAATGCATAGCTAGATTACCACACCGGAGAAACTTCAGTTGTTTTACAGCGATCAGATTTACAAACTGTGTGGTTGGTTTCGTCGCAGTTTCCCCTGCCTGCGTGGCTGCACTTCAGCTGTGGGGCTTTTCCTCCCCGCACATTTTGGTGCTCCGCAGTGACCAGCCTTGCTGTGGCTCCGCAGCCCTCTCCGAGCCACCTCGGCGTGTGACAGCAGAGGGCAGCAAGAGGCCAAGAAGATCGTTTCACAAATTGGGTCAAATTCCATTCTCTGATATTTGTTCTTGGAATACAGTGCCTGCAAAGGCTGCCCGCGGTTCCCCGGCTGGATCGCCGGCCGGCGGGCTCGGGGCTCGGTCCGGGGCCGTCCCGGGCAGGGCGATGCACTCCGCGGGGCCATCGCAAGCAGGGACGTGGCCTTGCACGTGTGCACCTCCCCAAGTGGGTTAGAAAGGGAATCATGCTGATTTTGGAGACTTTGCCCAGTTACAAGAGCGCCATATGGCATTTTATCATGCTCGTGTTGAAAACCTATAAAAATCTGAAATTAGCTATGCTTAGCTTTCACCACACAGCAAAATGTAGCACTTACTTTAACAATGAATAAATAATTTCTTATATAATGATGAGAGCTGCTGAGCTGCATTCCTTTCCTTCTGTAGTCTGCAAATATCTAAAGATAGGTGTATGTGTGGAAAATGTTTTGTATCGAAGGACAAAGCAAAAGGGTCGTTGCTACCACGTGCTTTTTAACAAATGCTATTTTTTTCACTACAGGCTCATAGAAATACACTTTTTTTGGTTTCTTAGATAGCATTTAGATAAAAAAGCTCTGCAACTTTCCCTTCACTCTTCTGCCAGTATGTACCCAAACCAGATGGTTTTGGTACAGAGTGGAAGCCCAGCTGCAGGTGTCCTCTCAGGTGACAAATGTGGCAGCCAGGGTCCCTGGAGGTGAGAGTAGCTGCCTGCAAATGTAGGAACTGAAACTGCTGCCACAGTTGGTCTTCACGACTACCTGTAAATCTTCAGGTTGGTAACATGTAAACAGAGTGTATATGACTTTAGGCAGGTACAAACGAGCTCTGTGATCTGGAATGAGCAAGTGCAGCAGGGTGGTTCCTCTGCTTGCTTGCCCCTAGCACAACAGCAAGAATATCCAGCTTCACAGAATCACAGAATAAGGCAGAGTTGGAAGGGACCCTCAAAGGCCATCAAGCCCAACTCCTGGCCCTGCACAGCACCATCCCCAGCTTGTATGTTCTCTTCAGTAATGGTCTCATTAACTGAGAAGTGAGTGGCCTTAAGCTCTTCACATCATCAGGCTTCTCTGAACAGATGATTTATTTCCATGATGAACAACATTTGCAAAATTCAGCACAATCTGCATGTTAGATAAACTTCTTACATCAACAGAATAATTGTGGATGTTTCCTCTTACGCAGTGAAAAGAGCAGTTGAGCTCACAGCCTTCAAAAATCTCAGTTTCTCCAATGCAGGGACAGAGATGTTAAAGAAACATGGCAAGTGGTTTGGATGGATTTGAGAACTGTGCATGTGGTATAATAGGAGACAGAATATAAAGAACAATCTGAATGCACCCTCTCTTTTAATAAAAATACTTTTCACAATAAGATAGCATTTAGGTGTGTTTGTGGTTTTAATTTATTTTTTATATTGTAAACTGAGACAGAGCACTGTCATGTAAGCATGTGACAGGGTGAAGCTGCCTGCTTTAGTTTCACTGAAACTTTAAGAAGTTCATCCTAGTTCAGGTTCTCATTAGTCTATGTAACATCGTTCCCACTGAGTAGTCCTGTGCGCTATGGTACCTGTTTTACTTTTTACAGCTGCTGTCAAGAAGTGTGCACCTCTGCCAAGCATGGGGCCAAACCCTGCCATTTCTTCCTTGCTGACACTGGCTGGCAAAGTGATGAGAGTACTCAGCATGGCAGAGCACATTTTGATGTTATACAGCAAATGAGACAGACCTCCAGATTCACCCAGTTAAACTATTCTTATGTTCTTATGTAATGTACTCCTAACACTTTTTTTTTTTTTGTTTAGACATCTTCGATTTGGACCATTTCCCACATTAATTCCATATTCCAATGTTAAATTAAATTGTCTGATATAATTAATTGTATTCAGTGCTGCTATAATCTGAGAGCAATATAAAAGAGGGTTGGTTTCTGCCTAGATGAATTCTATTTTTTTTTTCAATTCAAAAGGAGCAAGATTTGAGCCTAAAATTCAAGGCAGTCTCCATGTTGAAGTCAAAGCAATGACAATCTGTTCATAAACAAGCTGTGGTTGCTTGTATTCCACGGTAATGACCACCGTACAGAAATCACAGATGGACACAACTTCAGGAGGCAAAAATAATGAAACTCTGTATGACAAACACCACACTGCTGTGCAGAGCAGCCTATTATTCCTCTCCAGGGGCTCTTTTTAACAATTTTTTACATAATGGTCTAAGTACTGCCCTATATCCTGATTTTTTTTTAGTTCAATGATGCTGTCAACTGAGAACTTTTCAAGTGGATTTTAGAAGCACTCCATCATCTAAGAAAAAAACCAGTGTAGGGTTTGTTGGTCAATACCCCACATCGTGGAAGAACATTCCACTTTACATTATTCAGTTTAGTTGTGATTTTTCCAAAGACTTTTAGGATCTAAAATATACAGTTTAAATTAGATGTAGTTTTAAATTAGGAGGGTTCTAACATTTAAAGGTTCTAACATAAAACAGGTAATACTGAAATTTCTATTCCTTTATTTTTGACAGTGGAAAGTGAATGTTTCTCATACATTTGGAAAAAAGTTTGTGGGTTAAATTACATATCTGGTGAACAAAACACATGCATAGAACCTAAAGATGAAAATTTCATTCTTTGTTCCTGTCCTGCTACAGATTAGAAATCTGGCCCTAAATTAATTTTCACAGAAATTAACCCACTCTAATATTATGTAGAAATCCATGGAAACTACTGCAGAATATATTTTGCCAAAGTGACATATTTCTCTGTTGATATTTTCTTTGATTGTTTTCATCCCTGTTTCCTCCCTGTAGTACTGCTGCATAGAGAAATCTCCTACACTCAGCTTGTTAGTGAGCTGGAAGAAGTGCTGTGTACCCTTGCCTGTGGGCATAACTCTGTAACATCATCCCATACAATTAACTGCTTACAAAATGTTTCTTTCTCTCACTGTTCACGGCACATATTATGGATTACTTGCTGAAATTCGTCTTCTCACCTAGGGCAGGAATCTGCCACATGGCAAATTTCCAGAGCACATCACCCAGGCATCCAGATAGACTGACACTCCTTAGTGTGAAAAATCCTTTTCCCCGCCTGGAATTTCACAGTGATTGATTCCCTGCAAAGCACCTCAGTCCAAAGTGAATTCAGGATTGGACTCCCTTCCTTCCTGCTTCAGGAACCAAGAGCATCTCAATAGCCAAATTCTCTTGCTAAGTTTCTCCCAGAAGACTCAGGCTGAGTCCACTGAGCATGGTGGCTCTGTGGAGGTGTGGCTATGAGTTCTAGTTTTAATCCTTTGCTCACTCACACACTATGCGGGCTTGATCAAATAATTTGTTGCAACATTTTAAAACTTTCCTTCATTTTGACATTTCCCACAACTGACATTTTCTTAGTAACCCTTTTCTTCTTTGCTCCTGCTGCTCTGTGCAGGGCTGTTTTCAAAAGTTCTCAGTGAATCTTGTAGGTATCAACAAACAACTCTGTAAATCAGGTCATAATTCACTGCTAATACCCCATTCTAAGCAAGACTGAAAGTCTCTTCCAATTTTCTACCCTCACTGGCCCAATCAGTGGGTTTTTTCCAAAGCTATAATCTGTCTCCCAGCAACTTAAGGTGATTTCTGCAATAAAACTGCCCAGGTATTGCTTTTTACTGACATCTGTTAACACCAAGAGACATTTCCAAACATTTGTTAGAGATGCACATTCTTCTTATAGCTATTTAGCTAAGAAAAATGAATTGCCTCTTCTAGATTTATTTTGTTAATGATGCCTAGTTACAGTGTTGTTGAGTACACTGGAAATTAACCTCAATAAAACTGGCCTGGAGAATTCATTTGGAAAAAAACTGAAATCTCCTAAATGTTTTAGAGATGAAAGTGTCATCACAAACTCTTCTTATTTCAAGTAGAAAACATTTTGCATCTGGCTTAATATCTTTATGGAGTGTTTCAGTCTGATTTTGTTAAAAAGCAAACAGGAAATGCTTGAATAAAACTTTACAGAGGAAATTCTTTAATGCTTTTTTGTATTTTAGCAGGTAAAGGAGATTTGAAGCCTAAGAATACACATGTAAATGGCACAGGAGGGGCAATTAGCATGACAGTCTGGCACATGGGATAGGCATACAGTGTTCGAAAAGCATTCCCAGAACCTCAGTATTATAAAATTCTTTTTTGACCCAAGTGCCTAACCAATAATACAAGGGAGAAGACAATGTGGGATCTAGACACTTTCATGGATGCAGAATTACGAACTGAGCATGGGACAGACCAAATAAAAAAATATTTCGTTATGGAGAAAAGCTCCTGTTCAAAGAGCTCAAAGAGTGATAGAAACTTATCTGGTCAGCTGTGTCTGGGGCCTGAACAGTGGATCTATCCTTTGCTATGCTACCTTTCTTTTCCCAGAGATACCAATATGGGCTTCTTGTACCTTTGCAGCATTCTCCCTGGTCATTCCTGTGTACTCACTTTTGTGTACTCACTTGTTTATGATTTGTATAAGCTTTTGTGACACAAATGTTTCTAAAGCAGGCTTTTATTTTAACAGCCTGAGGACAGTAAGGATCTAGACAAAATGATTACCTGCATGTCCAGCCCCATTTTTCTCAAAACATGAGATTAAAGCTGTCCCACTTAACTAGGGAAATCAGCTTCAGTAAAGGCCTTGTCTGGGTGATATGGCAGCCAGTCACCACCTTATCAGGGCACAATTTTTTCTTTCTGTCCTCCCTCTTTATGTCTTCCATGGGAACAGGAAATTGTCAGAGTTTCTGTGTGTCTAGAGTAACGATTCAGTACTGAGTTGTGTAATTTTTCTTCACATTTCTTTGGTGCTACAGAACAGCCTGAAGCTATTTCACAACCAGCATCATCTAAAAAAACCTGACTGCAGAAATACATTGACATTCACATATCAATCACAGCTAGCCCTTAATCCTAAAGCTTTCTGTCAGCATTTATGCCAGATAACACACTACATCTGTTTGTATCTGGTGTGTCTTTCCTGCCTTCCTTCTCTGTTATTTCTGACTCTTATCATGCACACCTGAAACTGTTTAGAGTAGAATATTCCTTGGGATAGCCATGCCTGCTCTGTGCTTTTTGGGGAATGCTGATACATGCCTGGTTTTTGGAAAATCCTGTTGTTTCAGCTGCATGGTTTTGAAATGGAGTTTCATGACACTTAGAAATTCTTGTATTTATTATTCCTATTACAGCACTAGTACCTGCTATCATGAGATCTCTTTCCCTCTTTCCATATCCCATCTCCTCTTACATGAGCAGATTTGAATTGAGGGGCTCAGTGCTGAGGGTTGCAGGCATTGCTTTGTCTCTTTTACAGTTGACAGTGCACAGTTCAGCATTGAGGCCATCATTTTTGGATATCCCCTTGACTGGATTGTTTAATCACTGCAGCGTGCCCTAAATTCCACTGTCACAAAATGGGGCTGCAAGGTTTGCCATCTGTTGTTCTGTTAACATCTCAGAGAAGCCAGAAACTAGAAAGAGAAAAGTACTAGGACAACATACTTTTCATGCATTAAAGTATAGGCAATTCCTATTGCATGTTGCATTAAAGACAATTTTTTGATAAATGTTTTGAAAAATCTAAAGATTAAGTATTAAATATTGAATTTCCATTTCTTCCCTACCTCTGGGAACACGTATTGCATTCTACTTCATTCTACCAAAAAGTCCACAGAGCTGAGGACCTGTGTGCTCTTTGGGATGCAAGACTGTGTTTTGGGCAAATAAAATGCTGGGGCAATTCACAAAGCATTTAAACAAAGCTCTTTGGCTCCTACATGGCATTCCAATGCAGGCAGTGAGCTGTGGGGAACATACTAGGTAATTCATATCCAAAAGAATTCAAAAGGGAGGCATAAAAATCTATTTTTCTGAAGAGCAGAAGTTCTAATCCTAAAATAAAAGAAGGAAATTATTCAAACAGGATTTGGCCATAAGAAAATCACATGCTTTGGGTGTGCTGAGGGGTTTGTCCCAGGGCCCATCTGCATTACAAGGCTGTGTAATGCCCAGGTTGTGGCATGCATTCACAGGCCTTTTCAAATCAAATGTGCTTGATGCTGTAACAATGAGACAATTGCACAGATATACCTCTCACTGTTCCATGCCTTTTAGGTGAAGCTAATCCTTTTACAGTCAAGATTGTAAATAGCTTCCAACCAAAAGCCTAATTTAGGTATCAACATTTCATTCTGTGTTTATATAGAGCCTGGTGCAATGAAATCCTAATTCATGACTGGGCTTCTTTAGCAATACTGCAATAAGATTAACAGATCTTTCCTTTTGTGCCAAGAGTGATATGGGGCCAAAGGAAAATGTCAGAACACAAGAAACAAAATGCTTGCAAGGAAAAAAGAGGAATCCAGAGTATGCCTACTCTTTGTGGTCTAGTGATTATATTTCTACTGGTATCAGTGGTGTTGAATTAAGCAGTTGATGGTCAGTGATCGACATAAAAAACACAGAGAGATGGAAATAATTATTTTAAAATCTGAGATGGTTATGCTGCAAGATGATTTCTGCATGTTTATACATTTCTGAATGCATGAAGGAAAGTTCTGTCAGATATAAGCTTCAGAAGCTTGGCACTTGGGCTGATGAAGTCTTGACTTCACCTCTGCCAGTAGTCCCAGGTAGTCCTACTGCACTGAGTGGATTCCCTTTTGAGTGTAGAGACAAATTGCACTGGACTGTGTGAAAATATTTATACTTAGTAAGTGTAGCTCCAGATAAACAATTATTAATCTACCCTTTCCACATCCAGTGTCCTATCTGTTGAAAATTCAGAGATATTTATTCATTTGCTTTGAATCCTGGGTGCACACATGGCTGACATTTTTCTCTTTGTAGTTTTAGATTTTGAATTGCATTTTGCCTCTCCTGCCTTTCTTCAATCTCAATTCTCTTATGCTCCATGAACTTACTGATTCCATAGAGATTAAAGTGAAGAAGAAAGAGTAGTTTAACAATTTATTACTCTCTTTATATATGGACTTCAACATTTTCACCTGTTTTTATTTTAGTCTGAAGACTTTAGACTGAAATTTTAGACTGAAGACTTTAGACTGAAGCTTTTAAGATGTTACAGATGAAATCATATGCCCCAAGGTGAAAGCAGATGAGATCTCTGATCCTTCTTAGTAGAAGCTGAAGAAAATTTATTTTTGATCCCAAATCTAACACAACTGCACTCTGGGCAGGTAACTAAGACATACAGCAGGTTTGATCAGTCAGTGCTGCTTTATCACAGGGAGAAAGTCCGACATACTGAGCCATGTTCATGGCATTTTCAGTCCATGCTGTACCAAGTCTGTTGTGGTGGGATCCTGGTCCACATCTGGGCCTCTTTATCAAGCGACTCTATCGTTGTGCACCACAAAATCACCTTCCTGAGCCCCACAGAAGGTGAGTGAGGCCCTGAACTTTGAGGTCTGATTTTGGCCACCCTTAGATTATAGCACTGGGTATGACAGGAATACACTGGGTATGTCCAAGCTGGGTACAGGGAGGGGATCTGTAACAGAGGGAATCCTGGCCACACGGAAGAGAGGCTGGGTGAGTGCCCTGACTGTCCAGCATTCACTTCTGTCCACTGGAGTTTTCTCCTCAGAGCCGATTATGCTACTCCTCCAGAGCAGTGTCTGATCTCACATTGAACCCTGTTAAGGTGAGGTCATAGGAGATGCCCTTGGGACAGGCTGGTCTTGGCTGATCTCTGACTGCTGTGGCTGCAGGACAACAGAGTCCTCCATGCCATCTGGAGACTTGGCTGAATGCCCTGGGGCATCTCAAGATGCTACCTGTGTTTCGGAATGTGATTTGTGCATTTAGTAATAAGTTCCCTCTTCCCCTTACAGGCTGTTTCCAATTATAAATAGTCACATATATCTAGACTTAACTCCCAAACCTTGTCTTTTCCAGCATGAATAAACCTGTACTCTGTTTCTCCCCAGACGATCATAAATCTTTTTTATGGTGTGTCATGTCTCTTTGAGAAGCTGGATAAGTTAAAAACATTTGCTGTGCTCCCTCTTGTATTCTCACATCCTCCTCAATGTATAAGCTCAGCAAGAGAATTAATTTTAGCATAGCAGCTTTTCCCAGGCTGTGCACAGGGCCAGGCTCCCTTTGCTACCTCTCTTTGTTATTTCTCTTTGTATTTATTGAAGGCTTATGGCAGTCTTTAGTGGTAGTATTTACAATTACTTTCAATGATGTGTGAGTGGTGGCTGTTATCACAAGTCTGTGGCCATTACCTGTGTCCCTGAATCCCAGGTGCAGGCTGGATGATGACTGACCTACCCTGAAATTCAGATAACTCAGCCTCTGCAGCCTGCTATTCAATTGTTTTTATTTAGATCTACAGCAAATGCCACCATCAAATACTTCATGTTCCTAAATGATTGATAAACCGCCAGTGTTGGCTCAGGGACTTGTCTCTACGGACCAGGCTGCAATGACCTTGGTAACAGATACATCTCCATTAAGACATGACAAAATTCACCAATGAGCAGTTTTTAGGTATTTTAATATGTAGTTTGGTAATGTCCTCACAATGTTTTTAAACAAAATGGCACCTGCTCCTCAATCAAATGCCCTGCACAAATCAATATAGACCATATCAATACACATGACCTTGTCAACTATGCCTGAGATTCCCTTGAAAAAGTATATTTAATGCCTTGATTTTCTGGTACATGGGACAGCAGGAGTGCCATTTCACCAAGCATATGAAGTGTAGCCTGAGGCACTCAGTTAATGGTGCATGAAGATAATACACTGCTCTTAAAACTTTTCTCTAACCCTGTCTAAAGAGTAATATGAATGCTTTGATGAATGACTAGAAATAACTGAATTTCTGAAATTATTTTTGCATGCCATGATTTGCATCTTGGAAGGCTGATATATGAAAAGAGGACATTCATTTACAAATAATTTGGATTTTAAATCAGAAAAGGCTAAGCTTGTCACAAGACTGACATTGTTCTGGCCAACTTTGCTCAGACACTGTCAATCATTTTGTGTTAGGACTAGCATTTTTTTCCATTTTAAGTGATGGTGATCTCACAGTCAGAATATAGAACAATTCTTCACTGTAATTTGTTTCTTCTACCTGATTTCTGCTTTTATTGCTGTTACATAAGAAAGTAAGTATCAGCTTGGAGGCAACAGGGCTAATGTTGCAGTTCTTTGGGTATAAATGTCCATATACTTCAATAAAGTATACAGAAGGTTTCAGTGTAGATCCAGGGAGCCAAATTCCACTTATATAACATTGTCTCCTGGATACTTGCAGTCTGGACCATTACTCAATTGACAATTAAAATTCCAGCAAGGCAGTGGACTCCTATTCTTAGGACTTTGCCTGTAATATATTATTGTGTGCCTTTTTGAAGACGATCTTTGAAATTAGAAGAAGCTTTTTCCTAAGTAGATCTGAAGATTTTAGCCCAGAAGATATAAAACAGATGATGATGTCTTGGTTTTTCTAATTCAATTACCATCTATTTTTACCTCAGACAGAATTTGCATAGAAACAATGTAAGTGAAGGAAAATGGTATGAAAGAATGAAATGGAAGGTAATCTAATTGGTGAGACCTCAAACCTATTTATCAACAGTTTGCACATTAAGCAATTCTCTAGAATCCTTTTTGTTTCTTTCTTATACATATTTCTGTAGGGTGGTGTTTAATCAAGGACAGCAAAACATTGGAGTAGGCTTGATCCCATTTCTGTTCATCTCAGAGCTGGAGAAACTCAGGCAAAAAATTGCTAAAAATTGATACACCTCTCTCTTTTCGGAGTGAGTCTTCACAATTTGTAGTTCACAGTGAATCCTCCTTTCTGGTCGTATTTCAGGGCCTTAAGAACGTGGATGTGTTGCAAGGGGGGGCTGCAGGGAGTGACCCCTGTGGCCCCCTCGGAGACACGCTCTCCGTGCCGTGGGGCCCAGCAGCTGCCCGGGCCAGGGAGCGCAGAGTCAGGGGAGCTGCCGCAGGACATCGTGGGCAGGGCTGCCTTGTGGTGCCTCTGCAGCTGGGTCTGACCGCCTGTGCAGCACCATCGTGGTTCTGGCTGTGGGGTAACGAGGAAGGGCTCTGCTGCCTGAGTGGAGCTTCACTGGTCAGTGAGACCCGAGAGCCTGGTTTGCAGCTGGCAGTGGAACTTGGGGAATTGTGTCACCTGGCAGAAAAACAGCCTGCCCACCCCATGTGCAGGGGCAAACCACTCCAGCCATTTAGACACTGGGGAACTACTGTGAAGTTACAGAAGACTGTGATAGGGAAAAGAGAGTCAGTGGAAGTTAGAGACTGAAATACATGACTGAGAGCAGATTTTGCCTTTGTTTACACAGTACTATTAAAACAAATTGGCAGGTAAATCACTCTTGCAAAGAACAGTTAAAAAGACTCTAGACTCTGCAGAAATCATTTATCAACACCTTTACTAAGTGGTTGTTTGCTCGATCTTTTGCTACATTTTGTTGCTGCATTCCTTGCAGTCACTCAGTAGTTTCACAGCAATAAGCCATGGAATTGCTGCCTGTGAAGGCTAAGGCAGCACAAGGAATTTAGTGATAACTCTGTGCCTACAGACTGCACAGGGAATTTGGTTTCCTAATGCTCCTTTGAGATCTGTGGAAAATCCCACATTCAGTATGCCAGCTTTGAAGTTTTGTGCCCTGATAGCTCTAAAGAGATTCCACTGCTTCCTCACCCGTAGGGCTTTTCATAATGCCAGCAGTGGTGTCCCAAAGACATTTACTTGCCTAACTGGTAGTGGAATCATATGGGACTTAGAAACCAGAACAACTATGCTGCTTCCCCAGCTGGAACAAAAAGGATTAACCAGAGAAATGCAGCAGACAGCATATTTAGCAGTGTGAACAAACGCAAAGAGCTCCCCTTGGCATTCTGGCTTGACCTGCTCCAGTCCTGGCTAGCGGAAACAGTGTGTCAGATGACAAATGTGGCAAAACACAGCACTGTTAGCTCTGGGCTGTGTATTTCCTGGATATGATTACATGTCTGTGGGAAGCAGGTTCCTTCAGCCTTCCTGGCCAGTTATGGGAGAACACGGGATGTTGGATGTTTTTTGTACCATGAGGTTGCTGGTTCAAATATCATCCCAATTGGCTTATAACTAAGTAACATTACAATTTCATTAGCTCTCTGTCTTTAATATCAGGTAGGAAGCGAAAAAGGAACTTGTGGTTTTACCTTGATTATTAATAAGCAGATACCCATATCATATCAACTGAACTCTGTGCAGCTCACCTGGAGTGGACAAGGGAGGCATTTGGAAAAGCAGCTGACCATAATCCTGGAGAAAGCTTTAGATGATTATGGAGTGTTGCTGTACCCTTCGTGGTAGAATATTGACTTTCCAGTTCTTTTTGCTTTCACATCTCCTAATCAAGTGATTAGGATAACTTCTCTTTAATTACTTGCTTCTAATTAAGAACGAAAAGAGAACACAATTGTAGTAAGAGACTCATCCAGCATACAGTTAAGGACAAATCCTTCTCCAGGATAAATTGACATTGCTCTAATGACTTAAGGGGACCTTCAGTCAACTGAAAGTCTTACCCATTAATTTGGACAAGTTAAGCCCATAAGCCTGTTGTGGTCCTCAATAATGATTAGCATGCAACGAATACTGGCATTGGCCTCTTGGCAATCATGTTTGATTTAATTATTTGAAGACAAAGTTGAGGGAATGGAGGTCATTCATAAATGAGAACAAGTGCAAATTCTGTTCTCTGAGTATTTTTTACAGCTGTAACAGAGCCTCCTACTGAGAAAAAAATATCATACCTTAACTTGGGTGATGAGGTAATAATGTGAAGACTTCTCTCCTGAGAAGACTTTTTTCTTCTTTGCCTTACCCCATATAATCCTCAGCTCCATAGCAGGAATCAGAGCTGTGATCAGAGATGTATTGCCTTGAACCAAATGCTATATAAATTGAGTGGGAAAGGAATACAAGGAAAATGGGAGCCTTCCCCCATAATATTAATCCATCATTTTCCCTTGTAAGTTGAGGGTGTTTCTTGCCCTCACCTTGGGGAAGAGACCACCTCCATGATGCTGAGGTGAAAAGCTCAGCACTCTCCTGAGCTGCAAACATCAAAGAACAGAGTGAAAGTTTTTTAGTATTTACTCATATGTTTCAGATTAATGATGTAGACTAGAAGCTGACGGGAGGAAAAAAACCCCACAGAACCCACACCACTTAGTAGCTGGTTACAGCAAAGCCCATCAAGATTTATTTTTATTCAGCCCCAAACTTTTTTTTAGTCAGAGTCCCTAAAGTCACTTTGTATGCTGGAGAGAAATATGATTGTACAAACATGGGAAGAAATCTTTCTCTTCATAAGTAGAAAAATATGGCCTTTTATAAATGTTGACTTTTCTTTAGGTAGTCTGTAATATTTTAGTGTTGATAACAAAAATAACTGAAATCCAGTAATTTCAAGTGGGTGGTCTGGAAAGCAAAGAAAAGCAATATGGATTGATTTACCTTTTTCGTGGAGTCTGTGACAGAGTGAAAGTCTGTGAGACGTTTTAGCTACATGATAGTTTGACTTTTTTACCTTTCTGATTATTCAGTATGAGATAGTAATAATGGTTGCAATATCTTTGAAAGCTTTGCAGCCTAGAAAGCTCTGAGAAATCCTAATAAACTCAGTTTCCCAGTGTTTATAAGGACACCAAACATACTTATGGAACTGGGCCAATTATAATACAGGAAAAGAGTATAGAAGGTTTTTGAAGACATGCTGAAGATTATGCAGATAGAGGAAAGTCTTGCTATGGATTTCTATTTTTCATATTAGTAGTTGATGAAAACTCACAAGAGCTACAACTGTACTAATAGAAAAAGTGAAGTTTGAATCAAGATACAAGTTAAAATTAATTGCTTTGAAGAGCTGATCTTGGTTAACAAAACTGGAGAAAGAAGGAAGGGAAGAATAGCTTATCCGTGACCAGGTAATTCCAAGAGGTTCATCTTGCTAGAGCTGATAATGCTGTTGCTGCTGCTGGGAAAAGGTCACTGGAGAGTTTCACAAGGTCACCTGAAAGGTCTTGAGCAGCTTCTGCATCTCAGACCCCTCCCAGTGGCCCTGGAGGATGTTGTTCATTAAAGAAAAAAGCAGCACTTGTTTGTTGGGGTTTTTTTTTACCCCAGAGAAATGCTCAGGGAAATGTAGCGTATTCATAAGAGAAATAGAAAGGTAACTCTTCCCCAACCAAGGAATATTCAAATAAAAAAGGTTGCATAATCTATGTATTCTTTCTTACTGCTCATTGAGGAACTGCTTGAACTTTTGGCTGCTGAACTTTACAGTGTAGAGTGGGGGAAGAAATAAAAAGTAGTGATATCCAACTACTGCTCATCCTATAAAAAAACATGTGGTAATACACTGTCTGGTAAATAAAACTGTTGTTTGATTATTAAACATTAGACTGTTCAATAAAATGCTTGATTATACAATTCAATGAAAGGTGTAAAAGATCAAACCTCCTTTCCCACTTCATTATTTATGCCCATTATAAGTGTTATTCAAATATGATAAAGCAATTTGGTGAGAGAAAGGTTTAGTGTTGACATTTCTTTGTTGGAGCTTGATCCATAAAGATAAACTCAACTAAGCATTAGTCAGAGTTTGCTGACGTTATGAACAGGGATGCTCTATATATGAATAAACTCATGGACACCTGCCTGATTAGTCACATGAGCCAAATTCACACAGAATCAGTCTGCATTTTGTAAGAAACCTTAAATCAGATGATATATATTCTTGACCTACTGTGTATTATGGACATGAACTGAACCAGCACTAAATCTGAAGACTCCTGAGGAAAACGTTTTACTGTAGGAGCACAGGCCTTCATGTAAATATCATAGTTGACCATGACACCTTGGTTGCAGCTGGGACCAAAATCTTAATCTATCACACTTCCTCAGAGGGGAAGAGGAAATTGAAATCCAGCTCTTTTTGTAAAGGTCAGGTTCATCTGAAAAATAAACACCAAGTATAACTTTAAAATGACAGCAGATCGTGAAATCGCTGAGCAAACAAACGAGGTAGCACATCTAGTGTTTAAAAGCCACCATTTATTGACAGGTGTTGAAGACCAGTGCAAAGCCAGGGTTATACCTGCAGGGGAGCACCTTATAACCCCATTAATCACCTTCTCCCTATATTCAGATGCCAAATGACTAAGCACATTCTACAGACATGTGAATGACTGGACATTACTCCATGTCTGATGTTTGGGGTTTTTTTCCTCTGTCCCAGGTCTTGTTAAATGACTCATATTTCCATACATTTGCAAAGCAATGATCGGGACATACACAGTGGTATAGCTGCTCTTGATAAAACCTCCCATGACAAGATAATGTGTGCATGGAGGCATGAGAGGGAGCACCTTTTTACAAGTGGATGAGGAAGGATGATTGAGATTGACGTGGTAAGTGAGGAACGGTGCCGAGTCCCCTCAAAACATGTGGGTACTGTGTGTCTCAGGGGCAGCTTTTGTTGGCAGGGTGAGGTACAGCCTTGCCACTGCCTCTTCCAACTCAGTCACCGGGGCTGGTGCACTAAAAGTCCTTTGCATCACTCTCATATTTTGCAAAAGTGAACCAAGTTTTTGGTATTTATATATACTGTGATTTAACACTGCAATTTAGTGAGAAGAAAAGACTCATCTATTCAACCCAAAATCTTCAGGCTTTAGTTCAGGAAAAAAGTGTAGGAATTCTCCCAGAGCCCTTAATATTGTCCTCGGTATAATAAAATCCTCCAGTAGAACCATGGGCATCAATGTTTAGTGCTCATTTTCACCTGATTTTATAGAGACAGCGGGAACGGAGTTAGAAGGACAAAAATGTAGACCTTGGAAAAAATCAGGACAGTTACATAAATCCCAGAATTTCAGTAAATAAAATGAAGTTAAAGTGTTAGGCAGATACCATCAGCTCCCTTTTAAGGAAACATAACAGACCACATAGGTTTTTTTAACCCCTTTATGTTTTATTTGAATGTTGAGTAGACATCTGAACTCTGCAGTGCATGTAGGCTGTGTGAAAGATTAACATGCAAAATATAAGCCACATTTGCCTACATCTGGAAACAATTATTGCACACTTAGAACTGGGTGTAAATATTGTCATAATTCCAACCAGCAAGGCACAGGAAGCATGGGAGCTCATTAGTTTTCCCTTTTAGAGAGACAGGTTGTCAGAGACTGAAAATAGCTCATGCCTCAAGCATTGATATAAAGTTTTGATCAGAGAAGCTTCCCTGAAGATACCTGACTGGGACTTTGGACTGAGCTAAACTGCTGAGATTAGATAAAGGGAAAAGCCTATTGTTCAATCATCAGCCTGAGGGAAAGGAATGCATCCACAAAAGCTGAAGTCACCAGCTGTACTGAGAATCATTTCTGGCTGAGTTTGGGGTGGGGGGCAAAGCACAGCTCACAGAAGCCACGTTTACACAGCCCTTCCCCAGCTGAAGGGGAGAGGAGGATGGCGTAACCTCTGAGCAGAGGCAATACACACGCATCCTCCAGTACACAAACTGGCCCAGCTGTGGAACCCCCCAACCCCACAAGCCACATCCACGGGACTCTCACGTGAGAGGCAGCTGAGGGGGAGTCACAATCTATCACAGACCCCCCAAAGTGCTCCCCAGACGCCTTGCACCACAGGACTGCACGTGATGCAAGCAGAGTCTGCTGCTGGAGGCTGCCCCCTCCCCCAGGGGGACAAGCCTGGACATTTCCACCTGGCCTGAGTGTATATTAACCCATGACACTGTATTTTTTGGGGGGACTTCCACCATCGAGAAGAGGACATCAGAACAGCAATGGGACCCACGGAGTGGCGATACCTTTTTGTCCCTGTCCCTCTCTGTCCCCCCCATCTTTCTCCCTACTCTCTCTTTTCTCTCTTTTCTTCTCTCTCTCTCTTCCTTATTTCTCCCTACTCCCTCTTTTCTCTCTCTTCTTCTCTCTCTCTCTCTCATATTTACTATCAAATAAAACCCATACTATTGACTGGCATATGGTCTCGCTTGTACCTTAATTCGGGCAGAGGTATCTCTAAAGAACTTTAATAATTAGATCGTAACACAGGTTCAAAACTCATTTTCCAGTAGGAATTCAAAGAGGCCTGCTATTCTTGTTTATTTACCATGTGCTTGAGTAGTCTTGTGACCGTGGGACCTGAGACCACCTTATTTTGATATTTGGGGAGATACATCCCTCCCCCTTTCTTGCAGTTTTCCTGCTCACTCTTGCAGCCCCTCCATCCATCACACCAGTGTGCTGGCACCCTGCAGTCTGCAAGGGCAGAGTGCACAGGCTGACTGACTGGCTGCCCTCAGCTCAAAGCCACTGCAGGAGGCTTCTCGTAGAACTGAGGCAATGTTCAGTGGCTGAAACAGTGACCTGAGTGCCGTAATTCAGACTTTCTGAGCAAAGCCTGCATCCACTGCCCTGCTGCCATTTGCCCCTGGGGAGCTGGTGGGGCAATGGTGAGAGGGAGGTGGCACACCAGGGGCAGTGTCATGGGGGCTGGCACTGACCTCAAGGTTTGCATGACAGAACTCAGAGATCTGCACAAGAGGCTTAACTGAGTTATCATAGAATCATAGAATGGTTGGATTGGAGGAGACCTTGAAGATCACCTAGTTCCAATCCCCCTGCTACCTTTCATTAGACCAGGTTGCTAAAAGCTGTCCCTTGAATGTTTCCAGGGATGGGCCATCCACAACTTCTCTGTGCAATTTGTGCCAGCACCTCACCACCCTTACAATAAAGATATCCTTCCTAATCTTATCTTAGCCTATTCTCTTTCATCATGCAAATAGCAGGGGCAAAAAGAGTGGCTGCATGTGGAACAACAGAGATTGACCACTCAATTGTATGCTCTTTTTGCATCCTGCTAGTGATGATGTGGACACGGGAATGTCTGTAACATTTCCAATGTTTTAGGACAGTGAAAGGTAGTGGTGACAGCAGATTTCAAAAATTGGTAAGAAAAGCACTGTTGACATAGTCAGAGCAGCATATGATCTCCTTGTTATCCAGCCATTCCATCCTAAGGACACCCTTATGCACAAACAGCACTGTAAATGAACGCTTTGCAGTGATTATGTAGTAGGTGGCTTCGAACAAGTTGGTTCAAAGGGTGTATTCTGTATTTAAGCTGCACTTGACACGACAAATCTTCCTCTTGTTTTCAAATGCAACACTAGCAAGGACATGCTTTGGCCTCATTTGTTTCCTTCAAGAAGGAAAAATAAAATGTGGAAATTTCTTGATCCTGCTGCAGTCCATCACAAACTACAATTATGCCCATGGTCTTTCAGGAGGAGACATGAATGTTTTCCCCTTGAGGTATCTGAAATGTTGGATCAAATTTAAAATGAGAAGAATGCTATTTCATGAAATAAAATAAAACACCAGGAAAGACACATTAAAGGGTTAAGTGGTAGAGTCAGAAGTAAAATGAGAGCCAATGTATTGGTTTCATGACAACAAAATGATGGTTTCACAGCAAGGATTTATTACTCTGCACTTCACAGTCTTGGACAATAAAGGCTTGACTTTAATCTCAGTTACAAAATTAAGATATTAATTCATAGTTTCCGTCCCCTCTACCCCCAGAGTTGTTTACTTTAGCCCAGGTTCTGATTTATCCTGTAAAGGAAATAGAATCTGGCATTGAAATTTGGATCTTGACCCAAATGTGCAACAGAACTGTGCCATATCGAAAAAAGATGAGATTGTGATACTATGGCCTCATATTCTGGGGTCAGGTTTTTGATCACATGTAAAACCTGGGAACAGATCTTTCTGTATGCTGGTTTGTAATACCTCACAAGACAAGAGAGTGGTCATTTGATCAGGTACAGACAATCTCAAATGTCTAAACTGCAAAATCCCCACTCTGACCTCATAGCTCACAGTACTTCATTACATTCAAGTTCACCTGGCCATACATACAGAAAGCTGCATGTACCAACTGACCTAGTTTCTCGTTTGGAAATGCTCATTATACATATCTCCTGTGCTTTTATTCCCCCATTTTATTCTTTCAGTTGCTTAAAACTGGAAAAAGGAAATGCCCCAATCAAAAGAGAACTCTGTCCCCATCATGGAGTAATTTGACCCTGACATGAGCCTAAAATGTATGTCCCACTCCTTCCCCTGCTGTGATGTCTGCCAAATCTACCCCCCACCCCCCATGCACACCTTGTTTGTTTGTTTGTTTGTTTGTTTCTTTCTTTCTTTCTTTCTTTCTTTCTTTCTTTCTTTCTTTCTTTCCTCTTTGCCTCTTTTACTATTAAATAGAAAATGCATATATATTATTTTTTTGGCAGCAACATCTAACCTTGTTTGGTTTTAATCAAGTTTTGGGGAATATTTCAAACCTTTCTGATTTTGGTCCATTTTATTCATAGACACTCAGTTTTCTTTGTTCTTCTGTTTCGACTTTGTCCAAACTGTTTAGACCAGTTGGTAACAGTGACCAGTGACAGGACCCAATGAACCAGCACGAAGCTATGTTAGCCTAGGTTTAGGGTGGATATCAGGGGAAAGTTTTTCACCCAGAGGGTGGCTGGGCACTGGAACTGACTCCCCAGGGAAGTGGTCATGGCTCCAAACCTGACAAAGTTCAAGAAGCATTTGGACAACACTCTCAGGCACATGGTGTGACTCTTGGGGTGTCTCGTACAAGAAGTTGGACTTGATGATTCTGATGGGTCCCTTCCAACTCAACATAGTCTATGATTCTATGATTCTGTGATAGCTCCAGCTGCCTCCCTCTTCCAGTATGTTCCTCCTGGGCAAAATTGCTTGCTAATGTAGATTTACAACTGAGGCCTGAAAAATGCAATTATTTGTGATATTAGTGATTGCCCAGGTGAGAAATCTGCTACAAAATCGTATCATGGAACAGGATGGTCTGATTACTCTTGCCCAAATATTTTCCTTCATGTGTCTGTGCTTCTCTGGCCAAACTCTCGAGTACAGGGAGGCCATGCTGGAGATACCAACAAGGGAGAAGGCAATAGTTTTTGCAAAAATGAGCACAGAGTGTGATCTGCAACTATCTGCACGGCAAAGAGATTAAATGCTTTGCAGGAGGCAGAGTCATGCAAAAGCAGACAGGTTGCAGAAATAAAACTGTAGGACTTTTAGCTGGGTGTTTCCTGAAACTGGTCTCTGTAAATTAGATTGCATTCTGAAGAGGAAGGTTGCTGGCAAGGAAGGTGTTCTCATGTGCAACAGGCTAGCAGAAGTTGTGATCTTCTGCTGCAATTGGCTCAAGACATGGCTGCATGTATTTTCAGTGTGGGCAAAAGCATGACATAAACATGCACATTTCAGGTATGTGAATAGACAAATTAAAGGCATCTTTTCCTTTTGAGGACTGAATAGATTTTCCAAGCTCATCCTGTGGGGCTATACTTCACCACATCCCTGAAGTTACTCTGGGTGCTGTCATAATGCACATGCTACACAGAACAGCAAATAACACGAAACTTGGTTTCAAGCTGTATCAATCCTTAGCATGCAGGTTTCTGGTTCCTGGGATAAACATATATTCAAAAATATTTTTTTGCAGTGCTTTGTGGATAAGACCATAAATTACAAGACTAATTTGAAGCTTTTTCTTATGATCAAAGAATGTACTAAGACTACAGTTTGCCTGAATAGGGAACATCCCTATTGGTCATTTAACAGAGGCAATTCATGTTAGCTGTGTGGCTGTTTCTCTAGAAGGGAAATATTTTGTATTAAATGTTCCTTCATAAAATAAATGTTCATTCATAAAATGTATGTGTGTATGCACAAAGACAGTGTTTATTCACTCCTTCAGCTATTTCAACTATTGCATATGGTGAAGAAATATCTCTTGAATCTTTCTTTGCTGAAATCTCTTTGTTTACCCCTTTAAAATAACTCCTGGTGAAAACATGTATCAGGTGAATTGTTTGTTGATCTTCTGAAAGAGCAAGGAGAACAAAGAGGATGAGATGGAGCCACAGAAAAAAGTGACACGAGGGCCAGGATTTCACCACTAGAGAGTGTAATTCTACTACATAATTTGACCTTCTCTGCTCCTAGAGAGAAACTGATTCAAGGCAATTTACTTCAAAATATGTGATAGGTTGACTAAGATTGCCTGAAGTACTTTCTTTAGGTCTTTTATCAAAATGAAAATCAAATGCTTGAAAGATAAATGCATTACTTCCTCTGTGCACTGCTTAGCATGAGTTTCAGGTGGCATTTGCAAACTAAGATGTATGTAAATTGGAATAAGGGCTTATATCAAACTTATCCTTGAGGCAGATGGTTATGCATTCACATTTAAATTTCAAGCATTTTAATAAATTAAGTCAGCCAAAATGCATTTATATGTATTTTTAAATTTTGTTTTCAACTCTCTGTGTTCTATCACTGTGCATTCCCCTTGGGCTGATGGTGCAATTTTTACCTCAAAGACAGTTTTTTAAAAATTCCGCCTTTGCTTCTGCTGGTGTGACTCCCAAACTGCACTGTGAAAGTCACTGCTGTCCCATGGCTTAATGATAAGTAAACAAGACATCTAATGGTTAGAGAAATAGGGGAAATGAACCTCTCACTTACATGTGATGCTGCTTCTGTTTATGGATGCATAACTTTGTCATGAGGCTCACATGGGATTCTTCACTGACTGCTGCAGTCTGCCTGTGATGGCATCCACATGTAGCTTTAGGTCTCCTCCAGTGGTCACACAGTCAGGCTTGGGGTCATATCTCACTTCTTAATGCCTGGGATTTCTCTGCCTTGCTGCAGCCTCACTCCTTCTAACTGAACTGAGAGGTGAAGCCACAGCTGGCAGCCAGAAGCAAGAATTGGCACCTGCAGGACCTGCTGGAGGGCATGAGCTCTGAGGAAGCTTGTGGCATGGATCTAGTCACAGAGCAGTGCTGGCAGAGAAAATGAGGGTTCTCAGGTCATCTCCTGTGACCTCTGTTAGGTGATGTGAGGAGCCTGGGAAAAGCAGAGTCACAGCTATTGGCACCATGAATGAGGAAAACGTGCAGCTTGGCATCAGGCCTGTGGACAGCCTTAGCAGCCCTTGCTCAAACCAACCTCCAGCTTAGCTAGAACAACCAGAAGGATAAGTGAACCTGAGCAAGAACAAGGGTACTGAGCATACACCAGTAATCCATGGTTAAGGTATCATTAATGGTTCCTCTCTGTGTGCACAAATGTGTGTACAAAAAAAATACATCACTTGTACCTGGAATCTGGTGGGTTTAAGAACAGACTGACTGAATTGTGCATGCATAGAGTCTGTTCCTTACTACTCATCTCCCATAGAGTATGTTGGTAAGAGTTTATGTGACAGATTCCAGTAAACACTTAAATGCTGTGTCAGGAACCTGGGAAGCGGTCATCACATATGCTGAGATCTGTGAATGGACTACACCTCTAAAAATCTCCTTGAATATATGTCTTAGCCCTGAAGCTAGTGAAACAATTGTTTTTGAGTGTAACTGCATTTATTTTAGCTGAGTTTGCTATAGGGGTGAACCTGGCTAAGTTTTTCTCTGCTGCAATTGTAAAACTTTGCAGTGAATTGAGATACAGGTAACCTAGAATATCTATTAGTTTTTTAAAAGTTTTGCTCCACTCTCTTTTCAAAACAAAGCTGGTATAAACTTCCATCTCACATACACTAAATACAGCAATTAACTCAGTTATAGCATGTTCCAAAGGACATGTTGTTCTGTGACTGACCATTGAAATACCAAATCAATTATGCTCAATTCATGTATCATTTCGGCAACACAAAGCATTTAAGAAAGAATGGATATTTTAAGTGAGTTTTTATAGTTTCCATGGTGATGACACTAAAAGAAATAACAATAGTCTTAAATATGTTTTCATTTAGAATATCTTTAAAAGAACTTGTTTGGTTCTGACAAGCTGTGTTTATGCTGCAATTTGTTCCAAATCACCGATTATTACAAAATATAGATAAATTGGCGTGGTAGTATTGTTCAAACACTTTAACAGAGCACCAAAATAGTTCAAAGCTTGTTGCTCAATATTTTTATCCCAGTCGACATGCATATTAAAGTGGGAAAAGGTTCCAAAAAAGCAGTAACATTATGATTTAAATACGGTGCCACAGTTTTGCATTAGGCCATCTTCCAGAGTACATTTTGCTCTTGCTGTTTTATTATAGAATTCAGGAGCTTATCAAGAGACAGCTAAACTTTGTTGGCAGCTTCTCAGGAACACACAGCAGCTCAAAACTGGGAGTATTTGCATGGCAGTGAGGGGTAGAAGGAACAATTGTTATACAGATTGCACTGATAGGTCTTACTTTGACCTTCCTTTAAAAAAATACAGAAACCACATCATCCCTGAGCCCACCTGCAATAAACAGCATAAAGGAATGGTGTGATAGTGCAGTGAGTATGAGGTAAGGATTTGGGGGGATTTTTGCTATAGAGATTTTCAGCTCGAACATCACAGTCTCCTGACTTCAAGCAACTATTTCACTTAGTGCTAACAAACTACTGGATGGAAGCCCCTTGAAAGGCACTACTGCCTCTTGAAGCAGGAAAGGGAGCCAGTTCTTGTTATGCCTGCTGGGTTCAGCCAGCAGAGATATATGTTCAAAGCTATTCTTTCATTTAAAGGTAGTGATATTTTGCTTTGGTGTTTGTTTTCTGAATTAGGAGTAGCATACTGGTGAAAGTTGTACTTTGCAGTAAAATTGTCCTACTCTCACTTTCAGGTGACCAAAAAGAACAAAGTCTCCCTTAGAGGATCTGCTGCCTCCACTGATCTTGGAAACAGCAAGTGCAAATGATTTACAAAAGAAAGGCAGTTCTGTAAAGCCTCAAATTGTACTGTGATTCTGAATTGTTCTCTGGGAGTGCTAATACCTTGCATGGTAGGGGGGATGGCGGCCTGAGGAAGCTCATCTTTCTGAGCTCCCTCTTCAGTAAAGGAATGGAAACAAGCTCCCCCAGAAGGCAGCCAGGAGCATCCAAAGCTTGGTTTCTGTACTGGATGGCCCTGCAGAGATGCCCCTCTGACTCCTCCAGCTGTGAGAGGTGCTGTGAAGATCTTTAGCTTCCCATGCTAAACACAGCATTTATAAGCACAACCCCTCCATCCACACATACTTCAAACCCCATGTAGAGATAAGTCTCTGGGCTTTAGATGAAGAGGGGAGCAAGGCACCTCTGAAAAATGAATTGGAGTGAGTATTGAACAACCCAGTCTTGGCCTCTCTGCTGGGGAATGAGATGGGTTTAGACTTTTCGAAGCTTTGACTTTCACTAGCAAGTGTAAGGTGGCAGCATGCACATAAAATCCTTCTATACTTTTTAAAAGTCAGTCCAGACTGAGTTATGCTGTCCTTCTGTGAATTACAAATGCTGCAGCCACGGTTAGCTTCCAAGACAAGGATCAAGCTGAATGACATCTGAACTCTGAGTTAACATTAGATGAAAATACTCCTCCTGTGTTCAACTCAGTCTTCTTGGAAGCTGCTCCTCCATAAATGTTTAATAATGCACAGTAACTGCAGATACTGGCCAGCTGGGATATGGATGCTTTTGTTCATATGCAACAACTTTGAAAAACTGAGATAATGCTAGGAAGACAACAGTGCTTGAACTGAGAAAATTTGTGGTTATTTCTCCTTGACTTCCCCTTCCATATTTGAATTTTGGCTGTCTTTCCTCAAGTCTGCATAGAAATCTGCACTTTCCAGAAGAGCTGAGTACAACTGTGTATAATTATGTGTAAATGCACAAGGATGGTGGTGCAGGAAAATGCGTGCCTGTGTTCTAAGACAGCACTAGAGGAAGCAGAAGCAGCATTGTTACTGCAGCAGCAGCTTCTTGCTGGAAGAAAGTTTATGGTGAGGAAAGGTAGGAACACAATACTGCTATTCCAAATCTGTCTCTTCTTTAAAGCACATTTACTCAGGGTCTTCCAGAGAGAAACGTAACTTTACTCTTACATGAGATGTTGGATTTTGGCTGATGTGTTTCAGCTGATCATGATGGTGTTTTGTAAGCAGAGATTTCAGCTCATACAGGAGGCTTGCAACTGGCTGCAGAGAATGTGCTGCTGTTACTGAGTGAAATTCTCCACCCAGCCTTGTAGAGGTCAAACAGCCAAATCAAAAGATTTTTGCCATAATTTTTTTTTTTTTTTTTTTTCTTTTTTCTTTTTTTTTAACTTGAAAAAAGAAGCAATGTTCACAATGATTTCAAGCCATTTCTCATTTTCTGTAACCCCCTGGCCTTGGTCACAGGCTCTGAGTAAAATACCTGACATCTTGGCTCAGGTTTCCAGGCAGTATGTTCTGCCTTTAGACAAAGTCCACTGCTCCTTTTGCACCTAGGTCAAAGTAAGAATTTTAGCAAAATTACTGGAGGGAGCTGTTGAGGAAAGAAAACCAGACTATATTTTGTCTCTCTTAGAATCATCTCATGTTTCCCTTTATCTGCCTGTGCATCAGGGAAAATGGCCTCAGTTTGGGATAGATTTGACTCAGATCAACATGTAGCAGCTCTAGGAGCTGCACCTATGAGCAAAGCACAAAAACATCAAGAAAACAGTCTACTAAGTGTCAGAGGGTTGCAGTGACCCAAATGAGAGCCTGTACCACTAATAACTGGCTTAGCTGAGAAGTGTCTGAGGACTTACAAACAACCTTTTTTCTTTTATAGTGGGAGAAAAAAGGAAAACTGTTATACTTCAAGGGTTGCTCTGTGTGTGTGTGGTCTTTTCCTCACAAAAGCTTACCTGAAAAGTCTGTGGTATGTCCATAAGCATCCTGCAGCTATTTTAACTTATTTTTCTTGGCTGTAGTTCTAATACAACTTCTGCGCAAGTATCAAAGTGTGCCACACACAAGTAACTACTCAGACAGCAAAGTGGGTTATCTCAGACCACATAGCCAGCAACACGCATGCTGTTTTGCACTCCTGTTTCTAATGTAGACAACCTTTGCCTGGCATAATGCACTTCTGCTTTAGAGAAAACTGACACACCTTGAAAAACTGATAGTGATTTGCAATTAACTGTAAAGTGCAAAGCAACTGTCCTAATCAAACCACAGGGAAAAAGGGCTTTTAGATCTTCACATAGCATTGTACATATCCTGAAAGTCCTTGAATTATATGTTCATTGGGAATTACTTGCTGTCTAATTACAATCAGCAGAACTTCCTATAATGATGCACCATTGTTTTCTTATCATCTCTGCAACTACATGGCAATAGGGCTTTCTGTTTTGGTTCTAACAGCTTCATGCACAGGTGTCTCCAAGCTTTATTTTTTCTTTCACAAAATCACAGAACGGGCAAGGTTGAAAAGAATTACATTGAATCATCTTGTCCAACCCCCCTGTTCAAGGAGCGTTATCCTTGAACACATTGCACAGGATTGTGTCCAGATGGTTCTTGAATACTATTTTACTTGATAGCATCACAGTGTTGAGCTTTGTGTTGAATGCTGGAAGTAAACAGCAAGTATATGAAAATAACAAGCCAAAACATTAAAGTGCATTTTTGTCCCTTTCACTGTCTTTCAAAAATATTTTAAGTTTTACACTATAAAATACTGTCACTCTTCCTTTCTGTTTTACTTAACGATTGTGATGGGGTGAGACAGCAGATCACACCCTGGATCAGATTTTGAAATTTTTGCATTTGCCAAGAAGCCATTGTAATGATTCTCAAACAATCCAGGAAAAGCCACTAACCCGGTGTAGTAAAACCACCATCAATGAGTTTGCGAGCAAACCTACCACTGTGCAGATGTGCCTTGGGCTGTGTGTGTGCCTTGGGCT
The DNA here is from genome assembly GCA_034509425.1 of Eopsaltria australis. Classification (NCBI taxonomy): domain Eukaryota; kingdom Metazoa; phylum Chordata; class Aves; order Passeriformes; family Petroicidae; genus Eopsaltria; species Eopsaltria australis. The sequence continues at coordinate 439,784 of JAVTVJ010000253.1, read as the reverse complement.
GTGTGTGTGCCTTGGGCTGTGTGTGTGCCTTGGGCTGTGTATGTGCTTTAGGCTCAGTGTGTGTGTTTCGGGCTCTGTGTAGATACTTGGTTTAACCTGCCATACGCAAGAAAAGAGCCTGTGATCAGATACATCCAGAAGCTTGTACAAGAGGTGTAAGCCACTATAAGACATGCTCCTCCTAAAAGGTGCTTGCAAGATAAATAAACAAAAGTATTATGGTACAGATAATATGGTGGTACAGAAGGGAAGGAAATGGACTAGTGCTGCCTGCACTTTAATTTGGCCACTTACCTTGTTTTTCATTTGCCAGAATATAAGAGGCAATATTGTGCCACACGGAAAATAAGTTTACCTTTCATAAGGAAGCCTGAGTTCAATAAGAACATACTGTTTCAGTCCAACAGAGAATTTTACAGTGAGTCTTTTCTCACTGATGCCATTATCAGTCCTCCAGAGCAGAGCATTGTTACTTTTTTGCAATATAGAGCACTGATTGTTTTTGAAATGCTGATGCAGTTTGTCAAAGCAATGAGGTTGTTCTCATTTATGAGAAGACTTCTTTCTACAACTAGATTAGTGCAGAAATGCAGAGGAGGCTTTCAGAAAGCAATAGCTGAAGCTCAGTGCCCTTAATGTGTCTGTATTTTTTAAGATTAGTACACATTACTGTCAGCAACTTTTATATCTGAGGAATCAGACAAAACATTGCAGGTAAACACACTAAAGCCTCTAAGGAGAGAGGAGTAAATGGAAACTGTGATGGTTATAGGCTTTTTGATGGTCTATCTTTAAGAAAATTCCTCTTTGTGACAACTCTATCCCTACCAGTATTCTCCAGCATGCAAACTATTTTTGTCTATTAATTGTATATATGCTATTAATATTGACTCCTTTGATAGCAAAACAAAAATCAAAGAAGCTGAAATCAGGGATAGTTTGGTTTCTATTAGAGTTTCAGCATGATGTGAGATGAGTTTTCTTTTCCTAATTAGTCTGAAATACTGATGATTTTTGCAAGGGCAGAATTTATTGTTTCAATAATCATACCAGGTATTTAGTCTTCCTATGTCTCCATGAAAATTTCAGGGGAAAAATTTTGAGATAGGAGAGATGTGTCTGCCTTGTTCTGCAGGCAGGTGTACTTATTTTTCAAGTGGTACATCATGATATTAAACTTGCTAAACACTCTTGAGAGCAGGAGACAGGGCAAAAAAGGCTTGTCAAACCACTCACACACTTTTAACAGCGTTGTCAAAATTCCCAGCCTTTGAAGTCCCTGAAAATCAGAAAATATTATTGGGAAATTATCTTAACTGTTCTACAGACCTTCAGATACTATAAATTACCATCTTTTTACAGAAGTAGCAGTTTATATCACTTGAGGATTTGTTCCCTGTATTGTCAACCTGACCACCAGACTTCTCAAACAGTTCAAGCAACTTGTTACTTAAAGGTTGGGTCTAAAGTAGAGGTCACAACATGTCCCTGTTAAATTCAAGCTCTGTGTGTTCACTTATCAGATAGTCTGAATCACTTAATGTTTCTCTTCTTTCTGACCAGTAATGCCACCAACTAATTATTCCTGAAGAGTGATCCCTCGAGAGAAGGCTGACATCTGTGTCACATATTGACTGCTCTAATAGGAGCCTACTGTTATATGCAGGCTGTGTCTGATCAGATTTCATGTGCCTTGAAATCCAGACAATCTGGAATGGGATACTCTTAGGCAGTTAAATTACATTAAATATTTAAACATAGAATTTGACAGCATCAATTAGGGCTATTAAAGACTTTTTTCTTGTTACTGGAACTAACCACACAGCTTACAAATTGTATGACTTTTAAAATGAGTAACACTTTATGCTTCCTATGTTCTCCAAGACTAATCTTTCCAATGTTTCCACAATTCTGTCAGCAATTTCTATGGAAGTTTCTAACCCTATTTCCTCTGTACACAATGTCACTAAAATTAGTTTTGTACTAATTTAAAGAGAAGAGAGAAAGGAGAAAGGGAATGAATAATTTATAGTACTGAAATTTATGAACAAACTTGGACAAAAGAAATAAAAAATTGTATCAATTTGTCAGTAAAATCTGAGTTCATCAAGTACCAAGACACCAAGGACCCCAGAAGGGAGTCTAGCAGTGCACTGCCAGCTACTGGAATGAATTCCAGCACAAAGGAATTAAATAACTTCCTTGTGGCCATGACTGATTTAAATGGCAAAGCTGACAGCTTCAGCCAGGTTTTGTGACTACCAATGCTGTCTTTAAATTGGTAAAGCTGTCTTCTATCTTTGGAAAATGCCACAGTGTCAGTGTTGCTGTAGTTTAGCTCCAGTTGACATCATTAATATTAAGAGCATACTCCATACATGAAGTAATGATACTATATTCAAATGCCATTTTACCTTCCTAGAAAGATTGGCACCACTCTAATAATGATGAAAACCCTCTGCATTGTGTTTTGTCTGATTTCATAATCTTATATAAATATTTGTCAAGATATTCTTTATAATTATACTTTATTATACTTATAAAGGAAAAAGATTCCTTTATGCACATCCCACTGTCTGTTTTTGAAAGCTGTTCTCTTCTAAGGTTTTGCAAGGCTCTGAAAAAACCCAGCTTCTGTAGTGTTTGCTACATATTGTTCTCACATTTAGTGTCTGCTCTAAATTAATGTCCTGATAAATTATTCTACTTCAGACATGGTTCAGCTTTCTTTATTCTGTGATTATTTAGGCCATTTTCACTTTGTGATTGCAATAAGGTGGTAGTTTATGTGAGAAAGCAGGGCTAAATTGCTTGGTATTGTAATTTTTGCTGGATCTTCAGTAGTCTGTTGGTGTGACATTGTGATAACTTGGAAGTAACATTCATGCTGAAATTTAAATGTGCTGCTTTCAGGGGATGTTGACATAGAACATTTGTATCCAAAATGATGCTATACCAGAAAGTGTGCTGTTATATGATGACATCAAAACAAAGATGACAAATTATCCTAGAAACAGAAACAATGAGTTGGGAGTTTTTTTAATGTGAGAAAAATTGGTATGTTGCATTTTTAAAGAAATATTTGTCCGAAGAAATGTAGTTTTATGATTTATTTCAAATAGGTGGGCAGTATTGCTCATATATGAATCACTGTCATGGTTCCAACATCATTGTTACTTCTAACCTAAAGGTAACTTCAGCTGGCAATGCAATTTTAAGAGCCATTGTGGGAGGAGAAAGGCAACAGAAGGGCTTGAAAATGATGACACAGGGTGTAATATTTGGCCAGTAAAAATAACCTGCTTCCTTATCTACTTGCTCTGGCTGCAAGAACCACATTGGAGAGAGCTCTGTGGCTGTGCCAGCATATCCATGAGGAAGCAGAATACATCCACTGCTTTGCACACTCCCCTCACCTGCAGTGAGATGCAGTTTGCTAACTTCTCTTGAGTTTTTCTTTAAGGGGCTGTAGCATCCATCCTCACAGAGCTTTGACACTGGATGTGTGTGGCTGAGCAGCGTTAGAGGAAAACGGGGACACAGTAGGGGTGGTGGCTGCCAGCTCCTGCAAGACACCTGGAATTCAGTGTGATGAATTACCAATTCTTGAGGCTGCTTCAGGAGACACCATGGGTGATGGTCCATGAGCCTTCATGATAAGCTGTTCTGCCTGCTCTACAGAGTGATTTCTGTGAGAGCAGGAGCCCTTCTGTACAACTCAGTTTGAAGGGTTGCCTGCCTGTGTGTGCTTTAAGTTGAAATCAAATCAAGTTTTTGCCTAATCATTGGTAAACTGTTTTTTTTTTTTTCTGCTTTTTTTTTTACTCCAGCTAATACAAACTTGACTGATTTCCTTCCCAAAGGAAGATGTCTGTGGTTTCTCACATATACAATGCTGTGGATGATAAACAGAAAGATATATAGCACAGATGCATTTATTCAAGGGAAGAAAATCCTTCAATTAAACAAAATTTATCACTGGAAACAGATGATTTTAAAAAGGGCCAAGTTTAAGACCTTCTGAAATTGGCATTTTCAAAGGTATCACAACCTTCTAGACACAGGTTAGGTATAAGTTACAAAGGTCATGTGGGGACAGAGAAATACCTTTTGTCAGGATAGTCACCCCAAGGAAATAATAGAACCAGGATCCTTCCTTCTTCAGAATTTCATCTCTGCCCAGTTCCTCTTGATCTTTTGTAGCTTTCTCACCTTTCCCCCATATCCACAGCTAAACTCACATGTCTGCAAACCTCCCACCTTCCCCACCTGCACTCTCCTCTTCAGCCTGACTCAGTGTGTGCCACACGCCTAGGGAGTCAGTACAAGGCATTGTCTGCTCCTTTCCTCACTCTCTAACTGCTGTGGAGATGCAGTCTCCTCTTCACTTGTTATCTTTTACACGTTCTTGACTTGTCCAATACACCTCTAGGAAATAAATCTCCTGCTCTTGATACTGGAACTGGAATGCTGCTTTCTTGTCAACATACAAGTCTTATTAAATCTTCTGACATGATTCAAAGTTTTACGAAATGGAAGAAATCTCAAGATAACTGATCCCACTTTTACTACTCTAACAGTGAACTGTACAATGTATATTGCATCACCCCATCTTCCACCAGCTATAAGCCATTATTCACAAAAGTATTTCTGTCTTAGTTGCATTGCTGTACATCATAAGATTTTTCCCCCTTTTTTGTTTGTATCTGGTTTTGCCTAAAGTTTCCCAGACTCTTTGCTTTAGCTTTTCTGAGCAATTTGACTTTAGCTTCTCTTTGCTTTTGAAGCTCTTCTGCTGGTGCCCTGCTTCATGATCTGAACAACAATGACCTTTGTGAAAGCAAACATTTTTCAGTCTTTGTTAAGTGAAGAACAGATTGAAAAGTGGTATCCCATTTCCTCTGAAAATGTCTGGGCTTTTTCCCCTGCTAAACTTTCACGAAAATAAATTGAACACTTCTTTCATTTCCAGTTTCTCAGTGTGTCTTAGTTTTCTGCCACTGCCATGTGCAGTCTGAATTACCCTCCATTTCTGAGAGATTTCATATCATACACTAAGGAGAACCAGAAAATACAGTAACAGTTTCAAATACATTGAAACAGTGGAAAAGCACAGAAGAAAATAATTACCATTTTATTCATGTCATTAGACTAGACTGACACAGTCCCTTTCAGCACACCATCTGTCTTAGATTAAAATGGAAGAGTTTCTTATTAAATTATGTATTTGCAAGGTGCTCACAGCTGCAGAACCAACCAAATCTTTTAACATCTGCTAAGGTACCTTTGAAAGAATATTCTTGACACAGTGCAAAGAGATCTGGACCTAAGGTACCTTTGAAAGAATATTCTTGAAACAGTGCTTTACTTCAATATCAGAATGGGTTGTGCACTGCTGTTGTGCATTTGCTGTTCTACATTTAATAATGATGTTATCAAATGTGGCTGTGGAAGGAACATCCACTGGACAGAGTGGGCTTGTATGACCTGAGAAGACCCACAAACATCTCTGGGCTTTTTAACTTCCCAAATGCATTCCAGGTTTTCAAGCCCGTATGATGTGAGAGCTTGAAATTTTAAAAGCTGTGAGAAGACTGTGAGTATGGAAAGAGAAGGGCACTATGAGATCACCCACACTGCTTAGTCATGGATCTTGCTTTGCCACCAGGCAGTGATAAATGGTGGCAACAATTGCAGCATATGTTCAGTCGGTAATGAATGCATTTCAGACTACAACAGTTTTTGCTCTTGTCAGGTTTCCACTGTGTTTGTTCACTGAAGAGAATGATGAGTTTACTCTTACTTGAGCATTCATCTCAAATGTGTTTGTGTTTAATAATCTCTTTGTTTGAAGCACAGGAAATGACTGTGTGCCAAAAAAAAGGGCTAAATATTTAGATAGCAGTTCAGAAAGGTCATTCTATTATGTGCAAGGATAAAGATAATCCATCTGTGATCAGCTGTCTTATTTTAAAAGCAAATAAAATGGCTACCTCCAGATACGATTAATATGTCTGGTAACCAGATCATGCATGCATGGCTGCTCCAGAACTAGGCCACAGCAAAGCTGCTGCTGTGCCACAGAGACACAGTTAATCCAGTGGGTCCAGCACATGTCCAGATTGACAGGGATGCACAGATTGACAATATACATACCTAGTAGCACTGACACATCTGGATCTGTGTCTTCTGCTAGCCAGAAAGGTCTGGCTGCCCTGTATAGCAGGTTTTTCATCAGTGTGATCCACTTTGATATGAAGACACTGGAGGGCAGCCAGCTGTCTTTGGCATCAGAAGGGTGGGAGCTGCAGCAAAACCACCTCATCCCCATGGGACTGAACCCAGGTTGCATTGGAAGGTCAGCCAAGACATGTGGGGCAGCAGAGGAGTAGGAAAGTCCCACAGTCCAGTAGGAGAAGGGGCTCTCCTACCTAGCCAAAGCCTCATCAGCAGCAGAAATGGCCAAACTGTGTCTCCCAAACTCTTTGCATCCTGGCTGTGTCTCCGTTTTTCCCCTTTCTTCTTTCCAGGGGATATATCAAGGAAAGCTTGGCATTGGACAATCATGCTTGGGGAAGTACAATGAAATTTGTGCTACAATGATAAGAAGCTGTAATGGCTGGTTCATTACATTCTTCTGCTGCAGACATCTGGTCTTTGGTCTGATGCAGAGAAGTGGGGTAGCGCTCATTCTTACAAAGCATGACCAGTCCCACTTAGAGAGCAAAAATAAACACATGCAGGGTTTACCTCATCTGAGATTGCCTTTTAAACAGCTATTTAATTTAAGGATTAGATGCCCAGTTTCTCTGGCTCCTCATAAGTGAAAATGTGGTGATAAATAATACTTTGGCATTGGCTATCACTCATTCTGATGAGAGTTGGTGGACCACATTACTTGACTTAAATGGGCATTAAAATGTAATTGTCCTTAATCAAATTATCCAATCACAAATAAACCAACCCCCCTGAGCTAATTTTCTTAGTGTGCTTTATGGTATATGCTTCTATATTTCTTTTTCCTTGTTCATTGTCAGAGAAAGGAGAATGAATGGGATATTCAAACAGTTTCTGCCAGCTTCCCCAATGGAATGCATTCACCATCACCCTGTCAATTAGTAGTCATATAAATATAAATATAAATAGCTAAAATCCAGCCTTTCTCTGTGTGATGTTGTGTTACCTGGGTTATTCTTGATTTTGATATGTGTACAATACAACTAGGAGGAAATCATCTTGCATCTTGTGTTTCTATTTCCTGGTGGTACATGTTTCCTAAAGAAAAGCATATACTACATGTTAGCCATCCTTCCCCATTTAAATAATAAAATTTTGTTATAGAACTCTGAAAATAGCATCAGACTACTTTAAAAGAGAAGGTGTCTGTTTCTTGTGTATTACTATTCATTACATAGGCACTTCTTCCATTCCATTTTGTGATGGTAATGTTTTATTTTGCTAGATAGATTTTTCTTTTTAATTTGAGAATTTCTTTTATCCAGCTGTTTTTAAAAATCAGGTGTTACTCTCCTGAGCCCATGACAGAGAAAGAGTTCAACTTCAGAGAAAATGTCAGTAAAAATATATAAGTGATGTTGAGGTTCTCATGTGGAAAAGCCATGGTGAGCACAGGAGATGTGATAAATTCATTAAACTGGGAGAGAGCAAAACCCAGAGCAGATTGTCAAGAATCAAGCATAGCCCTGAAATTGTTACTCTGAGTATCAAAGGGAAGATGAGAAATAGCTAAAAGTGGATTTGAAGGTGATACCAAACAATGACATCCCTGTTGCAACATTTTCATGGTTCAGCCCATGTTTTATGACTTCCTACAAAGGAGGTATAAGGATGTGGGTAAGACTGAATAAACAGAGGATGCTTCTCACATCAGCACATGTCAGCACACAGAGCCCAAAAAATAGCTTGACAGGGTGGGTGTTTTAGTTCAAAATCAAACACATGGTGCAGTAAGAACAAAGATATATATAAAGTTATTTGCGAATTTGTAATGTGGAAGATGCACTTTTCATATGGAGACAGATGAGTGTTTAAAAATGGGCCTAGTATTTGACATCTTTGGCTGTAAGAGAAGTAACGAAGCAGGAAGATTTGGTATGTATGACATACAACACCTTTTTGCAGTGCACCTTGTGACCCTACCATTTGGGTCTCCTGATTACTAAACTCTTCACAAAGCCCTGAGCAGGCATCTGAAGCTTTTCATGAGAGCTCAGCTGTGGACTGCAGCTCCTGGTGTACAAAGGAGGATGGTTTCTGTGTTCTGCAAGGGAAACTAAGTTGAAAGGAAGAAGGAGCTCTTATGTCAGGTGTGGTATGTTTGCTCACCAAAGCCTGGAGTATGTTTTTATGCAGTCAATCAATAGTCACAGGAAGTGGGAGGCAAAGGAGCTGGATATAACTATACTCTTGTGATTTTGGTTGGGTCTTTTGTTTGGTTTTTTTCCGCATGAAAAAGGCTAGGGCTCTAACATCAAAGCACCGGGACAAAATGGACAATCACGATGACACTGAAAGCTGTTAAACATCTCTAACCACTGTCTGAAGGAACTAAAGGCATGCTATGCTACACTGAAAGAAAGGTAGTTCATGATAAGACTAAGAGTGGTGCTTGAGGCAACTTGCATCAGAAAGTGCATCCCTCCAAATATAAAAGCTTGATACACTCCGTTTGACCTTATGCTGCCATCAGTCACAGGCATTTTTGCAACGTAACAAACTGTTGGTGATAGCTGAAAAATTGAAGAGTGGTTGAAAGTCCAAATTTAGGCATCTGGAAATAAAAATGTCACAGCACATGAACAGTGGTTTTGCACTGAAATTATGCGAGTTGTGCACTAATCTGCACTTCCAATTAACTATTGCTTGATTGCCCTTGTGGAACACACGGTTAAGTGAAATCACAGAGTCTGGTTTGGACTCTTCTCAATCAACAACTCCCATCCCAGCTGTATTGCCATTTCAGTTTTTATGTGGAGAAGGACATTTTCTTGGTCAATGCAGAGGAAGCAACCACAGCCAAACTGTTGACAGCCCCCATTGCTGAACTGCATTGTTTGCTCATTGACTCAAGCTAAAATTTGTGTTATCATTATGTTCTTATTTAATTTTCATATTTGCAGAAACCTAGTAAGAGGTTTTCTTTCCCCAGCTGCCATCTCTTTAGTGTAGCTCAGGCTGGGAAGGAAAATGACTCCAGTAGAAAATGAAAGGACAGAAGGTAAAGCCAAGACCTACATGAAGACTGCACAGCCCAAACACCAGCAATGACAGAACAAAACAGACTTCGTCTCAGGGAAAAGTTTCCAATGCAGTGCATTGCTCATGGGAAGAGGATGGAAGAGAGTCACATCCCAGCCTCAGGGACTCTTTGCTGTGGTTAGAAAGTGCAGCAGTTTATATAAGTTTCACTAAGCAGGAGAGAGGATATTGTGCCACTTTTTTGTGAACATGGAATGGCTATTTAGGCTTGAGTAAAATTTCAGGCTTAAGAATGAAGCAGTCAAAACTGAAGTTCCTTAGTGAAACTGATAGCATAGGGGTCAAAATGATTTTGGGGTTTGTAGTAGTTTTAGGTTGTGGGATCGACAGGCCCTGTAGGCCTTAAGAGTAGGCCTTCAGTGTTGTTTTTGTTAGGTAAGAAGTGTAGTCATGAGAACCGCACCTGTGTGCTTTTCCGTGACAATTACTTACAACAAGATTAATGAAATTATTGCGTAGTAAATATAAGTAAGAATAATAATTCACTTGCAACAATCCTGAGAAACATTAGAGGGTAGTAGGAAAGGGGGGGGCTGAAATTCATGCTTGAGTAAAAACAATATATCCAATAGAGCAATGTTGAATTAATGATTAATTGATGATTATATGATGATTATGTACGAAGTAGTGTAAAATGTGTTCATTTTCAAACCCATGGCGGAGCTTGATCTGGGTCTGACGACCCCTGCTCCCAGGGCCCTTTTTCTTAAAGCACCCATATAATCATTCTGTGATTATGTGTTTTCTTACACTAACAAAACTGCCATCGGCATAATTACTCAGGTATTTGAAATATAGTCTGTTCTTAAAGGCTAGAGAATGACTAATATAGGCTGGTTATTTAAATTTCATCATTCCACAGTTTATAATACTTTTTAATTATAAAAAAAAAAAAATTATAATGAATATCTTCGGAATAAATCATAGCAATTACTGACAAGAAACTAGATCTTTTGACTTTTTTTTTTTTTTAAATCACAGTGCATTACAAAGCAACTTTTGAAGTCCACAAAATTCTCTAGTGTCTAAACTAGCCGTCTGGATACATCGTGATAAAATGGTGGTGAGCAAAAGGCAAAGTGGTCTGTCTTTTCTTCGAGAAATTTCCAGACACAAACCAGAATGACCAGGTTTTGTAACTAGATTAATCCTTGTGCAGCACTTACAATCCAATATGACTTAGACCTGTTGCACAGTGCACAGTGAACAGTGAAGAGCTCTATTTACAAAAATTTGGTGCCCTACACTACTACATTTGAGACTTCCTATAGTGGCCACTTCTTTTAAAGAAAGGAACTAGGGGTCTTGCCCTACTTGCTCTTCATAGTTTTCTTTCAGAAAAGTCAATGGACGTGACCATGAAAAACCCAGGCAAGAGCTGCCTGCCAAAGGTGGAAAAAAAAAACAACCTTAGGAAAAGCTGAATCAAGATCTGGAACAGCAAGCTCAGAATCTTGAAATCCTCCTCAGACCAGCACTCTTTCTGTAAAAGCCTTCTCTCTTAATGCCCCTAGTTCCAAATTATGTTTCAAGGGGATCATCAGCAATCTTTTTGAAGTGAAAAAAATTTCTGCCACTGGGTTTAGCAATCAGAAAATGCTGCTTCATAATTAGATTTTTTTGTGGGTTTGGGAGTTCTTTTGTTTGTTTGTTTTAATGCCTGTTATGTGAAATAACACTTCAAAATAAGTCAGTGAGATATTCTAATAATGGTCGACTTTTCCTTTCTTGATTTCCCAAATGTAACTTTTGTATTTAGCATTTAAAACTGCCATGCTTTCAAATAGTTTTAATTTTCTAAATATTTTAAAGTTTTAATCTTTTAAAGTCAAGATAGAAAGCTATAATTCAGACCAATAATGAGATAAATATAATTAATATTAAAAAATTTACACAATCCAAAACAAAATCCTTAAAATGCTTTCAATACATGACAAACATACTTTGCTTCAAACTTTGATTGACAGCAAGAATTAACATGTAAGATCAGAACCTTCTTATGGTACAGAAATTCTGAATTTCAATCAGCTCTATTCATTCAAAAATCCTGGGCTGATGTCTCATTAGATGTGCTGTTATACACTGGGGTGCACATTAGGAAGAACTGAAGAGGAGGTCACAAGGAAGGATGCCATGGTCAGCAGGCCATGACTGAAGTAGCTCCAGGCCTGGTAATTTTGGTAGTGAATCATGCTGAGATGTAGGACTTCTGGCTCATCTGGATTTTAGCATCCCCTGTAGATGTCTGAACACAATACAACACTGCCTTTATTTTGGTCAGAGCCACTGACATGCCCAAAGTAGAGACAAGCCGCATCCACGATGTGTGGCATTTGGGGTCGCACTCCCAGGTGTTATCCCAGACAAACAGCCCTTGTCTGAGCCTATACACGCAGAAGTGCCTCTGTGGAGAAATGGGCTTTCACTGGCCATTGGAGCTGGCAGACACTTGTTTGGTTGGCAGGTATGGAAGATACTCACTCATTGCATTTCAAAACTGAAAAAGTTTATGTATTTATAGACCTACAAAGAAGGAAATTGGTAATAGGACTAATAGCTGGGAAGATGGTTAATCCTTTGCATGCTTGAGAGCCATTGTTATTTGAAGGACCTGTAATCTGGTTTCCATGACATGTCTGAGTAGTCAGAAATACCCTGTTCTCACCTGTGTTGGGCTGGCAAACACCTCACAGGTACCCTGAAGCTTTTGCAGTCACTTTGAATCATCCGAGTCAGAAACAGCTGGTTTTGTATCACATCTCACTGTAACCCTGAGCTTGATTAGTCTGAGCATAGACAAACTCTCTGTTTCCAATTCAAACTGAGCTTTAAGCTCTGGCTTTGAAATCTCAACCTTGAAGAAGGCAAGAGCAAGCAGCAGAAAATTTCTTGAGAAGCTTTTAATTGCTTTTCATTCCTCAATTTACCTTCTTCTTCCTTCCCACTCAGAAACAATAATTGCTTTTTTTTTTTCCTTTTTAACTAAAAACAAACTATGAGAAAAGTAGGTATTATCCTACTCCAACAGCTGTACGTGATTTACAGTACATATTGAGTGTGTCTTTTCATTTTCATCACTTGTCTCAGAGCAAACCTAGCAGTCTGCAAGTGTGATCCTAAGACAGGGCACAGCACAAAAGCGCTGGCAATCTTGCACATTTGAGACAAGTCAGGCTAGGAACTTGTTCTATTTTCTTGCTCACTGCTTGTGAGAACTGTCTGAGAAACTGTTAGCTTTGTGGCTGGTGGATAATAGCAGAGCTCAGTTGATTGCTGTAGGCTAAGATCTCCTGCTTATGGAAACAATCACTACTTGTCTTATTTTAATCTGATCAGATGTCTGTGGCTGCTAGTCAGTGCATTTCCAGTGGGGAAGAAAATCTGAATGATAAACATCTCCCATCAGTTTACACTGGGTTATTGCTGGGACTTGACTGCCTCAGCTTCTCCATTTATGCAGATTTGGACCAGGATTTTGTGACAAAGTGCACTGTTCCCCTGGATAGAGCAATTATATGACTCAAGGAACCTTTTTTCATTTTATTCCCAACTCCTTTTCATGTTTTTTACCTAGCAGAGTTGACCTGCAGTCATTCCATTTACAGTGGAAGGTATTGATGTTTCAGTGCCTAAACAGGCAGCAAGTCTTGGTAATACATTGCCTGTTTGGGACTTAAAAAGAGAAGATTATTTTTCCTTACCCTGGCTGTCATGCAGATCAGTACTGCAATGCTTTATTTTATGATGCTAATAAATTAAAACTTTCTTTCCATGTTCTGTGAAAAGACAAGAAGTTGTTGTTTTTCTTGCAAAGCCACATTAAAGAGAAAGTAACAGCAACTGGAATATTGCTGTCATTGCTTAATGAAAACCAGAGCATTGCAGTGGAAAACATGCTGGGAAGGACAACTTCAATTAGAGGAAAGGGGAGATTAAAGACCTCTCTTTTATACAGCCTAGGGAAGGAATGTGAAAGAATGGGTTTGAAGAAGGCTCTAGTTGAAGGATAAAATGGAAACGGTAAATGGCTTATGATAAGATCAGTAAGCAGAGACAGTGAAGCCAGTATTGCTAGGAATATGTGTAGAAGTTCATAAAAGCCCCCAAACCCAATTCAGTCTGGAACAGGCAGATACAGAGGAAATATCCCAGGAATTGTGAGTATGCAGAAATCCTATTGGACAAGGACAAAAGGTTTGAAAGGGAAGAATGTAAATAGTTTGAAAAACAATCAAGTATTGTTTGCATTAAAAAAGCATTCACTGAAATAAGAGGAGAGTCAGGAAGATCAAGGTCTTTTCTTGAAGAAGAAATTAATGAAATTTGATTACAATTATGCACTGAAGATATCCCTGTAATCACAGAAAATTGGTCTTCTCAACAGGGAAAATCTGCATAGTTAGAAAGGTAAAATCTCTTAAACTTGAAACTAATATAACAATGTGTAATATTTGTAGTATTTCTTCTTAACACACTGTATAATAGAGCTTTGACTCAGACAAACATGTTTTTAATTAATTTAAATCCTTAATTCAGCCAGGCTAAGAACAAGGTCAGGGAAAGAGGAAAGCTGGATGAAGGAAATTATTTCAACTTCAAAGAATGTTCAACTGCATTAACATGAGCAAAAGAAATGGAATACCAAGAAGAAGAGATTTTTTGCAAAGAAGTCCTTATTCTCCCTAGCTTTCCTGTAACAGCTAAAAATTTCAGCCTGTTTGTTTGCTGCTTCTCTGATTTTGAGGCAAGGCTAACCAACCTGGTTTTCACTCCCCTATTGATTCTTTGGAAAGCAGCTTCACCTGAGCAATCTGCCACTCGTATGTGCAGTCTTCTTTTTCAGCAATCCTCAGTTGGCACCACAGGTTAAATGCTGTTATATCTTATAGTTATTGCCATCTGATACCACTGACCATTTAATTTATTCCATCAAGTGTCTGAATGTTTCTGTCCTCTTGAGAAGCCACATATGTCCCATTTCTTTCTGCTCTAACTGGTGTCTGCCTTGGCTTCATAGCACGCACTTGGCTTGATTTTGTCACTTGGTCCTTTCCACTGTCTGTGCCTGTTCCACCAAATTTCTTCCACTCTCAGCTATTAAAAGCCCTGAGGCTAGCCCAGTATGTGTGTGTAGGTAGGTATGGATATGCACATATGTATGTATTTCATTTATCCAGGCCTTGCCCCCTCCCTGCTCCTTTTTGGTGGCAGGCTTTTTGGGAATGATGTTTTGGGGACAGTTGCACTTGCAGACATCTGCCAAGGTGAAAGGAAAGGAACCAGCCCTTGAGAAAAATGGCTGCTGCAGGTCAGGCCTTAGAGACATGAGTATGTGAGGAAACTTGGCTGTTCCCTGTACCATATCTAGATCTTTCTGATGCCTTGGGTCCATTTATTCCATCACTACTTAAAACCTCTTTGAAGTATTTATAATTTTTTATTGGGTGTTTCTAAGAGACACACATAATACAGTTGGTCCAACAGTAAATCAGCTATGATGTGTTTATAAGGCAGGCTTTAGAGTCTCTGGAAAGATTAGTATTGAACAATGCAAGTTTAAACTGAGCTAGAAATGTGAACCAGAAAATCTAGGTCATTATGGTAGAGTTTCTATTTTTACCTGAAGTAGATGAACTTTGACTAACATCCTTATGAAAAGATGACATTATTTGCTTATTGACTTATCTTCACTGTGTTTTCCCTCGAGTTTAAATTCTACCCCTGTGAAGCACTAGGGGATGTTCCTGTTGCAGCACCAGGGCTATGTACAGATGTCCCAGGTTGTCCTGTTATTGAACAAGGTGTATTATCCCAGGCTGAACAGAACGCTGATGGAATTTTCAACTCAGCTGCTTTGCCTCCTAGGCACAGCTCTTTGCCTTGCAGACAGGTTTGCATTGACAAATATGATGTGCTTGGTGACTGGTACAATTCTTGCCCAATTATAACTGTCTGTCAGGGGTTCACAGATGGAACTTGTGAGCCTGTGATCCAGGCCACGAAGCACAACAGAACCTGGAACAGCTCTTTGTCAACAGCTACATCTAGTCAACTCCAACAGCCTAACGGGGCAAGCCATCCCTTACACCCACTCTAGGCAGGTGACTTTTACCTCCCTTTTTTATTCAGCACATACAGCTTTGTTAATATTCAGAAAGGAGAAGTATTGCACTGATAAAGATGGAACAAGTTTAAAATTGCTGCAGTTTCTTCAGTCAGTTTTTGTTCAGGTAGACACGTCTGTCTACCACCAAGAAACAGGAATGGGCAAAGGTTGGACCCTTTGTCCACTGCCATGGCTGAGCAAGCCCAGGGAGGTGAGCAGTATGTTAGTATGGATACCAGTGGCAAGATAGGTTATTAGTCTTCCCAAAAACACCTTTTGTGCTTTTGTGACTGCATTACAAGCTAGAAAATCTTCAAAAGTTATTTTTCAAGGAGCAGAACAATGTCTCAAATTTAAATTTTCTTTGGCTGAAGAAAGCCATTTTGCAGGCAGTTCTGATCAGGTGGATGTCACTGTGTCCTTTCCATCGTCTCCATCCTGCCACACCATGCTGCAGATCCTAGAGAAGGATGGGTCCATAATGCAAGATCCTATGTGGGCAAGCATTGTTACTCATGTAACTTGTTTTTCTTGGGACTGGGTCTGGGGCCACAAAGTAGTTTCTTAGTGGTGTTATAATTCCAGCTGCTTGAACAACTGTATGGCAGTTTGGAAGGCCACTGCCTTGTGCCCATGCTTCTCTGAGAGCTTTATCCTTTTTGATAACCTTTAATTGTATCCTGCACTTTTCTTGCATATTTTATGCCAAATTGTACTCAGATCAAATAAATCTCAAAAATAAAACTGAGCTGTAAGAGAGTTCATCTATTCTTCTCTGTTCCTCAATCACTAAGAAGATGCAAACCCTGCAGAAGAGAGACAATAACTACGATTTTATATACTGATGTGAGTATATATCTATGCTTACTAATTTAAGAGGACTGCTCTACCTACCATGAGGAGAGGATTCATTGTGATGAAAGTTTTATATATACGTCCTTTAGAAATCCTAGTCTGAATACCTGACTTCAAAACTGCAGTGAACCAGATTCTGTGCCTATTTTATGAGGTGATTCTTCAGCTTTGACTTGTTTAGACAAGACACTGCTGAAAGTGCCTTTTGACATAAAGCAAAGGTTGTGGAAATAATGTACTTCTTCAAATGCACCATCTTCCCAAAGAAAAAAAAAAAAAAGGGTTTTGGGTAAGGTATTTATCAATATGAGTAAGGCTGAACTGGCCCAAGGTAGGTGTATTTGCTCCTGTGGGCAGCATAGCATTTGAAGTCATTAGCATCACACTTGTTTTACTATTTCCTATTTTTAATTCTTTTGAAGTATATTTAAACATAACAGAAATTTTAAAAACTTGGTATATTGTTTATGATGTTGTGAAATGTATTCTGAAATTTCAAATAGAGAATAATCTTTGCTTGGGAAGAAAACAAAGTAGAAGGAAATAAGAAGTAATAAGGATATAAGGTGTAATAAGAAAAGGAGGAGAATGACTCATGACATGCATTTTGAGCAGAATTGGTGGATTAGGGTAAAGATGACAGTGGCATGTGTGAATAGTTTATTCCCTAATGGGGGCAGAATAACAAAGACAATAAAATCTGAGAGTAGTGCAACTCTGGGCCTCCCACAGAGAACCACAGTCCTGCTTTTGAGGAATGAGCAGAAATAAAATCCTGTGAAGCACTATGGCAACCATCACCAGGGAGACCATCACAGATCTCAAACATGTTTACCAAGAAGAATTACAAGTCACAGAGTGAGATGATATACTTGGAAATGGTATTTTAAAAGTAAAAACACTGTTACCTGGTGATTGCAGTGGTATGGAAATGTGACACTTAGAGTTCTTAATAAAACAAATCTGTTTTTAAGAGATACTGCAGTGAATATCTCCTAGAAACAGCTAAAGAGCTGTACTTGCAAAATATCTGTATGTGAGAGAACTGGTCATTGTGCAGGACGGGAAAGCAGACCAACAATGTCACTACAGTGGAACGGTAAAGATTGTTAAACAAAACAGAAGTTAATAAAATAAATGAAACAAATAATCAAAATTATTTTATGGTCCTATATAAGACAAATACATACTGACATCCACAGGTGATCATGTTTGTGGGTGAAACAAATTCCACTGAGTGCAACGTGGACCTCATGGATAGGGTTCAGATGAACTTTGCTCAAATTTGGCAAAGATGGAAAGCCCAAACAGTTGTGTGCTCTGCTTTGTTTTAAAGAAGGAAATGGGAATTATTGCATTCTGGTCTTGGTCATAGCACTGATCTATCATACTGGGCAATTCATCTACTTGTTTCAAGTTTCTATCTCATAAAGGAAGACAGAAGCTTGGTAGAGTGTTATGAAGATGAGCCAGTTACCATTTATGCAGAAGTTTACATTTGTGAAGTGTTAGTTTATAAAATGCTGTATGACACAATTTGTTGGCATTCTTCGTAATTGACTTTTTTTCACGTGTCTTGAAAGCTTTTCACCTATGCTGCCCATGAGTCAATTGGTTTCTGCAGGAGTTTTTCAATTTCATGTAGTTCTTGTGGGCTCTGTCCACTCACATCTTCTGCAGAGGTATAGAAAAACACAGTGTTGTCCATTACTACTGCTGAATTCATGACTGATCCTATAAGAACAATAACATAGTAATAGTCTGTGTAAACACATGTTTCTGAACAAGAGTTTCTTGCTGCCAGGCCTGGTTTGAATGTGAAGTTTAATTTGTGGGTAGTTGGATGGTTCCAGTCTCCTGAGTGTAAAAATATCCACAAACCTTTGCAGATGATTCAGTTAATAAAATATAATATTTTTTAAAATCCAGTATCCCACAGGTCCTTCAGTCTATACCAGGAATGCCAACTGGTGCTGCTTCATTACCCCATGGGGTAGGCTGGTGTCCAGGAGCAAGTCTGGGTCACCCTGATATGGCGTCTCCATGTCTACATTTACCCTTTTTCAATTGAGAGAGAAAATAATCAAGACTGAAATAATCATCACTGATTGTCCAGCAAGTATAAAGCACCCTAAACCAGAAAAGTATTTCTAATGTTTGAGATTTGAAAGAAACAAGTAATGTTTTTGTAGCAGGAGCCTGACTCTGATTTTGAATAATAAAAACCTGTTTCTGAGTAACATGGAAGACAAAAGGAAAAGACAAAGAAAGATTGTCAGAGACGTATTCCTTCTTAGTCTCAAAAATACTCTCATCTCTGTGTTTCATTGCTCACTTTTTTGACGCTGATATCGTCAGTACAGTGTTTACCTCCCAATGTGACATCAAACCATTTCTCAATGCTTACGTCTTGGCTTATGTCTTAAGAAAGGAACACATTGTTCTTCTGCACTCTTTAATATTATTCTTCGCTAATATTGGCAGAAATATGTTACTGTCACTCACACACTGACACAAATTCAATCATTCTTTCAGTGAACGTCTTACCCCAATTAAACTGATCAGTGTGCATTTTATAAAAACATTTCAAGATAAAATGGATCAAGTCAGTCAAATAACCACAAAGTCCAATGATTCATTACGGCTGAGATCTTTAGTATTGCATCTTTAATTTCTTTTAAAGGCAATTAATTGTTTTGCAGCCCTGATTTTCTTACTGCTAAACACATAGGCCTTTATGACTGAATTTTCTTGGAGTGAGGAGTTGTATGACTTATTTTGCCATCTAACTTTTTGTACTGTTTTCAGGGGTAGAAGAATAGTTGCTTGGTCTGATGCAGGCTGCAGCCACTGTTGTGGGTCACAAAAGCAGTCTGCATGACACCCACATGCTTCCCACTGGGGCAATTGTTTGCTTTCCACTTGTGTCAGCTTTTTGCCCATATTTGCAAACCAAAGGTCACATCCTTATGGATCATTTTATTCTGAGTGATGAGCCATTCAGGTGGTTTTTTCCCTGGCATATGAAGACTGAGAAAGCATAACATCTCCTAATGATTCAGTGCAATGTTTTAAAAAGTCAGGGCCTATTTCTAGATGGATGTGGTCATACTTTTCCCTTTTTAAGTGCATATGCCAATTACAACTCGACTGTACTGCCATGTGAATTAGAAGTCCTATGTAGAAAGCCTGCTGATGTGGGAGTTTCAGGCATGCTTTAGTGAAGAGAAGCTGTGACTCTACCCCAAGTGCATTTTGGAAGCCAATCTCACACTCTGTTACAAATAGAAAAAAACACTACCTGCACTAGGTACACAGCACAGATACTCTTTGCATTATCTTATCATGAAGATGGTAAGACAGAATGCTATTTCACTTTGTAGTTGTTCCTGTGAGGAAATCACAGAGCTACAGCTACAGGCTTGGTTGCAGAAGTGTAATTTAGATACCTGGAGCTATCTCTTCTTGGCAATTATATAATCCATTTTTACAGCAAACTATATAGGAAAGGGATTGATGAATTTACCATGGTATCATGTATCAAAAATTCTAGGGCTAAGAGTCTCATACAGCAGCTCCCCCATGCCCCCATGGCTACACATATGAAATCAGAACCATTTTGTTGAGAAAAAACAGCAACAATTAACGATGGAGGGTAGTTTCCATGTGGTGAGAATCAGTAAGCTTTCACAGCCCTCAGTAGACCTACACAGCAGAGAACTTGGCTCCTTAGATTCCTATATGTCTTTTTGTCAAAGATGACTCTTCTTTTGGAGATGCATGCCAGAGTCAGTGAGCTGCTGGGAAGCCCCAGAGCAAAAGACACAAGACTGAAAAAGCTGGACTCAACACATGTTAATACTGGGGAAAAATCTCAGGTTTTTAAGTGCCTTCTTCCTTACTCTGAGAACTTGATAGCTTTGATGCAATGCCTTGATGGAAATTTTCCATAGGAATTTTCAAATAGGAATTTGTGAGTGTATTCAGTGTCAGACACTTCCGAATTTAAAGGTTTGTAATGGAATATAAGGGACATAAATTGTCCTACCTTTTAAAATAGGCTTCAAACAGTGCAATCTACATACAATCTTATATCTGTCTTATTATTTCATCTCATTATTTGGTTTGATATATTTCCTTCATGATGAGTCTGCCAGCTAAAGTACAATGGGACTGGACTGTTTAATTTAATGGCTTCCATTAGATTATAAGGTTCCACTTGAATGAATGGGGAATTATGAGCAATTTAATTCATGAAGAGCAGAAGTGAGCACAGACTGAATTTGAACTTATGGAGGTGCCACGAGGAGCAAGAAATATTTTTATTAACTTCAAACTGCTGTTAAAATCCTCACAAGATCAATGGTTAGAAAAGAAATATAGAAATACAGAAATATGAACATCTTGATTTTTTTAAACTAAATTCTTATTAATCAATCATAACATTCTCAGATTTAGATAAACAGCTATATAGAAACACAGTGTTTGAGAAAAGCAAGCTTTGGCTAGTGCCTTAAATTTAGCATAATTTTCATTGAAATAAACTGATGTGTAAGACCAAATGAGCACCTCTTCCATTTTCCCATCTCCAGCACTGACCAGGTCCAGATCCTCAGCTTTATTAACTCAGCCTTAATTCAAAATCTATTGCAGTCAAAGGAAAGATGTCCCTTTGGATTTCAGAAGAAGCAGAAACAAGCCATATAAGTGGCAATTATATACTCTTTGCCTATTTTCAAGCTAAAATTGGAACAGAGTATTTTGAATACCCACAAAATAGTTGAAGTAAGTTACATTATTCCAAGTCAATACAAAAATAGACAAAAGTTGAAAGAATTATAGAAGGGATATTCTCATATTTGCTTGTAAAATAATTTATACTTATTACCATAAAATTTGTTTTCACTGCTGTGCTTGCCAGGAGTCACTTTGGTGCTGCTAGTGGTGTTAATTAGGGGAACTCAGCCCTTCTCAGAACCAGGTGGCTTCCTGCTCTTTACTGTAACAAGAGCAGGTAGTTTACTGGTGAAACAATCACCCTGGGTAAATATCTCAGGGCTGTACAGGCCAGTGGGCATTGGAAAAAGGACAAGTGGTCTGGGGTGTGGATGGGTGCCAAGGGGACCCTGAGAAGCCCAGGGAGGTGTAGGAATTAGGAACTCTGGGCTTTATTGCCCGCAAGTCACTGGTGAGTTGTGCTACTCCAGTCAAGGACTTTATCAGGATGAATACCTGTAAAGGGCTTTACAGACTTGCTCCCTCTCCTGTTCCAAAAGGTACAGCAGCCTTTTTGAAGGGAAAAAAACAGTGTTAATTAAGTAAATAAAGACAACATATTATGTCAGAATCTGTAAAATGTGAGTTTATAACTTAGGTACACAGCAAACAAAAAATTTTTCTTCTTAATGTGTTGCTATAGCAAATCATAAAAAAAAAATCTTTGTGGGAGAGATTTTAGACAGCTTAAATGCAAGTGATTTATGTGAAAAGAACCATAAAATAATTAAAGAATAGACGTAATTTTCAATTGAACTTCTGTTTTCTCTTGTATCAGAGACTGGAAACTTGTTTCCACAGAGACAAAATACATACTGATCAGTGACCTAGGCAGCAGAGAATCAAAAGAAATGTAGCATGAGAATATTTTTGAGTATTTTTGTAAGGTTTAGCACATGCCTTTTCTAAATTCTCTTTTCTCCCAACACCAGGGAGAGACCTCTGCCAAAAGGAATCCTGATCAAACAGCCTAGAAGACATTTTTATTCAAGCTCCTTGTTTACAAGTTGTTCTTATACAAGCACTCAGTTTACAGCCAGGTACTAAAAGAGAAAAAAAAATACTGACCTCCAAAACCTGGTGTTTCATGAACTCTCCTGGAGCTGATATCTTCTCCAGAAACTTGGCCCTTTTTTGTTGTTTTCTGACTCAGTTTTTTTGGACATTGTCCTAGAAAGCACAGGCAAAACTGTCAGAGAAACATATAACAGCAGGAAATTCACCACAGACTGCTGAGGTTCAAGATCTCCACACTGTATTTGCAAGCACAGTAGCAGGCACTTAGTCGAGAGCATTATTATGCCCTTTCAATTAACAGACCCCTGGTTACTGGCTGTCCTAGACAGCTTCCCAACACAACACAATAAAAACGGCTCACATTCACTTCAGTGAATGCCCCAAAGCACACTGAGTTGTAACATGCAAAAGGCAGGATTTCTTTCCCATCTGTTCCCATATATCAAATATTGCACAAATGTAATGATGATAATTCATGCCAGTTGGGGGTTATTTGAATAAAGTGCTTTGTTTTGAGCTCATCTTTCATTAGACCATATTCCTGGGTCCACTTTGTCCCCTGATGGTTATGGTTTTTCTTGACATACAGAGGGTTTGCTTTGTTAGGCTTTTTATTAAATTCCTATTATGGAAGGATGGCAGGTAGGACTTGGGAGAAAGAAGAGCAGTGTTTTTTCACAGGAGAAAATACAGTTCCAGTGTGAATGATTTCAGTGTCAGAACTCATCTGCTGCTAAGGAAATAAGTTTTATTTGAGAAATAAAATCATTGTTTTCTCCTACTGCACCTTCTGTATTTGAATTACTATCTAAGGTACAGTCCAGAGGAAACAGCAACGGGAAGAGAAGTTTCTGTTGCAAAACACTTTGGTGGAAACATATGGTGTTAAGAATAATATTTTTTAAAAAGTAACAGTGGGATGATATTTGGTGTTCTTATTAGCATGGCAGGACACCATGGAGCATAAGGATGCCCATGCCCTGAAGATTGTGCCTGAGGCAGTCTTCCATCTCTTCTCCCATCACACTCTCAAATAGATTTCTAACCTGAGCACATAATGTTCTTTGTGTGTGAATTTGTGTATTGACTGAGGAGCAAGTAAAAGAGGATGATGTTTTTACTGTTTAGAAAAACTCCTTGCAACTTACAAGTTCCTATGTTACACACTTATATGTTATCTAATCCTCTGTATTACCCAGCAGGAAAGTGGGCACAAGCTATCCAGCCTTCACTCCATGTAAATGGATTTGAACCACATGGCTTGTAAAACCCAGAACCACCCTAACAGTGAGGTTTGTTGGGTGTGCTGCTTCTAAAAACAAGTATTACTTATGTTTTTTCATTGAATTAATAAAGCTTGGAACTGGTTCCAGGTCTGGATTTGGCAGATCTCTGGATTTCCCAAAATTTGGGAATGCTGAGGTGATTAGTAGAAGGCTAAGTAGAAAACAAAGAGTAAAGGCAACGCTTGGTAAATGTCCCCAAATGAAAGGACTAAGTAGAAAAAAAATTCTCGTTTCATGTAAGTGATACAGCTGAAACCATATCACTATATTCACTATATTAAGGGACAGTGACCTTGTGGTGTAAAGTCCTTGACTTCACTTATTTGTTGGGTGAAGTGTCTCTTAGTTAAGCAGAAAAGCCACCAAGTGACACAGCTTTGCTTATTTGTTCAAAGAAGCTGAGAAGGTTTTGTAGAGTCCCTTCCTGGCTGTGTGTGTGCTGGGTCTGGGGAGGAAGCAAAAGAAAATGATTCTGCTATAGCTGGACAGCATTACACAATTAACATTCAGCTAAATGAAAATTTTCCTCTATAAAAGACCTTATAAACGTTTGCCTTTTCTTTGTTTGGTGACCAGCTAAAAGGGTCTGATAAAAAATGGACATTGGAAATGAGCAGCAGCTTTTTAAACCACCAGGTCATCACAGTGAGAGCTGAGGATGGTTCACTTCTGCATATTGCATATTGTTTGTTCCAGAATCAAAACGTGGGTTATTTGGACACCTGATCTGTATGAGCTCCAAATGCCCATGTGGGTGAGGAATTGCCCTTTAAAAAGGGAAAACAGCATTTCTTACTCCTCTTCATGGGTATTAACCTATTCCTTCCCAGAATATTGCCATGACTTAGCTGACTTCTCTTCTTGGAGGATATGAAAAATAAGATTAAAATGAAGAGTACAAAACCCAAGACTGAAATAATTTAAGGACAGAGCTCTTGAAAAAATGTTTCCATAAAAATCCCTACCTTTGTGCTATTTAACTTTATAAAGCCATTAAAAGGCTGCTTCTTTTTCGTTGATTGTTTTTGTTTGTTGGCTTGTTTATTTGGTTCGTTTTTTTGGTATTATCTTATGTTTGTTAGATCAGTCTTGTTGATATTCATGTAGTCATCCTAAAATCATTTCAAGGCCCCAAGATAAGTAGTAAAAAGTAATGCTGTAAATAACATGGTAACATTTTATTATCTAAGGCATACATGGAAAATTATTGTGGATGACAAAAATATTTTTAGGGGGAAATTAGCTAAGCAAATATGTGAAGAATGAGGCAGTACACAGTGCATAGCCCATTAGCTTAATTCCTATCTGTAAAAAAAGCAACCATAAACTGAATAAGCTTGGACAGAAAGTTTCTTTCCCTTGTAAACTTTCATTACTTTGTAAGGAAGTGATCTTTAATGGGTCATTTATTTCATAAGCTGTCTGCAATAGAGTTTTCTCCTCTTCCTTTGAAATCACTAGATATAGTCATGGTGAGAGACAGTGAGCTGAAAGAAACACCCAACAACTCCCTTGTTAGATCAATCTGAATCTGATTTTTACACTGACTTTGGTTGGGGTTATGAGGGGGTATGTTTCTTTGGAAATAGAATTCAGTAGTACTGACCTTCTAGGACAAACTTGGAGCACATTTGTATCACTGAATTAATTCCTGCCACCTCTGGACAGTTGTTTGTTGTCTTTGTAAAGATCTTCTGTCAAATAGCAGTTAATTAATGTCTGCATTATGTTATGCTTAATGTCTGCAAATCTCCCTCCTTGAGAAGAGTGCTGCAAATATTAACTGATGACTACCTGGAAAGGAAAAAAAATTGTGATAACCTAATCATTGTGCATGTAAGAGAAATTTAGGTTGCAGCCTCTACTTCTCTGATCTAAACTCCATAGTTCTCTAATATATATAAATACTGGCTTACTCATTTTCTAGTGGAGAAACAGAGGAAGAGAGAGGTTGCATTTTTTGTCCTATGTAACATAATGAGTTCTTGACAGGGATAAGAATGGAAAGCTCAGACTTGCCTGTCCAATCTACAGCCCTTACTGCTTTCCTGAACATCCTCTCCCAGAGGATGAGTCCTCTGAATGTGGCCAATAATACTGGCTAATTAATGGTTGCAAAATTCACTGAAGGACTGATATTGCAATCCCTTGGAGAAAGAGAAAATAAATGCTCTTCCATTCAGGCAGAGCTGGAATAGTAGATGATACTGTCTGAAATCACAGGAGTAATAGGAAAAATAAAGAAGCCCAGACATAATGGCTAATAGGAAAAAATCCCAACACCCCATGTAAAGAGTACAGAACATCACTAGAGGACTGCCACTGGAGGAGGACCTGCATCTTGATTTTTTTTTTATCAAAGAAATAGTATAATGAATTCAAATTTAACACAGTTTCATGAAAAAAATTCACCTGGGAGATAAGGCTCATTTTCATATTACAGGGATTTTGAGTAACATACCTTTGGATAAATAAAGTTCAACTTTTGTATTTGGAGCATGGTGAATGAAGTGGTTTGTTTTCAACTCAGTATCTGGAGGTGAGGATTGACTGCACAAGAGTGAGAGCAAGAGATTCACTATATTAAGGAAACACATTCTC
Source organism: Eopsaltria australis (assembly GCA_034509425.1). NCBI lineage: Eukaryota > Metazoa > Chordata > Aves > Passeriformes > Petroicidae > Eopsaltria > Eopsaltria australis. The sequence continues at coordinate 413,864 of JAVTVJ010000253.1, read as the reverse complement.
CAGGTAGGTTACTTTCACAAGTGTCATGACAACTAAACAGAGGCACTAAACAGTGAGCCTTTATTCACAGCCGTTACCACACCAAACACTGGCTGGGCACGGTCTGTGCTCTGCAGTACTACTTATTTTAGGATAAACTGGTTGTCTTTCCTCATCCTCTGTAACTGCATTTGGGAACCCTAAATAAGTATGAATGTGTAACATTGCCATAAAATAAAGCCTTTACTTATCATGCACCATGTTCTTTAAGTCATGGTAAAAATACAATTTAATATAAATATTGAATACTACTCTGAAGCATGTTAATACAAAAGTTTGGTTGATTCAATGTTGGTTGAAACAACATGACAGGATAGTGATGCAGTATGCCCAGAAATATCCCATAAATGTCAACAACAGAATTAGCAACCTGTGCTTGAGTATTTAAAAATATCATAGTTGTAAAGGTTAGGGGGAAGAATTCTGTTTACCTTTTTGGCTTTACGTTGTCCTCAAGGCCATATTCTGATGGGCAAGAGAGTGTCATGCTGCTGTCTTAGTCAAAACTGGTCTCTGCCTGAACTACTCATTTTGAGGAACTAAAACAGTCTGTGACCTTACCTCAGAATTTTTTTGTTCATCTGAAAATGTATATCCAGAATGAAGAAAGATAAATAAACCATAAATAAATGACATCATTCTTGATTTACCTAATATTTTCTGCTAGTGCTTAATAATTAACAATTACTAGGGGGCAAAAGAAAACCAATCAATTCCCTGGAAGGTAAAGTGCTGTAATGGCGAACTTCCTGAGTAACCTCGGCTGCCCCAGTGCATTCCAGGCAAGATGGGCTGTTTCAGAGACAGCGAGGGCTCAGGTTACACTGGAAAGATGTGCTACAGGGTCTGCACATTGAGCTGCATCCAGGAGTGAAGAGGTCATCGGGTAGCTGCTGAGGAGCCGGTGAAAGTGTTCCTACAGTTCAACTGATGAAGCTGAGAGGTGGCCAGATCCAGCTCAAGCTGAAGTTATTTAAAATATATACGGATTTTGGTACACATTACCCTATTTCTACCATTTTCACCAAATTAAGAGTTGGAAAGTTATTGGAGTACCAGGTAAACTACCTTGAGGTAAAATGCTTCATAAATCACAGTGAGAATTACATCATTAGTGAATAAATAAAATTTAAGATTTTATTTGTTCTCCTGAAACTTGTTTTCAAAGAGCAGAGATAAACACACCTTCAGTAGTAGTAGTCCTTCTCCAGTGTTCACAGAGTTCCACACATTACTTGTCTCACAGCTGCACAGAAAACACAGCTCTGCACACCAGAATTTTTATGAGGATGCTGTAAGAAACTTCATTTCAGATTCTGTTATTCCTGATCCCACTGTAAAAACTGCAAACCTGCCTGGAGTTTCTTTACAGCTATAGTAAAGTGATTGATGGCAAAATTTGCTCTCTAAGCATTTGTGGTGTCTGGTTTGCAATATTGGGTGACATCTGGATCTTCTGTTTCAACATGTTTGGTTTTGCTCTGTACATGACTTGAATATTTTTTCTTATATGTGTGTCAAATGAAATTCAAATGACATTTCACTCTGTCTTATTCCAAATTTCATTCAGCATTGACCTCTTTATTTTAACCTTGCAGTGATTTGGAAAAAAGTGTCAATCAGCCTCCACCTCTTGACTTTTATTTGGTTCTGGTAGGTCTCTCCATGCACCCTGGGACAGCCTGCAAACTCCAGGGTGTTGACTCCTCAGCTGTTTCTGTATTCATGGTGCGATGAAATGCACTTTTAGCACCAGGTGAAGTGTTTGTGACTGCTTAAACTCTGCACTGTGCAGTGAGGGTGAGTGAAATTTAACAAGGCGATGGAGTGATCTTGAAGTATGTGTGAAAAAATTAATAAGAGAAAGATTTTTTTCAGAACAGATAATTAAAATGTTCTGTTGCCATATATGTGTATGTGTATGTGTATGTGTATGTATTGAAAATTATTGTCCTATTTTTCTTCTTTAAGAATTTTACTGGATTTTGAAGTCACAAACAAGCATTCAAGGAAATTAATATCTGCAGAAATGTGGAACGTGGTTTTCCATGTCATGTATTTAGTCATGTCTAATAAATATTGTTTGAAGTCTGGTGAGTACATTTAAATGAGTAATCATACAATTTTCTCCTACCATACCTGACTTGTCAGTTCAGATTAAATTATATTTTTAGCATTTCTCTGGTTATCTGGTGCACAGAACATAACCCAGTCTAATGTAAAATGACAAATCTAATTAATACAGCTTCTAGGAAAGTGCATTTCTGAAGTCAGAGAAATTGTAGTGGAGTCTATGTACAGTGATTATGAATCTGGCTGCTGGAATCTTTTTCTTGGTTTCTTTATTTGTACACTATAAAATCTATTTCTTCAAAATGTTTTAAAAGAATGGATTTGTGATTATTTATTTTGGTCATCTCCAGTGTTTTAAATTTCTGTCTCCATCCTGCAGTCAAATGCTTATGTCCTCATAACCCAGGAATAAATCTGAAGGTACTTTTAATATTTTTGAGAGGAAATATGTACTGTAAGATATGAAGTGTTTCTCAACCTAGTCTTTTGATAGTCTGATGTGCCACAAGTCTTGCAGTGTGTTAGCTATAAATATAACATGCAGTTTGACAGCTATGTTTGATTTCAGTTCCCTAAATGATTCTGAAAGAATAAAGAGAATCAATTTAGACAGGAGCAAGAAACTCCAGCCTTTTATTTACCTCATTTTTGAGAATGTAAATTGTGTTTGCTAATGAACTTCAGGAAAACCAGCAGACAAGAACTCTGACAAAATTTTAGACCTCATTAGCAAAATCCTTTCCCACTCCATTAGTCATAGGTAAAATTCCAGGCTAAAAGGGCTCATTGTTCCCTGATGTAAAAGGTGGTTCAATTCCGGCTGATTTTTATTCTCTTCAGTTTTAGCTGAAACATTGAAGCTCAGAAACACTGACAAGGTCAGTGGTGTGTTTAACTGGGTAGAGCTCAGTCATGCAATTGTATGTATATTCTACCAAGACAACTCAAAAACTACTTTCAAAACTTCTCTTAAGACACTTCAGAGGCTGTCAGCCTGCGTGGAGAAATATTCCCAGAAGTCACTTAAAATGTGATGATCACATAAAATGAAATAAAAAGCAAGCATCTGTAGTCTTGCCATCTGTAAGAACACAGGTATCTGACATTCAGAAGCATGTTGTGTAACAACCAGCATCAATGCTCAGCCTTAGTATGGCTCCAGCTGAAGTCAAAGCAAATTGAATGGAGGCGAGATCAGCTAGGGAGTTTATTTTATGTAAAATATAAACATGTTAACAGGAGAAAATACTGTTTTCTTATGTTACAACCTTAATAACCAACACGATTTTTATCTTACAGTTCTGCAGGTGGTGCAGGGCTCAATTACATGTACATGATGATTAAAAAGAGCAGATATTCATCTGTACATATACACCGAGTATTGTACGCTGTACTAGAAATCCAGTATTTCTATGTGTTCCCAATTGTGTGCCTCATAATTTTGCGACCTCTTATTCCATTTTAAAAACTAGCACAAAATTTTAAGTAGTTTTATTATGATTGCATCATTTTGACAAGGTAGAGAGGGACTATATATTTACAAACAGATACACATATTCAAAGCCTCTGAAAAAAAGCAACCCTTTCCATGTTTCATCCTCTTCTCTTTCTTCTTCCTCCTACCCTACATTCATATTCATACAAGGTGTTGTGGCTTTACTCCTAAAGCATCATGAGAAGTTACGGATCTTGTGTTAGGTTTTTTTAATGAAAGCCACTGAGACTAGAGAATTGTCTCCAGGAAAAGCACTGGCACCTGTAACATTGCTGCTCTGATGTTGCTCTTGCTGTTAGAATGAGAGTTGAGAGGACTGGGAAACAATTTAATATGTGGACAGATATGTGTGGTGGGACCTTTCAGACATGACCACCGTTGCAAATACAAAGCTGAGGTTTAAGCTCAGCCTCTTCAAGGAATGTATACCTAATAATGAGATTTTGGGGAGGGGGACAGAGGGACTGCAAATACTTATTAATTATCTACTGCAACAAGCAACATGTTTTGGTGAACTGCAAGATGTCTTCATGAAGGGCTTAGTGCTACCACTTTGGAACCCTATGAGAAGGATCAGGATTACCTAGAAGATGGAGGTTAGGAAGCTGCATGTCAGTCCAGCTTTTCCTATAGACCTGTGCTATCACAGAAAAGTTACTTACTCTTTCATATTCTTACATACAGTGCAGTTGCCACCTGCAACAGCCTTCATCAGAAGCATTAGGCTGTTAAATTGACTGCTGTGAATGGCACACACAAGTTAATTTATTTTACATAGTACAATAGTCCCAGTCTTGATAATCAAATGAAACAGAATTTATTAAAGAATTATAGCAACTCTCAGACCATGAATAAAGGGAGTTATTTGCAGTTTCATATGAAATCAGTCAGGCAAAGCCAGCAAGCAAACCTCCTAGAGGGTTAAGAATCATTAGTATGTAAAATGGTGTGGGTTTAGCCAGATGGTCCCATCAGGTGGGCACATACCTCCTGATAGGTGTTATTTGACCCTGTATGCAAAAGAAGTGTGTTATCTGAATAAATCTTGTAGACAGGTTCAAGCAATCTCTTTGAAGTAATGCATATTAACTGGAAAGAAATTAAATGGGTGTCTATTGAGGCTTGCCAAGGGCTATTTACATAGTAAGAGCCATGTTAAATTGAGAAGAAACACCTCAGTATCAGAACAGATGCAGCAGGAAAAAATCCTGGTCTTTTCATTGATCAAAGAAAATACAATATCTAAAGCATTAGGAATAACCCTTGCATTAACAACACAGAAAGTCAGTGACTTTCTGATATGGACACCACAGAAGCTGTTCTCTGAAAACCATCATTTTCACAAGCACTTAACTTAGTTCATTATCTCTTTGTTTTATATTGGCCCAAGTGAAGAGAAGAAAGATGCAAAACTTTGCTCCCCTTGCCAGCCCGCACACAGTGGCCAAGAATAAATGTGGCTTTTCAGATTATTCACACTTGAAGCCGAACAGAGTATTAATAAAATGGCAAAGAGAGCAACACCTCTATTATCAGGTGACTGACAGCTGATTCTGTGTCTGGTAAAAGAGAATTCTCCCGTAAGAATTGGAACTTTTCTAAATTCTAGTCATTGATAACTGTGTCACAGACTGAAGTGTCACAGTCATCCTCAGATGGGTTAGCAGGCAGAGAGCAAGAGAGGCTATGAAATGTGCACTGAGAGTGCAGCTCATTCAGGTACACACTGATGTGTGTAGCAGACACACAGTAAATGCTGTGTCCTTTCTATACATGAACAAATATGTATGAAAATGCTTGGGCTTCCCAATTTTACAACCCAGCTAGAACTACAAGCCTCAAAATGGAAGTTGAGTTGTAACTAGATATTGGGTCACAAGCAAGCAGCTGCAAAAGCAGTAAGACAAAGGCAAAATATTAAGCTGATTGGAATTTCACAAGATTGACATTGTTGCTTAAAGTGCTTGGCTTGATTACATTTAAAAAAAAAAGTACATAAAAATCAAAGCAAAACAAATAGTATTAACCACATAAGTTATTATACAAATACAGTAACAGACCAACAAAAGAAAAATAAATTAAAACAAACCCTTCTAAAAGGTACTAGCAAAGAACAGGTACACAGCCAAAACTTGTTAAAATTTCTAGTATTCATTCAGCTGTAAGACACTGTTCACAACTATCAGCCACATGCAGCAAAAAAGAGATAAAACAAGAAGGGTCTGCTGTTGAGAGGCATCAAATCACTGGCAGCTGCAAGCTGTCAGCTCAGGTAACAACTATATGATGTTGGAACAGATGAGTAACTGAAATGTAATGCCTGAAGATAAAAGGTTTTGGTAGTACTTTAGGACCCAATATGTAAGGTGAATTTCAGTTTAATTTTGCTAGGACTTTAATATTTTTATTAAACCTGATACAAAGGAAACTCCTACTGCTTTGTTTTCTTTACTCCAACTGCTAAAGGAACAAGACTTTACATACATAATCTAGTACTCTGAGGTAACTAAATTGTTAAAATAGAATTGACAGGAGTAATTTTGGGACCTAATTTCAAAAAGGTGTTCTATTTCATTGGTATGACTTTTCTATCACTTCTCTTTTCTGCCTCCTTCTGCTACGTCCCCAAATTAGAAATTCCATAAAATCCCGACAGCCTGTTCTTGGAAACATAAAAGCTGAGTTCTGACCTCATCCTCTAAGGTAACAGATTCATCAGCACTGCAGAGCTGTAGGAACACAGCACAAGACAAAAATGTTCTTTTTTCTAGGTAGAGAACATAGAAATAGGATTTATAAATCGACAATGCATTTATAAATTGCAGCAACAGCGTGGGAAAAATTGGAAAACTTCAATTGTTGTTAGACTTACTATACCTAGGACCTGACACCATAAAACATAGTCATTTTAGGGAAACACAGAATAGTATTAGAGATCTGTGCTAGCATTTTTTTTTCTAGCTGCTAGCTGAAAAGTTTTTATTCTTAGGTATTTTTCCATTCATTTATTAAGGACTGGAAATCTATGCATAAATGTAAGAGAAAAGGGATTATGCTTTATTTAATCAACTAGAATACATTTTACCATATGATTGTTCCTCTGGGGATCCCAATCCTGCAAAACTTGTGCAAATGTGCTTAATTTGACAAAGAAGAGTTCCTCTGCCTAGACCGGCACTATTCATACAGCTGTGACAGACAGCTTTTGGGCTGAAGTCAAGACATTCAGCACACTGGAGACTGGATCCAGTTTATAGAATTGTGACCACAACTTTGTTATTTAAAACAAAATGCTCCCTCGTTTAGCTAGTGTTAATGTAAAGTGTGTATTCCGCAATGTTTCAGAGCTGATGTCAGACTACTGATGCTGGACTGGTGTGATACTAGTGCTGTGATCTTTTCATGGACTAGCATAGATTAAAAATGCTTTTTCATACTTTATGAAACAGCTTATTCTAGTACTTTTACTCTCAACAACTTACTGTAATGACCTGTGTGTTTTACAATCTAAAGCTATCTTGCAGTGGAGAAAACCAGAGATTATTATTTATACTTTAGCATTTCAATGTTAATTCAAACTATTAACATTTTAAAAACCAATATTCACATAAGGCTATTGAAATAAGGAAAACATTTCCTAAAATTGAGTCGATTTAGAAATTATTTTTATGAAAAATTACTTTTAATATAAATATGAGCCCTGAAGATTCAAATCATACCTTAAGAATATATGTTTTGTTGAATTTTTAAAATACAGACCTTTGGACCAGCACTGGTTAGTGCTGAGCTAGAAAGTGATTTCATTCACAGTGAGGAAACCTTACCCATTTTAAAAGGCCCGAACTATTATATTTTTATACAGTAATTCTGAATGCTTATAAATAAATCATTTAAAGAGGGATTTGCAGGTTTAGTTTTTCACTGGAAAAGCTCCTGAGTCTCAGTGGGAGTTGAAGTCTCCTTTAAGATGTCTATCTTCTGTATTAGAGACAGAACATTTCATTCTAACATCAATAAAACAATAAGAGCTGTATCCTAATTATGCTTGTCTTGAGCCTGCATACCAGCCTTCGTTCATGTGAGTGATCTCTGTAGACCACTACTATCATTCACTTAAGTCCTCTAAGGTTACATTCTATATTTGTTTTCTTGCATCAGTATAACGACATGAAAAATCACAAATAATCTTAGCTGAAAAGTTCACTTCTGTTTCTCATTCAGTGTAAAGTGCTGCATTGCCTTAGTTTACGAAATGGCCATTGATAAATCCAACTGAACTTCAGATGATGTTACAGTAGAAGCTACTTCATTTTCACCATTATTTCACAAAAGATATTTCACATTCACAGTAGAGTACAATGAAAAACATTATTCTCTTTTCTAGAGAAGACTAAAATATGAGATGTAGCTGCACTTCAAAAGCCATTTCTTGAAATGGAGTGTTGGCCATAAAGTGTCAGGCAGGCTTCTTAAAGAAAAGGACGAAAAGCAACATTGCCTGGTAAATACATGAGTGAATAAAATATAACAGGTAGAAATAAATTTTGTGAGATGAGAATATTTCCTGATAAATACTAGGACCAACTGTCAGTCCCCATGAAGACAAGAAGAGTGTTTTTGCTGCTGATGTCATAGGAATAGGACTTTGGCTACTGAAGTTCAAGAATTGTACAATGGAGTGAAAGTGTCAAACTGAACAAGGTTGTTACCCAGCATTACCACTGACTCAAGCCACTGTCAATCCCTTCTCATACCCTCTTGATACTTTCTTCTACGTTTATTCTTTGCCAAATTCAGGTATCAAGGCAAATTCAGAAATTTCATTAGCCAATGCATGACAAGTGCCAGCCAAATTCACTCAGGAAATTCACAAACTAAGCCTTTTGTACTGATTTTGAAATCAAGCACTCCAGATCCCTATCTGTTTCTGTGGTGATAAAACTCTGTCAAATATGACCAAAATGTTAAAGATGATATATACATGATAGCATGTAAACTAGTGGTTGCTATGTATTTTATTTCTAAGAAATGGACTCTGTCTTGAGAAATTAAAATGGGACCTACAGATATTTAGAAAATTGCAGGATCAAGCTGTGTCTTATGTACAAACAATGCTTTTTTAAATGGACTGGATAATTTCAGTCCTGATGGATATGTTACATGTGAGCAGTGTTGCAATCTTTTCAAACTCAGTCAAAGTAAACAATCTATGACATCATTTTAACAAAAAGATAAGATCAATCTTTATAAATGTAATTTATCTCAGTATCATATGAGTCATCTTACTCCCTTTATTCCGGAGCTCTGTAAGTTCTGAAATCTCACCTTGTCTGTACTATCTCATGACAAAGTGACTGAACATACAGAATTACTTAGTTCCAGTGTAATTTAAATCCCTCTATGTGAATTTCAGATCTGTGGTTACACACTGAAAGTTTCTAACAATCAAAATTTAAATGATTTTGGAAGAGTATCTTTTCTGCATCAGAGTAACATGTAAAAAAATCCCCTATACAACCACAACTCAAATCATCATGAAACAGATTGTTTTCCTTACATTTAAAAGGGGTAAGTATATGTCAGGATGTATTCAAAGGAATGCTCTGTAAATCAGCACACTCCAAAACCATTTAGAAAGTTTTAAATAATTTTGCCCTAAATGTAATGAACACTTTCATATAAAATACTACTCTAGCTGCATTGGGTTTACAGTTGACATCCAAATCTTATTATCTGTAAATGTTAGTCCATATAAATTCCACTAAAATCTGACTTCAATTAGCTCTTCAGACTTAAAAACTACAAACAACCCCACCCCTCTAAAACAAAGTTCTGAATGTCAAAAATGGACGGTTATAGTCAACATCACATGGACCATTGAGTAGGAGACAGTGTATCATTGTTTAGCCATCTGAGATGTGGTCTGTGTAAAAGTCAGTCCAGGGGAGCCATCACCTTCTTCTGTGTGCAGCGTCTTTCTGCGCAATTATCGCAGTTTGCCAAGTCACTCTCTTGACTGGTAGAATAAAATATAGCCAGACTCTGAATTTTTTGATATATCAGAGGTCAGACCATAGAATTCTTCAATAGCTTGAGCATCTATTTTCTGCAAAATAAATATTTTTTTAATATGCTGTTAGGTAAAACAAATACCAAACACAGATTAAATGGCTGTATGAACAGAAAAGACAAATTCAGTTATTTGTTTAGAGGTGGCAATCAGCAAAATTCTGTTTGCAATTTAAGCCGTGAAAGGGTAATCTTTAGGGGCTGAGCCTTGCTGATTTCACTCATGAAAGTCATAGGCATGTTTCTGACACTGAACCTAACTGAATTAGGCTTTTTCCAATAACAGAGAGACTCCTTGGAATGCAGTAATGAACACTGTTAAAGCACATAAATGTGACCATGTGATCCCATCTTTCTCAAATTTTCAGAAACCTTCTTCAAGACTTGCCCCATCCAGCATTCCAGTGCTTACTTTCCTTAGCTCTTGGGAAATCAGATTCGAGACCTCAGTTTTGCCAGTGTGCCACAATGACATAAAAGGTTTGCATAAGAATGAATTTCAGGAAGCTTAGACAGAATCTGGACAGATTCTACTCCAGTCTACATTCAGGCAATCCCAGATCAACAACACAATCAAGACTTTCTTGTAACTTCCCTGTTTTTCAAAACTGAAAATTCTACAGCCATGCTAGCTTTACCTAGTTCAATTTTACCAAGTGATAAGGTTTTAATGAATTAAATTGATTTTATTAGATACAGAAAACATTCAAAATTAAACTCTTAAAGTCTGGTATTAAAAAAATTTGTTGTTGCTGTGAAATAAAAAACTCTCTGACATAGACAGAGCACAAACATCAGGATTAATAATTTTGTTTACAATCTTTCTTCCTAACAGAGTTGAACCAAACATTACAACCAAACTGGCTTTGCAGACTGGTAATCTCTACCCAGTCCTGGATCAGAATTTTAACTCCAAGCAGGGAAGCAAACACTAATATGAAAGTTGAACTCATGACCTTCAGCATACTGACCTCTACAATGTCATCATCAAACAAGAGCCAAAATCCATGACTTTTCACAATAGTAATGTAATGCCCTCTATTCGGTCCACTATAAAGCAAAACAAAAACACAAATCACAAAATATTAGAATATACTAATGGGTCCATTTTGATAAGTCACATTTCTTTATGAATGCAGAATTATACTAAATGTTATGAAAAACATAATAAATCCACCAGTGGTGGTATACTAGGCATTTAGTCCTTTCACCATTTTATTAACTTATTGCAAAACTCATCAACTGAAAGCTAAAGGTGTTGTTTTCATCTGTGCCAGGACATTTAGTGAATTATCCTACAGAACACTTAACAAGTTGCTCATGGTAGGCATCAAATACTTTTAAAACTTTATGAACTAAGTATAGGGGGGAAAATTGACCAAGGTGATCTGTCGTGGCGCCTACATGCTGAAAGCCTCTGGCCCTCACAGAGTCCTGGCTCCCAACTTTTTTAAGAGGTCTCATGAGGAAGGAGGTAGTTACATCAATCCAAACCAAACTTCTGACTTTTGGAGACATTTTTTCTTGAACAAGTACTGATTTACTACGAGGGAGGTTGGCTAGAAGGTTCAGCCCAAGACATATGCAAGTCAGTGCAGCAGCAGGGTTTAATCCCTGCCTCCCATTCTGCCCACATTTTGCCAGGGACAGCCCTGCCCTTGGCAAACATCTGGCAATAGCTTCTGATACACATGAAAGTCCATTACCTTCCACAGTGAACAACAACAGCTACCAAGTCGTACATCCGATCTAAGTTGACGGCATCGCCAGAGGTGTTGAAGAGACGTAACTCCAGAGGAAACACCACCCGGTAAGACAGCTTAGTGTACCTGTGCAACTGCTCCATGTACTTGAATCTCTTGAGGTGTAAGGCAAGAATCATTGGCAGCTTTTTTACTCTCATCCTGTGAAACCATTAAGAATGCACCTGATAAACACTTGACCAGGTTCAAAGCCATCCTCTCTTCCCTTAATTAGCAAGTGTCTGCATTATAGAAGCACTTTGTAAGTAACAACAGTTGACTAGAAGTAGCTTCTAGACTAAGACACATGCTTTTAAACCAGTCTGCAGGCTCTCTGGTCCACACAGAAAATGCATTTAGGATGTAAGGCTTCTAGGTATTTAAACAAAATAAGTATCAAGGAGGAGGTTTGTCAGAGCCCAGCCATGGTGAAACAGCCTGCTCTTCGCTTACCTCTTCTGTGCCTCTTGTTTACTGCAGCAAGTTTCACAGTAGTATTTCTGTTCACTACATAGTGTCTCTGTGTTACTGAAGTCTCTGTAAAGAAATACAATCACCAGTTCTTTAAGGATATGAATACATTTGCCCCACTTGGGCTGATGAACTGGAACCCAAAAGACACACAGGATGAAATCTTCACCCATTCCAGTTTTCTAAAGCATCTGAAGCAACTGTATTGGGTATGCAAAAAGTCTTAGGGTGTCCGGCTGCTATGACAGGTTATATTAGAAGTTGAGGCCCTGTATATGATACAAATGAAGGGTCAGGTGTCCCTCAAAAAGGGATCTATATCTGGTCTCTCACATAAAGGGATTCACCAGATTTGAGTATAGTCACTCAGTCCATTCAGTTTCTTTTAAAATTATTTGCAGAGTGAAGCAACTCCAAGTGCACTTCTGTCATCCTGAAATATCTCACATTTTATGGTGTTCTTCCGTAAGATAGGTTTGAATCTTCTTACACAGAAGAAACAAATTGAGCTCATTTTCCTGCTTCCTCTAACCTTTTGAACAGTCATCCAGAAGTTTTTAGATTATACCTCTTCATTTCCTAAAAAAGGAAAGAGGCAGCTGGCATAGAAAATTTTGTAAATCCTGATCAAGTAAATACACTTGGAGATATTTCTGGATTGAGCTTTTGAAGTGACAAAGGCAGTGGAAGGCTGGTTTGATAGCATCACGCAGTTCACAGAAAAGATTTGTTGGAAGTCACAGCGCTGATATCCTTTAGAGAAGAATTTTATATACCTAACAGCACTTAACTGTAAAAAAAAAAGAGTAATTATTTTTGTCACCTCTTGTGTTACATTGCAGCTGAGCAGGTGTTTTGAGAACTGTGAATTCAGATTAAAGCACCTATCTTCCATTTTAAACACATGGGTTTTCCTGTGACTTTGGGCCTTAAATAGATATACCAGAATTACAGAACTGTCTCATTGAGTGCCCCCACCTTGTACCTGACAGGCTTATGAACTACAGGCAAATTCAGACCCACTCAGAACCTAATAAATTCCCTTCTACCATTCCAATTCACAGTCAAGGAGGCTGAATCCACACTGTCTGCAACTTCAGCCTGCTCTCACAGTAGGCAGCACCAGAATTGTCTTATGAGGCAAAGGGAGGATTCTGGATGATTATTTCTTCCTGACATCATCACTACAGGGGTAGGTGAGAGAGATGAATACTATATAGTTTGCTAGGGCATAGATATCAGAAGTTAATTACATAACTTCATAAAAGTTTAAGGTCGACAGAGCATGACAAAGAAGCACTTCATATGACTGCATAAGATTTTTAATAACTGAGAATACTTTCACTGATTTATTATCTCTATATTATCTTAACACTGATGAGAAAGTGTTGAAATTTAGGAAAAAATACATATTTTGAAAGATAAGTTACATCTAAACTTTGATCATAAGTATAATTTTTTTATCTAAAAGAAAAATAAAGCATCATTATTGGGAAGGATTTGCTCCAGTGGTAAACACTCACCTCAAATATCTGATTTCGTATTTTAATTTAAACACAAAATTAACTGAATTCAGCCAATTCCTCTGAAAAATATGGTAACCTTTCAGGGAATCATAAGTGAAGAGCTGAAACTTTAGAAAATACTAGAGATGAGTTACATGTGCAGGGAATGTAAGACTCAGTAGGATGTGCCTGTGAAAGTTTCAGATCAGCTGTTAGAGAAAGTCTGATGTTTATTTTCAAAGCCTAAAGTCTCTATTCAAAAAAAAAGCAAACAAATTTGGGGAATTTATTCGTTTTCTTCCCACCTCAAAGTGAAGCAATGGAAATAATATTCTTCTAATGTGAAGAAACATGTGCAGATGGTAGACATTTGACAGATATTGATTTGTTCTATGCCAAGTCTCCCATGAAAGTTAATTAAACTCAAAGAGTTTCTGAATTCCTTTTAAAATGTACTAGTTATTCTGATGCTATTAATATCTATTATTAGTATTATTTTTATTAGTGGTAGTATTTATTTATTTATTAGTAGCATTATGGTATCTACTATTAGTAGTATTAGAAAAAAATGTCTCACTGAAAGAATGGTTAGGCATTGAAATAATTGTAACTTTAGTAACTCTTTCTGCAATCGAGAATTTTCAGCATGTCACTTCCAACAGATGTTGAACAGTTAAAAACAACAAATCATTGACTGGAGTTCACAAAGTCTGCACATGCAAGAGCCACAGCCTTGCAGAAAAGTTCTCTAGACCTGCAAAGTTAATTTCAAGATATGTCTAACTCCCTCCAACTCCTTTAATAATTCAGTCTGCATTCTGCTTATATGTTATTTTAGCAAGAAAAAGAAATTTTCAAATACACCTGCTCAAGATGTACTAACTTACATTGACCTTGTGCTTCTACAGCCTGTCTGCTACAGTGTGAAAGATGCTTTCTATAGTTTATATGCATAAATAACATTAATTTTGTGTTTTAAGAGATGAGAGAATTATTAGTGTAATATAAATTATTGCACAAGTCAGGATCAAACTGACTGGTAAACTTTGTAACTCCTAGTGGAAATAAAAACAATGGATATGTACTATATTTGTTATTGGACTTTATTGCTTCAGGCCCAACTGTGTATCCTGTGGATTTAGACTACACCAGAGGCCTGTATTCTTTCTGTTCTTTGGACATCTTGAGCACACAAGGACCTTTTACATTTTGAAAAACAACAGAAATAAAAGAACATTTATCTGTAGTGGAAAAGAGACTCATTATACTTAAATGTTATCTTGCACAGGTTTTCTGTATTTTACCTTTTAAATGCAGCAGCATTTAAAGCTGTTTAGACACAGCAAAGCAGTTGTTAAAAAAAAAAAAGAAATAGCAAAGATTCCAAAAAGAGGAAAAAAGGAACTTTGATGTTCCTATTGAAAGAAACCACAAAAAAGCACTTACATTTTCCTTGATAAAGCAGAATGCCAGATAGCAATGAGAGGAAATCCATATTCTAACTGAATATATGTTTTCTAAACAGACATAGAAATGCTGCTAATCTAAAACACAATCAGAATAGATGAGAGGTGATGACTGTCCTGTTCAATCTATATGTAGTACCTCCCACTCCAAGGAAAGAAAAATTGGGATTTTGCTTTCCTTAATTTCCAAAAGGAGCAATGGGTGAACTTCAAAAAGCATGTCATGCTGTTGGAGTAAAGGCAGATACTGGAATGCATAAGGACATTTTTCTCAGGATTGTACAGATCTCTGCTGGAATATTATGCCCTGTTCTAGACAGTGGCACTTCAAGAAAGAGCTCAAGAAAGAAGTTCAATTGGAGAGAAGGCTGAAGAGTAATGAGCATGTGTAGAGATCCAGAGAAGACAGCCTGAGAAGGAAAAGCTGAATGATCTTAGGTTGTTTAAATAAATAAAAAAAGTGATTACATTCTTCCTGTATGCAAAAGGCTACTGATAAGGGGAATGGGGGAAACCCCTGGTTTATGTCTAGAGTACACAGGGCAAGTAGAAATAGGTTTGAACTGAAACACTGAAGATTCGTATTACATAGCAGGAAAAACTTATTAGTGGTAAAGAACAGGAAGGACAATCAAGATAATACTACTAAAAAAGTTCTTCTGGAACAGGTTGGATAAGCATGCTGTCTGTCATGGAGATAAAGGCTAACCTCTTTAGCATCACTTCTAACTCCACCATTCACTTGTTAGTTGCAGTTACGCAGATCCAGTTCTTCCACGTTTAAAGCTACAGCCAGTGTCTGTTCAGTAGAAGAAATGCTACTGGTATTTTTACTGAAGTACTTACTCTGCCTTTACACAAAATGACCATTCCCAACAAAACATTTCCAAGAAGCTAAAAGACTCAGAAAATAAATAAATAATGGGAGAAAGCTGAAGGGCAGGTGGTAACTTTTGTACAGAAGCTGCTTCTAACAAGTTCACCAGACTCAGCTGTAAGAAGTCAGAGCTCAGTCTCCAGTACCATAGACCCGAATAACAAATCAGATTAGAAAGGACCTCAAAAGGTACTGCAGCATCCTTGCAGCTCAGTGGGATTTCAAAATGACTTTGAACACCATAAGAAAAGATAAGTAATACTGGCAAGTTCAGGGTAGTGGCTACAGTGAAGAACTCAAAAGTGTGCAAACAAAAGCCTGTAGTACCAATGATACAACCACTGGTTACTATGAAGAGGCAAAGAGACTACAGGAGAAAAAGAGAATGCACTGCTTTCCAAAGCCTCTCTTCAGTTTGCTCACTTTCTACAGGGAGGCTAATTAGTGTGAGCTACTTGAGGGCTAAGGACTGCTATAGTATCCTATGTATGAACAGAAGCTGAGAAGAAAAAAACTTACTGGACCTAGAACCTTACATTAAAACAGAAGTTACTTAGTACAGTCATGATATTCACAGAGTCACTGGTTTCTGACTCAGAAAATAGTGCCTCACATTCTTTCGCTTTCTGTAACTCTTATCTTGAGATGAGACACCAGGAAACCCTTCCTAGACATTCCAGAATAACTGATAAATGCAATTTCAACCTTGATAGCAATTTTGGAATTTGAAGGAGTTCGACCAATTGATAATCATTACCTTAGAACAGCAACATATTGTCTTAAATATAGGTAGTAGTTTATTTTACTAATGACAAAACTCTGGACATTTTAAATCTCTCAGAATAATCACTCATATAAGACTGAAAATTTTTTTGATCTCTAGCGTTTTTAAGTTAAGAATATACTAGGAGAAGAACTGAGATTTAGAATAAAAGACTTCACATAATTTTGGGATGAGACAGAATAAGAAATTGCTGATAATAAAAGATTTCGAAATGTTTTGCCCTCTCGGGACTCTAGCACTCATTCTGCAAAACACACACTTAAATTTCAATATGCATATGAATCTTAATCAACAAAGCACTTGGGTAGAAGCTTAAAGGTAAGCATATTTAAATCTCTTTGAAACCAATTATTATTCTGCAGCAATTCTTCCAGACGACAATGCAATAGATTATTTTCCCCGAAAGTTGATTTATTTTCCTCTTTCAAATACATACATTGAAAGAGAAAGTGAGGAAAGCAAAGTACATTAATATATATTTTGTCATTAGAGGAAACATCCAGTTTAAAGTCTTTTTCTCCTGCTAAGGGTAAGTTCACATCCAAAGATTATTCTTCTTTTCTATACCTATTAGACCTGGAAAATCTAGCAAGTTAGAATTATCTGCCACAAAGATGTCATTTACCTTAGACAGTGTGTAATCGATGTGTTCTGCTCCACATCAACAGAAAGGTCAAGAAAATCTTCATCTTTGCTACTAACCTGTTGCAAAAAACATACATGTAAAACAGAGGTGCCATACATCTAACTGCTGCTTATATCTTTAGCAAATTCTAAAGATATTTATTTCTGTAGAAATTGCTCTTACATAAAAGTAATTAATTTCAAGACTTTAATTTTTTTTCTAGTTCACTTTGACTAATGTTCAGTGTGATATTTATTAGTAATTCTACCAATCCAGCTTTCATATAATTTAACTTCTGTCTATTCCACTTATCCAATCCCACCAATCATGGCCCACTGATGACAGCCTACTGTTCAGTAAAGGTGGACCATCCTCCCCTGTATTATCTGGGATTAGTGCATTTCATATGTTTCCTTGCTGTGCAACACAGTTTACTTTCTTATTTTACCAGAAATTTGTTTACCCTTTGTATAACGTATTACAATACATATTCACATTTTATTCTTAAATAATTTTTCCACTATTAAGGATGCAATGAAGATAATTTCCAAACATGCTTCTGTCACAAAAATTACGCTTAACCATGTTATCCTTTTTCCCAACTGAGTATTCAAAAGGCTGGGTTTATACTGCTGGTTGACACAGCTATATTTCTCCTTTGGATATTGCCCCTGGTCAATATTTTAATTAAAAATTTTAAAAGATTAAAGGTAAAAATGGCTCAGTGATAATATTTTGCAAAATCATTTTGGTATTGCCAATCTTTTTTTTTTAGACAGGGCAAGAGGAGAAAAATTATAATGAAGAGTTTTTATTTAAGAAATTTAAGTCCAAGTATTTTCAGAATGACAGATCCTGATTTTTGCATTGAAAATTATTTTTCACTAAGAGAATTTTATCTCAGAGGTGAAGTAATATTGATTTAAAAAAATTATCCAAATGGCTAATTTTTGTAATACTTCAAATGAGTCAAAAGACTGCAGAATTACTTGCTGCATATGAATTCAGTCATATTCATAAAAGTAATTTTACAAAATGTTGCATGAACACCCCATATTTTGCCTCCTATGACTGCATTTCCTTAGAATAACTAAATCAGATGGGAGGATAGTGGAGTCCAGACCAAGAACTTTGTGAGAGGATGAATCTATTGTTCTGGTAGAAGTCCCTCATGCTCAGATTTTTGCAATTCTGTGGATGTGATTGTTATGTACCACCTTGAGCTCATATTCTGTTATGTCAGGGATCCTATAAGCTTGGTGAATGTGGCCCGTATCAGACCTGAATGCAGAGAAACACCTTTGGACGATTATTTTTGATATTATCAAAGACGTACAGAGGCATAATGCACACCCAACTGAAATGAACAGCAGTTCTTCAAACAAAAATCCTCCCTGAAACATGGTTTGACCCACAGAGGACAGGAAACCACAAAACTGGCAGCAATCAACTGCAGTATTAATATACAGCTAAAATTTGAATGATAAAGCAGCAAAGCTTCAGAGAACATTGTGTATCTACAGCTGGAACTAGAGTTCTCTCAGACACACAGAGCATGAGGACTTAAACACTTGAAAAAGTCCTTGGCAAGGATAGTGCTTCATTTGAATGCCTCAAAGAAGCTAGGAATTCTGTTACTGATTCCTGCATGTCAAATATTTACTAGAAGGGAAGATGAGATACTTTGATCTGGAATAATACAGACTACAACTAAAGGTAGCTGGAAAACCAGATTCAAACTGCACTCTTTGTAAGTGAGGATAAGAACTGCTGAAATCTGAATGATTCTTCATGTACTACTTATGAAAATTTTAGCAAAGGAATATCTTTTAATCAGTTTTACTATTTTCCTAGGATTTCAAGTTCCAAGAAAAACAAACTGGAAAAATATTCTGAGTAGTATACAGCATTTCTGTATTCAGAGGAAGCTACAGACAAGCTATATTTTCCATAAAGCTTCACTTAGAATTAGAAGCAGGGAATTGTGCAGTTATGCTGTTACCCAAGGACACATCCTCACTTCACAACAGTTTCTCTGAGTAAACACTAGATATTGACCTAGAATCAGGCCACAACTATTTAGAGAAGCTTGTCAGTTAAAAAACAACTCTAACCTTTCACTTATTTTAACTTGCTATTACCTGAGGTTTTATAATTGAAATAGATTAAATAATTAATTTTCAGTATCTCTCTCTTGTGCTCACTTATACAAGCCTGTTCCAAACTTGCTCCAACATCTTTTTTCATGTTGACTATCATTGTATCTGTTCTCCTCACCACCCTCCTCTGACCAAGTCGCTGGGAAAGCCATATTTATTTCCTTGAAATACAGAGCTATTCTTTATGATTAGAAATATCGGACTATGTTCTTTAACACATCTGGTAGGACATAGGTAGAGTTTATCTCACCAAACTTCAGTTGTCTAAATCTCAGCTTGCTGTCTGAAGACACCTTCTCTGGGAACCTTCTCCCATCTTAATGAAGGTAATCTAAAGTTATGTTTTCCTTGAGGAAGCCTACAGTAGCAGCACTGATGTGAGTAAAAGTATATTATACTTAGGTTAGTTTGTTGACCCAGTTCTCAGCATTGCTGCACCAAAAATTGCAACAGCTTAGTAACACCATGGAGCCAGGACAAGCCGTACGGAACAAAACACTGGACACTGCTAAAAATTTTGTTTTGCGAAACAGTTTAGAGACAGATGGAGAGAGTTTCCTGCAAAAACTCCTTCACAATCTCCATCATCTGCAGGAGCTGAGAAAACTAGTTCATCCTTGATGCCTATCAACTTTGCTTTACCAAGAAAAGATTAGGTGATATTAATTCCAACCTTTGTGGAAGGCCAGTGTCACTGCTCCCCCCAAAGCAGTTTTTTTTCCTGTCTGTGTTACTCTTTCATGCAACCTCACAGGAATGATTTAAAAAATTACTTTGCTCTTTCAATAGAAGCATGTGTTTGAAAGAGACAATAATCAATAGGAGACTTGAAATAATCTTTCCCAACTACAATTAATACTTATAGTTCAAACACAGGTTTAAAACTGACATCATCCTCTAGAAAATATTAGGGAGATAAAAGAAAACAGTTTGTTAATAATGAACCCTCTGTGTACCTGTCAGACTCTTAAGATTGAATTAACACAAATTCATCTTAACGTTTCACTTATATGAATATGATGTGAATACGTTCTCTCAAAGTTACAGTGATAAGGAAAGGTATTGATTCACTAGAAAGGATTTAACTGTAGAGATATGTATCAGGACAGCAAAACCTGGCATACATTAGCCAAGTAATGCTTAGAAAAATAAATTTTTAGAAAAGAATATACTCACTTCAAGAAGTAAATTCTACAGGAATATCCACAATTCTCAGATGTCTGAAAAGATTCATATATTTATATATATAAGACATATCTATCTATTAATGGGCAACAACCAAAAAAAAAAATCTATCCCAATGCTTACGGTTTCACAGTTCAAACATCTAGTTTCGTTAGTCAGTGTTCCCTGAAAAATCTCATGCACCCAGGTGAGTTCTTGTTTATTGTTCTCTTCAGCTTCATTCATATTGCCATTTTTCAGTTTCCCATTTTGCTTTTCCTGTTTCTTCTCCTCCTGCAAAATGTCTGCAATGGTGTTGAGCAGGTAATTTAAAAACTCATGTGCATCCTGCTGCATGTAGTTGTCAAAGAGATCTGTGAAGAAGAGAGTCAAGATTTGTACAGCTGAATATCCTTTCCTCCAAGAAAGAAAAATATTTTTTTTCCAAGTATTTGTACTGGCCCTTGCTCAGCGAAGTATTTAGAATCATCCCAAAGAACAGTTTTGCAGCCAGTCACCCCAGCTTCAGTAAAGCCACTGCGGGGGAAAGCTTCATCTCACCTAACTTTAGCTGTCTAGAAAGTTACACTCAAAGGAGTTGGCTGTGTAGGCTCCCATTACAGTCAATGAAGAAAGCAAGAGCATGACTCATCCTAAATTATTTCCTTACCCTAGACACTTACTGCCTAACCTTAGTCAGCACTGACTTCCATCCTCATATTCCAAGTCCCTCAGACACCTGGGAACACCACACACTTTTGACAGTAAGCCACACAGCTGGGAAAACCGAAGGCATTGGATGCAGACACATACTTGTTTGCTGTGTCCAGGATGGAGTTACCTTTCCCCACAGTAGCCCACAGGGTGCTGTCCTTTGTAAGTGTGGTTTAAATGGTGGTGATGATGTACCAGTATTTCAGCTGATGCTGAGCAGCACTCAGCATCAAGGCAGCTCCTCCAACCCTCATCCTGCCCA
Organism: Eopsaltria australis; assembly: GCA_034509425.1. Lineage (NCBI taxonomy): Eukaryota > Metazoa > Chordata > Aves > Passeriformes > Petroicidae > Eopsaltria > Eopsaltria australis. Next base: position 392,419 of record JAVTVJ010000253.1, on the reverse strand, counting down.
AAGGCTGGCAGGCTGGGTGTGAAAGAGGTTGGGAAGGGGACATAGCTGAGGCAGCTGATCCAAACTGGTCGAAGTCATATTTTATCCCATGTGACTTCATGTCATTTTAGTGATGTTCATCACTAAAATCTAAGAGAAAGATGGGCGGGTTTTCGTTATTAAGATATATCTCTTCCAAACAAACTTCTACACATACTAAGGCCCTCCTTCCCAAGTAGTAGCTAGAAATCACCTGCTGAGGGGAGGTAGAGAATAAATCTCCTTTGGTTTTCCTTTGTTTCTGCATGTAATTTTTGCTTTTCTTTTCTTTTTTTTTAAATTAAACTACTTTGATGACAACTCATGAGATTTTTTTCCTCTTATCTTCTCCCCCTGCCCTGCTGAGACAAGGAGTGAGAGACAGACTTGGTGGGCACCTGGCAGCCAGTCAAGGTTTACTCACTTCAAGTAGTAATAATAACACAATCTAACAAAGCTCATTTTTTACACACAAGTCTGATGAGAAAAGACTAGCAGGAAGAGGGGAAATTACACCAGTGGTGATTTAGTGCAAACTTTTCCAGTAAAAGCTTAACTTGCCCACTATGTCACAAAGGAAAAAGAATTTGTGTTCCCAGAAATGTGTATTTTTATCCCCCTGCTCCTGAAAAAGTTCACGTGGATTTCCTCAGAAAATATTTTACAGAACCTTTGTCTTTGTAGTGTCTAGCCTGGACATATAAGCAGGGTAATACACACTGAGTCTGGCCATAACTTGAAAAAGCTGAAAACATAAGATCTAGTCTTTACAAGTGATCCCCAACAGTGTGGGGGCATTTATCACTAGATGACTCAGAGTTAACTTTTTCACAATTTCAAATGTCTGCTCTGAAATGAACAGTCTGCCCATTTATATGTTGTCACCAGGAACTAATTTCTTCCAGGTGTTTGACTCATACATTGTCTCTTCATTCAAAGCCTCTCTGTTTCTAAGCATACCACCCACATTGATATGAATTCAGGCCAAAATGGAGCTGTGACAGGCTTCTCTATCTCAAGATGTTCTTCATATCCCTTAGATAGAGCTACTACAAGATTAGGTATATGCTGTTGCCAGTTTAATGGTCAGAAGGGGTCTGATGCTTCACAAAGTAAGACTGGGTCCACCACTTCCAAGAACCAGAGCAGCAGCTGATGTGCAGCCAATTGACCACTCCACAAGTTCCTCATCCTCCAGGGTGCTCTGAAGTTGGTGGTGCCTGTAGCCTTCTAAGGTCACACAGTTTCTACACTGCCAGCTGCCCTCAATGTTTCTCTCTGCCATACTCCACAAAAAAGAATTTTAAAATTACAGCAGTGTCACCCTATTCCCAGCCCTCGCTCACTCTACAGTAAGGCCTGCTCCACCATGCTGTGAAAACATCATTAATTCACACACCTCTGAGAACCTATGGAATCTGGTATGGATATTTCAAGCATAATATCTTATACACAGATACTAAAATAATAATACACCCCACAAAGAACTAAAAGCAATCTACAAATCTAACCTGTATTTCAGATTAATATGATCACATTGCTCAATATTTTTTTATACTTTTTTGATCAATGCATGAATACCTTACAGTATTTGAGTTTTACACTTACCATTCTCTTTTCGTAACCTTGATATGAACTTCTTAGGTGGAATAACTCCAACTTTTTTCTTCTGAGTAGCAATACTGTGGAAAAGATCTGCCAGGCAAGTCAAGAGGTTTTCCTTCTTTTTCTGTTGGGCCTTGTATGATAATACATTTTCCCGAAATGGCCGGCAAAAATACAATGCCTGCAGCACGGAGTTACAGTAGCAGGTGTTCCCAAACTGCCATGCAAAATTAAAAACAAGCTTAATCCCTGTGCATCACAACAGAACTAGCTGTTCATTCAAATTCTGACTCCTGTCACTGTCACAAACCAGCCATTTGCCATGCAGTAGAAATATATTTCCATACCCACTGTGATACTTCATGGAAAAAAATTATAGTGTTCTAAATTAACTAGGATACAAAGTAAAGGTACCCACTTGTAAGAGAAATATTTATTGTAGTGGATTTCATTAAGTTTATTTCCATACCTGGGCTCTTACTGCTCAGTAGCAGAATGACTAATGTCTTCAATGGAAAAAATTACTATATCTGTATCATTTCTATGGGAATAAACAAGTGATTAAACTCTCATCTTGCTCACTGTCTCCTTGGTCAAATAAAAAAGCTCTTCCTAAGAGATGCCAATGCAGAATGCTGTACCTAAACTTGCACATACGTTCATCACTTCCTCCCTCCTATTTCACAGCTAAAATAGACCTTTAATTTTATTTAAATGTATGTTCTAATCCCTGGAAATATTCATAGAACAGTAAACTGTTCTCTCTGGGGGTGTACGAAGCCATCTTCAAACATCTGATACAGTTTTGCAACCCACTTTGCCTAAAATTGCAACATGAGCAGCACTTAAAAAGATTAATAATCCTGCATTAGAATAAGATTGACAAGAGTAGGGGGGGAGAGAGAAAAAACAAAACAAAACCAAGGAACAAAGCAAATTTCAAGTAATATCAAAATGGTACTTACATTGACCAATCCAAAGTAGTGCTCATTGATTGGAAACTGCTCTGGGCCAATGTCTTTTTCCAGAGCAGAGGCATTGGTGCCCTATTAAAAAAAAAAAAAAAAAAAAGTCAAAACCCAAACCAAACAAAAAAAACATCAAAAAGGAAGAAACTATTTAGAATATTAAGATTCTAAAGTAAAATTATGGACAGTATCAAGATAGAAAATAATTCTTTCCTTTTAACTATGATTAGCCAAGCTAACTCTGTCTAACTGATAGGCAAGCACAACAGTCTCATGAGCCACTAAAAATATTTGCAAATCTGGATAGTGGAGCTGGCCTGGCATGGACCTTCTAGTAATAGATGATTAGAAGTCAACAGGTCACAACAGTGGTTCTTCTCACACCCACCTCTCCCTTATTTTTACTGTGTGCATGGACAGCTGGATCCCATTACTCTCTTGTCTCATAAAGATAATACTTGATCTTACGCGCAACTGTAAAAACCAGTTCCTAGATGGAAGGCAGGTTTTCTAAGCACTACTGAAACTCCTCTGAATCTCTCTTAATTAATCATCAGCCTGTAACAATACTTGGGCTTCAGATCAGCACCCGGTTCTAGTAACATCACAAATGCCAAAAGCAAGCGTAATATACATGTCATTTTGTCTTATCTAACAATAAAGAGTACATAAATCCAAGCACTGTTAGATCTCTTAATCACTGTCCTTGTGTGGCAAGTTATGTACAGCTGTATCTTCAGCATGAAAGTTGTTCAGGTAACTTCTGGTCTGTTAGCACAACCACTAATTTGACTTGTTACCTGTCATTTTGCTATATTAAAATGCCCATTCTTGAACAAGCTTAAATTACTAAGAAAGTAAGGTGGATTGCTGCCAAAGCAAATGTCATTACTCCTATACATTATAAGCGTGGCTCCATCCTCTGACACCCTCACTTCAGATACTTATAGACATTGATGAGTTCCCCTCTCAGCTGCCTCTTCTCCAGGCTGAACAGGCCCAACTCCCTCAGCCTTTCCTTGTAAGAGAGAGGCTCCAAATCCTTAACCATCTTCACTGCCCTTCACTGGACCTGCTCCAGGAGCTCCATGTCTCTCTTGCCCTGAGGAGCCCAGAACTGGACACAGCACTCCTGATGTGGCCTCACTAGGGCTGAGTAAAGGGACAGAATCATTTCCCTGCTGGCAAGGTCCTTCCTAATGCACCCCAGGTTGGCCTTCTCATCCTCATGGGCACATCGCTGGCTCATGGACAGCTTTGCTGCCCACCAGAACCTTGAGGGCCTTCCTTGTACAGCTGCTTTCCAGCAGCTCAATCCCCAGCCTGTGCTGGTGCATGGGGTTACTCCTCCCCAGGTGCAAGACCTTGCACTTGCCTCCAGTGAGTTTCCTTTCTGCCCATCTCTCCAGCCTGTTGAGGCTCTTCTGAAGGGCTGCACAGCACTCTGGGGTATTGGCTGCTCCTCCCAGCTTTGTGTCATCAGTGAACTTCCTGAGGAGGCATCTGCCCCTTCATCCAAGTCATTAATAAATAAGTTAAACAATTCCCAATACTGAACCTTTGGGGACACCACTAGTGCCAGGCCTCCAACTAGACCCCATGTCACTGACAGCGACTCTCTGGGGTCAGTTCTCAATCTACCTCTCTGTCCACTCATCCAGTCCACACTTCTTTAATTTACCTATGAGGACATGGTGAGAGACAGTGTCAAAAGCCTTGATGACATCAAGGTAGACATTTGCTCAGACTTCATCAGCTAAAATTTTCAAAGTAACTGGTAATCAGATTTAGAATTCTCATGTCCCTTCCCTATCTTCTCCCCAAGGCCTGATTTCTGTTTCCTCATTGCACCTGCCATCACCACTGCTTGCCAAATTAGATTATTATTTCACGTCAATTAATTAAAAGAAGATTTAGTCAACAGAACTAGCAGTGTGAAACTCAGCACAGGTGCTCTTTGAGAATTTGCAAGCCTTGAAAGTAAAACTTCTCATTTAAGTTGACAGGTTCCAGAAAAGCTTCAAAGATTTCATATTTCACCTCCCCTTCTCAGATCTCTTTCCATTCTGTCCTTTTCTCTCACATACACAGAGTTCATTGCTCAGACCAAGTGTATGTGATTTCCCAGAAAATCCCTTTGAGGCTGAAGTACTTTACAAGCACAACTCTTCATGAGAAGCTTCGTGAGGGATATATGTTCCCATCAGACTCTGCTAAGCCTTGGTGAGAAACTTGGAAAAAAAGATTGATTGATACAAAGCAATTATTGGCTACCATTCAACAGAGATGACAGTGTGATAATTATGTAAGTCTCATATGAAGATTAGTTTCATTGATTGGAAAGTCAGCCTTCCCAAAGATGCACATATTCAGCAAAGCATTCCAAGAGGGAGGAAATTGATAAATATTTGCCTATCTGATATTAGCAGTGAAGCAAACAGCCTCAAAACCTTGTCTTGATACAAGAGAAACATGACTACAGAAGATTAATGCAGTTTCTGAGGAAAAACATCTTCATATTAGTACTCATTGTACAGCATTCAGAACAAAGCAAAAGTTTTCTTTGATTACACTTTTAACATTACCATCAAGTTCCCTAAAATAAAAATGCAATGGGTGCTTTTCCAGTTTTGTAGAAAGTATTCTCCACACTGAAATAAATTCTCCCTCTACAGTTCATGGAAAATACTATCTCTAAAAAGCAACCTCCTACTTTTTCATAAACTACAGGTTAGTGTATTCTGTATGACAAATACGATGCAAGTGCTCTGCTAACTAGTTGCTCCTACATTACTCATTTGCCTTTCCTCCAGGGCCAGGGTTTCTTACTTCAGAGGATGCCAGATGGTTGGACAAACCCTTTCTCGTATTTAAATTTTCTTGTAAATATTGTGAGAAAGAGCAAGAATCAGGATTTACCACACAAAATTGTCACAGAAAACCAAACAAATTCATGATGTGTACTAACAAAACTTCATATAAAAACTCTGCATGGAAATTTCCAAAGTACCTGCTGTTGAAAAAAACACATGCTTAGTAACATCTCATAATGGAGCTTTACCTATACAAATCCAGGCCTTGGTTGCTGCAAATATAAAAAAAAGAACTATGTGTAGGTGACCCAACAAAACAGTGAGTCTAGATTCAATCTTTGGGTAAATGGACATAGCCTGCTCAGACTTCATTAGGAGCGGGGCCTTCTTGTATCAAAGGCAATTTCAGTCTGATTTATTCTGAGGTCTCCAAAAAGATACTGTTAAATCCATTGAAAAAGAAGTCTAAGAACAGGGGTAGGAAACTCTGAGACTTATTGCTTCAAAGAAGGATATATTTCTTATATGGAGAAAAAAATATAGACAGGCTACTTAGTAAAGCTCAAACCATGTCACATTGCATATAAATTACTTGTTTTGCATATGAAGTCTCCTCAATAAGCAGTTGACATGAGGACAGAAGAAGGAAATTTTCCCAAAAAAGCGTACCAGAAACTGTACACCCAATCCAGGTTTAAATTGGAAAGAAAATATATTATTAGAGATGTGTTAAAGGTGGTTCAGATTTCAGTTTAAATCAACCATATCAAATATGGAAAACACATTAGTTAGTCTGCTGATGTTAATCTACAGCCAAAATCAACCATGACTACTTAACATGGTTTTCAGTATGTTTGTGTTTGTTCTCACTCCCAGCAAATCATTTTGATTACTTCTACAGTGAAAACCTGCTCAGACATTTTAATGCAACCACTCTCTATGGTTTTATAAGTGCTTCAGCTACGAGAAATATCCTACCACTTCTGAATCTACTGTAGTTCCCTAAAAATAAGCAGGAGCAGCAGTGTAGCTACAGAGCCTGAAATGGGGAAAGGCTGCATAAGTCAATGAAGTGGGATTTAGGAGTATTGGATAAAGTCATACCAGAGTATAGAGACAGTAAAGGAGACTGGCTCCTTCTTAAAAGAAGGAAGGAAATGCAGTGAAGGGACTGTGGCATCCAGACGTTACGAAAATGAGAACTAGGTCAATGTGGAAACTCCTACTATGTATTCTGTGGTGTTGGAACCTTGATTTCTCAGAAGTTTTACCACTTAATTCAATAATCAGTATTCAGCTCTCATAAAAAGACAAAGACATACAGCTGAAGACATAGCCAAGCACAGGTCAGTTCAGGCCAAGATTTCTGCCACAGCATGGCTCCAAAAACATTTGGCCCATATGACCTATATTTGTTCCACCTGACATTTTGCCCTAGACCTTCCAAAGGATAAGACTGCTGGTTTTCTTTTCAACTGAAATTTCTGATAATATTGCCAGGACTTTCATTTGTGCTTTGCGTCACATGAAACAGATTAAGTAAAAAAACCCCTGCTGTTCCTTCACACTTCAGCATATATATAAAAAAACTATTTCAGAAGAAAAAGAAGTAATCAGATTAGTTCATTAAATCACATGTAGCAAAGTAATCTAAATACAATTATTCTATGGAGGATGAGAAATGGACAAGAGCTAATATGAAAGATACTGTCAACAGAAGACAGCAAATCAGACTAAACTTTGGACTGTGACAGAGCTATGAAAATGGTACTAACTTTCTTGAAATGTGCATGTGTTTAATTTAAAGTAAATGAATACAGTAAAGAAATTAAGACTTTTCATAAGCCACTTATTAAGTGAGCATCAATAAACAGATACATAGTATGAAAACATAAATTTAATTAAATTTTTCTTTGTACAGAAAAGTATGTCTGTACAAAGACAAAATAAGAAATAAGAAGAAATATCTTGTTCACAAGAACATCTGAAAAATATAATGGAAAAACACATAAAAATGGAATAATTAAAACAGAAATTTAACAAATACACAAAGAGGAAGAGATCAATGAAGGAAGATGACTGGTCCATGACAAAGGGTTTTGGATCATATACATTTATAGACTAGATTTTTTTTTCTCTTAATATTCAGGGAAAGTGAGAGCAACATGATAGAAACAGAGCAGCTTCCTGAAGGGAGAAACTGAAGACTTAAGACAAACTAACGGTGATGTTTGGACTGGTAGATGAGAAATTACAGTAAAAATAGAAATGGCTTCAGGGCTAGGCAGCCTGAGTTTAAGGATTTTGGAAGGCACAGCACATGGAAGAGATGGAAAAAAGAAGATATAGAAAGATGGGGAAGGCCTCCTGGCCAACAAATGGCAGTGAAGGATAACTCAAAAGAGATGAGACAACTGTAAATAAAACCTGAAATTAGCTCCCAGAAGCAACACAAAGAATCAAGAGTAAAGGGAGAGCTAGCAATAGCCCAGCACACAACATACAGGTAGCTGCTTGCAATAGATGCATCACCTGTCCCCAGAGCTGGACTTTGGCTATCCTCAGGAACAATCTCAACTTTCAGAGAGATATGGTGAGTAACTGAAATAGCTGAACCAGCCTTCTCAAAAACTCATAGATACTAAATGCCAAACCTGGAACATTTCTGTAGTTTTTTAAAGTGTAAGCCCCACAAGATGGTTGAATTTAACCAGATTAGCTCTCTCTTCACTCTGTGAAGAAATGCTTTCTGTTCCTCCAGGAAAGCTATTTTGGGTCTTTGTTGCCACAAGAAGAAAGAGGAAAGAGACAATTCTGTGAAAACATACAGGAGATCATAATAAACAGCAAAAGAGCCTTGACTGACTGAAAAACCAATGTGAATTCAAAGTTTTTATGGAAAGATGGTTTACCAAAATGTATCCAAATAAATTATATTTGTGTGTTTTTTCTGAAGAGTCTTCTGATCATTAAGGCGAATTTTAAGAGCTTGAAAGGAGAGGCCTAACCTATTTTTTCTTGCTGGGTACACTAAACTATCTCTATTTAGAGATCTAAGTATCGCATATACCACAAATAACTTCAGCTCTTTACTGTGTGGTTTCCAAGAAACAGATAAAAATTGCAAGACCTGAAATCCTGAACCACTTAAAATCTTGGACAAAGTTTTTAAGGTCCTCCGTCTCACATAGGTAATAAACTTGGTTTTCTCAAAGCACAAAGCAACCAAGTACTGCAAGTGAGGTTCTAGTGAAGTGTTGCAAGTCCAGTGTCTATATCCATAAGTAATTTAAAAAAATATTGACCATTAAACTTTCCAGGATTAGACAGCTTACACTGAACTGCAACTCAATATTCTCTTGAGTCGGTCTGTATCCCCAGCTTAATTGTTCTTGGATTAGTGGCACCCAGGCTTTGGCTGGAAGAAGTAGCAAAACCACTGGTTTTGGCCAGTTTCCTTCTTCAGAATGGATAGCATCAAGATGGTCTCATGAGTCAAAATGAAATTGAGATTTGCTTACAAACTATTAACTTCTTCAGTAACATTTTTGTTGAGGCCACCTAGACTGCATATGTAGTATCTCAGAGCATTCTAAAAGTAAGGCACCTTCTAAACTTTATCACAGCTGCACCAGCTAGAATACTCTGATAACCTGGAGACAGAAGTAGGAATATGTTCATTAAATCTCCATACAATGTGAGTAATGACAGCTGCAGCTATGTTGCAGGACAGGTGTAGAATTAAATATTATTTTTTTGACAGAATTTTTCTTGTTGAGAAATCCTCTAAGGAGTTGAGACAAGTGCAAGATTCTGCACATGAAGAGAAGAATCACTGTGTACAAAATGGAAAACAGCTGACTAAGCTAGTAGTGTTTTAGAAAAAAAAGAAAGAAAAGGGAAGTTTCTGTGTAGTGTAAGATGAATAAGCCACAGGTATGCAGTGTTATTTAAAAAATCCCCAAAACCACAAAAATAAATGTTGACAACATAATGAATTCTTACAGGTGGTAGTCTAAAAAGATATTAATTTTCCTGTTTAACTTGTCAGTGTTTATATTCAGGTTTGGGTGCCTGGTTTCAAGCAAGATAAAGGTAACTAGAAAGAATCCAAAAGAAGCCAGTCAAAATGGAAGACTCTATTCTAGAGAAAAGTGACCTATAAAAAAGGATTGAATGGGGTTGTGTTGCATAAGACAGAAAAGGCTGCATAGGGCAGGAAAGAGCATGACAATATTTTCAAGACTATAGTTTGCTACAGAAAGGAACTTTTGTGTTCTTGGTCTCAGCAATGGATGGGATGGAGAAGTACCAAACTCAAATTACTGCAATGTAGATTCCAGTAAGACATTAGGAAATGTAATGTAGCTCCTATCATTGGAAATCTCCAACTTTGGCTGGCCTACATCAGAAATAAAACAGATTTATCATATTCAGTGGACAGCTGGAGACTTTATTGTCCTAGGATACTTTATATACAGCTGTTACAAGGCCATTAATTGTGAAATCAAAAAATCAAATTAAATAACTGAAACACACAATATCTAGTAGTGGCTGGCTTGAAACCCTCAGCACAACAGCCTTTTCTGCAAGGGCTGAGCATACCCAAGAACATGCTTACAGTGGAGTCCTGACAGTGGAGATGCTTATTCCCCAGAAGCACTAATATCCTGGGGTGTTAAGTACATAATGTACATAAATGTATAAGTGTGTCTACAAAACAGCCAATCAAGGACAATTTCTGAGGCTAAAGTAAGGTCAGCAGAAGAGAATTGGCTGACTGCTTCTCTGACTGGCCAGGACTTACACTCCACAGACTGCGGCTTCTCAAATCCATCAGAACCTCACCTCCCGTGTGGCACTTGCCCACCACACACAGTTAATCAGGGTCCAGAGTCTGCTTTTAGTGTCACCTCTTCCACAATTCAGATTCACTCAGCCTTGCTGAGCTATAACTAAGAGGTTCTTTTATTGAGGTGTTTAGCGTAACCACTGGTTTACTCTTAATTCAGCAACATGCATCTAAAAGAAACACACGGTAAACCACACGTGTTCATGAATTGTCCTTTTGTGCTTGCTTTCTAAATAGCTAGTAAGTACATAATAACCACTTTAGCCATTAAAAGATATGAATGCAAGACAAACCTCAGCCATTACTTGAGGTTATACTTTGGGAATGATATTTTAGGATATTTCTCATTTTTTAGGATATTTTATCAATAAAAAAACATCTTTTGTGGACTTCTGTTCATCTTTTGATGGCATGCACACTTTCTGTCTCTCAGTCCAGTATCCATTTGTCAGCCATACTCTCAAGTTTCTCATTACTTCAGAAAGTTATTACAATGATTAGATTTCATATTCTCCATACTTTTCATATTTTTGTTTCTATATTTTATGTCATACTGAAATGGTGCACTCTTGAGACTATGCTTCTAAAGCTGCATTGCTTGGATTTCTAACTAATCTTATCAGATGGAAAAATTTGTTTTCCTTTATCAATCTAAATATGCCTTCAGATAACTGTTTTTATTGTCTGGCATATATTATTTTGCCTTTATTTCCATTTATGGGAAGATGTAAAAGACATGAAAAAATATACACTGCAGGTTGTCCAAATGAATAAATCCAGTTAAAAGTCATAGTGATCCATTCTGTAACTGAATAATATTCTTACTGTATAAAACAGGATTTCAGTATTTTCACAGCGTTAAAATTGTAGTGGGTTTTTTGTATTAAGCATTTTCCAAATCTGTTTGTAGTTTGAGTCTTCATTCTGCCAATGCCCTAAATTCAAATAAATCCTGCAAAGAGTCTCGAAAATCATGCTATTAAATAAACAAAAAAAATCCAACATTTATTCTTATTTGTTTCCTGAATGTAGAGACTCCTAGGCTTGTATGTTTTTTCTCTACAACCAGTTTCTAGAATGCTTAGAAACTCTTTGTTTGTTTGCTTGTTTGTTTGTTTTAAAATAAAAGCTGAGATTCACAGGTGTTCACATAACTCCTGATGAATTGTGTTTATGCAGAATGTTTTTATGCAGAAAACCAGCTATTTTTATGAAACTCAAACCTGTGAGACTATGAGAAGAAAGTGTAACTTGAAATCAAAAACATAAACCCCCAATATTTATCCAAGAAACTGCAACTTTTTTTCCAAAGGATATCTACACAATGACTACCAGGAGTAACTGTGAGGTATTTCAGATGATACCTTGTATCAGAGAAATCTAAATTTATTTTAAATATTCTGTTTATTAAATTGTCAGAACACTATGAAGTACTAATTAGAATATTTGAAATACTCTTACAAAATTATGAAAGGGGGGAATTAATACCTGTTCTCAACAGAATTCTAAAAGAGAGAAATATGGTCCACAGAGCTTGTTAGCCAGGTTGGTATAAATGTATGTCAGTACATTCTGAAATGGTTAGATGTCCTTCACTGCACATAACACTAATATCCCTAGGCCACAGCTGCAGCATGAGCTTAACTCAGAACTCAAGGCTGTACCTAAAGCTCAACAGAGAAACATACTGCAGAGGATTTCAGTAAGCATGAAATGCCAGCATGCCTGTCTACCTCTGAACCAGTATTTGGTACTTGAGTCATTGGGTTATTTCACAGAAACAATAACCAAAGAGAATTACAGCATTGTAGGGTCTACATCATATCCCTAGTTGGTGTCCTCAGTCTACAGTGTTACGAGGCACTGGCTGTTGGTATTCCCTCAAACAGAATTTTTTCAATGTATCATATGGTTCTTCACCTCTATTGTACCTGTCCTACATAAAAGATGACAACTGCCTATTGTATACATCCCTCAGTAGTGGACATGGTGTGCAGACAGAATGGATGAGCTTTCACAGCATCTGAAGGGCAGGTAAGTTGAACACCCTGGGGTCTAGACCTCCCTTCTCAGTAAAAGTGGCCATCATGCCCACGTAAGAATCCCACCAATTCCTTTAGGCACAGTTGCCTTCATCCCCTCCACCCATTCAGAACAAGTTTTAGCTCTTAGTTCTCATTAAGCAAATCAGTGAATAATAACTAGAACTATCGCTATTATTATAACTTAGAGGACAAAACTTAGGGGTAAAAGACAATAGAGGAATTTTGTTTGATTCTAGAAAGTTGTGCATTTAAATATTTACTACAAGTAAATGTGTCAAGGGGAAACTTCCCCTGCCAAATATTTTTTTTATTACTGGCTAGCTCCTACTGTTTCTGTCTCAGCATGTGAGAGCTTATCCAGTGAACATATAGTACCAAGTATCTTTTGCAAGCAAGTTAAATACTGTCCCTCTCTTTCTTGCTTTACTACATTTGTTTTGATCCTTCCTGAAGAGACTAACAATCTCTACTTTGATCTTTAGGAGATCAAAATTACAACCCAAGATACCAAATATCAGGCAGTCAACTTAACAGCAAACATACATCCAAAAATGCTGGCAAGCCAGGTTTTCTTGAGCTAAATTAACTCAGCTAAATTTCAGTCTTTTTTTTTTTCCCCTTCCGGACATGAGAGCACTTGGACAAGCATGCACATTAAGCTTTGTCAAGAAAGGACTACCATTGAAAACATAATCTAAGTTGCATTCAGGGAGGGACAAGTATTTCGGGACCAATTGCTATCTCTGTCTCTCTTCCCCTACTCCCCCAGCCATCCCTGAAAATCAAAAAGACATCATCATTTGGATTTTGGGGGCTTTTTTTTCAAAAACCGAAGACCCTCTGTGACACTCTCAAGAGGAATGGGGAAAAAAAAAGACCAGAACACCTTTCTTTTTGTAATTACTGAGTTCAACCAGGTTAAAAAACATACCATTATATAGAAAAACATATTATATTACCTAAGAACTACACAGCTATTTCTTTGTCCACAAATGGTCAGTAGCTCAGTTTTTCAAGCACTACATTATAGTGTGGGAACAAGGTCTGGGAATCAGCATTTCAGCATCTTTGATAGATTTCTACAGATGCCTTGAATCACACTAGCACTGCAAATATTTAGGTTTTATAAAGGCAAAACATAGCCTTTAGCCTTCTGGAAGGTTGTCATAGCCCCTTCTACAGATTACTAAGTTCAAGTCCATCACTTCATCAGAGTGGACACATTTTTGGAGGAGCCATAATGCAGTGTTGCCAACACTTGCAAGAATTTGTATTTCTCTTACAGCCCCAAATTCCTGTAGCTGCCTGAAAACTCTATTGTTTTTGCCTAAAAGAACTTCCAGTCCCTGTGGGTTATCCAGAAAAGACTAAATGTGACCAGCACAACATAGTATCTCTAAAAGCTAAGTACACAGACCTCAAGGAATATGTAGCCTTAAAACATCATTATCATTAAATCAACTGCACCTTCTGTCACAGTACCACAAACTAGAATTGCCTTGAAGTATGAATCCTTGTATGCCTTTTCTGCTTGAGGCTCTCCTTCTTCCCTTTGGTCTCTCCATCTCTCAGCTGCTACTTTTCCAGGATATACTGGCAACAACAGCTGAGCAGCACACCATTACAACAACCTCCTCAGTTCTGCTGTGAATCTGTTCAGTCTTTGGGAGAAGTGTGCTGCATACAAGTGCATTTGTCTGAAGCACATGAAAAAATCAGAGTTCTTAGTACTTCATGCCAAGGTCTTACATTCACCTATGAGTCTCCAGCTCCCCTTCATGCGGTGCCCTTTTACACAGTTTGCAAGGCATCACATCCACATTAATCAGCAGGAAAAACTGGAGTCTGCCTCAGAGAAAAGGTAAGTGCACCTAGGTTTTCTCCTCAGTCCTCTACCATTTCCTGAATCTCTCTTTGCAGTATTTGTGGCCCACTGGACTGGAAATCATTAAGAACAATGAAAAGTTCAGAAAACTAGTTACTGTTGCTGAAGAAATGTGAGCATCCAGGTTATTATACCTCAAATCTGGATTTTGTATTAATTCTTCTAACCCCAGAACCAACTCTGTATTTCAGAGCAGGCAATCCAAAGGGAGGACTGAGGTTCAAATCAAAACTATTCATGGGATTTCCAAGGTATCTCATTTGAAACAAAACAGCAATCCCACTTAAGTGGAAGTGTGGACACGTGGAAGGGGAGCAGGCTTGCAATCTGCACTCCCTCACCCAGATCCTGCAGGAGCCAGGTCTCTGGGGCTGTGCCCGTTGCCTTACCCTAGAGACAGGCTCCATTCTCCAGGGCAGATGAATGGTATGTGTGGCATCAGCAGCACAAGGCATGCTGGGGCACCACATGGAGGGAAGCTGGCAACTGTGTGTAGCTGCTCTTGAAGAACCTGGAAATAAGGGTGAAAAATACAGACTAAAAAACCAAAATGTACAGAAATATGGTTCTCTTCTGTTTGCACCGGGATGCTTAGCATGCAACCATTTATTTTGCAAGTTTGCTACTGCCTCACTGTATTAATAAGTCTTTGACAAAGTTTGTGCTTTCCCTCATCCCACCAAGAAGTTTCAAAAACCTAAACCAAATTAGGTGCTCCAAGTTTGTGAGAATTAAAATTAAATCCAAACACAATGCAGAAAGCATCCTTTCAACTGTTCCATGGGGAGAAAAGTAGCAAAGTGAACATAACAAACAAAAATATAAATTTTCCTTAGTCCCTCCTAATTGCCTAGTCTGGTTTAGCGAAACCTAAGTGATTCAAGAGTACTTTACAAAGACCAGTCTTCTTTGAGCCGCATGCAGTGCAAGTTAAACCCTGTTAGCTCTGAAGTCAAGGCTTCCTAGAACACGCACCTAGCATCCGGATCCAAAAGTGTGTTATTAGGCATCTAAACATCCTCCTTTGCTGTGTAATCTGGGGAGCTCCTGGCCCTACGAGACCATAGGGTGCCTGCCTGAGAGGATTAAACAGGGTCACTGATTTAATGTGGATTCAGAACCCAACTTTGGTCCTTTCACAGTATTATTAGGGCAGGAGGAAGGGCAGAAGGAGGAAGGGCGGGCGAAGGCTCTGTCTGAAACGCGCCTTGGCCGGGGTCAGACCCGCTCCGGGGGGCCTCCCACCGGTTCTGCATCTCCGTCCCTCCCCGGCCCACGCCCGGGCTGCTCCAGGAAAACTCCTCGGGACATTGTCACTCTCCGTCGGCCAACTCCATCCCAGGCACCTCCCGGCGCAGCCTGCCCGGCTCCCCCACCGCCAGGGCACGGGACGGAGTGGCGCGGCTGGGCTGCGCCCCTGGGGCAGCCCCCCCAGCCGGCCCCCGCAGGGGCTGCCGTGCCGCCCGCCCCCCGCCAGCACTCACCATATTACAGATGGAGGCGATGTTTCTGACAGTCATTAGTCTAAAGGTTGCAGCGATCCCACACCGCCATCTTTATAAGGTGAAAACAGCCCCGCTCATGGTGGGAAGAGCGCAGGAAGGGATAGGGGGCGGCGGCGGCTCCTGCTCCGGGGCTGGGATAAAAGCAAGAGGAGGGGACTGCACAGGCACCCTTTGCGCCCGCAGAGCAGCGAGAAGGACGGACCTTCCCGGCCTCCCTCCTCCGGGCGAGTGACCGGGAGCTTCAGCAGCGCGGCGAGAGCGGCCGCATCTCCGCTCCTTCCGCCTCTGCCTCTCGCACGGTCCGCAGGGCCCCGGGCTCCCGCTGGAGCGCTCAGCCGCGCCTCTGCGCCAGCCGGCACCGCGCTAATCTCTCCCTTCCTCCTCCTCCTCCTCCTCTTCCTCCTCTCCTGGCGGCTGCCGTTGCCGCTCGCCGCTCCATCGCAGCGCCGCGCCGCGCCAGCTGATCCGCTCTGACAGCGCCGGAGAAGGGAAGGGAGGGAAGGTCAGAGGCAGTGCCCGGCACGGGGCACCCCAGCGGGCCCGGCGGGGCGGCCGCCGCCGCAGCCAATGCGCTGCGGGGCCGAGGGGGCGCGGGGGGGCTGCCCGCCGCCCCTCCAGACGGACCCTCCGAGAGGGACCGTGGTTCTTTAGTCGCCGGGCCCGGAATGACCACGGGGCTGCGAAACCCGGCCTCAGTGCGTACACAACCATACCGGCAGGCAGCAGGGTGAAGGACAGGAAGGCAGAGTGCAGGCAGGAGGACGTGGATGTGTGGCAGTGACGGCGGCACTGTGCTTTGGGACATGCTCGCCCCACCTAATTAGAGGTACACGGGAGCCCAGGCACTTGCAAAATCCAGAACACTAGGCTGGAATGTAATTTACTGCCCACAGCTGGTGCTTTGTATTGCCATTCATGCAGATAACATTTACCGTCACAAATGCTGTTTTGGGACTGTATTCACACCACGTGTGCAAGTGCTCACTCACAAATTCACAACATGTGGCATTTGTACAACACGGTTAATGTAATAATCTGTTTCTCTTCAAACACAAGCAAGTTGAGGCCCATGCCTTTCTCCAAGATAGAGCAGTGTGAGTATATTAAATTTACACACGTGATAAAAGGCACAAGGTTGTTAAATAGCTAACTTGAGGTCACACAGCCAGTCCCTGAGAGAAGCAAAAACAGAGTTCAGCTAGGGCAATCCTCACCTTAGAATTCCCCTTTCCTTAGCACATGTTGCTTTTTTTCAGCAGCAGCTTAAGGGCCATTTATAATTCCTCCACTATGCTGAGGAAATAATTCAAAAGAAGAGAGAACTACTAACATTTCTACAGACACCTCTGCTCCTAACAGCAGCTGAAGTGTGGCATGCTGATGCTTGGCTATGCCTTTCATTTCATGATGCTAGAAAAAAATCATTTCAGCCTCTAGAGCCTGGATCCACAGGCTTTATTTACAGGAAATATTCTGAAGTCAGTATTTTTTTTTTAAATTATTATTTCAAAAGGTCTGTGATTACTAGTAAAAATCTGGCATCAGCAGTAACATCTAAAGATAAATTCCTGCCCTGAGAATACTGTTAGGTAAGTGGCCTCAATCCAGGTCACTGTGGACAAGTGCCCACTTTATAAAATGGTATCATATTTGGCAATAGTTGGCATCCTGTTGACAGATTCAGCAAAGAAACTCAAAATGGAGTTGTCACAGAGACAGAACTTTCTTTCCTCTGTAAGTTGCAGACATTCAAAATACAGGATGGAGAAAGATTTTTGGACTTAATGGAGTGAAGTCCTCAGCGCCACTAAACTGCTTCGTAAATCCACAAATCACTATGCAAAAGAGCCATCAAATAACATCCTTGAGAAAAAAAAAAATCTTTGGTATAATTCTGTTAAGTTTGTGGTCTTACATTATGTGTGAATTTGATCCCAAGTGTTTAATTTACTTAAACTCAGAGGACTGGATAACACATAATATGACAGGTTTTCTCAGCATAACCAGGGAAAATGGGAATTAAGCTGACATGTCAGGACTGAAGCAATCAAGGTCTGATTAGTTTTCAGTACATTCCTAAGTAGCCTGCAGAGACTGGACAGTACTGCACTGTACCTGGTTTTTAAACTCTGATGCCTGTTATTACAGAAGCCGAATCATGTATTCTTTGCTGCAGCCTGCTTATTCCAGTTTACTGTGGAAAATCATACTTGCTCTCAGTGAAAAGTTATTGATCAAATAAATGGGTTTGAAAGGTGATTAAAAATTTAAATGAAACAAAATCTATCTAATAAAGCCATTTGCCTCACATATCTTTTTATCTCAATAACATTATTTCCATAATACAAACACCAGAGAAATCATAGAAAGTGTGAAAACAAAAGAAAAAATGGTATTTTCATAATTTTGTTTTTCTCAAATGCCAATTACTTGACTTCAGGGTAAGTTTTCCGTTATTTCTGTTCATTAAACCTTTTTTTGACATAAAATTAAATTGTTACTAATTGAGTACTTATTGGTTGTTCAAGGAAATATTTGTAAATAGGCACACACATCATTCTGTGAAGAATTCAGCATCATATTCCTTAATGTTAATATAAATACTTTCATTTAAAGGTGAACATATTTCATTGGTGGTCTTATTTCTGAAGATTAAAAAAAAAATAGGGACTAATATACAAGTGTTTATGTATCAGTTTGACAATAGTCTAGCACTGTCCTTTTCGTTCTTCAGACATATCAAAACAGGGAAGAGGAAAGAAACTTTCATGCTGGAAATGGACTGCTGTGTGTTTTTGTTTTCTTCTGCTGTTGCTGTTTTCAGGAATAGAAACTTTATTTCTGTAGCTGTTTGAAGATTAAAAAGTGCTAAGAAATGCAACAAATGCTACTTACAAACTTTATAGGAACTGTATAAATAAAGAACAATGCACAATTGTTTCCACTCTAAAGCATTGCCCTATCTCTTTACAACAAACAGCCAACCCTGTGTTTCTTCTGTGAGACAAAGAGAAGGAAAACAAAGGACTATTTATAACCTAAGAGTGCTTATATAATTTCTGTTGAAAGGTCAAAAAATACCTCCTGCATTTAATTTTAGATCTGTCTTGGTCTCATCTCGTTTTACACTTGAACATTTTTATTTCACTACATAAAATATGGACCTACTGTAAATATCCTCTTTGGCTAGCAGAGGCATGGACTTCCATAACATTTTCCATCCGACTTTTTCAGAGTATTTTGCAAGCATTCACTCAGACTTGTCAAATTATTGGGTAGCAAGTTAATATTAGCTTCTTTTACAAAGCAAGAAAATTGCCAACAGAAATTTAGTGACTTGTCCAAAGTTACACAGGAAAGTTGATAGCAAATCTGAGACTAGAATATCTGCTCATTCTGTACTACAAAGAGGATATTGCACTTCCTGTCCAGAAATCTTGGAAAATTCCATAGAGGGTTCATTTATGTTTTTCTTGTAACAGACTTGGGTCCAGAAGTGGGTAATCATCAGTTAGTTTTGCTGAATAACTGTTTGAAACAGATCAAATTTAGGATATATTTCCAATCAATTAAAAGGTCATTTTAATGGAAAAGGCAGTTAAAATAATACTAAGGTTTTCTGGAAGCATGGAAAATAGATAAGAATTATAAGAGAATTCAGATATCTGAAATACTTGCAGTGCTAACAACGTAGGTTTAGAATTTTACTATTTTTTATATGCTTTGTATCCAACAGTAAATTATGTTCTACCAAAAAATAGCAAAATATCTTTAACAAAGTGGAAAATGTATAGACACAAAAAAGAGAAATCAGGAGTTTCCATGAAGCTTGGCCTCATTTCAGAACAGACTGGTGGCTTTAGTGCAATCCTAAATGCCAGCTTCCAGCCTATGCATTGAATCTGTGGCACACGGCTCATAGCAGATCCATGGAAACCACTCCATCTGCACCTGAAATTCCAATGGTAAGGGTGAGTTGTAGTCCATGAAAAATTCATGGAAATCCATAGAAAATGTGGAGAGTCTAAAACCAAAAGATCAACTCAACTTTGGAATTACTATTCTTCTTTAAGATTGTCATCTTCAAAGCAGCCCCTACCCAACATTTTCAAATTATCTGCGAAATTATTTCTCTTGATTCAAAATACTGCAAAACTTCATGTTTTGGTGACAGTATGACTTGTCAGGATTCTAAAGATAAAGCATGGAAAATAAAACTGCATTAAATTGATCCCCAAACCTTGCCTATGTTTTGCAGGTATAAGAATTTTACTAGTCGGCAAATAGAAAATACCATCTCTTCATTTTTCTCAGAAATTGCTACTTCACAGAAGAAAACAAAACGCAATTACATCACTTGTCATCATCTTTTTTGGTCAGACATCAGATCTGAAAGCCCAAAGACAGCAGAATAAGACAGATGCGAATGCATTGATGTCGATGTACCAAAAGCTGACTGAGTAGATACAAGAGGTCTCATAATTCTCTAGTGAAAGCCATTAAATTCCATTCCATGAAGAGGCTGTCAAAGCCTCTGCAGCCAGTTCAATGTTGATAATGGCCTAGAGGTGTGATTATCCCATAATATCTTATTCCTGCCCTTTTTCTTCTGCTTGTGCTTCATATACAATGTGTTAAGAGCCTGGAACAGTGACAATAAGAGAACTTCAGTGCATTGCTTCAGCAGTTTAAATAATACCAATCTTCCCCAGACTCATGACTCATGTAAAAATATTCCTGCTTTTCCAGAAGGCAGAAGCTTGAAGAAAGGCCTCTATCAGATATATTATTCAGCAAGAGAGCTCACTAGCAAACTTCACTGGCGTTTTTCTTACCTATACAAAATGTGCTTTCAGGTGGAAAAACACTATTTAGATTCTAATCATACATATTGGCTGGAAAGAGATAACAAAAATTTTAACCATGGAAGTAATTTGAGCAAAAATAACAGAAAGCTGAAGTTTCTAACAGAAATATATTGCTGTTTTTGCCTCTGGAAAGGAAATAATGATCCTGGCTTGTCTTTCACTTCTCCAAAGATTTTATTTATTATTTTTATTCCATTTTACAGGCTCCGATTTTAACTCAGAAACATTCTGAGGACAAAACAAAAACAAAGGACGGGTAAGCTGTAAGTGGCATTTAATCTATTTTCAGCATAAATTTAAGATAGCCTTTACATTTTATTAAATTGTGTATAAATTAATTAAATTATACTTCTCTTACATTACTATCTCAAAGTTTTAACCATATTACACACACACAAATATATATATATATATATATATATATATATAAAAGGCTGCTACATTCTAAGATTCCAAATCTGACAATTATTTAATGCCACTGAGTACTGTAGTCCACCTGCAAAGACCATCACAATGAGGTTTTACTTGATTGCTTTTCCTTCACATCAGTGTGGAGAAAAACAGTAAAATTGAAACGAAACGTTTATGACAACTGCACATTGTGGTAAACTCATGATGTTGTTAAACAAGTTGTTTTCAAGAGTCTTTCTTCTGAGAGAAGTGTCAGATTTTGAGATTTAATTTTTGCATCTGACAAAGAGAGACTTGGCTCATTAGAGCACCATTCTTCAAGATTTGAACAAGTTAGTTCAGCTCATCCAACTTCTTTAAAAGCTCGACACTAATCTACAAAATAACCAAGACACCCTGCTGCCGCTTAACAAACTTCAAAATGCACTCATGATAACTGAATTTCCTACAAATTCTGCTCATGACCAGGCCTAGTATTTCTCCCAGTTAGTGATCCAGGTTAATGTCAAAATTAACCTGTACCCAGATCCACCAATATTGTGGTCTTTCCCACCAGTCCATAAAGCACCCAGGTTGTAGGCAGACTCAGAGCCCAGATGAGAAGCTCATTCAGATAAAAGTTACATCCCACACGCATGGAAACAGCAGATCTGCCTGCAGCCTTGTAGGCAGCAACTTAGTGGTTACAGCATTTTTCCAGGAAATGGAAGAACTAACCTGCAAGTAAAGAGGCTCAAATCCACGTCTGACCCTTGCAATAATTTATTAAAGGACAGTTATTTTATTCTATAGGGAGGGTTTGGAAAAGGTCAGGTAGGCTCTGCATTCCTTCTCTTGAAGTTGTGCCACTGTCAGACACAAAAGTTAGTTTTATGGAGCCAGAGAGAAGGCAAACAATGCAAACTTTGTATGGGGAAAACAGAAGGAAGCTTGTGAGGGGCAAGAAAAAGGTGTAGGATTATGTGAATGATTAAAATGCTCACCTGGCATGAATACTGATCACTGGTTTGCTGTGGTGTGCTGGTTTTCTGTGTAACAGAATTGCCAGTTTACATTCTGTACTGGAAAAGAAGAAACCAAACTTGATATAAATCCCACTGGCACAAGTGCTAAAAATTTAAAGGCTGGATGCCACTTCATCTTTTTGATTACATTACGAAAAAGGACTGATCTGACTTTGGTGTCTGGCTGTAGAAAATAGTCATTGCAAAGGAGCCCACTTGAAATAACTTAAAACATTATGTCTCACAAATTTATCTCCAGAGACTGATTTACCCAGAGTCCTGAGGCAGGTTTTGAATCTTGACATACAGACAATAAACTGGCACAGGGTTAATCTGCAACAATGTTTTGAGTATCAAGAATTAGACAGTAGAGGTAACTGGAAGTGGTAGGAAACAATTTCTGGAGTCATCCCTTGATTGCAACTATGTGACTATTTGTTTCAGGATGCATCAGATTGATTTAGATCTGTCAAGAGTAATTTAAACACAGGGTTCAGATTAGGGACACTGGGCCAACTCGTTATTTTCTTTCCGCACACTTACAGGTGCTGTGCTGCTAGTAACTCGGCATAAACCAAGACATATCGTTTCTCACTGAGATAGGAAGGTGTAAATTACCAGCAATATACACACCTTTTTGGGAAGTAGGGACTTTCATTCAACTCAGTTTGGCCAATGCTCTCAGGCACAGGGTGTGATTCTTGGGGTGCCCTGTGCTGGGCCAAGGGTTGGACTCGAAGAAAGGTCCCTTCTAACTCAGTATATTCTATGACACGTTGTGATTCCTACCTGCCAGCTTTGCTGGGCAACATTCAAAGTCTCTGTGCTACAAATGACTAATTCCCAGTTTATGCTAATCTGCTCGTACTCACTCCAAAATCTCTTAGTAGCATCCCCAGGCAGGCAGCCCACTCAGTGTGGGGCAGAAGAGCAGCAGTGCTCGCAGGACAGGCCTGGTGCCACCGGGCCAGCCCTGGCGCGCAGCCCAGCGGAGCTGCATGTGTGCTGTACGTCAGGGCATTAGCGAGCCTCGGGGCTTTACTTCACCATCCTCACAGACAGCTCCTAAGCCTTCTAAGCAGGGCTTAGACAGGAGTTTAGAAAGAGATCAGCGGTATTTAGCGCTCCAAAACCGCTACACAGCTGCTACTTCGCACAGAAGACACTTTTGTTTCCCTGTGTTAAAGATCTCCGGGCACGCAGAACTCGGCCTGGGCAGGAATGGACAAACAGGTCCCCACGAAAGCCTTGATCTGACCCACGGGGGCCGCCGCAGGAAGCGCAGCTGGGCACGCCCAGCTCGGGGACAGACCCTAGGCCCTCTGCCTCAGCAGAGCCCGGCCGCTCCGCTCCGCTCCGCTCCGCTCCGCTCCGCTCCGCTCCGCCCCGCCCCGCCCCGCCCCGCCCCGCGCCGGCTCACGTGCGCTGGCTCCGCCAATAGGCAGCGGCTGCGGGAGCCGCGTGGGTCTCGCGGGAGCGCGGGGCGGTATTTAAAGCCCGGTGAGGGACTGCCCGCCCTCTCTGTCCGCTGGCTGTGGGCGCGGTAAGGTGGCTGCGGCCGCTCTCTGGGGGAGCCGCCAGCGCTTCGCACGGATAGGCTGTGGGCCTGGGACTGGGCCTGGGGGTGGAACCTATGTCGCTTTCCCTTCACATCTTGCCCTCTCGGAGCTTGGCGGTGCTCTGGGGAGTCAACACAGGGGGATAGAGCAGCTCTCCCTCACTAAAACCCAGTGCGGAGCCCTCCCCTCCGCCCTGCATCCTGTCGTGAGGCACAAGTGACCCCTTCCTCCATCCCCCCCCCCCGTGCTCCCCTCGCTGCCCGGCTGATGCATGTCTCCCTCCGCAGTGTCCCGAGGCACCGGCGAGTCCTTCAAATGCCCCCGATGGGCAGGAGGCCGAGCGCGGCAGGCCTGCACAGGCGGAAGCGCTGGCGATCTGCACTCACGCCTTTGGACGCCTATGGGTGAGGTGCACACCGAACTCGTCACTCCTCTTACAGCCTGGGGCTGGTAAGGAAAGGCTTCGGCCTTCAGAAGTGGAGGGCTTTGAATCCTGAGAGCTTTTAAAGCCATATATGAGGATGCTGCCCTGTGTCTCTAAGCCAAAATAACTGTGTACATTTGCACTCTTCTGTTCTTTAAATCGCAGCTACTGAGCTGCACAGGCCTTAAATTTGAATCACTGCATTAATTTAGTTTTTTTGTAGGCCACATCAAGAAAATTGGAATTATAACCTGTGGTGTTAAGGCTGTAGGCACTTAGGACTTGGGCTTAAATGGATTTAAAAACTGTTCAAACAAAGAAAAAAAACCCTCATTTCTTGGGCTTTCCCTGCAGTCTTCTAGTTCACCTGTATCAGTGTCTTTTGATATCTTGGTTGAGTGCTATATACTTTGTAACAACGTTCATATATATATGTATATATATATTATATATATCTGTAAGTAGACATAAGGTAGCAATGAATTGTCTGGAAAATTTTCAGTCAAATTACACATTTATAGCTTATGTCGGTAGTGTCAGCACTTTGAGCAATTTAGGCTTAATAAACTTTCCATTGTCAATGATTAAAAGTATATTTTAAAAGAGGTTAGAAATACATTCTGTGTAGTTTAACTGGGCTAGTGAAATGTGCCTTTTTGATAGATTGAAGCACTAATTACCTTTTGCTCTAGGTTTTGATTTGATTGTGAACTTTTTGTAAATGACTTCTGCAACTTCATGGAAAATAACTTAAAATGTTTAACAACATAGAAGCAGCTCTGTAGAATATGGCTTTGAGAAGGTCTGTACTTTAATGTTACTAATTATAATTTTACAATTTTTTGCTTGTTTAGAGGCCTCACAGAGAAACCTCGTGCTCGAAATGTTCTAGACATGGGAAATCACACCTAAATGTGAAGCAATGCTCAGGACTTCTTAGGAATAAATAATGCCTTCTACTGGAAGGTAAGTGTGCTTGTCTAATGACCATTTCAGATGGTTTTTAATCTTGCTCTTTGATAATTTACAAATTTCAAGCAAATTGTAACATCTCTTGAGCGAATGGTAATTTCAGATTATCTTAGTTAATAAGTTAAAAATGTACTAAAATCTACTCCCCTTTTAAGCTTTGCCCTCTTAAGTCTGGCAGTGTCTTAAGTGGCCAATACAGAGGGGTATAAAAGTTCTCTTGCAAACCCAGAGGTGAGGTTGAAACTCTTCTTTGGATCATGCTTAGGAGGAACACATTCATAAAACTGCTGAACTTCAGGAAGCTGTTAAATCAACTTTATCAATAGCTTGTTGGAAGATTTTGAATTGTCATCTTGTTTTGATATCTGAATCTTAATATCATTTTTATATAAATATTTTTCAGGTTTCTCAAATCTCTGTGCTTTGTGAACCGATGTGATGAATGTCTTAAATGAAGAGTTTCTTGTAGATTGTTTGGTCTCGGGTATGTAATTGTGAAAAGGATTTTCAGATGATAGTGGATGCATTGTCTGCTGTTCCTGATGGAGTTTAATTTACTCCTTGCTGGAAAACAAAACAAAATGCTTTGACTGGTGAAAACCTTGTGTGGTAACTTTTAAAACTTCATATAGATTTAGCCAAAAATAAATAGCAAAAAAATGGGAAGAAAGCCTGTCATAGTTATTGGATCTGCTTATTCTGGTATGGCTGGTCCTCTGGAATGGAATCCATACTAATGGTACAGGAAAAGAAAATCCCATCCTGTACAAATGAAGTAATTTGTTTTGAGAAATGGCTGTGGCCTAAGGGCTAGTGTCACATAGAAGGTTCATGTAACTCAGCCTTAGGACAGTTACCTGTTTTGTTTGTGCATGATGCTGACTGCGAGTTAAATAGAACTTTTTTTACAGGGATGAAAACAGCATGTGCCAGGGACTTGAACTGACATTAAACATCAGTTTATGGTTTCCTGAGTGGATGACTTCTGACTTCAAAGGAGATGATTCCAGTATCGTCGTGGAAATAGAATTGAGACAAGCGATGGCTAAAATTATAAGTCTTCAATGATCATGTTTAAACAGGCACCTCAGCATTTGTTGGAACAGGCTTCCTAACAAAAACTGCTGTAATTTGACTGTGTGTGTGAATTATTAAAATAAAATATGAGTATGCCACCAGAAGTTCGTGTCCTGAAGGTTTCTTCCTGGATGGAGGCTTTATTTTCATGAATGTAAATGCTTCTGTGCTGTCACATAGAAACATTCTCTTGCCGTGTCCAAACTTAAGTTTACAAATCCATTGAAAAGGGCCTCTTAGTCTTTTATTCTTAGTTATCTGAGCTTTCTGAAGTATTTGTAATGCAAAAGCCCTGAGATCAACCAGTTAAACTGTAAAGAACAAGTTAGCAAGAAGCCTGTTCCTTGCTTATTTTAAATTAACAAGGAAAATGTTGCAGTAGTCCATGTGTAAAGCACTATCAGTGGGAAGGTCCTTAAAGAGCATGGTCATTGTTGTTGAGCAATTATAAGCTTATATATGCTTTTCAGTAGCTTATGTCTTAATATTAAAAGCATTTTTCTTAGTGGTAGGTCTTGAAGTGAAGTAATTTTATGGATTCTGTTACTGCCAGTGCCTCCCTAGAATGCACAAACAAGGGTATAAAACAGTCAGAAGTGGCTGTCAGGTGCTTGCCACTGCCTAGACAGGAGAGTGAGTGGGTGTGGATTTCGGAACAATCATATATATATTTACACATAAATGGCCATATTTAACCCCCATCTGGCCAGGAAGTGTTCCTTTTTACCTTTGTTTAAATGTGAACAAGAAGGGATAAGTAGTGGTCTACTTGTGGCCTTCTAGGCTCACCTAAATCTGCTTGTTTTAATAAAGGACAAAACTAAATTTGAAGGATATCCAGAAGTACTTTCTCTTCATGATATTGAACTTGATAAGTGTCCATTTCCTCTTGTGAGAAACAAATAATTTCTTTTAAGTCTTGTCTGTTCTATAGACCTTTGTCTTCTGTAGCCATGCTTAAGGATTAGGATTTAGTCTATTCAGTATTGCATTATGGGATTGTGGTTTTATTTTTGTCCTGTGCAAGGTTTCTAATTTGCTTCTCTTAGGTTTAATGTTGATGATATTCAGTGTAGACTGATTTCTAAATGTTTACTTGTTTTCCTTAACCAGTAAGCTTGTTTACATTTGATAGTTTGGCATGATGTTTTCAGTATGCTGTCTACACTTCCAGAACTTTCTGAAGGAATCAAACTATCTTAGAATTAGGGTTGGAGTTTTCATTTCCAGATTCATTCATCATGCATTAAACAGCATTGAATTCCATCTGCTGCTCTGTCCCCAGTGATCTTGTCAGAATCAAGATCTTTTGGAGTCTGCAGTCAGGGTTAGTTCCGAGTACTCTTTTTTTTTTTTTTTTCTTTTTTTTTAGGTAGTTTCATTGCTTTCAATTTGCCACTTTTTTTTTTTTTTCCTTTCTTAAAAAGAGATGTGTCTTAAGTTTCAAGAAGTTTAATATAAAAATGTTCTAGGATCTATATCTTTCTGCTACTGACCACTGAAGCTTTGTTTTGTGTCAGTATGTCTGATGCAGAAGACAAATTGTTCACATTAGTGGCTTATGCAGCATATTGGCACTATAGTGTAAAAGCTACCCAATAGAATAACTCTGTTAGTGAAGCCATAATTTGCTGTTGCTTTTGATGAAATACCCACATGCCACTAAGTGACAATGCTGCTTTTAAGGCCCAGCCTTTGCTGTTCTCTTTTTAAGAGACATCTGGTTAGAAAGGCTAATGAAAAGAGTCCATTCTAGACATGATCTACTATTCTGATTTTACACAGCATAATGGAATAAATGTAGTCTGTTTAGTACATCTGGAGAGAGATTAAAAATGAAATAAAGTCTACTTGAGACTCCATGGTGAACATTTAAAGTTTCACCAATCTTGTTCTTCAAATAACTAGGCAAACTTAAGGCATTATTCTTTAAAATTGATCTGGTTTAATGCAAAATCAAAGCAGAGATCGTATTTTCAACTGAAGAAGTATCAAATTATTTAAGGTATTTATAAACCTTATAACTTTTTGCATTTAGCTATTTGTTATCCAATGGAGGCCATTCCTCTATGCTGAAAGCTGATTTTGAAGAAACACTGGTTGGAACCATAAGTCACTTGAGAGTACTCTGTTCTATGACTTCTCACGAGTATTTATAAGAAATCTCTCCTCAATTAACTTTGGCTTGCTCCTATTCCATCTACATGCTTTTTGTAATATAAACATGTCAGTTCAGGCATCACTCACCTAATCGCATTTATGATATATCACATTAAAGTAGTGAAGAAAACAAAGGAATTAGTATTAGCATAGGTATATGAAGTTGGTCTAAACCCAGTAACTTCACTGGTGTAAATGAGCTCATTTACCCTGATCACCAGCCTGGGGGACTGTATGCTCGGGGCTGGGCAGTTCACCAAGAAACCTGGTTTGTGTGATGAATGCTATCCTCTAAATGGAGTGATAATATTACAATTCTCCCTTTTGTTACTCATTAGAAAAGTGAAGACTAATGGAAGAAAAATAGCCAGGTTTGCCTGAGAATAGTCAAGGGCTACTGCGTTGGCTAACAGCCTTGTTATGGGCTAAATGACATGAAACGACACTTGTCACTTTATAAATTTTTATATGTATGTTTTGTACAACAGGGATTATATGAGAGATTTGGGGAAATGAAGAGGGAAAGATACAGTTTTTAATCTGTACACTTCTCTTTATTCTGGCTATTGATAGCAAATTTAGGAATGATGCTTTGGGTTTTCTTTGACTAAATCTGGAAGAAGATTAATCTGTTCATTAAGGCTGAAGACTGTCAAATAGAAGGGGGAATATTTACATATCTATGTATTCTTGTTCTCACAGACAATTGAAAAGCATATTTCCTATTTCACTTCCTTTTAGTAAGTAGTTACAATTGATGAGACAGGATGATCAAAGGATTGGGAAAAAACCCTATACTTACGGAATAACGTGCGTAGCCCTGACAATTTTCTATACATAGGGCTATATGAAGCAACATTGTGTTATGTTCTGGGCAAGGGTCTGGCAAGAAAAAAATGCTTTCTTTTTTTTTTTTTTTTTTTTTAATTGGTAAGAATTGTTGGGAGACCACCTTGAAAGTCTGGTACTCTGCAAGAATTTTAGTTCTGAGGAGCTTGTCAATATCAGAGCTTGTGTGAGTTCTGCTTAGTAACACAGATTTGTGGTCTCAGGATCTAGGGCGTTGTTTTTAATAATCTGTTGTTTGGATGCAGATCTTAGTTCATGCTACAGTAGGATTTACAATTCTTTGCACCCTTACATTAATAAATCATCCTTACTGACATTCAGTGGGAAGCTTGGAGGTAATACTGAAGTAATAATGGCTACTTGTCCCAGCTGTTCTGAGTTGATGGTTAGTTGACCACATCTTCCTTACTTTTTTTCATGTTTTCTCATAATGTTGCAGTTGTATCCAAGATGCTTCAGTTCATACCAAGAGGGTGAGAATTTAAGCTGAATGCACTTGAATTGAAGGAATAATGTGTGTGCATCCCATGCATTCTGGTTTAGATCAATGCAGGTAGACATTTCTTACCACACTAGAGTTAATGAGATGGAAAAATCCTGTTTATGGTTGTTAGATCTCAGATCTACACAAACCACATTTTCATAAAATGTTCTTCTTTTGGTTTCAGATGCAAGTCTCATTGGGTTTTTCCACATGTCAATACTTTTGCTTACCTGACATTCATTGCTGCAGAGAGGACTTTTTCTGTTCAGTGGACTTTGATGTAAAGCTCAGAGATTTCCTCCTATGCTTTGATAATGAAATTCTACAGCTTTGACTCAATGCATAAATAATGAATGCTGTAAAACTGAAAATACTCATACTTTTTCAGTTTAGAAAAGTATAGAAGCTGTCAACAATGACTTGCCATCTTCAGATGGTACTATATGTGTTTATTGTAACACACGAAGTTATTGAATTGACAACACATTCTAATAAACGTATTTCAACAAATACTCTTTATTAAATGTATAAGCAGGAGTCACTGGAAATAGGCAGAGGTCTAGAAAGAGCAGTGTGCATAAAACCAGGGAATGAAAAAATGCTGGGAGTTCCTGCTTTTAGCACTGCCTGGAGACAATAGGTCATGCAGATCTCTAATTTATTTAACATGGTAGCAAGTGAGGTCATTTTATTTCCTTCTCAGTGGTATATTGCACACTAAAGCAGAGGTGGTATGTGGCCTATGATTCAGAGTGCTTTTAAGACTTTCTGCTTCTAAGTGAAGACTCACACAGTTCGGAAAATGAAAGAAAATCAATAGCTCTGCAGAAAAAAAATCTTGGCAAACTACTCAAAAAGATTGCCAACTGTAATGTTCTCAGGATTTTAGTAATGGATCTTATTAGGCTCATCACTTCAGGATTTTGTTCCTCTGAAGTGTAAACATAAAATACACACAACATACTTTACTGGTAAACTGACTAGAAGGAATAAAGCCAAGTACGGCATAGAGAAGGATGCAGTTTCTTTCCAGAAATAATGTGTTCTCTTCTACATACCCAGACTGAAGGTACTGATTTCAGGTCAAGTATGGCACAAAGTTTTTAGGGTTGCTGGTATGCCCTGACATACCATACTTTTTTCTGCATACTTCTGTAATTAAGTTAGCTTATGCACTAAATACTGTGTAGTCCACAATTTTATAAACTCTTTTCTTTAACTTCTTGCTCATTTCCTTTGGAAATTGCTAGGGAAAAGAAAGCATGCCAAGAATTCATCATAAAGCCTTGAGAATTTGAGTATTTGTATTTATGCTATTAGAGAGGGACTGATGGACTTCCTTTTTGACTAGAATTACGACAACTGAATGCAGATTCAATTATCAGACAAGAGCTCTTTCTCCATATTTGGATACAGGGTTTAGGTATGAAATAAAATGGTGAAGAAAAATAGTGAATATATTATATACCCTCCTGAATGTACCATGTATCTCAAACTACTTGACAACTTGTAATTATTGTGCTGCTGTCGCTTCAGGAACTGTAAGCAGAACCAGCAGTTATGAAGTTAGTAACAGCCCCCATGTGACCCTTGGACAGGACCTGATTTACGAGGAAGAAAATACAGATAGGGGACAACCATTGTTTAATGGTGTGGGGTTTTTCAGAAAACTCTTGCATTTTCTTATTACATGAAGATGTCATTCCATATAAACTGTAGCATGATGGAAGAGCTACTCTCTCAGCTCTCTCTGGCTTTAGGCCTATCAATTATAATTTGAAAAGGCTGCTATAATCTAGCTTTAAATCTTCTAAAAAGTAAGGTGTGCACATTTAGTTGGAGGTCACTAGGACCTGTAAGAGAACTAACACAAATGTAGAGCAGATCTTCAGTCGGTTTCACCAAAATTCAGTCAAACTCTGCTTATTTACTTCAGCAGAGAGTCAGGCCACCCTTTCTCTCTACAAACCTTAGTTATCTTTCTGAGGTTTTCATAAGCTAATGTCTAAGAAGATTTGAGGTTCTGTCCTCAGTCTTGCCTTTTTCTTATCTCTGTGTCTCACCTCACCATTCTGGCTCAGTGCTGTGCTGCCAGGTGCCCAGGTCTGGAGTTATATAAGGTTGAGTTATTTATATAATTTCTCACTAATTTTCATGCTGTTAACCTGAACTCATCTTTGATCTTGTTCAGCAGGGTGTCACAGGTTTCTAGCTTGACTCATACAGTTTCTCATGCATTAGCTTTGTGTTTCACTTTAAGAATTATAATTTTTATTCTTCCGTGTAGTTGATCCGTCCTTCCATTATGACTTCTGCACTTCAATTGTGAATTATTCCCATTTCACTAGTTTTTATTTTTGTTCAGAGTAATTGTATTATTAGTGAGTATACCTTAAGAAGGTTATTTAATGTCTTGTATGTTTGTGTGAGAACAGAAAGAAAAAATGGCTTGCAATTTGTAATCAGAATCATTTAAGTAATTATAGACTGTGATTTAAGTATCTTTATTTTTATTCTGTTGGATTTTTCCATAATTTATATAAGTTTTTATTGCCTTGAGATTTGAGTAGAATTTGGACTGCTTGAGAGAGGGTCTTGCATAAAATTCAGTAGTGCAAAATGCTGTTGTTATTTTCCTGTGGAAAAATAAATTAGAACTGAATATTTCATGTATTGAAAAGGGGGTGTAGAGAAATTGTTTTTCCTTTCAAGTAATGTGTTTTCAGTTGTGAGATTGCAAAGCTCCAAGTAAGAATATCATATGGATCATCTGTTTTCTTACATTGCCAGCTGCCTTTCAGATCCACTCTGGCAGCATTTCTTGTGGTAGATTCTATAAATTGCATGTTTTGAATTAATTTAAAAGAAAGATTTTTAGGGTAGGATTTTTCAGAAGTATTCAGTGCTGGATTCTTTCCAGTCTTTCTGAAGAGTTTTACTGTGGATATTGATGGAGCAAAATTTGGCCTGTGATGAATAGCTTGAAAAACCCACTGCTGGTTACTAATATAAAAAGTTTTGGTATTCCTTAATCTCTTCAAGTGGCAGGGTGTGGTTGCTTCAGCCAGGTAATTTGCACTGGCCACACAGAAACTCTTGTAATGTAATTCCATACTTATATCATGAAGCCAACAGGAAAAAACAATTTATTACCCTGTCAGCACTGAAGGAAATGCAGAACACACAGATGTGGTTGTAGACTGTCTTGAAGTGTTAGTTCATGCCCTAGGTACTATCAAATACATTAGAATGTACATAGTCTTGTAAATATGAACTACTTTAAAAGGAAGAAGCTTGATTTGAGAAAATTTTGTTACTCACAATGCAGTTTGTTAAGAACCTGAGCCAGTCCTGTATAATACTTAACTACTTGATTGAATTTTGTTTCCTAAAATACAGTTCTAGAGGCAGAGTTATTATTGACAGTTCATACCCAAAGTCTGTAATACACTACAGCACCAACCTGTAAATCAAAGCATCCACAGAGATTAAGATTTTTAGGAAAAAAATAGACATAAAGAGAATTGTACGGAAGACTCAATCTAGAACACAAGGACAGTCTCAGAGGGTAGTGTGCATACCTCACTTTCACCATGGAAGCATCAGGGGGTAAAAGAAAATCCTACTTAAACAATACATAATTAATTGTAATTAAAAGCTAGATAGAACACAGAGTTACAATTATTAAACAAATCTACTTAGAAAATGATATCTTGAGGAAGCACCATGAGATGAGTGAAAGAACCTTTATGGCCACTCCATACAGCAGTGTTTAATTCCAGTTTTACTTTGAAACTGGAAAGCTACCACAAATTTGATTTAAGTTTTTAGGCTTGGACTGCAGAAAACTGTAGATATGCTTCTGTGAATGCTTCCAAAAAAATAAAAGGAGAAAGCAAAAGTTCAGTGGTTTGTACTTGGATGTTGTACAAGAACCTTGAGAGTTCGGTTTGGTTGCTCTGGTTTAGAATGCTTCAATAAACACTATTAAGCTGAGTATCTCTTAGTGTGGGAAATGTATTTTGTCAGTCTCCTAAAAACATTAACTGAAGGGAAAAAGAAATCAAAGTGCCTTCTAAAGAGATGTTAAATGTTGTTCGTGACAAAAGAAGTTTAATGGTCTGTTCCACCAATTATGTGTTGATATAAAGTGACTTAAAAAATCTAAGTCAAAAGGAGAATTAGTTGGTGTTCAAAGTTCATCTAGAGCTGATATAAATTTGGCTAAAGCAGAACAAAACACGGAAGAAAATGTAGACATTTTGTGAAACTTAGTATGTCTAATGTGCATTGAAGCTAAATTAGTTTTTCTTCATGTTGGATAGTTTATGCAGCAAAACCAGAAACATTTTACACACCTCTCTCATTTCTGGTCTATAAAGTTAGCAAGAGTTGAGATATTCAATACAAGTCTTATGTTATCAGTGTCTGTAGATTGGTAGTCTAGGAGTCTGAAATACACTTTGTTCACAATCACATTCTACTAAAATGATGTCTAAAACACGAACTATATGATTAAGTGTATTACATAAAAACACAGTAATGTTGCTCTAAAAGTTCAGTCTGATATAATTCTCCCCAACCCCCATCCCGTCCCCAAAACTGTTTTTAGGCAACTTGTCCAGAAAATGAGTTATTCATTTAGGTAATTGCTGAATTCAGTTGAAAAAATCCAAGCATAATATCACCCCTGCCTGTTAGAAAAGAAGTGTGCAAATTCATCAATACCACCTTTCAGTTTACCAAATAAAAAAAAAAGGCATTTGAGATCAGACACTCTAGGCTCTTGTTCAGCTATTGCTCCACTGAACCCAGTGCTGGTGGAGTGGGTTACCCCATTTGCCTTCTGCTTTTCATTCCAAGCTCTTTGGAACAGGCATATGGAAGGAATCTGCACTCAGAATGGGTGGCTGCTCAAGATGAATCTGAGCAAAGGCAGAGGATTCATCAAGAATATAAGTCTCAGCAAGCCCTGCTTCTAGGCATATTATGTCTTCAGAAGGGAGTTAGGGAGTGAGGAGGGAACATAATGGAAATGGATGGGGCCTCACTATAATGGTATACCTGTGACAGTATCCTCTCAGACATTTGTAGAACAGGAGAAGAGTACAGTTTCCTCACTCAGGAGTTCATTTTCTGTTCTCTCCATGGAGCTGCACATCTACAAAGGGATGTGATCAGTGCAGCATGAAAAAAACTCCACTGTAATTTATATAGAATGAGCCCTTGTTGTGGGAGCAGAGAGGAACATGGTAAACAATCCTGTAGTTTACAAAACTGCAGCCTTCTTGCAATACGCAAATTAATCTGCTTAGACCTAATTTTGTGGGGGATTTCGTGCCATGGAATCTGGATATACCCTAAGGGACCTGGTTCTCTATAGTGGTGGGCATTCAGCAGCAGTGCAGGATGTAAAGTATTAATTATTTTATCACAAAGACCATTTTGATCTTCTGCAACTCTTTCATAGCTGGAATTATGTGTATAACAATAGGAGCAAATATGTCTCCTTATAATTATACTTCTATAAATAACTGATTTTACTGCACTGAGAAAATTAATTCCTTCTGGCGTTATTCATTACCTCACTGCAGCCTCTGTGCCACCGCCAGACACCTTGGCTACTCGAGGACAAAAGTGTTGCTTTGTTTAAAGATGTGCTTGTGCCCCATTTAGTCAGAGCATCATAATTGTCAGGTTTGCTGCACATGGCAGCAGAGATGCTTTTTCCCAAGTGATAGTTTACAAGTTTACCCTGACTCACAGCAACTTGAAAGAAGCTTCCCTAAATCCCAGAAATGGTAAAATTCTAATGAAGCAGTACATATAGGCTTTTGAAACCTAATGAATTGTAACAGAAAGGCTTCTGAGGGAAATGTTAGTGTATCAAAGCTAGGATGTTTTGTATTGGGTAGAGACTTTGCCTTGTTCAATATCAATGCTTAAATAATGGGTTAGCCTGAAAGAATGAAAACCTAAAACAAAACGAGTGACAGAATGCCTGACCACACTAATGAAAAGCAAAACCACTGCATTCTATCATCAACGAAAGAGACCCTCCCATTACTCTAAATTATTATGAAATGACTTTTTGTAATCCAAGTTTAATTTTTTTTTCTGTTTTAAAAATCTCAAACTTACATGAAGAAAGGGAACAAGGGAAGAAAATTATCCAGAGGGCTGCATTACGGTTTGCATGAGCCTGTGTAGGGATCCAGATCCACTGTTAAAACAACTAAGGTCAATAATCAACACTGAGGTAATGTGCAGTTGCTAAGATTGGATTGGGGAAAAACTATCAAATTTCTCCTCTTTTGCCTTTATTTTGCAACTGAAAAAACTTGACAGCTGAGATATTTCCTAAATAGTTGCTAGTAATAGTAATCTCATTGTAGAATGACTGCAGGTTTATGCCAGAACCTGGTGATTCTTTTCTTGTTGAGACAGGCAGCTGGTGCACAGTTTTGTACTCATCTAATCTCGCAGTATACTGAGAACAAGCATACAGGTACATTTTGTTCTCAGAATAATTTTTGAAGAGGTTTCAAATCATTCAGGTGTAATCTTTCACCATTTGTGTTCATACTAGCCTACCCTCTAACTTGCTCCTCTCTACATATACAACATTTAGTAACTAAACACAAAGAGCTCTGCTGACCTTCCCTTCTTGTTCCAGCACAAGGGCAGGGAACTCACCACCACCATACTGTAACACTTTAGATAATTTTCAGCTGATATTGAAACACTATACAAGAGACAAAAATAACTGCATGTGAAGTGTCATAAAATCATACCTCCAAGGCCTTTTGTTGCTAGAAAATAGGTCAATTTGTGCTATTTTTAAGGATGCTTGTGACCTTTCTAGTAACTATCTTTTTGGCTTGGTGATATTCAAATTATGATTCTATTTAAAAAATAACACCTGGGCGCATTTGCTGTTGGAACACCTGGATGGAGGACAAAAATCTTAATGAACTCCTAATTGAGTGAAATATGGCTGGCCCACATTTGTGTTCCTGCTGATCAACTGCTCTGGTTTAGCAGCTCCCACAGCTGCATATACAAATTCAGAGTACCAGAGGCCCTTTTTAAGAATCCTGCCAATTCAGTTTGACTGCCTAAACTTCTTTTCTGTGTTCCTAATTTAAACTGGTAGTGCTTGTGAATAGTATCAGGTTGTCAGCATTGGGGAAAAGAACTGTTCCTTTTGTTCCTAGAACTAGTACAGTGTGAGCTCTTTCATCTGGTGACACAGGATGACTGGGATGAAGGGGAAGGAAATAGTCCCATCTTTCACCTAATTTTTTTTTTTTTTTTTTTTTTTTGGCAGCGATGAATAACTAAATCCCTTCTATCACAGAGCAAAGGTTCAGCATAATATATCCCACAGTACATCTGGACCACCATACTCAACTGTTAAAGAGCAATTAATTTCTCATAGAATCGTCTTCATATTAATAATGTCATCAAGATCAGAGTATCCAAAATAGTATGTTCTGAAGTACTTGCTGTTAATCAAATTCCATAAATCTGTTATCAAGGTTTCTTTGTCTTACTGTCATGGCTTAAGCCCAGCTGGCAACTAAATACCACACAGCCCCTAATTCACCTCCCCCCATCTCCAGTTAACTTTGTGGTTTAAGAACAGTTTAATAATTGAAACAAAATATTGTAATAATATAAAAAGCAGAGAGAGAGGGAGAGAGGTACAAACCCCAGAGGAAACAACTGATGCACAGTACAATTTCTCACCCCTTGATAACTGATGCCCAGCCTATTCCTGAGCAGTGACCAGCAGCTCCCAGCCAGGTTCCCCCCAGCCAACTCCTGGCAGTTTGTGTACTGAACATGGCATTCTGTGCTATGGAATATCCCTTTGGCTAGTTCAGGTCAGATGTTCCCTCTGGCTTCCTGTGCATCTGCTCACTGGCAGAAATGGGAAACCGGGAAGTTCTTGACTTAAAGTAAGCAGTGCTCAGTAACAACCAAAACATCAGCGCGTTATTAACATGATTCTCATACTGAATCCACAACACAGCCCTGTACCTGTTGCTAAGAAGAAAGTGAACTCTATCCCAGCCGAAACCAGGACAGTATCCGCCCCTTATTCCATATCATTTACATCGTGCCAGGTCCCACGCTTTCTAACACACCATTAACTATCCTGTTTTTTGGTAGGTGCATACGCAACTATCACTTCCTTAGTCTGTTGACAAAGTCTATAAAAGTCTGTCAAGTTCATTTAGTTTGTGACCTGGAGCTCCCTCCATTTGTGAGAGTCTGTGATGTGTAGTTTTGGACTGTTGCATGTTGAAGACAGTTCTGATTCTGTCACTGCTGCACTTGTTCAGTTTTATTAAAGTTCAATCTTTATTAACATGATGACCAAAGGGAAGTCAGGTTCTGACCCTCAAATCTGGAGTGGTGGATACAGGCACCTAATGTGATGGGCATAAATCCACCATGGAAATTATGATCAGCCACATTATACAGCAATTAACATCACACATTTTAATTCACTGATCATTCTCGCCCAGAATCAAATCCCCTTGAGGCTCGTACTGATCTGCTCCACCCTCCCATATTACCCACCAAGTGCACACAGGTCCTTGAACAGAAGCAATCCCATGGACAGGTTTGCCTTTGCCTAAGGCAGAAATAAACCAGACTGTTTTTGCCAGTGTATTTTTAATGTGCACTGCAGGAATTTTATCCCCTTCTACAATACATAACATCCCTTGTTTGAGCAGGGCCAGCCCAATTGGCAGATGCCCTAGTGTTGACTAAGAAGGTGGCCTTTGCTAAATGTGTATCCCAGTGTTAGAAGGTTTCACCACCCACAGCCCTCAGTGCAGTGTTCAACAGTCCATTGTATCCTTCAGTCCTCCCAGAGACTGGTTCATGGTGGGGAATGTGATATACCCACTCAGTGCTGCACTCTTTGGCCCAAGTGTCTATAAAGTTGTTTCAGAAATGAGTCCCAGTGTCTGACAATTCTCTCTGTGATATCATGTCTCCTTAAGGCTTGCATTTCAAGGCCCAGGGGAGTATTCCAAGCAGTAGCATGGGACACGGGTTATATTTCCAGCCATCCGGTGGCTTCTTCCACCATTGTAAGCACATGGTGCTGGCCTTGGTGGGTTTGTAGGAGTGTGATTTAGTCAATCTGCCAGGCCTCCCCATATTTATATTTCAGCTATCATCCTCATTACCGAAGAGACTTTAATCACTCGGCTTTCTTAACTGCAGTGCATGTTTCACATTCATAGATAATCTGTGTGATAGTGTCCTTGGTTAAGTGCACCCCCAGGTCATGAACCCATCTATGGGGTTCAGCCCAGGGTATCATGGACTCACTGAGCTAGAAACCATTCACCC
This sequence comes from Eopsaltria australis, assembly GCA_034509425.1. Lineage (NCBI taxonomy): Eukaryota > Metazoa > Chordata > Aves > Passeriformes > Petroicidae > Eopsaltria > Eopsaltria australis. Next base: position 353,542 of record JAVTVJ010000253.1, on the reverse strand, counting down.
TTGTGTTGCCTGTGCAAATCCATGTGAGCCAATTCAGTCTTAGCAACCTGATCCACCTGTTGGTTATTCTGTTGTTCTTCAGTGGCCTCATCCTTGGGTAGAGAAGCATCTATCTACATGATGTACCTTCACAACCGAGCTGTCCTTCCAGGCCACAATACAGCAGTCCAGATGGCTTTACCTCTGCACTGCCAGTTATTCTGCTTCCATTGCTACAACCACCCCCACAGGGCATTTGCCATCATCTGTGAATCAGTATAGAGGTGAAGTATTGGTCATTTTTCTTGTTCAGCAATGTCTGAACCCAGCTGGATGGGTTTCACCTCTGCAAACTGACTTACCTTGTCCTTCAGTATTGTCATAATGGATTTCATACAGTTGCCTTCTACCTGTGATGCTTTCCTGCAGCAAGACACATGATTAAACAAGGCATATTGCTTCTCACCAGTTTACATACTGAGCATGACATTGTATGGTGTAGAATATCCCTTTGGCCTGTTCAGGTCAACTGTCCTGGATGTACTCCATCACCTTCTTGTCCACCTGCTCACTGACAAAGAATGGGAAACTGGAATGTCCTTGAACTGCAGTAAGCACTACTAAGCAACAAAACATAAGTGTGTCATTAAGATTATTCTCATACTGAATTCAAAACACAGGCCTGTATCAGCTACTGAGAAGAAAATGAATTACATCTCAGCTGAAACCAGGACACTTACCTAGAAGAGGGAGTGGTTTTGGCAACTGCTGCTGATGTAATTACTCTAATTCAGATCTAGAACATTGTTTGTTCATGTAAAGGAAAAAAGTTTCCTGCACCTTCTCACATGAAACAAATTCTCTGTATAGATTCTCCTTAGCTGGCAAGTCCCTGCATCTCCCTGTCCAAGCTGTCTCTGGGCTGTCTCCCCCAGTCCTGGCCTTTTAACGAGATACTGCACCTCCATCTACATCTTCTCCAGCAAGTCTGCAGGAGAGAAGGGAAGGTGAACAGCAGGTTGGGTTAAATTATTTTCCCACCAAAATGGTAGCTTTGTGCCTCTGACATGTCTTCTTCCTGCTACCCACTGCCACCTCTCCACCACGTGAGCCTGGGAAATCCACAATCCTGCTGCTCAGGGTACAGCACATTTAGAAAATAAGCAGAGTAATATAGATCCATATAAATTAAAAAACCCCCATGTACCTAGTGCACTATTTACAAGCCAGTTGTAAATTATTTCATTATTTACTGATTCAATTGTGTATTTTTCACATAGACTCACTCAAGAAAGGTTTCTGTTTAAATCTATTGTCAAGGTGAAGCAAAAGCATGTATTGCAAAATCACTTCTGTTAACATTAGAAAATTATTTTTGCTATTATTTGTGGACTTTGGATCAGAAATCCTCTGTGTTGCATATGTTCCCCAATGCCTGCTGTATAATTAGGCCCTGATGTTTCAGCAGAAAAATGCTCTCTAGCCTGATGCCAGACCAGCACGCTCCCTGCTGCACCTGCACAAGTCTTCCTGATAAGGCTGCTCCAATTGGCACCTGAAGGAATGTGGTGTAGATCAGCAGCAAGTCACCAGTACAGTGGCTCCACTGTATCCTCAGTTAAGCTGTAACTGATATATAAACAGGAAAAAAAGCTGACTTTTTGTTTGTAACAAGCAGTGCATAGAGTTAGAGAGGATTAGATTTGTGTCTTGAAAAGGGCAAATTTCAGTGGCTTTCAAACATTTGGATTTGGTTCAGATCCTGCAACAATGGAAAAAGTTTGCAAATCTAAGCCCAAGCAATCTTAGAATAACTTGATTGTTTTTTCCTCTATAACTTGCATTTCTTCTCATAGATAGGACCAAATTAATAGTTTCCCCCTTTATTAAATGTAACTAACAATTACAACCATTCTTCCAAAAATCATGTATTTTTTCTAGCACTTTCTTTTGAGTATGGATTGAAATTATTTGTCATACATTAATGCTTAAATGATCAGTTAGGATCCAAGCCACATTTTGCTGAATGCTGGACACAGTTATGCTCAGGTAGTCTGCATTTTGGTAAGCTATTCAAATAAAACATACTAATAGGAGAAGAGAAATATTTTTCTTACCCAAGTACAGGTCACTGTAGAATCACACTAACCAATAGTTTGGCCAATAGGATTCAGAGGGTCTGAATCACTATCTTATTGACTGCTGCTCTTCACACTCCCTGTTATATCCTGGATCTTCATTAAATGTCACAGGTGATAGACCGGCACCTAAAAGGGTAATTGTTAGTCATGGCCCCCTTCATTTAGACAACTGGCTGATCAAGATAGATATCAAGGAAGACCAGATTGATCGTTGAGGTTATTTTTCTCAGATATCTCATGTACTTCTAGCTGAATTGTTATTAAGAAATCAGAAGAGAGCAAGGGCCAGAATGGGACTGGGTGACTGATTCTACAGCATTTGGATGGTGTGGCTCTGTTAGCAGGTTGTGTGCCATGTAATGCTCATTTCTTCTATGCCCTGCTAGAAAATATGCAGAACAGACTGAGACATTGCATTTTCATGGCAAAAACCTATGCATAACAGCCTTTATAAAACCACAGCCTACAAATTGCTTTTCCCCCTTTCTAATATCTGAAAATCAGATAAGCTCTTACTGAAAAGCTTTCAAATATCCTTCTGCTTCAGCTCTCCAAACAACAGACCACTGGGAGAGTGTTTCTCTGAATAGACCACATCTCTCAGTGACTTGAAGAGCTTTCCTGGCTATAGATGTTTCCCTGACTCAAGTGTAGATCTGTGATAATGCAGCCCATTTTGGAGCCACTTTTACTGAGATATCTGAGTGGTTTTGGAGTTTTGAGTCTATTTATCTTCTCTGTGATAAAGTTACCCAGTTATGTCAGCAAGGCAATCAGAGTAGAATCTCAGAAATCAAGGATTACCAAAATATGCTTCACCTTGTTAATGTTTTACTAATGATATGGGTGCATTTTTGCCTTACTTTTTGGGGGGCGGGGCAGGTGGGGAGCATGTTTTGTTTTGCTTACATTCCTAGATACTCTGCTCTATTACACTTTATTTGAGATTTAAAATCATAACCTGAGTTAAATCCCACTCCATTTTTAGCTTTGTTGTTAGTACTGAAGTATCATTTGATGTGTTTTGCAATGATTCAGTTATTACCCTTTCACCCAAGGTGAAGGAAGACAGCAAAGCATGTTGTTTTCAGAATGTTATTGACAAGATTTTGCAAGAGCCATCCTCTGACCCAGGCTGTGTCTCCCCCTTGGTAGGATTCACTTTTGAGTGGGGGAACCTATAAAGGAGTCCCACTGTGACATGGTCTCAAGGTCACTGTGGCTGCGGTCTGAGAACATCCAGCTCTGGATAAATTATAGCCTTACAGACCTTTCATGTGGCATATACATCACTGCTGCAACAATGGGCTCATGGTGATATCAGCAGTGCAGGAGATGGCCATAAATGTGACATAGCAAGTGTGCTACATGCCTTTTATGGTGGCACCAGCTCCCACCAGGGAGGCTGGTGAGAGTCTTGGGGTTCTTTTAAAAAGGTTAATGAGGGAAGGGAGACACAAGCATTGCAACTGAATTTCAGAATAACCCCTATCAGATTACTCATAGTTCTCTTACTGAGGATGTGGGGGTGTATTTTAAGTGTTTCTACAAGACCAGATACATCCTACTGCATTATTCATGGAAAAAACTCACTTACTTTAGCCTGAAAGACATGTAGGAGGAAAACTCAGTTCAGTTTGTTCGCAGCATGAGATTACCTTAAATTCTTGCACAGCCAGTGTGGCTGTTGAGTTAGTGGTGAACCTGTGTGCTGTTCACAGGGCATGATGCACTCCTGCCACATGTGACACACTCACTCATGTGTCAGCAGGGCAATGCTCATGTCCTTCATTTGTGGAAAAGATGAAATAAAAAAAAACCCCAAGCCTTTACTTCAGGACACAGTGTGACAGAGCTATGTACCAATCATTTTAATTTCTGATATTTGCCATGTGCACATCCTAATAAAATCCAGCTTCCTTCAGTTTTAAAGACTTGCTGTCTTTTTGAGTAGCTCAGAGATGGGAAATGCAAGGGCAGATCCAGCTCAGAGCTCTGGCTGATTTGTGTCTAGCCCTGACATGCTGTCAGTTTACAGACCACTACTGCAACTTCCTTTACTTGAGCCCTTTCTGGAAGATGATCTTGGATGACTTTGAGACAAGGCCAGTATCAAAGTGCAAAAGCTCTGGAAAGGTGTTTCTATGCGTTTCCTTTCCGAAGCCAACAGGAGCTTGGCTAGAGGAGCTCGATGTAGAAGGTGGGGTACATTCAACAAGTGTCTCTGAGTTACTACTTATATCTTTGCATTGCTAGTAAGAAAAAAATAAAAACTATAGTTCAATTTATTTGTCTTACTTGCCCTTTATTTTAATTTGCACTTCATTTTCTCAGTCTGGGCAAAGGAAAGGATTTCATTTTTTTTCATTATTATTATTAATTATAGAATCCATCTTCAAAATGCAATATTTATTAATGTAAAAATAAGTGCTTTTAAAATGAAATGGAAATTAATCATATCTGTTTTTATTTTGCTTGTGGGGTTTAAATTTAGGCAAAATTAGTCTACTAAATGATACCCTTCAAACAATGACACCCTGGTAAATATCTCTTTATATTATATACTATTAGCCAAAGACTCAGTGATGTGGCAGTGAATAGATACACATATCTATATCCACTTTCCTTGTGGTTAAATAAACTTTTAAAGAAAATGCTCCATTAGCTCCTGATCATCAATCTTCATGTAATAATGGAGCTGTTTAAACTCAGATAGGCTTTCCCTGCCCCCCTCCCAACTACCACCCCATTCTATTAAAATATTTACATTGTAATAACTCAGTAGGGTTCGTGTTTTGGGGTTTTTTTTCTAAATTGAAGGCCTATAAGTGGGTGAAAGTATTTTAAAGCAGGGTGAGACTGAAGGGACGTGACATGTTATTGAATTAAGGGCCTTAGAAGGTGAGGGCTGTGCAGTCATAAATTTCAGGAATGCGGATGTAACTCTCTGAATGTGTATATGAAGTTGACAGAGTTTGACAGCTACCATCTGTGAACAATAATGTATAGAGCAGCAGGGCTACATGATGCAGACTGGAATGTACCTATCAGGCTCTAAGGACTATAACAATTTACTACTCATTATCAGCGACCATGGTCATGATTAGCTGCAGGGGTTGGAATGAAACTTGGAAATTATGAGAACAAAGTTCCCCTTGTTAAAGCAGAATAATTAGTTTAATACATATGAGGAGAAAACAGGCAGGAGACTTCCTTCATTTTCCTGCTCATGAAAACTAAAAAAAATGCACAGTGAAAATGGATAGACTGTTACCTCCTTCTGCAACACTTGAAATATGAGAAAATGGCGATTTTGTATTCATTCCCTTACTGTGCAAGGACTTTCCACAACTCTGCAACCTTTGCAGCATAGAATGGCAGTGAAACAATTATGTGATAATTATGTAATGCTACATTCATTTATCAAAAATGATTTCTTGTGGTCTGTGCTTTCCTGTGTTCCATCAAAGGATAGTATTGTGGCCAAAATAGACCTTTGAAGCACAGCATCTTGCAAGTAAAATCTCTATTAAAAAAATAAAAAACACCAAAAACTCATGGTTCTTTGCTGTTTTCACAGTAGTTTGTATTACAAACAAATCAGTGTTTTCCCACAAGTTTATATTTTTCTTCGTAGACACCTTAAAGTACAGTGCAGCTGGAGGCACAGAGAAATACTGTGAATTCTCATTTCAGGCTGCCCAAATACACTGTGTGTTGAGACTGAGAGACATCTTATTGCTAAGTATAAATGCACATGGGTCAGTCCCACTGTAAATTGTTTATTTAAGCTGAAAATCTGTCCCAGGAAATCAAGGAAATGATCAGATAAGAAACAAAAAACATACAGTCTCCACAATGCATATCTCAATGTCCACAATAATATATATTCATTCCCATTCTTTTCCTGCAAACATTTGCTTTTCTTACAAGAATGGCATTAATCCTAGTCCATACACATTAGTCAACAGTGAATTCTGACAGCAGTTTAAGCTCCAACAACAAGGTGCCCAGATTTCTAAGAAGGGCATTGGACTTTGAAAAACATCCAGCAAAAACAACACATTGAAAGAGAGAAACAGCAGGAAGTCTACTGAGAAAGAACAATATCATCCATCCTCTTTTAACTGAAACAGAAAGGTTAAGGTTGGTTAAGAAGAATGTGTGACCAGACAAGAAAAGTATAGTAAGCAGTTCCTGTGATAGATGGTTTAAATTTAGTTGTTCCTGCCCGGGGTGGGGGTTGTGGGGTTGGACTATGTGACCTTGTTGGGTCCCTTTTACAGACATTTTAACAGGAAAGGATGGGGTTATTTCTCAGTTGGAAAGGCTGTGTGTTTTTTCATTATCTGCCTCAGAAAAATGTACACCAGTGAGGTTATCAATAGAAAGCCATTAATAAAGACACGTTTTATCCCTGAAAAGTGACTGAATTACCCAGACCCAACTTAAAGATGTGTCTGTCACAGTCACAGACATGCACCTTATCTTGTAGATAAACAAGTTCTAAGTTGGCACCTCTCTGGTGTCTGGGCTAGCTTGATATGTTTGTTTCTGCCCAGAGATGACTGCAGGCTGAACATGCAATGGCAAATGGCTGCAAAAAGCGGGACAAGGTGAGACTACTTGCTCTTGCGTTCCTCAGCTAGATGGGAAATTTTGCTTACACCAGGCAGTGCGTATATAGCCTGACTGGCAGATCAGATTGTTTTCTGAACAGATTATTTTCAACTAAATAAAGTGAAAAGAAGTCAGTTTAATACTTACCTCAACAACTTAATTTTTTTTTCTTGCAACAAACTGTATCTCAGAAATGGAAGAAAGGTGTGTAGGTTAGGTTTCTGATGGAAATGGTTTGTGTTCCAGTGGAGTAAAACCCTTTTTTTTCCAACTAGCTCTAACTACCCATGTATAAAAATAGATCCTGAACAGAATTAACATGCAGATGACTCTGTTAGTGGTGTGGGAAGGAGTAAGGAGTGTAATGATTCAGTGTTGTAATTAGTTATTGTGATCATGATAAAGTTAGGTTGTATCTTGCATGACTGTCAGGTAAGTATAGCCACTGGACTGACAAAGCATGGACACAGAAAGCTGCTTCTTCTGGTGCTACTGATGTGTCATTCTGTGCTTTGCTTTCTTGTTCAGATCCTGCCTAGGTGCCTGTTAACCCAAATTAGTGGCATCAACTTCATTTCCCAACTTACAATTGGCTTCCCTATTGCTCTGTCCTATTTGCACAGCACCTGCTGCAGCACAAATAACAGTCTTAATGATGATTGCTTAAAAACAATTTAAGCAATAGGCAGGAGATGTTAAACAGACCTTCTGGTCATGACTTGCTAGGCTGGACTTGAGACAGTCTAAAGACAGAGAGGTTTACTGATAATTTTTGATCTTGTCTCCAGTCATTCCTCAAGTGGTTTAAATCACCCTTAGAGACACAGGCTGCCAAACATCTAATAAAACACACCAGTCAGGAGCCTTGAGTCTTTGTGTTCTGAAAACTTCCATCCCTGCAGATCTTTTCTAACAGATCTGTTCTCTCAGTATCATAGTTAACATGGATGTAATATGCAAAATAACCCTGCTGCTAACAGGCTGTGATAGTGTTCGATGTTGCACACACTTCAGTTTTGTCCGTAGCCTGTTCAGATTTCAGTGAGGGTGAGGGAGAGCTCTGTTAATTAGGCATAGTTATCATTTGCATCTACTGCCTATAAGACAGAAAACATGCCTACACAACATGATGGACAGACACAGACTGTCTGGAAAGCAAACTAAATATAAACTCTCCTGGGGCAGTCTCTGTAGATGTTACAAACACACGCTGGTGTGAAAAGCCCTTTCTACCTGCTATGTTTTTGATGCTATTGTTATCTGTAGTAGCAAGATAAAAGCTTGTTGAGGATTACCACACTATTTTGTGTCGTTTATTTTGCTGTGTGGACATTTCCAAAGGCATTGAGGCCTTTGAGGTTATAGTAGCCTGTAAAAGAGAACCATTTTCTAAGCCTGCCATTTTAATGCAGGTAATCTACTGCATTCCTTCAAAGCACTAAAGAAAATAGCAATGGGATTGAAATTGCCTGTAATTTTCCTCCTAGCATTTTGGAGTATTGCTATGTTATTTCACCTCTTTTTTATGTGGCTGTAACTTCTGAGGCTTTGCGATCACATTCCTCTAAAAAGTCTGTCTTTATTTGCTTTAAAATATTAGTATTACATTAAAGTTGGTAGAGAAGCTACCAAAGAACTTAATGCTAAGTTACAAGTATTTCTTATCTTTACCAGTGTTTGTTCCTCTCACCGTTCCAGCAAGCCAGTAAGGCAGTGGGTCTGGGCAGTCTGATCTCATTCTCTACATTTCCTGCTTGCTCATTTTAAAACCTGTCAGCCAGAAATTTGTCCTTCAAGTTCCCCCAGCTCCTAGTTCTCCTTTGCATTCAAGCTGTCTAGTAGTGATTAACCAACTTGTAAACACAGTAGGAATTACTACTAAAAATGGGTCTAGCCTAAAAGATGGTAATCTCAAAGGGTTTTGTGGCTACTTCATGCCCTGCAAGTTCAATCTCAACAGCTTCCAGAGTCAACACATTAATTTCTGTGATGTGGTTTTGAGACATTATGGGGTTGTTGAGATTTTTAACCTGTCTTGTTGCTTTTGCTTAAGCAATAAGTTTCTGAAGATATTTTCAAAATGTGGAACACCAGTCTAACTCAGCAAGTATTTTTAAATTTTCATTGATATTCCCCTTTCCATGCTTTCCTTTGCGTCTATTCCCAAGACACTAACCTGTAGATCTCAGAGGACAAAAAGTAAATTCTAAAAGATAAGCTACCTTATTGTTGCCTGCCCTTGCAAAACTTACTTTTAGTTTTACTGAGTGTCTTCCTTTCCACTGAATATAGCTTTTTAAAATATTTTTATTTCCATTCAAATATCTGCTACCAATCTTTACCTTTGTGCAGGGTTCTAGTATGTTGAATATACACTGATCTTTGAAAAGAAATACAAACACCTTTTATTCTGTGTATTTTTTGTCTTATTTAACTCAATTATTTCTAAGATGGTATTTCTCAGGTTTCAGGTACAAGGCAGAATTTAAGATACAAGTATCATGTTTCCTATGAATTTAATGTCTGGTGACATCTCTGGGTACCCAGAAAATGGATTCAAGAGTAAAACCCAATGGTGTTCTTTTAATAAGAAATCTGATAATGAACAGAAAACTTCAGCCTCCAGAAATGGGCTGGAGCAGCATTAAACATCTCTGGCAGACAGGGCAACATTAGCAGCAAGCCTGGGGTGCAAGACACATGCAGGCACACTGCCTGTCCCCATATCCTGGCTACTGGCTCCCTGCTTATCAAATAAGAGATAATTGAACTTGACCTTTACTCCCTCTGAGCATTTCAGAAGTCTGGATCACTGTAAGTCTCTAATCCCCTGCTGTTCTCAAAAGCAGAGTTGGGGCAGGGGAAGAAAATGAACACCACAAAATCCATTCACTTGCTCGTGACCTTAACAAATTTTACCCACCCCCACAAAGTGGTCACTGTTAGGCTGCCTTGCTGCTGAGCTGGCAATTTTTGAGCCCCAATTATCACCACTGCAGATCTTCTTGTGGCTGTAATAGTCACAGGACTGGTCTGTGAAGTCATGTCTTCGGACTACCCCTGATTCCACCTGGCATGAGAGCGCTCCAGGGGAGGTCTGGACAGTTGCCACAGTGCATATTGACTCACTAGAATAATACAGGTTGGCTTGGGCTTGCATCCAGTTTGTGCTCTAGTGAGAGATAGGTTACATTCACCAACAGGACAGCAGCCCCTACCTGTCCAGCTTGAAGTGAAAATGGAGCATTGTTTAGCGTCTCTTTATATGGGATATGGCATTCTAGCAACAGTCATTGTTACTAGAGAAAACTTTTATTTTTCAAGAGGACTAAGAGGACTGTTCATATTAATTATTCTCACAGCTGGAATGGATGCATACAGCTTCTGAAGTCCTTTTACAATTCAGAGTTAATAAATGCCAATGAAGACTTCTGTATTTCATTAAATAGCAACTACAATTTTTAGTTGTTTGTTTGTATTTTTTTCTCTGAATATTTAATGCTGTAAAGTGTTGGCTAAAAATATATATACTCTTCTGGAGCCAATGCCTTGTTCCTTCAGCTGAATGTTGCAATAGTGGATGACACAGAGGGGAACTTCCTTGCATGTTCTCTCTCTCTCTCTCTGGCCCTCCAAAGTTTGTTTCTTGTCTGTGCTATCTTTCTGCTTTGAGAAAAGAGGCAGGGAATGCCCTATCTCCATAGAAGCATCCAGTCCAGAGGCTGGAGAGACTCCTGAAGGGAGCAACATAAGGCTTTGACTCTTCTCAGGCTGAGGAGAACACTGAGTATAGGTCTTCTGCTTTCTAGATGAGCACTTCAGCCTCTTGTCCATCATGGGCAGTCATAGGCAGCCTTCATCATTCTGTCCTCTGAAGAGAAAAAAGAGAGCTGAAGATCTGTGCTCGAAGAACTGACCTGTGTCTCTGAGCATCACTATCCCCAACTGTCTTAGTAGTTGGGTCTAAAAAACTTCACAGCATCAGCGTTCATACAAGCAAGGTCACTATTATGACCCTTTGGACATAAGGAATGGACTGGCTTTGTATCCTTCCTACTAACTCTGTCTGATGGCAAAGTCCCTGTGAAGCCCTCCTGGGCCACAGAGAGTCCTGTGGATGTTCTCCTGAAGCTGCTCTGGGCACCCCCCAGGAGAGGATGACACTGACAGCAGGGCAGGCAAAGCCTCCAGACCTTTAGCCTCATCCTTGATTTAGCTGTTGTTAGGTAGCTCTGCCAACTTGTCAAATTGATAAAAATTAATCCCTCCTAGGAACCATGGGAATTCACTCCCAGAAAGCTCCTCCAACTTTCATCCTTAGCCCGCACAACCTGGCCTCACTTGCACTTCGAAAGCACCTGCATTTTTTTTTTTGCAAGCCACTATTTTACTAAGGATGCACCTTGACAGTGCTTTTCATCCACGCACTTTTGTGTACTTGATGGTGATGTGAAAGATTATTGCCTCATTCCAGAGATGGGGAAAATGGAAAACCAGGCAATTCAGCTTGCTTTTGATACAATTCAGAACTGGAAGTAATACAGCATTGCAGCTAACATCTAGGTGAATGTTTCAATATTTCTGGTCAGTTGGAGAGGGCTAACTACATATTTTATAGTTAGGTGAATGTTTTACAAATGCATAGTCTGTAGCCAAAATTAATACACCCCATAATATTTATCAGTAGACTTAGAGGGTGGGAAGGAAGAAGAAAGGAGAGGGGGAACCACCTTGGCTTTCTTGAAAACAATGAAGTGCTGTCTTGAGTTCTCTGCAATTAGGAGATCACCTATATGTACCTTTTTTCCTTAATATTGTTTTTGTATACAGCAAGTTTCCTCTTGTTAAAGCTGATTGAATACTGGGGATTTCAAGAAGCAAGTATGTAGAAAGGCACTAGCAGGAGGCCTAAGAAACCTCCTGGAGCAATGGTGCTGATCCAAGAATGCCTATGTTTCTTGTATCAGTGGTCTTGTTTGGGGTTCCTTGCAGAGCCACACTAATCTTACTGTGGCTGTCTAAATAAAATCATGCACCACAAAATCACAGCCCGCTAGTACTTGTTACAGCATATATTGCTTCCATTTGTCTCCCTGAAAGATACTGTATTTCTTTACGCGCAGTTTTTCTTCTCTGCGGGCTGAGGTATGTCTGAGCTCGGAGGAGCTTGCTTTAGCTGTGATTATGCCATGTGCCGTCTGGGTCTGCTCTTTCTTCACAAAGGGCTGCAAGGCAGGACATGTCAGCTGAATTTGGCAGGCGAACAAAAGCCATTTGGATACTATAAGAAAAACAACTGCTCCATGGTTTGGAAGCCCTTGCTGGATCGCACGGTGAATCAGAGCGTGTCCCTTACTGTTTCACAACAGCTCTGCTCCTACGAGCACAGCCTTGCAGCAAGGCCAAAAACAAGCCTCGTGGCATATGGATTTTCATCTTGTAATAACAGCTTCATTTTCTAGACATGAAGTACACGTCCTCCAGAAATATGTGATGAAATGTAAATTGTACATATTCTGTATCCAGCCTCATTGCCCATGCTGGCAGCCTCTCCTTGGAAGCCCCTGCACACCCATCATGCTTAGGTTTCCTCATACACCCCCTGACAAAGCCACAAGTTTCACCTAGAATCCACTGGCAGTATCTTGCACGATCTTTATGGCAATTAGCCAGGGTGAAATATGTGAACAGATGTTGAGGGGACAAAAAAAATCAGAAAAAAACCCCTTGTGAGAGTGAACAGACTAACTTGTGGTGAAAGACAGGGCTCCCTGACCTCAGACCCAGGCCACTCATCTGATTCACAGCACCACTGCAGTGTGCCAGTGAGCCAGCCACTGGTAAGGAGACCATGAGCAGATGCAAACCCCAAACTGAAGCTGTCTCTGCCTTTCCCTTGGCACCACTGGGGTGGCAGCCATCTGCTGTCTGGGGTGTCCTATCAGCACTGGTGGAGGATGGGGGAAGCTTTAGCTTCTTGCCCAGCCAGCCCTCAGCTGTGAGGGTAGCCTGGCACCAAAGTCTGCAGGAACAGCACCAATACAGGGGCTGTGCTTTTGGCTCAGGATACCAAAAAAATGCTCAAGGTATAGGGTAGGACTGGGCAGACAAGTGCGGAGGCTGGGCTCAGCATGTGACTTTGTATGGGACAAAGGTGGTGGTGAGGAAAGGCAGGGGAGTTTGGTTGAGCTTGGCCTGGTATTAGGCTGGGTGACAGGAAGATGGAACAAGTGGATTGGGACGTGCTTCATCCTGAGGTGTGACCAGAGGCAGAACCATGGTCACTGCTCTTCAACGTCATCTCCTTACATTTTGGTACCGACTGCTGTCAATGGTGGCACTCAAGGTAGCTTTGGGCACCTCAGGTCTAGGAGGGCACTCACATCTCGGAGACCCTGAGGGAAGGCCACTGAGCTCCAGAATCCCTGGTGATGTCAGTAAACTTCACATCTGGCTGTGGAACAGAGGCTGGGCTGAACTGAGCAAGAGAGAAAGGTTTCTTCCTTCTTCTGCTCATGGCAACAGCTACTCTGTTTTCTGAAGCAAGTGAATCCTGTTTGTGTTTCTCTCTGCTGCTTGGATGGCAGGAGTCCACAGCTGCTGGCAGAGCCAGCAGGTGAGGCTGGCAGCAGGCTCATCTCTCAGTCCATAGGTGCTGTTGCACATCATTGCTGTCACTTTTGGTGACTGACAGAATGCCAAGGATGTAACAACTGAAACAACTACTTGCAAAAAGTATGTTTGTGTGGCTCTGTTTAAGAAACCTATGCATTATGGACTACAAAATATTATAGCGTGAATACATTCTTCCCACAGCCCCACTTTCCAGAGTACTGCCATGAAGCTCCATATCCAGCCTACCCATGTATTCAAAGACTTTTTCCCTGAGAATATGTTGGGCAATTTTTAAAGTGCTACAGGCCTGAAAGACAAACCAAAACTCACATAATTTGCCTCTGTGTTTTATTTAAAATTACAAGGAATGACAAATAAAATATCCTCATTTAGTACTTCTTTGCTAACTAAAAGACAGTCTGTCCCAATGTTAGGAAAAATTAGAAGCCAAATTGGCATAGATGAGCTGCTGTACAGCTTCCACAGAGTCTTGAAAAAAATGTTTTTCTGTAAATGCAATCTTTTATTATAACTTTGAACAAAGCTTTCCACTTCTACAGAAGATTTAGTAGTCAAAAAGAAATGAGACATCCATTAATAAAGGTAAATGTTGGTTTAGAAAATACTGTATAAGTAGAGTTTGAGAAAATTATGCTTTATTTTAACAGTTGTTCTGTTTTTTTCCCTGGAGTATTTTTACTGAACACTGACTTTTTTTTCAGGAGTTTTTATTTCAGAGTTAACATTACAATCTCTCCCAGATCAGTAATAATGTAGTTGTACTGCTTGCTGAGAGGACAGAAGAAGGAACTGCAACTTCAGTTTTTTCATAGCTGATTCATAGACCAAAAGAAAATGAATCTTTTATGTACCACTGCCTCCTGGTATTTTGAAAGAATACATATTTTGAAACAGCTGAGATTGCAGTTACTGAAAACCATTCTAGTTACGTGTTAATCTTTTATTCATTGCTATATGTAATATTAATGCAAACTACTTCCACTTCTCAGTTAGAAATTCTATTATCAGTTTGTGATGATTCAGCTATTTCAGATGTCAAGACATCGGAGAATGTGGGATTTTAAGCAGTGAGTCAGCTGTTATCTACATCTACAGCTAAGTAGTATGGCTGGAATAACACCTATTTGGCTAGTTTTCCTAATTACTTGTGTGCAAAACCTATTCCCTTTCACACCCATGGGAATTAAGGAAAGATGCTGACAATAACTACTGGGTAGAATTACTGTTTGTAGTCAGACCTGCAGATACAGTGATCCTTTGTCTGGAATGCAGTGAAAACCAATACGTATCAAATTTCAACATCGCCTAATTTTCCAGTAGTTGATTCTAATTGGAACTGCTCTTAAGCCTGGCTTATTACACAATTCTTTTCTATTGCTCTTAGCAAGCATATAGCTTGCTTTACAGCTAGCTTAATGCTGATTCTTGGTATTCTTTTCAGCAATTTGAAATAATGTCTTGAGTCACAAGTCAGTCTTGGACAGAATTCCTTTCCAATATAAAAGAAAAAATGTGTTTTACAAACACAACTGTGGAAAAGCATAAATTTTCCCAGACTTTCTAGATACCTTTTTTCCCAACTTCAGACTATGGGAATGCATTCTGTAGTCTGTAATTCTATTCCCATACAATGAAAATTAATGTAAACTTTTATTAATACCGCCAGTGGCACTAAACTTCTAGGAAAACACATACTGCATTAGTAGTACAGTGGAATATAACGAGGCATTTTCTTACATACTCAAATAAAGGGATAAAGGGTACTCCTTTGCATTTAAATGCCCCTTCATCTTAAATTTAAAGTGCAGTATTTCAGGCTGACACTTATGGAGACTGTGGCTCTAATCCTTCCTTTGCCAGTTAATATGTGAAGGCAGAGAAGTCCTGAGGTCAGACAAAGCCCACTGGTAGCTAAACTGTCCTGAAGCCACTGCTCTGCAATCTGATCCAAGGACAGGAAAATGTCCCTGATGCAAAGAGCACACAGTTATTGTGAGGTCTCATCAGGAGCAATACTGAAATGAGGATAAACCATTGGCTCTCTTGATTGTTTAGGTTACATTGCAGAGATTTTATGCTTTGTAACAACAAAACTAAGCCCAGTCCTACTTCTTAAATGGTGGCTTGTCTGCTGCTGACAGCCCTGGAGGAGCCCTGCCACTTGCTGGCTGGTGTAAGGCTGCCATCAGACCAAGCCATCTGTCCTGTCTGGACAGGGGGCAATTGCTGTGGTGTATTTGCACCCTGTCTGTGTTAGCATTTTTTTTCCCCTCATTTGGTGGAGATTTCTGTGATTTAATCAGAAGAAAACTGACTAATGTATTCATACGTTGAGATTTTTTACATCTGTTTGTTTGTTTCTGAGGAATCAGACTGAGTTAAAGGTAAGTTGTAGTTCAGCCACAGAAACGTGTCTCCAGGCTATTCTGGGCAAACAAGATTATTTCTTTTCAGAGTTCCTGAATATTTTAGGCAGAAGGCAAAAGTGCTCTATCGTAGCTTAAGAAACACATGGAAATATTTTCCTTCTATCTGTAATTGATGTTTTTCTTTCTTCCTTTTATTAATATGGCATTGTACCTTAAAATGTGCAATTGAATGTGCTACAGCAGCGGTGTCCGCTTTGACTTGGCCAGCCGTGCAAGCGCCCTGCAGGCTCCAGGAGAGGCCATGCCAGGGTGAAAGGAGGAGAAAAGCTGGCAGCTGGCGGGACCAGGCCCCATTTCCTTCCTCGCCTGGGGACCCATTCCAGCCATTCCACACCACAGAGCTGCAGGTAGCATGGGGCAAATAACTCTGGGCTCTGAGCAAGAAAGCAAATACAAAAATGACCATGAAAATTGCCCAGCTGGTTAAATCTGGTTCCAGCCAGGAACTGAAGTTCTACCTTGAAACACTTAAATCCCATTTGGACGGCATAGATTTACATTCCAGATGAGGAATTAATGGCTTTTGCACAATATCCTCAGCAAAGATGCCCCAGCATACCAACCTCTGTGCTTTTGGTAGATGGAATTTGTAATTCCTGCAGGAGCTGCATTCTTCCAAGTGTTACTTCTATTTTTAGACTGACTACTTGCTTTATTTAGGGAAAAAAAAAAAAAGAGAAACCAAAAACCTGTGCTCTTGTCAAACTGTAGGTGCTATATGAGTCATCTATACAATAACACTAAACCATACTTCTCTGTTGTGGTGCAGTTCATCATCATCACAACGGGGTTTATAGAAAACAAACACAGATGACAGAGTCTGCTCTTAAGCTTCCTGTGTTCAATCCTTGTGCATATTTAGCCAGCTGAACAGTGTACTGTTGAAAAATGGATTGTTAGTAAAATGTTGGGTGTTGCAGTAGCTGCAAAGTCTCATTTTTTTTTGCTAATAAAAATGAATGCCATTCCTCTGACAATTTTTGGCTGCTTATCTGTAGTCATCTGCCTGCATAGTGATTGTGTGAATGCTAATGATGATCCTGAAACTTTGATGAATAAAAGGTTTTTAAGACTGTTAAGACTGCCTTGTAGACAGCAAAGCCTGCTCATTTAAATGCCTTAAAACACATCATTCACTAAGTATCACCAGTGGTTTTAAGCCTCGAGCAAAACAGAATATAGAAATTTATGATACAGAAACACAGTGAAGCAGAATATAACCCACTTCCTGTAGTCTGCATACCTATATAGCTTGTCATTATTGTTTCCCAAGTGGGAATCATTTACTTCCCAGTCTTCCCTGTTACCTTTTTATTGTTCATCTAGTTTGGATATTGAAAAATGTTTTGAATCACCTGGTTCCTTATGGAAATCTCAATAGTTTCAGGCTTTTAAAAAAGCTGTTACAAATTATTAACAGCAATTGCATTTGTAAAATGGTATGTAGATCCATTTCCTACTGAAAGTCAAGATGAATAGAGTATCTAGTTCTTTTAGGCATTTGAAGTCTGCAAAACCCACTCATAAGGAAAATCCTCT
Source organism: Eopsaltria australis (assembly GCA_034509425.1). Lineage (NCBI taxonomy): Eukaryota > Metazoa > Chordata > Aves > Passeriformes > Petroicidae > Eopsaltria > Eopsaltria australis. The sequence goes on along the minus strand of JAVTVJ010000253.1, from coordinate 336,198 downwards.
GATGAGCTGCTCCTTGCTCTAAGGAGCTCTGCTCTCCTCCATGATTCCTCTCATGTGAGCTGGCAGCAAGTTATCATCTCCTCTCACAGGCACCATTTGCTAGGCTAAGGAAGACCCTGTCCTTCCTTCCCTCATCTTGTAGAACTGTCATTCCCCGCCCCCCAATTGCCCTCACAGCCCCTTGCTGCACCACCTACACCTGGAGCATTGATGGGAAGACCTGAGCCAGGTACTGCTGGGGAGTTCCCACCCATCCCATCACCCTTCCCTGGCAGGTACTTGGCCTAACATGCTCTACTGCCATGCTTGCTTCCTTTATATTCTGGTTGTCTCTTTTCTCCTTGGTTTCAGGGAAGCCCTTGGCCCCAGGCTGTGACATTTACCGAAGCAGGCTCAGAGATGTGGTCTGGCTTGTAGGCTGAGATGTGGTTCTCTCAGTCTTCCTGCCCAAGTTGTTCCAGTGTCCTGAGGAATTTGAAGTTCTAAAGAGAGAAGGACTCCTTCCATGTTTCAACTGCTCATCTCAGAAGCTTGAGGGCTGCAGTCTCTGCTTCAATGCAGTGTGTTTGTGGGACTTCGCCAGAGAGTATTTGGATGTATAAAGTACTGAGGTGTTTCAAGATGAGGTACCAAGTGGAAGGAGTGGCAGGAACATGCTGGGCTTAGGCAGCCTAGTTCACTTGGAGTTTGAATTTTTCTCATGCAGCTTTGCTACACACCATGGTAAGCCCATGAAAGAGTTAGTAATTCCTGTACAAAGGGAATGCTTCCTGTGTTGCAGATTAATCGAGGATTTAAAAGAAATGCGGAATAACATCCAGCCCTTCAAGTATATTTAGGTTCTCTGTTCCTACGGGCAAATAAAAGCAAGACTGCCAGTATGACAGGAGACAGTGTAATGGTAGAACATTATGCAATTAAAGCTCTAATAAAATGCATATGCCTGTGAGAGGATGAGTTAAGGTTGCCCAGGCAATCTTATTTCTGGCATTATCTATATTTTCTGCATCTGACTTTGCAACCTACACATTCACGCATCATAACTTTCTGTTGTAGTAGGTAGGTATGACTTGAATTTACATCCTTCTTGCTAAAGAAGTTATATTAGAAATGTAAAGTTTTCAGTATCTTACGACTTCAGCACAAGGCCAGCTCAAGCCATGTTCAGTGAGGGTGTGTGCCATCCTGGCTGAAACCCTGAGCAGGGCAGGACATGAGCACCCAGGGCCACTCATCAGCTGGCCAGCTGCTGCATGCCCAGAGGAGCCAGCTGAAATCTGGGGAGGTGGTCATCAAAACACTGCCTTCCCTCTCTGTAGTTTCAGGGATGCAACTTCTGGATGATGACTCCACAAACTCAAAGGATCTGCAGAGGTTAGACTTGCAGAATGAATATGAAACAAGCTCTTCATTTATTTAGCAACTGAGAGAAACTGTACCAGCCTCAAAACTCCTCTGCCACTGTCAGCATCATCCTACAGTTGGCCTGGCACAGCAGGACTTGTCACAGACCTTCCCTAATGCAACCCAGGCATTAGCCCCTTGATGAACTGACTCTGTTGTAACATCAGGTGAGATTTAGAGAGGTTGGTAAAGTGACTTTAATCCCACAGTTTTTAGAAGGCTTAATATAAATCCTGAGGCATTCCTAAAATGGCAAACAAAAATTCTGCTATGTTCTCTCATATACATTTTTGATTGGAGTATTAGAGATTGTATTAATTCAAGACATTTTGCCATCATGTTGGGGCTTCCCCCCCCACTTTTCAGATCAAACCAGCACTCTGTGTGCAGAACAACTGTGGGGGCACAAACCAGCACAAAAAATACTGACAGCAGATGGGCAGCCCTGAATGAAAAACAAAACCTTTGAGCTTTTCACTTCTTGGATTAGAGTTTGGTACCATTACATAAAGAGGAAATGGGGAAAAAATGCAAGCTTAAAAGAAGATAAAATCTGATTAAAATGCAGACTAATATAATTGCAGAACATTACTCAGGCTTTCTTGTGGAGAGAGAAAAATGTCTGCTATTGTGCTGCTATAGAAACCACATAGGGCCTGTGAGTAGGTGAGAGTGCATGGAGCATGTCATTCCCTCTCTCCCGCCTTTCTCTCCCCTGGAATGAAGATCATATCTTGCTCTGTAAGCTTGGCTTTTGCTGGCCAGGAGATCTCTCCCAGTACAGAGAGAAGTTGTTTTCCTGCTTATGTAGTTTCTTTTAATATCTCTGCTCCCTCCCTCTTTTTTTTTTTTTTTGTTTTGCTCTTGGAAGGTGGTGCAGGGCTGTGTCGGAGGAAGGATAAGCTCCAGTCTTCTCGGGCTTTTCACAGGGGCTGGATCACTTGGCTTTAAATGTTGGGAGCATGGAACACATGTTGTGCCATGGAAAGGGAGCTTTCTTGTATTTACTCTTATAAAGCCACAGAAAGATCTCACAGTGCTTTGGAAAGTAAATACTCATCTGGAACGAGCAGCCTTTGACCACGTTTCTGCACACCATGTCCACAGCACTTGCTTCACTGAGTTAGAATTACCAAAGCACAGGTAACAAATTAAGGTTTATTCCCAGGCTGTTGATGGAAATGTCTTTCTATAAAGTGTAAAACCACACACAAACATAGCCTCCATCCAGTAGCATAAAATAAGCCATAGGAATGTGTCCCTGAACTGTGGGAGTGTATTCCCACCAGCTCTGCCCCATGACCATCCGGGCTAAGGCCTCGTCTCTGACAGCAGTAATTTCTACCTGAAAGGATGATATAAGAATTTTTTTATTAAAAAGACTGATGCATGAGAAAGCCTGTCCACACCACATTAGAGCTCTTTCTGGTCCATAATACTTAAGAAATTTGTGCAAAATTTGAGATTATTTACTGCTGCTAATGAATTCTAAGGTAGCATCAAGTACTGAAAAATACATCTCCTCCTTATTTATAAATGCACACTCCTTTTTATTACAGATGTAATTTTAGTTTTTGTTCCAGTGCCTTCCTACAGAAATTGACTCAGTGACTCAAATATGCATTTTACAAGAACATGTTTTGTATCTCAGTTTTTCCAGAAGTTCCACCTTTCAATCTGGCTAATTGCTTTGCTTTTGGTATTTTGAGACAGAGGAAGAAGATGCCATTCTCCAGTTATTTTAGCACTTTCATCCAGTACCTAATTAATCATCTCCTTTATAAAACCACTTTACTGAGGCGTTGTCTCATTTTCTTCATCCTTTCCTGTTTCTTTTTTTTGTGGTTTCTACCACACCCCTTCATGTGTTGGAGACACCATGGCAGTATGCATTGCAATATGTTCGCATATTTATTTATGGAATGGTGTAAGAATACTCTCTGTAGGCCTCTAGAAGGGATCATTGAATCTCATTGCCACTGAAGTCAGTCACATCACTGATTTCCTTCTATAAAATCCTGCAGCTCAATTTTACAGAAATTAGGCTTGATTTTGCTCCTTCCACTCTTGTTAGAGATCTGTTCTGGAGTTTTGCTGCTCTGACTCAGTTTACACCCACTTATTCTTATGCTGACATTGGCCCTCAGTTTTAACTTTCCTGGCTCCTCCATTTTCTAAGCCCCCACTTTCGTATATTTTATTTTGTCTCAACTATTGAACTGTTATTACCTCAGCCATGAGCTTTACTTTCTCTCTGATTCTCCTTCCAAGAGAGGCAGGCAGGGGGGAGTAAGCAAGCAGCTGGGTGGTACTTAGTTGCTGACTGGGGTTAAACCATGACAAACTGATTCAGTCTTGACTGGCTGACAGAATCACACACTGTACTGCAGAACTTTTCTGAAATTATCTGACATTGCTGAGTTTACACTTCCCTTTTTAAACAGCTCCTACTCATCTCAAGATTAACTAGTCTTTCTTATCCAAGTGCTGATCTTATAGCCAATGGAAGAATTTTTTTATTAATCTCTGCATGTCATTAATATTATCGAATTTAATTATATTTTCATTAAACCTGTGCTAAGAGACACGCAGTTTCTCCAATATACTAACTACTCCCAGCTCTGTTAACAGCAGATGTCATTAGTTTGCTTGTGTTCTTGATGACACCACTGTAATGAAAACATGAAGGATGACAGGAACATTGATGAATCACACAGAGCACTTTCCTTCAGTCTGACATTTCCCATGTAAAACACCCCTCTGTCATTGCCTCCTGATCCACATGCTCTTCTGCTTCAACAGCTGTTACCTGTCTGGACAGCATCAGGTATTATTGATCCTAAATAGACTACACCTACCCCATTTCATTTCTTGAAGAAAAAGGGAAATGGAGAAAGATATCCTGCTGAAGCAACATCTCAGGTAATTGCATACTTAATTTTTATTCCATTTATTCTCATATCTTTAATTATGCTTTCCTTCAAAATTTGTCTATATTATTGTAAATATTTTCCCTCCCTTTCTCCAGTGCAAGTATTCCAGAATGACCTGAGTGCTAGAGTGAAAGTTAGTGCTCCTTTCTCCCTCATCGCCCATGCTTGGCCTGTTTGCACACTGGACGAGATCGTGTGTTTTCCCCCACTGCAGTAATTACCCATGACTTTCTTCCCATTACTCATCTTCCTTCTGCATCCATCTTTCATGCAATCATCTTCATTAAAATTAGAATCAAAATGCTTCTTGGTTTTCTAAATATTGCCAGAGATCCTTCAATCTGCATGCCCTTCTCACCACACGACTGCACCGCCCTGTGTATTTTTCCCTGGTTGAGGTAACTACTTCTAGCTGACATTATCTTCTGCATCTCCTCATCCTGAAGACAAAACTTTCTTAGGAGAGTGATCCTCTTCACTTTTACCTTTAGGTTTTCCATTTCCAATGACTTTAGTCACCAAGATGCCAGATAATCTTCTATGAAACCCCTTCCCTTTGTTCAAGGTACAATGTCCAGTTCACTTCTGCTGCACTGGCAGTCTTTTCTTCGTATTCAAGTCCTTGAGACTTTCAGCCCTGCTGATTTATTTCCAATTGTGTCTCTTACTCTTTCCCTTTTTGACTTACCTTTCTATAAATCTGTTTTGCCCATCTATTTATTTTAAACTGCACCTATGAAACCATTTCCCCCCCCGTGACCTTAGTAGCCTTACAATACAGCCACTACTGACAAAGCTAATTCACCATCACCTCTGGTGTTGGCCTGTGGCTGGCAAGGAGAGCAGCTCCTCTATCGTACCCAGTACTGTCCAGCTCCAGGCGTGGTTGAGCCTACTCTCAGCTCTCACGGCAAGCCAAGGCAAAGGCAAAGGCAAGGCAAACGCAAGGCAGCCGGAGGTGGGTGGCAGGAGGTGTGGGACGGCAGGTGCAACCCAGACCGACTCCTACAGGACCGATGGACCCGCCAGCCTGGGAACCAGGAGGTGGCTGAGCCTCTATGGGCGCCGTGCGCGGTTCAGTCAGCCTGGAGGGATTTTGGGAGAAGGCGGCGGCGCTGAGACTTTCGGAAACGCTCGATCCGCCGCCGTTAGAGTGCTGCGGGTGTTTGATCCCCGAAGAGCACGGAGGTCACACACAGACACAGACTCCTCACTTCTGGCAGCCTCCCCCACCCAGCCCTGCCGAGGCGCGGGGTCCGTCGCGCCCCCCGCAGCCGCTCACCGTGCCGGGCAGGGGCGGAGCGCGGCTCGGGGCGTGTTTCGGGGCGTGTTCCGAGGAGTGCCAGGGCGGTGTTCGGGCGCTCTGAGTGGCCGCCGGGGGCCGGGGCGGGACGCGGGGGCGAGAAAAGGGCCGAGGGCGCGGCGGCAGCAGCGGCGGGCGCGGTGTTGGAGCGGGATGCGCCTGACGCAGAGCATGTGCACCATCGCCGAGTGCGTGCCCGGCGGGGACGGCCCCGCCGCCGCCCGGCCCCGCCTCGTCAAGATCGCCGTGGTGGGGGGCAGCGGCGTGGGCAAGACAGGTGAGGGGGGCAGCGGCCGGAGTGCCGGGCAGGTGGGGCTGGCGGCGCGGGGGGCGGCGGAGCGCGGCTGATGGTGCCTGTCTGTGCCTCCCGCAGCGCTCGTGGTGCGGTTCCTCACCCGGCGGTTCATCGGCGACTACGAGCGGAACGCAGGTAGGCGAGCGGCGGCCAGGCTTTGTTCCCGCCGGGATGGAGGTCGGGCAGGGGGCACCGCTGGACAGGGGAGCGGCCCCGGCTGCTTTGCTGTCTGCCGGTGCCTCCCCTAAGGGTGCTGGGCTGGGGGGCGCGGGGGGCAAGCCCAGAGAGGGAGCGAGCAAGCCCCAGCGCTGAGCCGGGGCACAGGTGGGAAGGGGAGAGCTCGCTCCCCCGGCACTGCGGGGCGCTCGGCAGATGCTGCCAGCGGCCCGAGTCCCCACGGTTCCGCGGCTGCTGCCTCCCTGAGAGCCGCTTCCAGCCCCGGGCTGCTCGCAGCCCCTCGGAAGGGGGCACGCCAGACACAGTCACATGCGGTTTGTGCTCGCAGCTGCTCTAGAGGTGGATTGTACTCCAGGTCCCTGACAGAATTGACTTTATGTGGTAAAAGTACCCCGTTTTTGAAGGAGGCTTTTAGCTAAAACAAGAAAACATTCTGTAAACCTACTGTTCTATTGTTCTTTGCCAACTGAGTGCCAGCAGCTGCATGGGCTAGGTAGGGCCAGCTTAAAGGGGAAAATAGAGAGGTGATGTTACGATCCTCATTCAATGAGTACAGTGCGGAGTCTAAACTAATGCTGGTGTAAAATATACAGCCTTTTGTTGAGGAAATTACTTGAAAAAGCCAAACAAATGAAAAAAAAAACGACCCTTATGTTACAGGCCAACAGTGAGCTTCACTAAATTGTGGAAATACTAAATTACAAGAAAATTGCTTTTCTGTATAATAAAAGCTGTTATTTTGCACTCTTACCTTTCTCATTCAAGCTAAGACAGTCTTATTTAAGAGTGACTAAGTTCCAAGCTGCCTACTATTTAACGCCCAGTGTCAATACAAGTCAATTCATTATTTAATCCCAGTCTTCTAGTAATATCATAAATGTTGTTAACACCCAAAAAGCTTATAACATTGGTTTCTTGCATCATGAGTGGCAGTATGACTTTCCCTACACAACTAATGGCCAGCAGATGCAACGTTTGTCTATAGAGTGGTGACTGTACTTGTGAACCTGTTGGTGTTCTTGTCAGGTAATCTCTACAGCAGGCACATCCAGGTAGATGGAGAGATGTTGGCCATCCAAGTGCAAGATACTCCAGGAGTTCAGGTGAGCTAGATGCAACCGTGCTACCAGTGTAGCTCTGAATGTTTGTGTGCTTGCATCCCTCTGTGCAGCATCTTGTTATGGTCTTTCTGTAAAATATTTTACTGTGCATTTCAGAGTTTGCTGTTCTGTGTGGTAGAGGTGGTAGCTTGTGTTTTAGCCAGTCAAGCTAGCTGTGTTGAGAGACTGTTTCAATGAATCATTTGTTCATTGGAGGCCCATTACTTTTGAGTGGCTGAATTACTGAATTGCCTCATTCCTGTATATTGGAAACATTAGGCACAAACCCAGAAACAATTCAAACTGGTATATGTGAAATATGGTATATGAGAAAATAAATGTCAGGACCACTACCCAACAAGCTTCATAAATGTGTATGACAAAGTGTAGTCTGCTACATTGTGGTTGTGCTCATTAGTGTGTAACAAGTTAAAGTTTTGAATGTATAGACCTGAGTAATGCTGGATTGTTGCCTTTTTGAACTGGGCAACACTCCAGGTCTAAATGCTTCCAGCTCATATCTTTGCTTCCCCAGACTTACTGTCTAGCCAGTTAATTTCCCATTCTGTGGAACTACAAAGTCTTTCTCTGCATGCAGAACTACTCAGGTCAATTTTCCATTTGAGTATAGCAAACTCCAGTGTTAAATTCCAGCTTTTTGCAGCTGAATCAACATCTGCATTTATTCGCTATGCTCAGATTAAGTTCGTACATACTATGTGAAATCCAAATATATGTCTGAAGCTGTAAAATGCTATTTGGCTTTACAGACTCTTGAAGACAGGTTCCTTTAATCTTTTATGACTTCAGCTATCTAATTTGAGACCACTCATTTTTCAGATCCATGAACACAGTCTGGATTGTAATGAGCAGCTGAACAGATGCATTCGCTGGGCAGATGCCCTGGTGATTGTCTTCTCCATCACTGACTACAAGAGCTTTGAACTACTCAATCACCTTTACCATCATGTTCGACAGCTGCATCCAGGGAACATGGTCCCTGTTGTCATCGTGGCAAACAAAGCTGATCTCTTGCATATCAAAGAGGTGGAGCCTCAGCAGGGACTTCAGCTGGCCAATATGCTGGGCTGTACTTTCTATGAAGTATCTGTCAGTGAAAACTATAACAACGTCTTCAATGCCTTCCATCTCCTCTGTAAAGAAGTCAATAAACAGCAAATAACCAGCACCCCTGAGAGGAGGAGAACCTCTCTTATTCCACGGCCAAAATCACCCAACATGCAGGATCTGAAGAGAAGGTTTAAGCAAGCTTTGTCTGCCAAAGTGAGGACTGTCACTTCTGTTTGACAGCACAGCCCTTGGTCTACCCAACGTTTAGCTTGAGATTGAAACCTGAGGTGTTTAAAACTGGTACATGTAGAATACAAGGCATTGTGAAAGGAGAATGGTTTGAGTAGCCTTTTGCATGATAGAAGTCTTTAAGCAGTTGCTTAAAAAAGGAACAGTATCAGATTAGAAAAGGAAAAAAAAAACAACCCAAAACCTCCTGAAAAGTAGTTCTAGGCTGTGGCTTGCTGAACAAGTATTTTCATTTGGAAAGGGAACTTTCCAGTAAATGAAACAATTTGCCTTTTCCCCAGTTGGACAGATTTGGCTTTCTTTTGTGCAGAAACAACCTTTTTGCTGTAAGTCAACTTGAGCAGGGAAATGCCCTGAACTGCAGGTCCCTGTTCAGAAGTAACCACTTGATTTTTGTTCTCACATGGATGAAGGACAGCAGACAGCATGATGCAACTGTTTATTTTTATTGCACAGTAGGACTGTTTTTTCTGTGTATTTCAAAACAAATAAGCAAACATCAAATGGTTCTGTAAAAATAAGTGTAAAATAAGTGGACAGGACTGAGCATCAAGACTGTAAACAATGGTATTTTGTTTTTTACTAGCCATATTATTGCTGACAACCTGACCATACTCTTTGTATGCAAAGCTATTGTCCACAGGGTGTAAACATATCTAATTACAAACAACTCTTTTACTGTCTGAGAAAAGTGCTTTCCAGACTAAATGATCCAACATGGAGCTTCTGAGGAATGAGTGTGGAGTTGGAGTGATAGTCTATTACAGGCATCTAAGACCTCTTTTTCTCTCTCTCTCTCTCCTGTGTGCAGTAGGCACAAAAAGAACAAAGGTGTAAAGCATGGCTGGCTCCAGGCAATGAAGCTGGTGGTTTTGTTCTGAGCTGAGCCAGACCCTCTTCTTTCTTAAACACATGGCAGATTTATATAAATACTTAATTTTTTTTTAATATTGAGCCAATGGAGTTCAGAGCCTAAGGGCCTTATACACATGCACTTTAAAAAGCCAGTCGTGCTTTTGTTTAAATGGTAACTTATTTATTTTGTGTACAGTTACTCCTCCTAGGGAGTGGACTTTTCATTCTTACTGCCTGGTACAACATTAAATTTTTGAATTGCATGTTTCCTTGTGTGTTCTTTGGGGGTGAGAAACAAGGAGTAACAACCAGTGAACTGTTGAGACACAGTAATAGCTTTCTTAAGGTAGTTAACATACATTGCAGAAACAGCAAGGTGTCCTTTCCTGCCTATGCTGTTGCTTTATTAGCATAAACCACAGGGGTTTTACTCTCACAAGTGCTTTACAACTTCCTTTTAAGAAATTCTTTTAGAAGAGGAACTGAATAAGGCAAAGACCTTTCAAATTAAAATGGGATTCTTCATTTGCACTCGTCTAAAATAGTATGGTCTTTCTCTCTAGTGAGAAAGAATTCATGTTCTTCCAGGTTTTCACCTACCTCACACCATTCCTAAGTGACTGCCACTTTCTTTAAAAAAGAAGATAATATTTATGTTTTGAGCTATATCACAATGAAGAACCTAATCAAATTACAAATCTTCAGCTACCTTTTTTGTGTTTAAAATAGCTTTACTAAAAGCCTTCCTGAGGAGGATGTTTGTGCTGGGACTAGGCTGATGGCCATACAGGCTCACCTCGTTAGCACACAGCTGCAGGGAAACTCTGACAGGGTCCTGCTGATAATCTTTTGGACCATGAAATACTAGCCAAGTGACTTAGGACTGGAGTTGCAAACAAAACTGAGCTTATACCGAATAGTGCTTAGCTTATTAATAGAGAAGTAAACCAATTTCCCAAGGGTAGCTTTACGTTTTCTCTTCATACCTTTTGAGTATTGTGTGGTGTTGCAAGCAGCGGACCCAGACTCTGATGTGGTCCTGCACCTGCCCATGAAACTTTCTTCTGTGCTGTTTCTACTCACAGGGAACTGGCAGGAGATCCCTCATCCCTCAACCTTTTCCCCAAGCACAGGTTCCATGTAGCTGCTATGGCTATTTCCTACAAATAAGCTTACTATTGCACTAGGGCCAGCCTGGAAAGTCTCCACTGTACTTTTAGTCTAGAAGTACTTAAGTATGAGATGGTGGCTGAGTTCCAGCATCAATTACCACAGCTGTGGCCCCATGGGCTGAGAAGATTCCTCCAAAGTGTGTGTGGGCCTGGAAAACTAGTCTGTGTCTCAATCAAAGGAGCTACTTGACCCAGAGGAAGTGCAAGATCACCAGTGTCTGCTTAGACTCACCCCCTGCCTTCTCAATACAGTAGGTCTTTAGATGGCCAGGTCAGAGACCTTAGGGCATTTGATGAAAGAGAGGTGAAGGAGTGAAGACCACAACTGGGAGTCTCTATGAGCTCAGGAAAGCAGCAGCACCTCAGAGCTGTGAGTACCCGAGCTCAGCAATGGCCACTGAACATAGGCAAGCCTTTCTGTTACGAGCAGAGGGTAGGAAATGTTCTAGGACCAAGATAGAAAGTCCTAGGGGCAATAAAATAATGCAAAAGTAAAAGGGGGTGCAGAAATAGGCAGTGTTGGCTCTGCATACTAGGAGAAAAGGAGAAGACCGATCAGATTTGGAATTATAAGAGCATTGCTTTATTGATTCTAGGATTTATGAAACAACCATATTCTAAGAAAGATTGAACAGTACAGAATGACAGAAAAACCAAGAGACCAGCTACTTGCTTTCCAGTTTCTCTATTCAAGCTATTCCTTGAGCTTTTAATATTGCAATCTCATAGCATTTCTCATTTTTGTATAGCACAAAGTTCCATTCTACAATCGTTCTTATAAATTTCTCTTCCATAGAGGCGACATTGTCCATGCTTTATAATCAGTCCATTGTTTCCTTCCAGCCACTCAAAATTGAACTTATAACAAAATGCACCCTTTTCTGAAGACCATTATAAACATTTAGGAGAACTAATGCTAGCTAGTGAACAAAATTTAAAAAACCACTTCCCATTCAATCTACTCCTTTGGCATAATAAAGAATGCTATGATAGAGTGAATGTCACTTAATTTCACATTCTCATCTCAGTGTAAGCTGTAGTCATAGCATTACTTGGATGAAGCAAGAGGATGCAGCTTTAGAGCTCTACCATTTTATGTTGCAATTCAAAAAACCTTGGTGCTACATGCAATTAAAATCTCTATTGGCTGCTGCTCTTTCATCACAGATTGTAGCAAAGTTTTACAAAGAAAAATTACATAACTAGATTTGATTGCAGCTCTTTCATGATCATAAATTAAAAATAAAAGCTGTTCTCTAATCATGCTGTTCAGAAATCTAGCTCAAGAAAGAATGTGTGCTGTGGCCTCTTGAAAATGGGATCATGCCCCTTTTTTTATCGTTCTTTCTTTTTTAAATGCATGTGAGGGGAGGATTCTTTTGGGGTTATCATTAAACCATCACAGCCCATATGGCCTCCTGCATAAATCTATAGAGAAGTGTGCCATCAGAAGCAGTCTCTTCTTGTGGGAGTGTGGGTGGACAAACTAGAGCAGGAAATGGAAAGCCGAGAGAGAAGCAGCCATGTAACCCAGCCCTTGAGTCTGGCTCTCTGCTTCCCTGCCTCTAACAGTCCTGCTTGGATGAGCATCACCAGCCTGGGAGCTGCTGTGCCAGCTAAATCCAGGCTGGGAGCTGCTGTGCCAGGGCAGTGTTCCATGATCTCTCTAGAGTGAGGGACAAAGTAAGAGCAGAGGCTGTTAACATTGCATAAGGCACAAGTTTTGTAAGGCAGCATGACAGAGGGTGGATTTTGCTAGCCTCTCACTCCCTCAGCAGCATTTCCCACCAGATGCAAGCCCAGCAAAACCATCAGGAAAAATGGTACTGCTTGGGGAGTGCAAATTGTGCATCACCTGGTCCTCAGCTACTCCTTTTCTAGGGAATTATTACAAAGTTCACCCTCATGCTGAGTGAGGCTGGGAGTGATTCAGCACTGCACAGTGCTATCGTCGAGGGGAGATTTGTTGTTGGACAACGGGACCACTTTGAAGAGCTGCCCACGAACTGCAGATGTTCCCTTGCAGCCAGATACCCAGCTGTTTCACCTGGAGCTGCAATTGCAGCAGTTGACATGTCAGTTTTTGGAGGGATATTGAGAAGAGTGACAGAGCAGGGATTTGATGTTTCCAGGCAAGGCAGTCATTCATCTTCTCCACAGCCTCCCCCATCAGATATGAGCGTCAGGCTGGAGACGGTCTGGGGCAAACAACAACTCAACAGCACTGTGTGGTGTCAGGAGTACAGAGGAGAGCACAATTACCTGAAAGAAGGGGAACAAGAAGCAACAAGTCAAACTGAAAGGCATTGAGACAGTACTAATGAGCCATAGATAGTAACTGTTTGCTTTACCCAGCTCCAGGCAGGCTGGCTGTTTCTGGTGTTTACTGACAGGGCAATACAACTTGTCCAGCAAAACTGTCTGCTCGCTAATAACTGTAGTTAAATCTCTTTAAGGAGCATAATGACTGGTAGCATTGTATGCTTAATGAATGTGTGCTTTGACACATTGCTACCCACATCTTACCTGGTGATTTATTGTGACTGCCAGTGCGTTTACTGCGAGGCACCAGCTGATGAAGCCGTGGTTTCCTCTCCTATAGCACAGATTTGAGTGATGCCTGTTTCCTCTCAGTTGAAGGTAAGGTGAGAACCACAGAAGTGCCTGCTGCAGGGAGCCAGACTCCCAGCTCCAAAATGTCTTTTCAGACCAGGCACAGGCTGTTCTGCACATCAGGCTCAACCTTGAGCACTGCTAGATGTTATCACTTTGGTTTCTTCCAGTTTTTAATCCCAGACAGGTCTGATGAATGAAACCATCGCTCACTACAACCATGATACACATTCTGCTAGGTGCAGGTATCTGTTTTCCCTAAGTGAAAACCAATATATAATTACATGGTGTGAAAGCTTCTCTGCAGGGCAAAGCTATCATCCAGGAGTGAGTGTGTACACTCTTACTGTGAGGAGCTAAACCAGGGTCAAAATCATAGGACACTGCTCTTACTGAGCCCCAAGTTTAGCAGTGTCTGTAGGGTCAGGACCGCAGGCAGGGATCTGGGGGCAGATTTAATCGTACTAGCCCACTTGAAAATGAATTTGCTTCTTCAGCGCAAAGCCAAGGAGAGGAAACACAAACATCAACAATAGAATATGTCTGAGTGTTCATCTACTGCAGCAGCTATTAAATGCCTTGTGCTGTCCATCACATGGCTTAAGTATGTGGTAATGCTGCGTTTCAACTTTTTTTGTCGTTCTTTCTTTCATCTTTTCACTTCAGATACTGAAAAGATCCCTTCTGTATTGGTGATAGCCTCCCCCTCACTTCTCCTCTTCCCTTGTCCTCCCACACAATCTGCAGCAAACTGACACTGATTATCTCTTCCTCCATAAGCCTGAAAAACTCTTTGTAACTTGCAGATGCCAAAGGCTGACACTATCTTACTTATGTTACACGAGAATCAGACTATAGCACAGTATGTGCTCATCTTGTTATCATGCAGCTTAACTCTGAAAAACACGAAGGGACACGTTACCAAAGTTTTTTGAACGTACAAGCCAAACATCAACAATAGCCACTGACAGATAAAAGCAATTTCTTCTTGGAGTCCTACCACTGAACCCTCAGGGGGTTTGAGCAACCAATACCAAACCCAGAGAGAAAAATGAGATCTGCAACTTTAATGTCTCAGAAAAGATGCTGCCGAATACAGCGGGACTTCTCACCTTTCCCTCTAGTATCTCCAAGGGCTTGTTGAGGGGGATAAATGTGAATGTTTGTTATTTCATTTTTACAGAAAAGAGGACAATTGCCCAGATAAGTAATGTCCATCTCTTCTCTAGGCAACTCTCTTCAGCACAGTCTTTTGCAGACCTTCTCCTTGTTCCGTACTCCATGCCTGTCTTGCACCATGCCTGTCTTTATCACTTCACCTGAAGGGCCATCCCTACTAGTTGGCAGCCAAGGTGGAAGAGCCAGGAGCTCCCACCTTGACCCACTGAACTCCAATGGGAAGTTTCCCCCAGCAGAAGGCAGGGAAGGACGCAGCTAACATCTAAAGGTGCATCTGAAAGAGTTTATCAGTCTGCCTGCTTCAGCCACAACCACATAGATGGTTGTGCATGTTGAGAGAAGGGAGGGGGAAACATTCTCTTACACTCTTTCCCCTTTATTACTTTATTAATTATTCTGATTAAAGCAGAAAAAGAGAAGTAATTTCTTTCTTCAAAAATAGGATGCTTCTCACTAGTTATGGGGAGCTATTTACCATCACCCAAAACCAAATGGTGCATAAGAAACACTGCATTCCTTTGTGCTTGTCCATGAGAAATAAAACTGTCATTCACATTCAGATGCAGAGCAGTTCTGTGGATGGAAACATGTGTCTCTTATCCCACATTTAAATGTCATTTGCCTCAACTCCAAACAGTTGCTGAAGTAATTAGTGCACCCTGTCAGTTTTTCTTCAGTTACGTTACTGAATTTTTGTACTTACACATTTCTCTATTTTTCCAAGAGCCAGTAATTAGTATAAATGTTAGTGCTTTGTTTGACTGGAAGGGACTTGGAAGGCCAGTGTTTCCCTGAAGCCTGAACCTGATTGCCTGAACAGCACAAAAAGGCTCTGTTAAACCCTGGCTCGAGTTAGATAAATGCCTGGCTGTTTGAAAAGAGAATAATCCTAAACAGGTGGTGCACATGCACAGCTATAGTGAAGAAATCCAGGTAAATCCAACAAACTTACAAACTTTTTTTTGTGAGAGACTTGCACAATTGCTTAGTTTCTTCTTTCTCTTCCTCCTCCCACTTCTCCCCTGAAGTTCTTTCACCTCTAACACAGCACATTTGGATAAAGGGCAAGATGGAGTAAAAGCTTACAATGCTTCAGGAATCTGCCTCAGAGGGTGACCTGCTGCCAGGGTTAAGCCAAAGCAAAGCAACACCAGATCCCATGTCACCACTGTCAAGCCTTAAGTCCCTCTAGAAAGCCAGCTGAAAATCTCCCTGCATAGTTCTCAACCAACTCAGATGTTAACCCTCTGTTTATCTTTCAGGGTGTCTTAATACATTTTGTGTGTGGATTAACTTGTCCATCAGTGTGTCACAACTCAATTCCCCTCCAAAAGGGAAAATTTAATTTGCTATTTTGAGGAGATTAGCAGTAGGCTAATGGGGAAGAAATGTGTTATCAGATCAAAAAAACCACTGCCAAAATGGTACTCCATCTTACAAAATACTGCTTGAGACTGCCTTGCAAAGACAACTGAAACATGGAAAACACATGTCAGACTGAGGGGCTGCTCTGTCTTGGTTGGCTCTGTTTTGCTAATGATTTCTCACTAATCAAAACCGCCTTCCATAGGAATGGAAAACAAGATGTTTACAAGCCGCCCTGGAAACCAGAGTTATGTTTATGATGCATCTGGTTACACAGCACTTTAGAATTTTTGTATTACCCTGTGTATCTGCAGTTCTCAACAGACACCTGATTGGTTCTCCACAATTAATGACGATTTTTAACATCTTAGGTGCCACCAGAACTCACCCATCCTCCTCCTCTCCCTCCTCCATTCAGATGACGGTTACTGTAGTCAAGTTCTGCTGCCAGAGAGTGGATGAGGCAAAGACCAGCCACATGGACATTACTGAAGCTTCACTGTGGGAACCATCCTGCTTCCAGGAGTCCAACAGCACATTCAAGGCATGCAGAGACTTGGGGCTTTCTCCACATTACCTGCTTCAAGCTTCTTAAGGTCTAGTGGTCAGGTATCTATCAGAGACACCTGGCCAGACACAGGAACAGCACAGCTGTATCCAGGTTAATTTAATTTGCTCCTTACCATTTGGCATGCCTGTAGGAATATCACTGGTAAGTCACTAGGTGGTACCCAGACCCCTGAGTATCCCTGCACTATGTCCTGTAGATGAACTGCCAGGACCCTGTAGCTTTTTGGACAGCAAATGTTTCTGTTTATAAAGAATACAAAGAAAACTAATCTTTTGAGACACGATAAAAGCTACTTCAAATTATTCCCAGTCTGTTCTGAACTCTCCAACCTGAGTTTGAACTTTTGTTGCTAACTATAATGTGAAAAAACAGACCCTTGGTGCCTGAATATTTCTTTCCTACAGATGTTTCAAAGCAAAATCCTAACATCATTCCCGCCCATCTGGCTGTAGGTTTGGTACCAGTGCTATAGGGAACACTATTTGATGAATTTTCTTAGTTTTTGTTTGGATAGGAACTGTATGCTTAGAGCTGTTTTTACCTGGGTACCAGGTTTGCGTGCTGCTACCAAATCCTTCACAATTTTGACCTCGGAGACTGACACTCCACCAACCATAAAGATGATCAGAAGAGGATGATCACCAGGGTGAGGGCGATTCACCTGTAAAATGAAGGAAAGCATTATTTGTACTTGCTTCATCCAGGTCCAAACCTATGGATTATCAGTGATCAGCTCCCTGAGTGGCTAGAGGAAGACCAAAGAGGAAGCTCAGAAAGAAATATTCATGGAATGCTGTTGCTGGTGAGAGGGAAATCAATGGGGATGATGCCCAGTTAGAACTAGTTAACTGTTTCCAGGGAAATAAAGTCTCCATGGATTCCACTGAAACCTATGGGAGTTACTCCTGAAGTCTCAGGGTTTCTCCCTCCATTCCTTCTTCATTACCTTCCTCCCTTTCCCAGAGTGGAAGGAGAGTATTGGGTGGATGTTTACTTTGGATACACACACATAGGAGACTTTAAGAAATGAGTGGTAAATTACTACTCAGGAGAAGCAAGGAGTCCAGCCTAAACATGCTAGAATCCCTGTCTGAGGTCAACATGGAAAAGAATTTTACGCAATGTGTTTTCATCGGTGCAGTGAATATTTTTTTACAATTCATCCAATAAAAATAAATCAGATCCATTACAGTATAAAATCAGTTTATAGTTTGTTTCAATTCAGAGTTTTCAATGTTTCTATGCCTGCCTTGTAACTAATATAGAGAAACTTTAGCTTCAAGAAAATACTTCTTTCATTTTCCCGCAATATCTTTAAAATGGCAAAAACATCCCACTTCAGTTAAGACTCTATAATTTTAAACATGAAGGTGATGCTATACATCAGTTTCATCTTAGCCATTTTTGGAAGTCTGACGACTTCGCTGTTTCCTAGCAAACTGTTTCCTTCTTGAGAAATCACACTCCCCTAACACTACCTTGATCCAGTCTTTGGGAGGGATGTCAACATAGCCCATGCAATTGCTCTTGCCACATCACCCTAGAGCATGAAACACTCCAAATGTTTGGCTCTGAAAAGTGACAAAATAGTTTAATTCGTTTTTAGACTCTCTGCCTCCTTTCCTTGCATGTGCGTAGGCTTTTAACAGCATTCACTCGACAGAATGAAAGTGGTGTCAGTCCATGTTTGGGCAGAGCAGGGTTCCTTTGCTTTCCCCACCACAGCAGCTTTCTTTGATCCTTGTGGCTCCAGCTCCTGGGGGTACAGCTCTTCTTTTCCTTATTGTGGCTTTCCTATATTTAGTCTTTTGGCACTTTTTCATCCTACAGGTCTGTCAGGCTTTCTGCCTGGTAACCTGCAGCAAGGACTCTTCCTTTAGAAGCCAGCACAGGGAGATTAGCATGTTCTCTCTCCTGGCTAGCTGGCTTTGATTATATGGGGCTCCCTGTTCCATGCTGCTCCCCAGGCAAGGAGCTCTTGAATTCCTGAGCATTTGAAACTAGTACAGAAGCCTTAGACAGATGTATCAGTGAGCTGAGTATTTGCACACTGGGTATCTATTCCCTTATTCACCCCCACGTTGCTGACCATCTTCACTGAGCTGATGGCATAGACAGCATATATACTACAATTCCAGGGCACTGGAACAGTCTTGCCAGGAAAGTGGTCACAACACCACACCTGCCCGGATAATGCCCTTGGGCACATGGTGTAATACTTGGGAATGGTGGTGTACAGGGCCAGGAGCTGGACTTGATGATCCTTGTGGCTTCCTTCCAACTCGGAATATTCTGGGATTCTGGGATTCTTAATGTATTTCCTAGCAAAAACAAACTCATAAAAAACATGCATGCAGAACAGTGAGCACACTGAAAGGACACCCAGTACAAAAATCAGAAAACACAAGCTTTCAGGGTAATGCTAAAAAGAAAATGTCTTGACAAATCATTTCCTTCAGTCAAAATAAACCTAGATCCAAACACATGGTGCCTATATAAAACTTACTATTTTTCAGAAGACTAAAGTTCAAACCACAAATTCCAGAAACGCGTATTAAAAATACTATTAGGCATGCAAACTCTAAATTAAATTAAAACAGAAATGAAAAGGGTCTTGGAATCTGTAATTTTGTTATGCTATGTGTAAGTGTTTTGAAGGAGGACAATACTTTGGGTACAAAATATTTGGCTGCGTTAAGAATGCAAGTTTCTGCCAATTTTTTTTTCTTGTTTGATAATACAACCACCCAAGACTCTCTCTTTTGAAGGAACTGGCTGTGTGTAGCTAAACACAATTCATTTCAGTGATACAGAAGAAGAACTGAAATGGATTGCGACAAAAGCAACATGTATCTTTTGGGATCCTTCTGCAGTTCGGTTGATTTGGGACATTTCCACAGCCTCTGAATTTACTGCGAAATCTGAATTTTACAAAAATCCCCAAGTGAAATTCACTTCCAATTCAAAACGTCATACATTAAAAAAAATTCGGAGAGCTGTCTCAGGCAATTAGAAAGATTAACCAAAAAACCTTCAAAACATTTATGCTGATGTGAAAGAGTTCAGAGGAAGGGGGGATGGTGCCCTGAGCCAGCAGAGCCCCAGTAGGGCACCAGGGCCTTCTCTCCAGCTCCAAGCTCACCATACAGGGGATGCTCAGGATGCTGATGGTCAGAGGGCTCTTTGCTGGTGTGCGTGTCTGTGTGGAGGAGAGAGAGAGAGAGGTGGAGGTGGTAAAACAGGGTGGCAGTGGTCAATACAACCCTAAAACTGAAACAGGAAGGCATTAGAGGACAGGTTTGTTCTCATGGCTCATGGCAGCTCACAAAACGTAGTTTTTTTCTCTGAGGAAAGTCAGCAAAAACAATCGTTTTTGTTCTGTAACTCACCCAACAAGAACACCAGCACTGATAATTCTGGTATTTGTGACCAACCAGAAACCAATTAATTTAGCTCAATAACTGGGAAAAGGAAAACACATCAATCACCAGAAACTAGGCTGCTGTGTAGGGCACTTGGTATCAATGATAGCAACTCAGATCATCATAAAACACATGTGGTCTAGAGCAGCAGTCAAAAGAGCAGTCCTTGAGGCAGGGGGGCTTTTTCCCTGCACCATCCCTTAGCTTCAAAACAAACACATCTGCCAGACAAACAACTTCTGGATGAGAGGTATCTTTAAAAGTCTGTCCTGAACTAACACACCTGAGGCAATCACCAAAGTATTTTTATGTGAGTTGGCATTTATATTCAGGCATTGAGAAAGAAACAAAAATAAGGAAGCTCACAAAATAATTACTGTGCTGATGGCGTGATTATGTCAGAAATACAGGCTGGTCAGAAACTCATTCATGCAACAATTGAGCACATGCCAGCACGCCAGGCTGCAAACTAAGAGTGCAAACATGGACACATATTTGTGAAGTATGTCATGATGCCCATGAAATGTTTATCCTACACAAAGTTCACTTGCTCATCTCTTAAATATTCCTTACAGTAGGATATTTGTCTTACCAGGAAAGACGCATGTACAGGTACATATTGCATACATAAATATATACTTTATACACATATTGCATATAATGTACTTTATCATTAGCTGTGAAGAGCTGAGAATTTCAATTTAGGAACCTAACTGAATGCATTTTGGAAATCCATTTCAACTTTGGAAACAGATTCCTGAAAACAAACACTGGATTTTAGGCTTACTTGATTTTGTGCTCAATACTAGCTTTCTTTGAAATAACAGAAAAATAACTTTGTTTTTCTGATACTGGGCTCCAGAGTAGTACCAACACAACAGTCAATACTGTTTTTGTCATCTGATTTTAAACACAGGTCTAGCAGGAATTTGCATAAAAGAGAAAATTTTTTTTCTCTTTTATTACCACAGAATCACAGAATCAAATTGGAATGAGTCTTTGTAGCTCATCTAGTTCGTCTCCCTGCCCAAAGCAGGGCCAAGTTCAGAATTGTATCAGGTTGCTCAGGGCTTTGTTTGGCCAACATTTGAATATCTCAGAGATGGAGAATTCTCTGGACTTAACCACGCTTACAGTTAGAATTTTTTTTCCTTTATTCATCTAGAATTTCTCTTCCTGCAACTTGTGTCCACTGCCTCACACAGTTTGCTGATGTCTCTTCCACGCTGAGAGGTGGTCGTGGTAAAACTGAAAGAAAAACACTGGGCACAGTACTGAAATGTACTATACTCATAACCATAGTATGATGTGGTTTGATGTGAACTTGGCATTGTTTTCAACGGAGAATCCGGGATATGAAGTAAGACAAGACTGAATGTACAACATGCTGGCTATTCCACACTTCAACTCTGTAAATATTTAGTGGACACTTAGCATGGGTTAATTTGTAAAGCAGAGAAATTCTTGTAGAATGACTGTCTTAAAACATGCTAAGAGCATCCACAAAGAAATTTCTAACTAATGGGCTTCCTTTCTCCCCCTATGGTACAAGTTGAACCATATCAAATTATAGAAAAAATATTGAATATGGAGCTTCTCCTTCATCCCCTGTGAACCCAGATTGTTCATACTTACTTCTCTCCTATCTCAAGGCTGCTGAGTGTCCTTAAAGTCCTTTGATGAGGTGCCTTTTGGAAAGCCAGGTAGGCAATATGAACTGGCACTCACTTATCAATTTGTTTGTTGGGTGTCTCTGAAGAGCTCTAAAATCTATGTGAGTTAGGACTTCCCTTCAGCAAAGCCACATTGCCTCTTCCCAGATATATCATCCTTATTTTGGTGTCCACCATCACCCTTATTTAGATGTTCAGTCTGTTCCATTCCTCTTGTTTTGTTCAGCAGGTGCTACCTGTCTGCACGGTACCTGTAATATGGTGCCTCAAGCTATTCCCAGCCCCTCTTCAAGGATTTAACTCTCCTAACCTCCCCTTAAGTTCCGCTGAACAGTATAATGAAATCAGCTACTGCTGCATGGTGCTCTGACCTCAGGAAAATCTTACAGATGAGCTTGGGAAGGCTGGTTTACCTTCATGAACATGCTGAATCCAGTTTTAAGGAGATCAGTGAGGCCTGATGAAATATGTTCAATATCAACAGGGTCGGGCCGATCAGGATTACAGATCTCTTCCACCACCTGTTTCAGCAGAGGTTTGTAAGAAGCCTGTACAAAGAGAACAATGCATTGTGAGTAAACCTGTTTAGACTCAGTGCAACCACGATTCTAAATATTCTATTTCTATTAAAGGTTACAGAAATAATTATCCCAGAAATGAAAGCATTCAGAGAGTCTGTGACCTTGACTGCAGACGGTGTGCATCAGCAAAACATCAAACTGAAAAGACTGGAAGAGAACCACACATTTACTCTGCCCCACGTGTACTGTATCAGTAAAGAGAGACAAGGAAGAAAGGGACGACTTTTACTTTCTCTGGAATCTCTTTGGAGGTAATACAGAAATGGATAACCATACGGATGAGATTCTGTTCCCATTTTGCACTCAGATCTCATTCCCTTTTTAATGATTTTACAAACACCTAAACTGTGATTTTTTTTTTAAATGACCACTCCTGCCTTATTCCAAGTGTCATGTCCCCACTGAAGTCCGGATACCAGCAGAGCAGCGAAGTGGCCAACCTGCCTGTTTATCACTCATGGGAGAGCAGAGCTAAGGAGTCCCTGTTAGTCCTTTAGCCTCCATGGCCATGGCACTCCACATAATACTTCCACCTGTGGAAGACTTTCAAAAAACAGGCCAAATGACCCCACCATTATGATGAATATCAGAGCTTCAGAGAAGTTAGGGGCTAGGAGAAGTGGAAAATGTAAAAGTACAAACGGTCAACATGCTGGAATGTCTACTCCTGAAGGATCAACCTTGTATCCTCTTCAGGATCCATAAAGCCAGGCTGAATATGAATTAGTAGCCTAATAATTTCCATATTCTAATACCAAGGTTTAAACAACTCTGATACCCTGCAAAAATTTTTAAGATAAAAATTTTAGGGACCAAGCTAACTTGGTTGACAGATGAAGCTTTGTTTTACTGCTTTTAATTTTGCTCAAACTGCAATGGCATCACGATCACTTTCGTAAGCGCAATCATCTTAGAAAATGAGCAGCTTTAAAATTAACACATTTATTTGGCTTTGGGACTACCCCAGGTCTATATTATCCCTTAGATTACTTAGGGGAATCAAACGTAACATCATTAATTTTGTAAAGATGATACCTACAAGAGACATCTTGCAAGATAATAGTAAAAATGGATGGAAAATAAAACACAAGCTACTCGACTTCAAAATAAAATTTTCTAGAGTCATTAAAGATATGTTTTTCATCCAGCACTTTAGAGTGAGAAACAAAGCTTACAGTTTTTTAATACAATCCTGTCAACAAAGATTTATACAACTCATCTAGTTCTTCTCACAACATGTGCATAATTTTTAGTTGAGCCAACAAAGCAAATTACAGCAGACATGAGCTGCAGGATCTTTTAGAACATGTCAAGATTTCTGTCAAATCTAGTCACGCAATAAACAACTGTTTGAAAATACACATGCAGGCATGAAGTCCTATTTATAAAAATCTGTTTAATATCGTCATAGATGAGAAACAGAAAAACATTAGGAATGAAATATTTTTGGACCAGAGATCAAATCACAGTTTAACAGAGAGGCTTACTCCACAAAATTAAAGGAAAAATATGACTCGACTTCATTCAAAACTATGTACTCAAAAGATGTCAAAATTGTGCTCTGATTTTGCATGTCTGAATTTTCAGCACCAAAACTCAGTGCCCTTCAAAAAAACCCAGTCAGACTCTGCAGATACTAAAATACAGATATTATGATCACCTATCTTTTTAAAGTACGATGGTTTCAAATATTTTTAAAAAATCTTTTATGACTTGAAATTAATCTACTCAATTTTTAGGGATTTTTTTTTGTACAACCCCCAACAGCTGCATTGGTTTCTATTTCATGCAATGAAACTTTTATCAACTTCAAATTTTGGCAGGCACAAATTTGTACCAAATACATATTAAAAACCTCAGTAGTTATGGCAGACACCCCAGACAAGATTATACAGGGGAGAAGAGAGAAAGAGAGAGCAAGAGAGAGAATGAGAAAAGGAGAGTGAGGGATGGAAGAAGGAATAGTGGAAGCACTGTTAGGAGTTTGGAAGGATTTGTTTCTGGCTCAAGGCTAGAATCGTGTTTTATGATCTCTCTCTAAATCACTGCTTTCCATTGTAAAGCTCCAACTGAAAAAGGTAAAGCCCTTCAGGGGAGACAGAGAGAAGGAAAACCACTGTCTATTAGTCCTGATTACCTAAAGTAGTATTGCAGATCATGTGTTCTTATTTTAGAAACAGAAACTGCATTTGTCACCTATTTACACCAATTTAGGTTTGTCTCTCCCACTTACAGGAACAGGAAAGAAAATACAACAAGAATATAGTTGCTGTATGGATGCAGACATCCTGCTTCACTCTGCCTTGAGCGGTCCTAGTTGAGAGCCATCTTGACCTAGCCCTGCCTTTCACAGGCATTTATGTCATTCCACAGTGCTGCAGAGCAAACCCCAAATTTCTTTCTCAGAGATGACATTGACATGCATATGCCTGAGCTTGGACAAAGGACTTGAGGAAGTTTTTGCTGACTAGGTCAATTATAAAATCTATGCTTAAATATCTTCTACATGGGCAGAATATGTATAGGATTAGCATATCAACAAAATAAGTGCTGTAATTTTGACAGCATGCTAGAGGATTAACAAACACAAGGAAAAGAAAGCTACACTTGCCTGGTGGGTGTTGCTGCCTGGATTATGTATGGAATTAAACTGTTTCATGTGCATTCGGACTTGGGCAATATCCCTGAGGGTCCGAAAGATACCGTCCACAGCATCTGTGGCTTTCTGAGATGTCAGGTTCAGTGACGAGTCACAGCCTAAAGAAATAAAGAAACACAGCTGAGTGAGTGAAAAATTTTCATGTGCTTTGATAATAAACAGTAGGAAAAGGGTAGGGAGGAAATTTTAAATTATTTTCATCATATTATATTTTAAAAACTCAGGGACTTGTTAGACAGCATGTCCTCAGCATGGCACAAATCTCTGCAGCTAAGCAAAAAGGCAAAAATTCTGGGCAGCAGGCAAAGTGAAGAGTGTCTCTCTTTGTAACCTCAGTCACACGGTGTTTTCATTGGCACAGAGTACATTTTGCTCCTCACAGCAAACTGAAGGTCCCGTGCTAGCAGACCCCAAAGAAGAGCCCCCCATTATGTGGAAAGGGGCCAGCTGGTTTGCCAGTCTCCTTGGGTAAAGAAGGTAAAGAAAGCTATGAAGAAGGGAACTGCTCCTCCCTGGCTGGCAGCCTGCTGACTCCAAATAAATTTCCTACCTTTGTGACAAGAAAAATGGAAGAGTCTGTGCTAAATACAGCAGAAATGTCAGCCAGGCATTGGAAAGATCTACATTATCACAAAAAAAGTTCTTGTCCCTTGAAGTGGCAGAGTTATTACTTCTAATGTATTTTTCCAATGCACTTCTGCTAAGGTATAATGCTCATCTTCCATTGAGGCCAAATTCCAATTACAGGACCACCTAAAAGGTTCCTCTGGGTGGCCAGACAGTGCCTTGGAAAAAAGAAATTCTTAATCTTGGCTCCATCCCCCTCACCACAGGACCTATATTGCACAGAAGCACTGAAAAAATGCTTTCTCAGCTCAGCTGCTGATGAGAATTAGCCAAGTGAGAGGTAAGTGGGTCACCTGGTATTTTTATTGCCTTGTCAACACAGCTGTACTCCTTCTGACACCTCTGCCTGCCTCTCTTCTTGCTTGACTCTTCATCCCTGTGGCAGGAAATCCATCACAAAATAACCCTTCTTGCCACATGCTCACACCAACACACTCACTCCTGCTTATTGCTATTGTCTTCTACAGGGATGCTGCTGTAGTGGCTTCTGGGTCCATCCTCCAGTTCTGAAACCAATCCTGCACCAGCAAACCTCTACGTCTGGGCAGAATTCTGCTGAGAGGACAGGGTCTCCCTGCAGGTCCAGCTTGCACTGTGCTGCACCCATGGAGACTGGCACTGAAAACAGGCATCCAGACTGTCAAGAAGGCACCTGGATTTTTGGGTAGGAGATCCCTGAACAAACTTTCCTCTGCAACTGACAAATGACAGAATCCTTATGTACTGAAAAAAATTAATAAAAAAGTGGTACTTTCAAAATATACAGGGAATACTTGACAGTGAATCTGAATTACTTTCATACCTTTGTGTTCTGCACAGTAAAAAATATATATACTATAAATGCATACACACACATACACTTAAAGACTTCTGAAACTATTCCTACAAGATGCTGAGTAGACACAGCTTTCATTTGTCTGTTTGTCTGAATACTGTTTGTTGAGAAAGCTTCAAGTTGGATCCCCAGCTGGTGCAGCAGAACCGATAAAATGACTGCTGCAGGGCTACATTAAACCAAGCTGCTGAGGATTTATGCCACTGAACCCCACAGAGCAATGAAGCAAGCATGAACTGGACCTCAGTGACAGTTATAATTCTAAGACAGACACTCCTATATTTTTGGACAAGATCTGGAAATTGGTATTTTTTTTTAATGAGTGCAAAACAACTTAAAGGAATATTTTTGTTGTAATGCTGCATGTTCTGATATTTTGATTGACCAAAATTTGTTTCAAACCAGCTTGTTAGTTCCCATTCCTGGAACTGCAGGGCAGTACAATCTGGCAAATGTGGTCTGGCTTTGTAGCTGGAAGCCTCTGAAATGCTCCTCACCTTGCCTGGCCCAGCACATCCCACTTAGCTTGTTGTTACTGGGTCAATCTTCTCTTGAGCAATTTCTTGGTGAAGTGTAGCAACACCTCTGTAACATCACCTGGCACTTGAACCTCATTGCCAGGGAAACGCTGTCTGGAGCTTGGGCTTTCCTTTACAGCTTCTGCTGGCACACGCATGGGCTGCAGGAGGTCACAAAATCACTCACCCTCACTACCTGTTTCACAGGCCACATTGTTTCATTAACCAACAGGAGAGATGTGGGAGCCTTGGTGTGCTGGGCTGTGTGCAGCTGTGCCTTCCAGCAAAACAAAAAGCATATCTCAAGGAGCACTGGAGCAGGGAGGGGCCCAGTGTCCATTTCCAGTCTCCACGTCCAGCTCCAGAGTGCTGTCCTGGATCCAGTCTGGGACCCCGAGATGGCACTGGGGGTTGAAGATCCAGTCTGGCTGTTTATAGCTGGCCCGACAGAGGGAAAAGAGGTGTACTTGCAAAGTTTCTCTAAAATGTGACTTCCTTGGGACTTCCCATCACAAAATACCACACCTGAGGGAAACCAGGGGTATCTATTTCCAGCCTGAAATCCAGTACTTCTATTTTAAATGTAAATGAAAAAATAAGTTTTCTTTACAATCGCTTATTGTTGAAATTAAAATCTCTGAAGGCTGCTGTCTCCCTGTTGCACTGCAGTGGAGTTAGAGAGGGCAGCCAGGTTTCTTTCCAGCCTGGACAACAACGCAAGCTTGTTCTTTACAAGTGGCAGGCAGCAACAAATCACCTCCCATTCACACCTTCCCCTCGAATGGGGCTCT
Organism: Eopsaltria australis; assembly: GCA_034509425.1. Taxonomy (NCBI): domain Eukaryota; kingdom Metazoa; phylum Chordata; class Aves; order Passeriformes; family Petroicidae; genus Eopsaltria; species Eopsaltria australis. Next base: position 308,805 of record JAVTVJ010000253.1, on the reverse strand, counting down.
GCAGCATATGGAGAGCAGAGCAGAGCACAATCCCTCTTCTCTGCTCGCTTCACACTACCAAGAAATCTGCTCCTTTTACAACAGTGAAGAGGTGGAATACATTAGCTGCTGCACAGCTCATGTACTAATTAAAACAACACTTCCTGTCACTGTTTTTTCTTGGGAAGTTAAATGCCATCCGGAGAGCATGCTGAATGAATTCCTTTGAATCCCAAGCCCTATTATATATGGGAAAAGCATTTAAACAAAATCTGGGGGTTTCCTGTTGGACTTAAAGAAGTCCAGTTGTGGAGAAAAAGAAAATCACCATTAACCTGCAGAGGACTAAAGATTTTAAAGAACACAGCCTAGTTCTGCAGTAAGTGGTGCCCATCCTCACTGATACTGTTTCTGTTCTTCTCCTATCTACTTTTGCCAGATTTGAGGAAAATTAGTCTGACTGGAGCTGCATTCAGTGCCTACCAAGACAAGACTACTGGCCCTTATTTTTTACCTACTTTTGAACTTTTCCATGAGAGAAAGTATATCTCCTCTTAAGCAACACAACTGCATAACCGTATTACCACCCATTTTCACAAGAAGTTTGAAAAAAGGAGAATGAATGGAGATGCTCTTTTCTACAGTAATGAGTGATCCAGGAACCAGACAGGCTTTTCTACCGATTTCTGAAACTGGAAGGAAAATGCTTTAAAAAAAGGACATGGGCACTCTGAACCCATGAGACCTATAATTATAGAGCAGCATGTGATTGATTATCCTCCCTCTACCCCCAAAAATGTAACAAATGAGAATTTCAGACCTGAGTTTTAGGAAACCTTTCACTGTGCTTAGTCTCTTTTGGTACACATAAAGGCATTATAAACAAACATGTTTTTTCTTTAAAACAGTATGATGATTATCAACATTTTGTGAAGGACTTGGATAATTCAGAGATCACTAGGCCTATGACTCTTATAAAGTTAAAAGTTTAGGAGAGCTGAAAGTTTACCATTCCGCTCTGTTTTATTGGTATTAACTTCAGCTCCCTCCACCTTAGGCACTCTCTATAGCCCTTTTACAGAAATAAAACAATGTAAACTCTGCAAACCCTGGAATAGAGCCAGCAGAGGCACATTTTAGCAGCAGAAACCATTTTAGAGGCACACATGGGCTAAACCAGAAAAATTGCACTTTGAGGGAGAGAAAATCCAGCATCAAGATTTCATTATGCAAGATTTCATTATTTGCTAGATATGCAGAGTTAATATGCTTGTCAGCAAAAGACAGAAGAACAAGAGAGATAAAGGATTCCTTGAAGGTCAGAACTCAAAATGCAGCACTATTATAATAAATTAATTAAAATCTTCTATTTTTATACTTTAGGTGATAGCATAGCAATTGGAGCCCTTCTTTTTCTAGCAGATAAATCTAAGGACATGTATATGCATCCCAGAGCACTAGTTTTGGTATATTTGTGCATTAAGATTTTTTTATGCAAAAGTAGGTACAAATGTGTACAGTGACACAGACCATTATTGGTTTTTGCTAAAAAACGTGATAAAATAAAAAGTGTAAAATCCAAAACTAAGATGTAATTTGTATTATTCTCCTGTCGCTTCCCTATGGATTCTGCCATGCATTTGAATCTTTATTCTTCGATCTGATTGGTATTGAATTGTCTGATACTCTCTGATGAATCTAAAAAGGGAAGCTGCTAAGGGAGTGTGACACTGTGAGACAAGGAAGGACAGGCCAGAACACAAAACATCTGCCATTTCCCTATAGTTACATCAGCAGAGGGTCAAAATTGTAATTGATTCCATTTCAGCTTGGGGGATTTCAGAGGAAAGGTGTGTTCTACAGAAGAGTGTCCAGAGGGGACAGACACAGTGGTGCCTGTGACAGCTTTCCTGCAGCACATCCAACCCTGGGGCTTGGAGAGGGTCCTGTGCTGCGCTTGCTCTGTCCTCTGCATCCCTAGCCAGAGCATGTGTGGTGCTGGATAAGCAGCCATGTCTGTGCTGCTGGCAGCTCACATCACAAAAAAAAAAAATAACATGACCATTTTGCTGAAGCCCTGGCAAAGCAGTGTGTTGGTGCTGCTGGCAGAGAGGGGAAGGAGCTCATCAGCTGGGGAAGGGCAGCCACAAAGATAATCTGTCCCTATCCACAGCTTTGGGATGCTCTTTTCCCATCTCCTGCCAGCAATCACAGCATATTTCTAAGGTATCATCCCCATTCAATCCCTTTTCACACCCTCCCTCTTCCCTCTGTCTTCTGGGATGGCTCCTTGTCCCAGTCATGCCTCAGCCCTTTGAGGTTTTGGGAGGCTGAACTCAGCTTGGACCACACGGCTGCAAAGCCACTCCAACCCCACAAAGGGCAAGAGCACTTCTGCACCAGAAGTGAAGAGGTCCAAACTCCTCCGAGGTGCCCAAGAAATTAGCATCACTACCAGACTGGGAATGTGGGATTTCCCAGTTCTGGACTTGATCAGCCCTTCTGCCAGTCCATACATCAGTGAATCACAGAATCATAGACTGTTAAGGGGTTGAAATGGACCTTAAACATCATCCAGTTCCAACACCCCTGTCATGGGCAAGGACACCTTGCACTAGACCAAGGTGCATAAGACTTTATCCAACTTACCCTGGAACATTGTCAGGGGTGGGGCATCCATGACCTCCATGGTCAACCTCTTCCAGTGTCTAACCACCCTCACAGTAAAAAATTTCTTCTTAATATCTAACTTAAATTTCCCGTCTCTCAGTTTGTACCTACTACTTTTTGTCCTATCACTGCAGTTCCTGATGAAGAGTTCTTCTCTGGCTTCCTTGTAGGCCTTCTTCAGACACTGTAAGATTGCCATGAGGTCTCCACACAACCCTCTCCAGGCTGAACAGCTCCAGTTTTCTCAGCCTGTCTTCACAGGGGAGATGCCCCAGTCCTCTTATCAACTGCATGGCCCTCCTATGGACTTGTTTCAACAGTTCCATATCCTTCTTATGTTGGGGATCCCAGAGCTGGATGCAGTACTCCAGGACGGGTCCCACAAGAGCAGAGCAGAAGGGGAGAATCACCTCCTCCAACCTGCTGGCCACACTCCTTTTGATGCAGCCCAGAATTTGGACTGCAAATGCTAGCAGGCAGAAAAGACAGCGAGCAGAAAGAAAGCACAGAATAGCAGCATATGGGAAAAAACATTAGAAAAGGGAGGAAAAATGCACACAATATCAAAAATCAAAGCTCTGTGTTTCTATAAATTCAATTCATGATCTGATTGGCACATGGATAATGAAAAGTGATGTGTTTTGGGGCAGTCACCAGCACCATGCAGTGCAAGTGATGGTATGGATCTGGTGTCTATGACAGGAAAAGAGTATGTCTGATCCACTTCCAAGGAAGCCATGGAAGCCAGCATTGTGACCAACAAAGATGCAATTCGTAGTTTTATTCTCACCACAACAAACATCTCCATTTGAAAGAAAAGCCCAGGATGTTTTTTTTAAGAGTTAACTAAATTTAGAATCTTATATCTCTGCTTCAGCTTTTAAATATGCATCCACACTTGAGCAATGCTGAGCATCCAGGGATAGCACGTGTGTCTCCAAGGGCATTTCAGCACATTATCTGATATTTATTATATAGGGACACATCCTGCAAGCTCTGGAATTCTCTGGGGAGTACTGTGCTTGGAAAGGTTGTTTTTGGCATCAAGTCTCTGAACCCTCTTCTGGAAACTGCTCTTTGGTGTACAAGGGACACACAGCCCACGTGGGTAAGTACTTTGCTGCATCTCAAGCTCTAAAGCTACACATGTAAAAATCTGGCCACTTGCCTGATTAAGTATGGATTTAAGAGCTACCTTACGAGAGTAATTTAAAAAAAAATTTTGGCCTTAATATCTCATATTCTACAGGAATATTTTATTGCCTTCTTCTTGCCAAAATCCAACAGCACAACATGTAATATCAACTTTTATGAAGCACTGCAAGCTTGGTACTGCTGGTTCTCACATTACATGAAATTAAACCTGTCAATTCAGCGAACAATTACAGGGAAAAACTACAGAACTTACTACAATAAATTACATAAATTGCAGGAGGAATTTAAGTTAGGCTCAGATGTGCTTTCTGAAGGAAATTAATGCAACAAATTCATTAGGGAACCATTCAGTTGCTCCCTTAAGCAGCCCATATCTTAATTAAAAAACCACAGATGCTAATAAAGCTATGGTAAATGCTCTGTAAGTCCAATAAGGCCTTCCAATAATGTTCTTGCAAGAACTCAGTAAAACTCCAGGTTTCACTAAACAATATAGAGCTTTATGAACATACCACCCCAGCACCCATATAATTAAAAGTCCTTGCTCAGTCTTTTGCAAATTATTCTCAGATACCCTCCTTTTGTCTTCAGACTGATGGCTGCACTGTGGCAAGGACCGATTTTTACTCCCATCAAGGACTTTCTTTCCATTGAGGTGGGACATTAGCCCATAACTTCCAGTGATGCTAGAAAGTTTCAAGCTCAGGTCTGCTGCCTCCCACCTTGTCCACATAGTACTCCAAGAGTACACGTATGTGTAGGACAAAGGACAAGGGATGGGGTTTGTGTCCAGGTAGCAGCAGGTGAAGCAGTCAGTACTACCAGTACTGGTTCTGCACGGCTGCTTTCACCAGAAGTCCACGCACCCATGGGAGTCTTGATCTGTAAATGTCCTTATTTTTCAAAAAAACTTTTTCTTATTTATGCTGATTTAAAAGAATCATACGTTTAAAACAATAACAAAGTAAAATAAGTATTTCAGTATTTTTATTTGATTTTTCCATATTTTTTCTTGGACAATGCAAATGAACACGATCAATGCTTTTTGCATTCACAGTCCAATTTGTTTGTCAAACTGCCAAAATAGGCTTGCAGATTGGACGTAATTGGAAAATGCTTCCTTCTGAAAACAAGTCATATCTAGAATTTGTAAAAATGCACAAACCTGTTTTAATTAATGGATCTAAGAATCATGATAATGGAGAAATGTCCAAGATTTTCTTTTCCAGTTTAAGTTCTGAGCCAAACCAGGACTCACAGTATCCATAAACTAGTGTAGGCAGCTTTATACAATAATGTAAATGTAGAAACATAAGACCATAAATAAAACTAATTATTGTAATCTATTTATCAGCTACCAAAACAAAACAATATTTTAACAGAAAAACAAAAATAATCACATTCTAGTGCTATAGTATAATTAGCTTTTCCAAAAGGCCTCTTCACCCAGTATACTCTAGCACAGGTGAAAAGCCATCTGAAAACTGACAATGGGCACCTAGGTTGAATTCAATGGGCAATATTTAATGACAGAAAAAATTGATAGATTAGAATAATTGCAATTTAGACTTAGACAGCTACATCAGATACTGCTACTGCCTAAATAAAAACTTTACTCCAGGCTCAGTGTAGAGCAGATTTGTTGAGGGAGTTATGACTTACTGTGGCCTGCTGAGCACAAGCTGATCAGAAGAGAAAGCCAAGTAGCACATCTCTCTGGGGCTTGAGGCATTAGGAGGAGGAACGAAGGCTTCCCTCTTCCCTATACTATCAAGCACCTGCCAAGTCATTAGAGGAAACAATTTTCTACCTGGCAGATTGCACAAGACCTTCTCTTGTCCTTCCATCAGTAGTGCAAGAAATATGACATGCTGTGCCTCCCCAAATGTAGCACAAAGCTGACTAGGGTGTGTGAAAATGTTTATGATGCTGAAAAGCAGAGACATATGGCTTGTGATGCTCTGCTGGAGACCTGGAGGCCAGGGGTTGTACCAGGCAAGGACCATATTATACTTGTTTTTGTTTCTGATGCTGCTTCTCCTGATAATGGACATTAACACTTTGGACACTGAGGTGGAATATGGGGATAAAACAGAGTAAGGGCAGAACAACTTCTTTCATCCTGCAAGTGAGGATAATTGAAGCATGACAACTTCCAGAGAAAAGCCAGAAATATTTATTATAAAGGGTTTAACTGCACAAAATAAAAAAAAACCCAAAGTTTTTAACACATAGTATTGAAAGCAACAGCCACAATTCTGCACACTGAAATCAGAAATTCTACTTTAATGGCAACCTGTCACATTGCAAGTCACACATGACCAAGGACAAAAGGACTAAGAACTGGAACACTGAAAATTTCTGCATTCACACTGCGACAACACTTATCCCTCACTGGAACTGTTTTGTCCTGCCACTATCAGTGGTACCATGCACACAAAGAACGGGTTACATTCTCTCTGGTGTCCGAACCTCACTGGGGATGCCTCCAGCAAGGGGCTGGGGCTGTAGGAGAGCTGCAAAGAAGCTATGCATGAGTTCTTCAGCTGGTCACATGTGCCAGGGGTGAGGACAGGGCATAGATGTTCCTATTCTGCAGACAGACAAGAAGTTACGCTGAAGCACAGCTCTCTCAATCCCTTCCACCACAACAAACAGAGGTCATGGCAAGGAGTTTCTGTGGTTTAACACACGCACAGCATCTACTCTGTGTTACCAGCTCAACCGTGTTGCATGCTGTGCATAACACAGACCCCTCTGGAGACAACCCCCTATCTCTGGTACTGTACTGGATCTACTGAATAAATGACCTAATATGAAGTTACTTTCTTTCAGATCTTTCTCTAAAGAATACACAGAAAAAACCTGCCACTGTTGGTATAGATATTCATCTCTGTGCAAAGCACAACGTTGTACATGTAGGCTTGGGATGCATGAGTCAATTTTTGAAGCTATGAATCACGGATGATATAATTTTAGCATAAAAGCTACATGTATTATCTGTTACCTACCAGAGCTTGATATTAAAATGCTTTGCATTTAGGTGAAAAGGTAAATGATAACTTAGCGTACAGTATAGGTGATTATGTTATTTGGAATAAGCATTATGTCTCTCATAAGATTAGGAAAACCATATTTTGCAGAGGTATTTGCTCTTCATGAATCTCATGGAAATATTTAAGCAAAACCCATATTGCATTTGGAGTCAGAAAGAAAACAGGAGAGGTCCTCGCCTATTTCTCTCTCCAGCTTTGGTTTAAACGGTTGTTTGTTTTTTTCATCAACTGCTGCAAAACCATTTCATTTGAAATTGTTGCTGTAGTACTATCTCAAAAGATAACTCTTCTTATTTTGGGAATACATCACATCTGACTGAGGATAACATCCTATAAAAAGTACCTTCACAGAAGACCTTTTTGCTTTATGGAAGTATAAATTATTTAAAAGTCCTCCTATGTTCATCTACACTCATAACCCATTGAAACTGCACTGTCCTTAGCAGAGATTATAAATACACAGCCCAGTCTAAACATTTTACAGTCTGTGGATGAACAAGAAAAGGCAAGCAAGTAAAAAGCCTGGGAAGAACAAGAATAAAGCAATACAAAATGCAAGTTAGAAAGAAAACTTTCTGTTAATTTTTAACTTGAAACTACTTTATACAAGAGACAAGACAGGCAACATAAAGCATACTTTGGATGAAAAGCAAAATGAAATAAGTGAGACTGTGGAAAGGATCTGAAGAGAAGAGAAGGAACCCTACTATGGGAAGATGGACCAATGCAGTGCTATTTGTTCCCAAAGAATGAACAACACAACCACATGCCAAGCCACCCCTTCCTCTGAGTACGAGTGTTGCAGCTGCCCACTACTAAGACACAACAGACACCCAACTATGAATAACACAAAATTATACAATCAATGTTCATTTTTCTTCTTCTTCTTCTTGTCTGTTAATTAGAAACCACACTATACTGCAGATGGCAAGGATCAGTCAGTGAAGAAAATGATCAGTAGTACAAGCCTCAAGTGTGTGTGGGAGTATCCTAGAGTATTAAGTGGAATGAACTCATATTCATAAAACAATACTCATATTCATAAGATAATAATTCATAATATGTGCAATAGATAAAAAAAGATGCTGGAAGAAGGCTCAGTTTAACAGAAAATGTAAACACACATTCAACTTAGAAGGTGTGACGATGGAGTTAAGGCAGTGGTTAACTGCATTGCTGAATTACTCTCTGGTTTAAATTCAGAATTAACTGTGCTATTTTAATTAACAAACAATTGAATGTCTTGTGTAGTCGGTCTAAAATGTTTCTTAAGCACACAAGAAATAGCATTTTCTGTCTTTAAAACCGATTGGAAACATTCGGTGCATTAGTGAAAACACAGCTTTTAACAGAGGTTTGAAGAAACAAGTAACTGACAGAAAATGCCTGAGATCTGTAGTCATTTCCATTTAGTATAAATTGTTAATGTTTTCAGGAAAAAGAAATAATGAAAAACACTAGTCATCTTGTAGTCAAGTTTCAACACCTGCTTATTTATTATGGCCAAAAGAACAAGGATCACTTGATTTATGTTCCAAGTATGTGGCAGAAGCACAGGGATTTTTTGCTTTGAATTGTGTCTGCCTAAAAATGAAAGAAGACATGCAATTTCAGAATTAACTGGCATTTTTTTTGATTGTTGATGTTATTTAGGGGACACAGACATTACTAAGTGCAAACAACTAGTCAAGTCTGATGAGCTGACAGCAGAAGTTTAATCATGAGGCTGATTTGTGGCAGCTGAATGCTGTTTGCAGTCCTGGGACCGGGCAGGTGCAGGGTGCTCATACAATGAAAATTGTGTAGCTACAACAGAAATATTAATATATATCTAAGCCAATAGGTACTCAAATGATCAGTAGACATAGATGCACTTCCAGGGATATATAATGAAGCCTGTGGAGGAGAGGAGACTCCTTAGACTCCAGCCATAACCATGTTTCATTTCAGATAGGAAAAATACTAACTCTGATCTGTAGAGTTTACATGGAAGCATATCAAAAACCTTTCCCTGCTACCAAAAAGCTGCTATCAGAACCGTTCCCTGTGCCATCGCTGCTTGATGGACATCCTTCAGTCATTCCTTCTTCTTTTTCTTGCTGTAAGGAGACTCCCACACACAGAGGGAGATACAGAGGACATGCACAGTAGAGCAGCTCAGCCTCCATGTGCATAATTTCCCCCCTCCTGACAGCGATGTGTGGCCAGCCAAGGGGCTTGACAGCAGCAAAAGTCACCTCAGAATTGAATCATCCTGGAGTAAGAAAGTGTTTACATCTTCCAGCAATGAAAAATATTAAATGAAAAAGTTTCCCCATATACTTTATTACAATGGGGTTTTTTTCAGTCAGGGCTGCTTACCGCAGATTCTGTGCAACCTTACAGTCTTGGCCAATGTCATGGTGATGTTCTAGATCATTTTAGTCAAGAAGTTTTTACCAACTTCAGATGTAAAATTATGATAGGCTCCATTATCTGTGCTGTAATAATGTCTTATTTTCCTCATATTTGCAACCTACCTTTATTTTTTTTTAAACAGATTTTTATTTTTACACCAAAGGATCAGAAATTAAGCTATTCTATACAGCATTTGAAAAACACACTGTTTTCTTCCACATGTATTTTGTCTCTTCACTGGGGCAGAACAGCCCCAATAACTGAATAAAACCTGAAAGCAGAGCCCGGAAATCACTAAACAGTGATCTTTATGCTAGAGGAAGATGGCAAAAAACAGCACCATGCTCAAGCCCCTGGGTTGAACTCAGTCTGTGCTGCAATGCACCAACACACCATTTTCAGCTCCCAGGAAAAACACTGAATCACAAGGATGATACCTCATCCAAACCTACCAGGTTTGCCCATTGCAAGATCGGAATGTTGCATTTTCTAGGCACAGTGTTTCTGCTTCCAGTTCCTGAGCTGAAGGGATACACCCAGATGTCACCAAGCAGAGCACACAGCAAGCAAGGATTGCTCTGCATTAGGTGTAATATCATGTTTAAGCTTCTACTGCAATGTCCCAGTCTTGCATTGTCCTGTCACAGCTTATTTTAACTCTCTGCACTCCCAGACATTCAATTAGGCCATTTGTTGTTCTTGCCAAACAGTGCTAGCACTTGTTTTATATTGATTATTTGCCATTAAAAATATTCTAAAGTGGGATTACTCTTTAACAATTAGCTATCTTAAAAGCAAAAACCTAGTCCATACTCATTATCCCATCCCACAAAATCTCCTGGAAAGGCCAATTTGTCTGCACTGACTAGAGGCAGGCTTTCTAAAGTTTCACCTACTAACATCAAACTCTGTGAAATAATTCCCACTTTCAGCTAAAGGGCCAAATTATTAACATTGAATAAGCTAAAGCAATACAAATCTGAGAAAAGAAAAAAGTGTTAATCTTAGACCAAAAGAACTGTGACAAGCATAAAGAGGCATGTGTTGTTCATCTAAAAAACAGCTATGAATAGATGCTACCGTCAGCCCCCAGCACATTCAAAGTCAGAAACGCTTACTCTGCAGATATAAATAAACTGTCCTACTTTCTGCTTCCACCAACACTAGAAAGGAAAAAGGACAGAGTTATTAGCTAGAATATACCTTGTCCTGCAAATGATAAATGGAATGTGATCCATTTGTGAGGAGTTTTTAATATGTATACTTGCTTAATTTATTTGAGGTTTTTTCCATGGTCTTTTTCATAGCTTCTCCAGAGTGCTGACCACAAAATTCAGTCTGGCCTACACAAAGATTACTTCAACCAACTCTTGTAGACAAAGGGAAACAAGTGAAGGCAGAATGAGGCCTTGAGTGAGCAGAAAAGCAGCAGGATATGAAGCTCCAATGCATGGAGCCAAAATGGACATAGGTTGGCTTAAAAATCTGAGCACATTTTTTCAGAGATAGCAGCTAGAAAAACATATTTGCAGTTGTAAGTTGAGCAAATTTGATATGAGTCACAGTGGCTGTAAACACGCAACCCCCACAGAGCTGTTTGCAAATCTTTTCTCTACATATATCCACTTGGGTTCAATTGAAGACTGAATAACTGAGTAACTGCAGAACACTAAATACAGTACATAAATGCAAGGGAAGAGGAAAAATTATATAGAAATCAACAGTCGAGTCACTTGCCTTTCAAACAGGCACAAAGTTCAATCAGATTTTGAAAAGAAAAACCAAATGTGAAAAATGAATGAGGAAGGAGGACAAAAGCTGACAAATGCAGGTGATAACCCAGCTTGCTTACATATTTCTGGGTGAGATAAGTGAGTGTTCAGCTGACAGAAGTCTGGTAGATGATTATTCTGATTTCAGTTAGACATTTGATACAATGCCACCTGGAGAATTAATTTGGAGTGAAGAGATGGGACTTTATAAAAGAGTTGTAAGGAACAGGCAGAAGGAAAGACGACAACGGCCTGGGCTACACAGAGTCTTACTGACATTTCTTGAGGATTGGTCTTACTATGTTTATTGATGACTTTTGCACAAAAACTAGGAGTGCTGATGACAAAGATATGAGGTATTGCTAAAGGTAGTAGCCAAAAATTAGAAGCCAAAGTAGAAGCCAAAATATTATATAAGATACAAGTTCTGAAGAACCGGAAATGAGACAAAAGAGACCACTACAGCAATACAAAATGAGATAAACCTCACCCAGGTCATCAACTTACCAGGCAATAATAGAAAATCTCTCCAGCTGGGACTCTGTGATCAAAAACAGGAAAAGAAGAACCTGGGTGGCATTAGTTGATTCAGGAGTCTGGGCAACCAGTACTGCATGAGAAATGCAGAACTCATCAGATAATATACTTCCTGTAAATACACAGATATGCTAGTTCTGTCCTAGAAGTGGTAGAACAACAACAGAAACTATTCTGGTCACTAGCGCTCGAATTCAAACTGCAACAGACTTAAAGCAGATCTGTATGCATGTCTACAGAAATAACAAATCATTTTTATCTGAAAAAATTGGGGCTTGTTCAGCTCAGCAACTGGAAAATTGAAGATACTTAGGCTAGAAAGTTGAATGAAGTATCCAGCCACTAAAGAAGCCTTTGTGTGAAAGTAGCTGGATGCATCTGGAAATAAAAGCAGTTTCAGGATGGATTTTGATAAGTTTATAAGTGAGCTTACACAATGTATTTGCCTTGGAAGGAGCAGGGGGTCAGGTTTGGCATTGAGAGAAGCACCTCCTTGCCCCGTCTTTCCACTTAAACCCCGATCATTCTGAACAATTTTTGTATTTCAGATTTAATATTACATCGAGGCGAAAAACCATGCAATTGCTCAAACTCTCTATAAATGTTCTCATAAATGCTAATGTAGGATTTTGACTATTAAAAGTGCAGCAATGTCTGGCAGCCTTTTTGAAAGCCTGCTCAGTCTAGCTGCAGGCTGCCAGTGACCAATTTCACCAGGCACATTTTTCTGCCCTGACAAATGGCTCAGTGGATAGCTATGGGACAGCCTGTCTGAGAGGTTTACAACCCGCTAATGATGAAGTGCTCAAAGCTGGGAATCAGTCTCTAATAGAAATGAAAATTCTACCTACAGAAAGCTATTACAATTCTCCTTCCTTCCCTCAAAACATAAACGTTGCATCAGTTGTCTAGCCATTGGAAAAGCCTAGCAGGAATAGTAAAGCCATCAGAAAACACAGGTGCGAAGCTCTTTAACTTTCCTAATAAACCAAGCTGCTTTTGCATTGAAGTGTGGAAAGGTCATCAGAGAGGCAAAGCAATGAAATAGCCAAGGCTGAAAAGAAAACAGGCAGAGGAAAACACTTCAAACTAGTGTTATGTGACATGTTTCTAAAAGGCAGAAGAAGCAAAAGGTTTTCTGTTGTACAGGGGATTCTGTAGGATCTGCAATTTGTTCTTAAAGGGAAGGAGTTGCAGCACGTATTTCTGGAGCATGGCAAGGCAGACTCCCCTTCCTTGCTATTTAGAAAGCTTAGCTGAGGAGAGAAGGATGAAGCAGGGCATGTATCTGTTAAAAAGCATATTTTAAACACCTCCTGCTGCCTGTACTCCAGAGAACAGGGAGGTGGCATTTAGCAACTGCCTGGTTCTATAGCCAGAGATATGCATTTCCGTGCTCCTCTGAAAGTCTGGGCAAGCTGTAAATCCCTGAAAGATCATCGCTCACACATGCTCAGCTAAGCCTTGTTGGATTTTCACCATTAAGATGTCTAAGGATGCTCTTGCCAAACATACTCCAGTCTTTCACAGGACATAGTGCTAACAGAACAGTTCATCCATCACTCCTAAAGTGCAGCAAGCTGTGATATATTACTTCCCAGCTCCTAACTGCGATCAGACAGCTAAAAACGTGTCATTCTCACAAAACACCGCGAGTCTGGCCCATTTCCTGGGCTCTACCCAGACCAAGACTGCTCAGCCACTGCACTGGTGCCATGGGGTTGATGCCTGAAGGATTTTTTCTGCTTTTCTTCTGAATACTTCTTACACTGTTCCCTATATTCACAAGTATTAGCATGCATACTTGTGATGCTTTAGGTGATAGTTTAGCCTGGTTTCATGGTGTTTAGCAGGCTGGTAGACTAAACACCCCTGAAACCATGTAGAGTTAGAAGACCAAACACCCTGTTTTCGTGAGCCCTCAAGGTCTCCTAGTAGGACAGATTTTGTAAACTAGAAGTTAGCCCACCCAGGCCCCTTATTGGGCCCTCCTGGTAGATATGCTAATGTGTAGAGTCTTTAATTGTATACTCGACTGGGGGATCGGGGCTTTTGCGGCGTGTTCTACCTGGACGGCAGAAGCCATTGAACGGGATCCTATTAAAATACTGAGGTAAACAACCCCCAACCCTCTAACCGTGTCTAAGCCTTTATTTCCTAAGACCAGAAAAAGGCATCAGGGTCATACCCACTGCTTCAGTAAGGAGCAGGCTACTTATGACACTCAGACAATGATGAGGCTGTGTCTAAAGATAAAGTCCATATTGAAAATGAGTTTTAGAAAGATTGTTTCTCCTTTTTTTTCTTTTTTTTTTCCTCCATGTTTAGTAAGCTGTTAAACTAGACAGGAATTTAACAGAAAAACAACTATACTTACCAATAAATTTATGATGCTGACATTTACTTATTTTATTAAACCTATTCCTTGTCAGGTTAGGTCCACAAAATTCAGCATCCGGTTTTTAAAGAAGACTCAGGAAAAAGACATTCATACTTGAGATGCTTAAAGGGCTCTAATCATGGACTTCATTTTACTAAGAATGTAAACAAAATGACATGACCCCAGTAGGAATAATTTACTCCATACTTTTCACAAAGGACAATAAACATATGGAAGGAATTACAGAAAGGGAGTCAGTAAAGAAGACTAGTTCATCAGAGAAACAGTTTGTATGAAAAAAAGTGACAAAAAGCAGGTAAGCACAGAAAAATGCGAGAAGTATGAGGAAGACTACTCTTTTCTTTGGGAAAATGTTTCTTGATGTTCTTGATGAAGTTTCAAGAGCAGCTGCTACAAGAATGTAAAATCAGATGTCAGGAAGCAACAGTCTGTGTGTCATATGCGAGGAAGGAATTTTATCAGGTTTAGTTTAGGGAGCCTTAAAACGCTATAATGGGCAAAAAAAATCACAAAAAGCATTTTAAAATAACACAATTATAAAATGCAGAAATTACTAGAAATTCAGGACCTAATATGGCTGAGGTTTATTATGAAGCATTGTAGAGGAATCAGTGGCAGTGTACCTAAGAATACTTGGCAGTAAGCACTGAGGAGGAGATCAGGATGGACTGGGCATTTTCTGCTGCTTGGAGATCCTGCTCAACATGAGAAGTTCCCCAGTGACAGGACCTGAACTACTGCCCCCAAGATGGAGAAAGCGGGAAGGATCAGAATCAAAAATACTGTGTAAGCTACAAGCAACACAGTCTGGAAGGCCCAAATCCTCAAGGTTCTGTGCACCTTTCAGCTCTCTGAATTTTGCAGAAGACTCAAAGACATATAGGTAGACTTCCAGCTCAAAAGGAATACACTTAGGGAGAATACATTGAACACTATCAGATGAAGTCTCAGAAAACTGAGCATTTGAGGGACATCATGAACTCGGAGAAACTAATTTGGTTTAGAGGACAATCTTTTTACTAGCTTGTACTTAAGTGTTGCTTTTACATCTTTATGAGGGAAAAATCCACTCAAGGTTACTGAAAAAGCAGTTGTTGGAAGTGACATCATCGGAGCTACATTAAAAGGAGATTAGCAGTAAATTTGAGAAGAAATTTTAAGAACCAAAGGCTCTAGGAGTATTAGTCACAGCTTAAACACAAATTAATTAGCCTCAAAATATTGCACTAATCTGTTCTACAAATATGGCCTCAGCAACTGCTTTAGAAAGGTTCCTTTGGCTAATGGAGAGGTGGGTGACAAGGACCTTGACTTCTAGAGAAGAGCTCTGTGTGGCTCATGTGTCTTTCTTCAGTCAATCTTAATAGGATCTTAATAGGAGCCTGTTCACAAAAGAACCATGATTTAAGACCTGAGTTGATAGACACTTTTTAATTTCATGGACACTTGCAAATTTGAACACCAAAGCCAGCCTGGTCAAAATAAAAGCCAAAGACTGCACTGGCACACAGAAAAGCCTGGATCCTCCAGGAATGCTTGGAATCATAATGAAACTTGTGATGCTGCTGATGCTTTAGGTTTCTCTGCTTTGTGTTAAAATCAGAGTTTATTGTTCCCCTGACTGTCAGTGCATAACTTCCACAGACACCCCATTTACTTCACAAACTGAGCAGACCGTCTGCAAACACCACGTATTTGTTACAACAGGATTTTCACTGCTGAAACCTCTATGCACTATTAAAATATTTTAAGAAATGAACCATATGGGCTGCACTATACTTCCAGTGAAAATGCATTTCATCCCTTGCTTCACCAGGAGAAACACTGAAGCAAAACCGAGCATGAGTGAAAATTGCATTATAGCTGTATTAAAACAAGTCAGAGATGCTGGAAGTGTATTTTACACTGAGCATATTTTCAACTAGGAATCAAAAATGTTATGGTAGATGTCAGCCTGATAGGTGGCCAGATTAATTACATCGTTCCATCTCTAAGTACTAAATTTAAGTTGTTTTTCTTAAGAGAACTACTGGTATGCCAGTCTGCTGTATGGGTGGGGAACCTGAATGCAGAGGGCATGCCAGAGCTGGGCAGTTGGTGCTGCACTCTGAATAGCTGATGAAGCCTCTTTGCATCAGTGGCTTCAGCCTGGTCTACCTCAACACATAGACAGATGTATTTAACCAGTGGATCATACATTGGATATCAGATCAGAGTGATAGACACACTAAAATAGGTAGTGGGTCAAATTCTTCCGGAGAGTACACCTGCATCCCTCTGGATCATTTAGGTGAGATGGTCCAATGATAATACATGAAAGACATTGTTAAAAGAAACTCTGGTGTTTATTTTAAAGATGAGATATCTTCCTTTCACTTTAAGATCCCTTCACTATAAGATGAAGGGGGAATTATTTCTGCTTTGATTAGTCTGTTATAATGTAACCAAGAGAAAGAAAAGACAGGCCAATGAATTGCGCTGCTTTAAAGTTCTCTACAGTGTATAAGGTATGTAAAATCACTGCTTTAAGCCATCCTTTCAGTTCATAGTTCTATACGTAAGATACTGTAGATAAGCCTGAAACAGAGACTGAAGTCTAATTTGCCAACAAACTTTGAAGCTCAACAGGGACACTCACACTTTCTTCCCAGTTGGAACCACTTCTCAGCAGTGACAGCCTTTAGATCTCCACCTCCAGGTTGCATCTCAGCCCTCCAGTAACTGCAACAACTATTCAGCCATTCAGTGACTTAAAAAAACACTGAACACATTTTAATATTTTCAGAGCAGTTTGCAGTTACAAGTAAGAAAAGG
Source organism: Eopsaltria australis (assembly GCA_034509425.1). NCBI lineage: Eukaryota > Metazoa > Chordata > Aves > Passeriformes > Petroicidae > Eopsaltria > Eopsaltria australis. The sequence goes on along the minus strand of JAVTVJ010000253.1, from coordinate 292,024 downwards.
GTACTTGTGTGGTGTGATCAGACAGCTCTTAGCAAAGTACAAGCAAAGGCTATTTGGTCACTGCTCTGGTACAGGCAGCCCAGGCTTTCCCCAAGTCTTGTTCTCTCCTTCCTCCCCTTTCTTTAGAGAAATCCTTTTGGTAATCCAATACTGCAATATCCTTCAAATCAAAGGAGTTAAGCCAATTGCTCTGACAGTCATCTAGGAGATTCCCCACCCTAAGGACAAAAGAATGAATTTTAGCACAAGTCAGTGTGAAAAAGCTACTTCAAAGAAACAGCAATACAACCCGCAATTCTACAAACTACTTGAAATGAACCCTCTACACATTCATTAGACTGAAAAGGGGCATGCCTTTGTATACAACCACTCCCAGCCTTAATGCTGCCTTCTGGCCTCTGATGTTCAAGGCATGTCCTCAGGGAAAACAGAAAAATTTAGAAAGAAGCAGAAGACTTTTTAAAGGTAGCTGTCTACCCAGTCATCCTCTCTAGGGTGATAGCAGGAGTCTCATCAGCTTCTATTTGTTATTCGAAAAGAGCTCTTGCAACTGAGAGGCTAAGTGGAAAAAAAGTTAGGAAGAACTAAAAATAGTGTGCTTAGTAATATAGAAAAGTGCTAGAAGAGATTCCTTGAAGAAAGCTGGTGAACACACAGGCGCAGGCAATTACCTATTATTTGGTAGTATCTCAGCACACACCCATTTGTTCTTTTTAACAAATTAAAGGGCTTTCTCGAGTCAAGAACTTAAATTTGTCAAATTGTGTTGCATCACTTCCACAGAGCTTTTTTTTCCCTCCCCTTGAGGTGAAGTTTACTGATGAAGTATATCTAGTAGTAAAACTATGTAAGTTGAAAAGAGGTCAGCACTGTGCATGCAGATTTTTTATGCTTATAAATCTACCTGGTAAGAGAGTTTGGGATCAGATTGTTGATTCCCAATGCTTGAGCCTGAACATTTTAGAAATCAGATGAAGAAAAGGCTTTTGTCATGTTCCTACAGAACCCAGCCCCCAACGTTTATTTCTAGTATATCTATATTTACCAGCTCTATTATCTTTAAAAGAAAATACTTTATCCAAAACAAAAACTTATGCTACTCAAACTCCAAGCCTAAGAATATCTAACAGATCTAAGGATTATATATAAAATAAAAATCACACAACCAACTAGCTAATTTGGTGGTGGTGTACTCCAGTTATCTATGCATGACCGTGCTTAAAGCCAGTTGTGTGTTCCCTTAAAAAATGCATGTAGACAAGCTGAGAAGTAATTCTGATTCACTTTTAAAAATACCTTTATGGTAAAGGCATGAAATCCCATTAGTTGCATCCACATTAGATTTTAGTTTGGATTAGGATTTTTGATCTTCTTCTAATTCCCATTTGCTATGCTTTGATTTGCATTAGAGAGTAACCTTGGAGTGCATGAACAGAATTCCTTCTCACTGAAACAAAACTAAAAATGCCCTCCAATGACTAATTCATATCACAGGACCAGACAAGAATGAGTCTCCAGCTCATCAAGCTGGATTCAGAGCATGAGCTGTGACAGTGTATATGGAGAACAAGCAGAAGGGAAACAGAAAGTTACTTCACTCAAAGAGAAAACACTGTGATATACACACTGAGCTAAGCAATTTAATTGAAGAAAAGTAACATTAGCAGGCAGCAAAGATATGCAAAACTGCAACGAAACCTTCTGCTGTTTGAAAAGCTCTAAAAATAACAAATGACCGTGCTGCTAAGTTCCATAAAAGATAATGGTGTGGAAGTAAACATTTCAGAATTGTTAGGATAAAAAAAGGGAGGAGACTGTTAGAGAATGTCTCTGAAAAGGAAAAAGAAAGAATGAAAGAAAAAAGCCTGTGAGTGAGTCTAGGTCACCCTTTTTCTAAAAGGATGTACAAAGCAAAGAAGACTTGTGCTCAAGGAATCACTAATGTCATTAAGGTCAGTCTTTAAACAGATCCTATTTTTTTTGTTGTTTTGATTGAGTTCCTCTCTACATCTCTTAAAAAAACCCCAACAAAACCCACCCCAAGGCAAATTCTTTTGCCTGCTTTTTGTTTCCATGAACTTACTGTGTTTCATATTTTCATTTAGCTATGTGAGTAGAAGAGACCCACCATCAGTTCACGATACTGAAGCTTGCAAAATAAACCAAGCAGCAAATGTATGCTGGTTCAGTACAGTCTTTCTGTGTCCTGTATCTGTGGTTTGGGTCTTCAAAACTGGTACAGCTGGGTACAGGTGGGTTGAGGCATGCAGAGTTAAGATGAACCCTCATCCTGACTTCTTTATCAGTGTTTGACACATAGATGTTAGGAGGGATTAAAGGAGCAGAAGTTTCTCTCTTCCTTGTACTGACAGCTGCTTGAACAGCATCAGGTGGCACAGTGACCCCTAATAGGTTAGGTAGGTAATCTGTGTTACCATAAATGATGATCAGGTCTTTTCTAACAGGTTCTTCAAACCAGGTAGTAGGAGATAATTGCATCATTCTTTGCTATGCTAATATAATGTTTCCATTTTTCAAGAAATAAAGGGATCTTTAGGAAGACTGTAACACCTGAGACAATCTCTGAAGACTAAAAAATGGCTGTAGCTCAGCTGACCAATTTGCCTTATACCAGTCCCGTATGTCTTCTGTGTCGAAAGATCAGACTGCCAAATTCGTACTTCCATTGATGAGCTGGCCTTGTGCTGTTAAAGTTGTGTTTCCATGCTTTTGTAGAGAGGAGGGAGAGATTTCCTCCTGTCTGGAGGACCACCTTCCTTTGCCTACAATCATCTGAGTCACTCTGTAAGAGAGAGATTGTTTTGGTGGGGGGGTCAGAGAAAAGCAAAGCTCAGCGGGTGAGCCTCCTTCGCGGAGAGGTGGGGGAATTAGGCTGGCAGGATGCACAGCAACAGTGGATGCTTATTCATGTGCTCATTGAGCTGTACATCATTGTGGAGACATTAGAGCACCGCTGTTCTGTGAAAGAATTGCACTAAAAGGCTCAACTGCTGTCCTGTGTCAGAGGGCAAAGCTGTCTCTCCTCACTTCATGGCACATGCTTGGAGTGCCTCTGGATTAAGCAGTGCCTCAGCACATTCCCCCTGCTCAGCCACACCACAAATCCCAACACATGCAGCTGGATGCAGGGATGCAATCCCATGAAACTCATTTAATGCAGCTCAGGAAAGATACCTGAATACATGTGTCTAATATACCAGATTATCCTTAGCTGAATTAAAAATTGCTCTCTTGCTTTTTTCAGCCCCCATAAGATATGGTCCTCTCTTATCACAATAAATAAACACAACGTGTGAACATAAATGATATCATCCTCCAGTTTTAACCACTGAACAATTCTGAATTTAATTTACCGTGTGTCTGTGATATAAGAACATTTATTCAAAGAAAGCAAATGGAGTTTTAAGAGCTTCTCTCTTGTCACCGATGAGAACAAAACATGTTTCCTAAATGCCTGTATCCCTGCTCACCCTATTTTGCTCTGATAGTCTGGGTGCTCAGACACTTCTGTACTGCCCTCTCCTGTTTCAGCTTCAGCCTGCTGGGTTTGGACAAAAAATAGGCAGCTGGACAACTAAGCAAGCAACAAATTATTTTCTTTTCCTGTGAGGTAGGAAAGAATTAAGTTTTAATGTCAGCTGTCAAAACAAAGCTAGATTTGATTTTACAGTTTTAAGAAAGGATGGAAACTTATAATGTGAATGGTAGGTAACATAGCACAGACTGCACTGAGGACTGAAAGCTTGACTGGATACAAAGCTTATTGTGATTTCTATTTGTTCCCCAGTCTTTCAACTCCCCTGTGTTACTCCATTCTCAAGTCTAACAAGGGTCATCTGAAAGATGCTGCATGAGGGCTACCTGGGGAATCACACACTTTTCCTGATATCTCAGGGAATAGTGTAAAATTTATCATGCTCAAAACTGCAGCTGTCTAGTGAGAAATACACACGATAATAAACCCTCTTGGGCTGCTCTTGCAAATCACATTTGCCATTAAAAAGATTTTTAGTATTCTAGGGCAAAGCCTGAAAGCTGCCCAGGGTCTGTTTTTGCATACCCTCCAGTCCTCTAAGTGACAGAAATTAATTTGTAGAGTCTCCAACCCCAAATCTTTTTTAATAACTTCTTCAGATTCATGACAGTGAGAATTCAGAGGATTCTTCTTAAATGCAGATTTTGTATTTACTACTGGCCAAAGATACTGTTTTTTAACTGCAGAGAAACTAATCTGAATTAGCAATTCCTTTCTGCAGGAAGAAAGACACTTTTTGTCAGTTGAGGATTGAAATATCCCAAGTGCCTTCTGATTTCCTGACTTCTTTCCTAATGAGCACACTGACCTCTGCTGTCTTGGGAAAGAGCCTGTTTGGAAATGCAGCAAGGAGAATTTCCCTGCCTTCCTCCTCTTGATCCATTCCCCACCTTACCCAGTGAATACACTTATTGCTTCTCATTGTTCTTTATGTTAAAAGGAAGAGAGAATCCTTCTGGATGTGTGTCTGTCTCAGCAGTGAAAAATCTTGGAAACTGCTCTGGTGGGCATCAGAAGTGGTTTTGTTGTCCTTTGCTTTGGTTCAAAGAGTGAGGTATTGATCTGAAGGCTCCCTAAGAAAAGCAATGATTCACTTACTCTCCTATAAGATACAGAGATTTTTTTTAATCAACTGCAACCATGTCAACAGCTTCTCACAGCAGAAGAAGAACTGGTATCCATTTAAATCCATTCTGGGAATCATAAACAGCTTGTTGACAGAGGTCACATCCACAGGGGAGCTCACAGTTGATTAGTTCTCCTTCACAGAGCTTTTGCAGGCAGTGAGACTTGCGCTCCAGGAGAGGATTTAAGACAGGGATGCGCTGAACTAACCAGAAACAATTTAAAAAAATTGTATTCTGTCTGCCAAGATGCCGAAATAAATGGGAAATGAAAATAGCCATGAATTTTGAACTCAGCTTTGCTACTTTTGCCGTGTGCTGTATTTTTGCAATTTTGATGTAGCAGCTTTTGTTCCCTATGCTGTTACACTGAATTCACAGCTTCTACCTCAGTAAAAATACCTCTTAAATAAGGATATGAAAATGCTTATCATCACATTATTAGGTTTGAACTACAAAAGTGCACGTACTGGGGAGATTTTTACTACACTTGAGACACAAATCCATAGGAAACCAAATTCATCAGTTCTGATGCATTTATTTCTTCCCTCCAACCATTTTATTGCATAAGCTCCTTCTTAATTTCCTTTACAATTATTTCCAGTGCATAGTATTAACTGAATTTCTACTTATTTACTTGCTGTTGTTTTCTTATCACTGTATATTTGCAAAACTCTTGATAAATAAACAGAAAGAATGATCATGTGTAAGACATTCTAAATAAATAGAAGTCCCAGTATCACATATTACGTGAATGTTCTATTGAATTAAAATTGATGAGTCAAGTATTTCACAGTCACTATTTACCCAGACTGTTTACTCTAGCTGGTGTATATTTGTTCTCCAAGACAATATCCCTACCAATTACATTTTATACCTTCACCTGTATTGTTCTAAATGATTGTCATCTCTCTGTTAAATCCAATTCTTTAAGTTCCCCTCTAGTGGCTCTGTCCCTAAAGTATACTTCAGAGTTTACCCTACTGGCTTGACAAATCAAATCTTACCAACGACTTTGATTGACACAATAGGCAATTCTTGCTTGGCATATTTAGGGCTAACTACTTGTCTAAATCATCTCATTAATCATCAGAACTCTGAATAAAATTTTGAATATTTTGCAGCCCTTAGCCCATATATTTTCAATAGCTGTTAACATACAACCTGAAACAATATTTGCTTGCCTAGTACTTTTTAGGTATATATATTTCAGTTCTGTTTAATATCTTTCCAGCTCTGTTTAATATATTTCCCAAGGACCTACATGAGGGGCTAGAAGGCATCCTCAACAAGTTTGCAGATACCACCTAGTTGGAAGGCAGGAAGGCTCTGCAGAGGGATCTGGACAGGCTGCATTGATGGGCTGAGGCCAACATGGGTATGAGATTCATTTTGATGGGTATGACGTTCAAAAAGGCCAAGTGTCAGGTCCTGCACTTTGATCACAACAACCCCCTGCAGCACTACAGGCTGTGGGCAGAGTGGCTGGAAAGCTGCTCAGCTGAGAAGGACCTGGGGGTGCTGGTGACAGCAGCTGAACATGAGCCAGTGTGTGCCCAGCTGGCCAAGAAGGCCAATGGCATCCTGGCCTGGATCAGGAATAGTGTGGCCAGCAGGATCAGGGCAGTGATTGTCCCCCTGTACCCAGCACTGGGGAGGCCACTGAGAAGTGGCTGAGGGGGCTGAGGTTGTTTATCCTAGAAAAAAAAGAGGCTCAGGGGAGACCTTATTGCTCTCTACAACTGTCTGAAAAGAAGTTGTAGTCAGATGGGGGTCAATCAATTCTCCCAGGTAACAAGTGACAGGATGAGAGAAAACAGGCTCAAGTTGTGCCAGGGGAGGTTTAGATGGGATATCAGGAAAAAATTTGTCTCTTAAAAGATGGTCAAGCATTGAAACAGGCTGCTCAGGAAAGTGGTGGAGTCACCACCCCTAGGATTATTTAAATGATATGTAGATGTAGCACTGAGGGTTTAGTGGTGGACTTAGCAGTGCAGGCTTAGCGGCTGGACTTGATGACCTTAAGGGTTTTTTCCAATTGCAATGATTCAATCATTTTGTGATTATATATATATATATATATGCACATGTGAAACAGGTTTCCTATAATGTCTGACCTTTGATTTCTTACCTTTCTAATGTCAGCAAACACACACATACGGATAAATACTGCTGAGAAAGGAAATTATTACTGAACAAAGAGGCTTCACCTAGTGCTATAAAAGCTGATATTTCTTAATATCCATATATATCAGTGGCTTAAGATTTTAATGGCTGTAGCATTAATTGCAGTAAAGGAGAAATGTTGGCATTTTGTAGATTTTCCCCATTATCAGTGTAATAGCAGTAAAATATCTTACTTAAAGTGAATTTCTTTTCATGCTTCCACAACTGCACATTGTTTCATAAAAAGCCCAATCAGACTAAGACCTTAACCCACAACATAGAAAGAGGTAGAGAATGCATACACATATGCATATACTGCCTTTAGTAAGACTCTATGCACCTGAGCTATCCTGTAACCACATTTCCTATATCAGATCTTAGTGCAAGTCAGCTCATCATGATTTTTTACACCAGGGTCTGAATTTTGCCATGTAATGAACTTCTAGTTGCATGAAATGTGACCTTTCATTATCTCTGGAGTCGTCAGAGATGGCTGAAAGTTGCATGCAAAAGTCCGTCAGATTCTCACAATTCTGTCAAAATGGAATACTTTTTATCCAATTTCTTCTCAAAAAGTGTTTGTGCTTAGAAGGAAGGAGTAAAAATAGTCCATCTGCTTCTGGGAACAGAGAAGGCAAGAGAAATTTCTTGCCATTTAAAATATTTCCAGCAGCTCTCTTGCTTATCTTTGCTCTAACACCTAGAAGTAGCTGGGAAGCTTAAATCTAGGTTTAAGATTAGGTAGGTATATATTTTACTGTGTCTGGTCAACATCCATTTTGATATGGCCAAGTCTTAAGTGTTTTTAAAGCACACAGCTGTAGCTTATGAATAATGGCACCTGAAACACTTAGGAGCAGCTCCGAGATCCCAGAACTGTGAAGCTTGAATCACTGCATCCAGCTCCCACCTGGGGGTATTACCACTGTTTATACACAGCCCAGGCAAACTAAGCCAGGAAGCAACAACATAACCTGCCCCAGACCTCACAGAAATTCACAGCAGCCCTCTGAGAAGATGCAGCTCTCATGCCTGTGCTGCAGACTGATGGCTCCTCAACTTCCTATCCCTTTGGGAGCTGCCCTGCCAAATATTGGGATGGGACTTTCTTTGGACAGGAGGAATTTATATTCCCATGGCTGCCTTCTGCCAGGCCCAGCAAGGACTGGGGCAGCAAAGCCCCAATCTTGAATGAAAAGGGCTCATTTTCTGCAGATTTTGCAAAGAATGGAAAGAAGCATTTTAAACGTCAGCAAGGGAAGGGCAATTTCTTCCCATACCAACAAACGGTGCAGAGGAGATGAGTGGCTTCTCCTGACAAGCCCCATTTCCATTCCTGCAGAAAGCAGAGATAATATTGTCCTGTCTCTGCTCTTTTCAGTGGCATTGTTAGGCACAGTGTCACACAACATGCTCCAAGATCCCGCACTCTGCTCAGGGAAGGCTCAACCTATCCCAAAAGGCAACTGGAAAAAAAAAACAAACCACCAAAAAAAGAAGACTGACTAATTGAGCCCAGCTCAGGAGATAGATTTGTGAATTATTACAGTTCTGACCCCCACAGCAATGCAAATCCTAGGATGTGCCAAGAACAAATTAGGCTGTCCGCAGCTGGGACTTCTTCCCAGAAAAAAAAGCCTTTTTTCTAGATATAAGAAACAAAAAGCTTTGCCAATGCTGGAGAACACACAGATAAAGAGTCCCTCCTGGAAGTCTCATTTGGAAAATTCAAGGCTTTACCAGAATGAAGATAGTGGGGTTTCTTGTTTTGTTGCTGCTTTTTTTTTTTTTTTTTTTTTTTTTGGGGGGGGGTGGGGGATGGTGTTAAATTAACTACACAGAAAAAATAACAAACTGAACTTCCACTAAGTTCATGGCCTTCAATTTCCATCACTGTGTGTCAAACATGTGCTCCTGGGGGCTCCATAATGCCTAAAAACAAGAGGTGCTCCTACCTCGACTGCACCCAGGTGCTCATGAGCTCTGGCTGAGGAAAGCAATTTTAACATCACCTCTCAAGTATCCTGCTAATTTTCCAGTCTCATTTTGTCTGCCAGACACAACTTTCCTTTCTCTTTCCAGAGCAAAATGAGATATCTGTAAACATAGAATGTGGGATGTGAGTTTTGCTTCCAAAAGCTGTTCTTCAGCAGAATGAATGAGAGGCAAAACATTAAATCCCAGAAGCCACTGGAGTCCCAGAGCTGCTTGGACATCCCTTAGAAGGAAACTGAAGTTAGTTCTTCAAAAATATACTTTTCTGTACACTGCTAATCAAAGCACTTATCTTCAGCCTAGAATTAATTTGAGCCAAAGTAAAATTTCAGCCCTAGCAAGACTTGCAACCATAAAGAAGAAAAATATTTTGTTTTCCCAAGCCAATCTCCCTGTGCTGCTATACAGGCACATTGTTGATCCCCAGATTAATTTCTGGTGCTCCAGTACAGTTTTGCAGGATGGCTGTTCTTGAGCAAGCTGTACTATGCTGAGGAAGTTCACTTGAGCAGAGATAACTCACGTTAATTCAGCTGTCAAAATAAAGCCAAAGGAATCTGAGAGTAGTGGGGCAATTTTCTAATATTATCTTTCTCACTCATGTTTCATTCACCCCTGGGACTGTAATTGAGTTGCTACTCGGTGCAAACCCTTTGCTCTACAGTCCAAATGACAGAGAAGTGGCAAAGTCAATCTGTAGTATCACACTTTAGCATGCCTGGAGAAACTGAAGCACATTTGCATTGAATGTCTGTGACTGTTTTGGTACCCTGCTTGTGGGTTTTTTTAAATGTCCTAATTTGTAACCAGTTAGTAATCTATAAGTGGATTTTCCATACTGACCTGTGGCCATTCAGTTTATGTACAAGCCTTGGGTGATGGTTATGGATGAAATGCAAGCACATTATCTGGAGAGTCTCAGCCAAAGACAGTTGATTTCTGCTCGCTGAGCATTTACACATCAGAGTTAATTCTGCAGAAGCCACATCGACTCTTCTCTCCAGCAGGACTGATCAGACACTGGTTTCTTGGCTCCCTTGTCTGTTACAGAGCATTACACCTCCAAAGCAGAGCAATGTCAATAGAAACTGCTCAAGTCTGAATGCAATCAGAATTTCTTTCATTTGTGTTTATGTTTTAGCACCTGATGAAGAAAATTTTTGAAGAGAGTTTGTTTATGAGATGACAGTTTATTAAAAAAAATAATTATGTACTTTGGAGAAATGCTCAGTTGAAGAGTAACTTTGTCAAAAATGGAATACAAAAACTTTTAAGTTACTAAATCTGACAGTTCTGATTAATCTGAGGAACACAAAAATGATGTGTTTAGCGCAGTTAGAAATAAGCTTGGAGAATGGACTTTCTTCCATTCAGTATACAAAGGATAACACTTTTTTAAGCCTTCCATTTTACCCCTGAGACAGGCAGACTTTGACTACAGCTAAATGTTATCCTTCACTTAACTATTTGTTTCTCCAAACTCTCTGCTGCTAAATAAATAACAATAGAGCTTTACTTTGCTTAATGGTGGCAGGGAGAATTGTCTGCATAATTTGATTCATCTGAATTATTCAGTTATTTCAGAACCAGCATTCAAAAATTGGGGGAAAAGGCTTCAAAAATCCATATGCAATTTAAATTTTGAATTCTTTCATTGGCTTTGGCACATCTCAGGTTCACATTTTCAGCCTCTTTACCCAGCCAGAAGGGACACCAACTTATTTTTCTTCTCAGGTAGTAGCTTAAACTCAGCTGCTGGAGTTTGAAGTGGAAGACCAAAACATGACATATGTGGACATGGGGCAAGTGGAAGAATTATGATTGAGGGAAGAATTATAACTGACACTGACTCAGCCTGTACCACCACTGAGTGGCATCAGGCTCATTTCTCCCAACAGCTTGGACCTGAGTACAGCTGATAGAAAATGGTCTTATTTCCATGCCCAGAATCCTTACTGAAACCAATTTTCCCCACATCCCTCTTGGGTTTCTGACCTTATTTTGACAAAGCTACAGAGTGGATATCAGAGCACCAGGCTGTTTCTGCTCACTGAAGACTGCTCCAGCAGCTGAATGATATTTGTGTCCACATATGCCCTTCATTCACACTTGCACTGAAGCAAAACCACCTTGCAGTGCACTGTGCAAGGATTCACAAGTCACGGCCAAAGCGTCCTTCTCATACATTCAAGCAAAAACACCCCAAGACTTTTACAGTAAGTAAGACAATCTCTTTCCTCTGAGAGTGGCAAGTCTGCAGATATTCAATTCCACCCAATAAATAGGAACCATATGAACATAAGGCAAAGTTAAGTGCAAGTAGTTTACACTGCACCCTTTCCACCAAACACCTCTCCAATCTTTGCATGGGAAAAGCTTCTTCCTGGTCATGGCTTGGGATAGTGCCAGTACAGATGTGGCCCCTTTTGTAGATCCCTAGACAGTTGTCAAATCTCTTTTACTCTGCCCTTTTTTCCCTGGTTTCTGTACCTTGCATATTTATTTTCCTTCTCAGATTTTTCTAAAGGTTTAATTTTCTCTCTGTGGATTTTCCCAGTTCTCCCAGTGCTGGTTCCTAATCAAGTTCAAGGTATCTGAGCTCTTCCACTTCAAGGAACGCCAGCCACAGCTGTCATTGCTCTTAAGGGAAACTGTGCAATTGCAAGAGGCCTAAACCCAACCAGAAGCTAGAGTCCAACACCAGCCTTCTAATGCCTGAACTACAAATACTCAGGAAAATTACTTACTAGCCCTAAGAGATATGCCTCTGATCACTCACACAACAGTGACAGCAGGAGAGAGGTAGAGAGCATCTTTTTCAGTGGCTGACCCTGAAAGAGATGCTGTACAGTACAGCTACTGAAGTACATCTACTCACTTGCAGAGCTGTTAATATAAATATAGAAGGAGATGCTATGCCTGGAGTTCAGACTTCAACTGTTTGCATAGAGGTCCACAATGTTCTGAAATGCAAATATCCAAACAGCTCTAAATTACTGACTTAGGAAAGTTGGGATGTTGTACCAAAGGAGGCACTGTGCTCTACATGACCTATGCTGCTGTTCTTTAATCCTCCACAAAAAGCAGACAGTCAGGATAGCTAGCTCTTTGTTCCTACCCAGCACAACTGCACTTATGTTATTAGCTGATTTTCAGCTGCTCTTACAACTTCATCTGGCAAGATACAGAGCCATATTCCTGGAATTGCTTTTATCTGTACAGTGGGATCCTGCATCCACCAAAAGGTGCTGCTGACTGAGCTGAGCACTGTCTGAGGACTGGAGAGGAAACATGCCTCTCCTATCAAGCTCGCTTACCCAGGCAGAGATGTCCTTTAAATAAGAAATCTGTAGGCAGTTGTCTTTCCCAATTTGCATGGTTGTCATCTTTCCTGTTGTGTTTTCATATGCTTGTCCCTACCAGACAAAAGACCTGCTCTCCCTTCTCCTGAAGTCAGTGGGAATTCTGCCATCAATTCCAGTGGTAACTGGATTGGGGCCAAAATGTTAGCCACTCCACTTCCCCTTAAGTCATTCACAAACAATACTTCTTTGATTACATACCGAGCCTGAGGGGTCTCAGCTATCTTCTAACCCTCTCCTTTATATCTCCAGTATCTATGGATTCCATAGTGTAGGCAGGAACTGTTTGAATAGAAGGGCCTTAATCATCAAAAGTACTTTTCTTCCTCAGACGTGTTTTTTCTCAAAGGGAGTTTGTTGCTAATTCCTTTGGGAATGAGATGGGGAAAAATGAAAAGGAAATGACACCACTTTCAAGAGAAGCTAAACCAAAGAAACCCAACCCCACAGAAAGATACTTTCTGACATTTGAGTACTAATGTACCTATGATCAAATTCACGAGGAGAAAAAATATCCTCATCATATTGAAAATGGTAATTTAAAAATTATACTGGATGCAAAGATGATACAAGCCACAAGGGTAACCTTGGCTAGATTTTCAAGGTGGTTTGCAATAGAGGGCAGTGAATAAGAAGAAAGGGGAAGCCTGTTTATTTACATAACTGCACTGTATAACAAGTCCAAAATAGCTTCAGTTGATTCTGAGTATCTTCTTAGTCTTCTAAACAGTAATTGTAATTGTGTTGTCCTTTAATTAGCCACTGAGGGAAACACCACACTGTGTATGGTTATGCCTTACAGATGACACTTGGTAAAGAAGGAAATGGCAACAGGAAACAATCAGTCTGACTCAGAAGACTAACACAGAATTCTATCCAAACTGAATCCTGCAAAAAATATTCTTGCAACTGGAGAACTCTGGTGCTAAAGTTAGTATTATTTATAAAAACACAAAGGAAAACTGATTCTGCTGCATGGCTGAAGAGCTTTACTACAATTTGAACATACAGCAGATTTCCTGTACTTCAGGTGAAATATATTCACCATCCAAACAGGACAGATGAGAATTTGGTTTTGGTTTTGCAAAATGCACATGCACTGAGGATGATGTGACAGCTGCACTAAGCAACATACAGCTCTCCAAAAGGCTGAGCATTACAAGAGAGGAAAAAGTACTATCAGAAAGAGTTACTGTATTTTACTCTTCCACCAACAGCAGGTGAATAAACTAATACATTAAATATAAAATCAATTAACAAATTCAATATAAAACAAGCATGTAATACTACTAGGCCATCTGTGTGAATTAAAAAGGTTAGGAACTGCAACGCATCATATTTAACTGGTTTTCTCTGATTAGATAGTCTTAGAGTGACTTCTAAGACTATGGTGATTTGGGTCCCTAATATTTTCTTGACTAATTTTGTACATAATATTTGGGCTACTACATGAAACAATGCATGAATAATGTCAAAATACTCATTCTTTATATCATGCATGCAGGTCTTATTAAAGATATGCCTCACTGCTAGAATGGTGGCCTTTCATAACATACTTCAAGAAGAAGGAGGTAAAGTATGCTAGTTGGCAAAGGAAGTTCTAAATGAAGAAGGATCAACAGATTATATTTCTATCTGGCACACAAAGTTAGGGATTTAACTTTCACATCATAGGAATGTTTTAGGAAAACCATCAGCACATCCAACCCGACTCTTTTGTAAGATTCTACCGTGATATGCAGAATTGGAAGAGAAGGGTATAAAGGAAAAACAAGCAATCCAGGCTCTAAAAATGACTGAGAGAAAATAATTGTCTACACAGAGGTGGTTGAGGCTACACAAGGCCATCCAGAAGCTGGACTTCTTTTTTCAATATTCACTTTGGTACCATACAAAAACAACTGTCTTTTAAGTAATTCCTCAGCAAGGTTGTGGGATCTTTCTTTTACTGTTTGACATTCATTGAAACGGAGCCATCGAGGGGATTTTTATATTGTTGGTCCCCCTAGGATGGAGAGTGGTAAACACAGATGAGTGCAAGCTCACCTGTTTGATTGTATTTGATTGCTGAATACTGTAAATGCCCAAAGAGCGCAGCAAAACCCTGCCTAGCTGCAGTCGCCTGGTGACACTGCAACACATCTCAGGTGGGATTTCTACACTGGGCTAAAATACAAGGCAGTACAGGAAAGATTCTGAGGTGGCCTATGTGAAGAAAACCCCATGCTTCATGTTCAAATCAGCTGTGTACCAGTACTGCAGATTTGGTGGTGGTTTGGGGCTTGCTTGTGATCACTCACAGCCAGGAAGGGTGGATTCACCCCTCAACCTCCATATGAGCAGTGGAGCAATCCAGGCATGTGGCCACGTGGTTTGCACACAAAGGGAGTCACATGAAACAGCAGATCAGTGGATTGCACAAAACCAGCTCCTGAGCTCTAATCCCAGTGGTGCTGTTAACCACACCAGGTGGCCTCACGCAGGCCTGTTGGCTTGTCTCTGAATTTACATATCCGGGAGAAAGAAAAGGCTTTCACAGAGGCATCTGTGCTCTACCCAACTTAGGCTTTTACTGGGCATTTTAAAATACCACACACCTGATCTGCCTGCTGCCAGATCTCTTTCATGTGAGTAGAAGGAAAAAAGGCCTAAAGTTTGATCTATGCTCATTCACAGCCACTTTAAACTAATCAGAGAGGTGTAAAGGAACCTACCTGGGAACAAAGTATGAGTGTCACATTCATCCTGTGATCCCTCCAGGCACACTTACCAAACATACCACCACCTTTTACTGCTTCTTAGCAAGACTCATGACTAATGAGGTGGGTTTGTTACTAGAAAGCATTTCTTTCCTTAGGAGTTTTAAAAGAGATCTGTATCTGAATAAGGAGGTATGTAAATTTGGTTCATTTAATAATTATGAAGGCTGAGCTATGAATAATCCTGAATAAAGCAAGGCAGATTGCAGGCTGTAGCTATAGGACTTTGAAAATAGCAATGGCAAGAAGCATCAGCCCTGCAGAAACCCAGCACTGCTATTTGTGCTGAGTAACCATTCATTTACTAAAGACATTACAGCAATAAAACTTATTTATCTGCTCACTTATTCAATGTTTACCCATTTCTTTTCAAAGGTGAAAAGCTTTTGTTTTGTTTTCCAAAGAACCCATGTAAGTTATTTAACAGATATTATATGTTATATCCATGTGGTATGTTATACTATAACCAGTCCTACATTACCAAGGATTTGAGACATGCTACTGTACAGGATACTGTTGCAGTAAATGCAAAGGCTGATTTCAGATGTCAAAATATGATCAGACCATCTTTTAGTCCACCAGGAATTATTTTTTTCACATCCATATTTCATTTTGATTCCTGACCACCAGCAGAAGCCACATGTCAATGAGCACACTATCTGTCACATTCCTCCACTCTTCCCTCCTTCAAACTGAATATACCAGCATGCTGGACTTACTGTTAGGAAAAATTGCAGTGTGACTATGTGATTAATTAATCAAGACCTAACATATGATTTGGGCCTCTGGGAATACTATTACAATCAATCCTGCAAGAAGCCTGTACATATGGATGGAGGATTTGCATATGTCAAAAATTAATTTCCTCTGTAGTCATTCAATTTAATCTTGAGGAAGCACTCTGGAGTATGTTAAAGACAATATTCTAATGGAAAGTTATCATCTAGCTCTAGAACTCTCTGTGACAAACAGTATATAAATTAACTCAAGAATTTACATTGCACTTCTGCAGAAGTTAACACTTCTGTCCTAAGGCTCCATTTATACTGGCTGTGGTTCAGAAGTTATAGACCAAAGCACATTCAAAACACTTTCATGAAAACAAAATTATGGTAAAAATTACCAGCATGTTTCTAGAAGGAAAACACATCCTTACATTCAACAGGAAGACATTTTACTGATGCCCCAAATGCTTGTCTGTTGTTTTAGAGTTAAAAGTATTTTATGATTACTCACATATAATTTTTTCTAAGATGGACAGTGGAAGACATGAGAAAGGGGCTATAATTTCACTTTTTTTGCTTTGACACTTAGGACAACTTAATTTCTATTACTGAAACACTATTACAGGCCACGCTTGCTGTAAAATCTTCATACTACATCTCTTGTGCACCTTATGAATTTCACTACAATTTCACATTAAAAAAAAATCCAATTCCTTTCATAATAATAGCAAATAGTTCCAGCTTTCCACAGCTGCAGAAGTTTGCTGTCCCTAGAGATTTGTCATGGTACAGCTCTTTCTTCCAACCAAAACAGTGACATAGTGGCCATGATTTACAGCTTGCAGGGGCTTGATTAGGGGATAGCAAACTACTGAGCAAATATTAAAGAACATTTAAGGTGCAGCAGGACTTTTTATTTTTACACCCTCAAAAAAAAAAAAAAAAAATCCTGCTCAAAAGCAAAGAGAAATAGGAGCTGGTATTTAAGACTTCTCTTTTTCTGTTGCTAGGTTTCAACAGAAATGATCACCCATAAATGAGACTGGCTCTTTAAACAACTTCATCCTTGCGATTTTAAATGGTAAACATCTGTACTGTTAACAGTAACAGAATGGCAAAACTCGCATAATAGCAGGGAAGAATAATTAAAAGGCTTAGCATCAGACTAAAAATGACTCTCCGGTAAAATCGTCAGTTTTCCTTATAGAATTACTAAGAAACAAATAGTGAGAAGAAAAATTAAAACCATGATAATTTATTTTTAAAAAGAGTGAGTTGATATATGAGAGGAACATTTGTATTTCTGTGTTCAAGCAAAATGTCTTGATTAGCATCAAGAATAAAAATTACTATGTTATGCCATTTTATTGTTCACATTCAATTTGCCTAAACAGAATGCAAATGGAAACTATGCATAAAAAAATTCCAGAGTTTTTATTTTCTGTTAAAACAAGGCTTAAACCAGCCTACAGAACTATATAAAATTACATTTAGTGGGTTGATGATGTTTTGAAATTTAATTAGTTGTCAAGCTGCAGTCTTTGATACTGAAGTCTAGTTTCTACTCAAATCTAGCAACTTCATTTTGAGAAAGTTAAATCTATTGCACAGGATTTGAATAGCGATAAAGTGCTCACCATTTTCTCCAATAAAACAATACATTAGATACAAAGAGCATGTATTCTAACTGCTAATTTCTATCATTTTATGATATACTTTACACTGTGAGGTGGAATGAGATGCCAGCAGTTTAAGGTGTGTATTTCTGCAAATGCCTGGCTTCACACGCATGGTGACTTTTGATTTTCTTTTTAAAATGCTGGCAACTACGAAAAAAAAGGAAACCACAATGATGCTGTATGGATTCATCACTTAACAGAGATCTTAAGCCACAGATACAAACGGTACATGAAAATTTTATGAGTTACGGGGTCCAACAGTGAAATATTTGCAAATGTTGCTAATCCTCTTTCTGCAACTGTAGGGATATATCTGGTAGAAGACAGAAAAAAAGCCATGTTCAAACCCTTAGCTGCAATGCTAATTCTGAATATATGGCTTAAAACTATTATTGTCACATACGTTACTTATTAAGTAAAAAGCCTGAAGCTATTTGTCTGTCTACGTTTAATCTGAGAGTCTATTTTTCTTCCCAATAAACTAGTTTTTAACAGTCAGATTTTCCAGTATTTTTCTTCTCTGATAGCCGAATTCAGGTTTGCAGAATTGTTTCATTTTCTGCAATTTGGAGTCTTGTGCGAAGAAGCTGTTTACTTCCAACATGGTTATACAGTGAAAATACATCTGCATTTATGGAGTTAATAGTCCTCTTATTAATTTTACTCTGCTTTTTTTTTTTTTTTTTTAATAGAAACCTAATGAAAACCATGTTTATGTGCTCAAAGGCACAGAGGAAATTCATTACTCTGAGGAATAACACACTCCACAAGTGAAATGAAAGTAATCTTATTTATGACAGGAAGGGGCCTTCACTAGACTCAACTCCACCACACTTGGACTGATACGGGCTGCATGAAAGAAGCTGCAAATTCAGGAACTGGTTTCAAATGTAAGCCTCATCTCAGCAATAAACACATTTGCAGTTTAGTCTCGCAAACATTTAAAATCTGCTGAACGGGAAGTACCCAGTTATTATATTTACATATAAACATGTGACAAAAAGAATGCAACAATTACAAGGACAGCAGGGATATGGCCTCTCTTTCTGGGTGCCTTCCTTCCACTTAGAAATGAGCCTTGTTCCTTGGTCAGCTTCCACTGCAACACGCAGCCATGCCTACAGCCAGCCTGCTTGCTTATCAGATCTGGCCCTGTGCTTTGGGGTTAACAACAGCGGTGTTGCAGCAACTGAAACCCCCAAGTTTACTTCCACTTGGTTGTGGGGACAAGAAAGGCTTATAAATACACTTGCCTGGAGAATCCTTGAGGAGTGGGAGGTGCAAGACTCTGGGGAAGGATAGGTGCTGCAGGGCTGAAGCCCCAGCTTGCTAAAGGGCTCAATACCCAGAGGTGTTTGAGGTACCCTGCACAGCCAGGTAAATCCCTAAGCAGAAAAGGAAAATCAGAAATGTCAAAAATTATTTACTGTCCCATCCACCCAGCCCTGTACATGTGTGCGTCTGAGCATCTGGCATCCATGTGCATGTATGCATATGTGTCTGAATTTGAAAGAAAGAGAAAAACCTTCCTGCAAAAAGGGAAGATAATGAGAAAATGTCTGACAACTTATTGCTCCATCTATTTCTGTATGAGATTGCATCTTTTTCTTGAACAAAATCAAATCATAAAAGGAAAATGTTTCTTAGCACTGTGAAAGTCAAAACCTATGTTCATCCCATTTCTAGAGACTTCAAAAGAAAGCTTTCCTTAATGGAAAGTTGTGATGTACGGCAAACTGGATCGTTCCACATGCGTTTGCAATTTCTGTATCTAAACCCACATGTTTTACATTCCTTGGGTTTCTTCCTCGAACTGTCTTGAGTTAGAAAGGGGCAGGCGGGAGGAAGGAGCTGCCTGCCAAGGCTTCACGCGGCAATAAGCACACTGCCCACAAGAAGGCACTGTGTGTTCACAAATAGGAACATGCCGGGTTTTCTGGAGAGAATTGACTTTTTCCTTCCCGCCGACGCTGAAGACCCAGCACAAGATGTGTGGCTTTCTCCAGCATCATGAAGGACAGCTGCCTTTGTCCGCCTGCAGATGTTTGGCCAGTTGCAGTTTGGATGCTTGACCAGTGAGTGAGATAAGCCCTTCAGCCTTGCACAAGGAATTAACTGACATTCTTGTACATCTTCCCCTAGAAAGCAACTTACAGCACTAAAACAAGCTTGACAAATTTGAAGATTTAATTAAAGAAAAACATATTTAGCTCTTCCTTTGTTATACTGCTTTTGCAATTACAGTATGTTTGCATTTGTATAGGCGCTTCACTTTTTCCTCATGTTATCTAAATTCCCCCTCTGCTTCATGCCACAACAAAGCAATTAATCCTTTGTTTGCAACATTGGTTAGTTGTCATGGAAATTAATATGATTTCACAAATTCAAAAGTATGAACATTTTTGGATCACCTATTAAGAGAACAGGGTGTCATAGACAGACCATGTCTTTTAGAAATAGCTTGGTACGCAGTGAGTGCAACAGAAAAAGGATATTTTGGAAGAATATAAAACTTTTAAAGCGCATAAAAAACCCAAAGTCTTGCCTTGGTTTAAAATATTTGAGCATTTCTCCCAACAAGCAAGTTGTACTTTAGATCTTGAACATTCCTCCCAACAGGAAAATTGTACTTTAAATCACTTGCAGCTTTTCGTTTGCACAGAAGATTTCTCAATCTCTTTGTCTGGATTTGAACTTGTCAGCTAGGAGATCAGAACTGAGACTCTCCTCTTCCCTTGACAAATGATCTATTTGCTGACAGAGATGAGCAAAGGAGTGGACAATCTCAACAGTGTTTTTCTATGGCCATATTTTATTCCCCTCTTAATGTGAACACAAAAAAGCAGAAGCAGCTGCATTGAAGAAATAAGTGAAGCTGCTCTCCATGATGTCTGTATACCTCAATCGTTGGGAAATGCCTGGCATGGGCCAAAATTCTCCATGATGACTAAAGGCTAAAGGCCAGCACAGAGCCATGGTACATGCAAGGCCACTGCAGACTTACATCTACTTTCAGGTAATGTATAAACCAAGGCTCCTACACGATTCTGGATAAAACACTGTCTGAGCCTTGTGAACAAGATGACAGATAGTGCCAGACGCTTATTTGGATTGTGGGAGCTGCCAGACTAGCACTATACAGCTGAAAGATGTACAGAGAGATCTCTCGACATTATCAGAATTGAATTAAGTTGAACTGGCAATAACAACAGAGGTAGTATATGGAACTGCTTGCTTTCTAGCTGATGAATCTTCTCCCAAATTAAATTAGCTGTCCCCCCTGCCCCAGCAAAAAGCCACCTACCCACAGCTTACACATACCACCTGCCTTGGGCTGTCAGGCAGGAAGGGGACACAATTCCCTCCCTTTCACATTTCTCACAACTGATGAACAGACTTGTATCACAAAGCACAAGCCATGCCAGTGATCTTTGCTCAGACATATGGAGGTGGAGTTTATAGTAAGTATATTCACACCCCTCAAAGGGATTTTGAAAACAATGCTTGCCAACACTTGCAACACCTATGTTGTTCCTCTTATTTGCATGCCACACTGATGTTAAGCATCTCAAAATGTCAAAAATGAAGGAAAGCTTGGGTGAAAACATCAGCCTTAGATTTCACTAAATTCCACAGCAGTCCATAACCTACTCAACATAAGCAGGAACAATGGGGCAAGTGTTCTCTTGCAACACAGGAAGTCAGTCTCAGTGATAACCACCAGCCGACCCTTTTCTGTCACGAAAGAGAAGTCTAGATTTATTAAAAAATAGTCTTCAGATATTCTAGAAAACATCCAATTACATTTTTTTCATTAGTATTTCTGGTTATATTACAATGTTTGTGGAGCGCTGGTATCTGAAAACCAGTAATTCCCCTGAAGCATTTGTAGTTCAATCCCTTGAGGATACTTTCAAGGAGAACTGGTTCAGCAAACAAGTTTAATTTTACCTCTCGAGCACACACCTCACATCTGGATTTAACGCTGGAGTGGGGTCACAGCTCGTAAAAATCTGTGTAGCTTTAACTCATGAAGCTACTACTCCTAGGAAGAAAGAGTACTGTTTATCTTTACTTCGATGAGTTTCTTTGTTAGATCATCAGAATTAACTGCCAGGACACCCAGATTCTGCCACAGCATGGATGTTAAATAAACCCACCAAATTTTAAGCCCACGATGAGACACACAGACTGAATAAACTGTGTGAACACTAAACTGGATTTAAGCAAGCCAAGCTACAATAGTGTAATAACGTGGTAAGTCAGGTATGATGAAGAAAGTCTGAAACTACACAAAGAGAAATATGAGGTTGTACTTTCATCCAGCAGAGTTATCCTACAGCAATCAGAGGAAAATGCCCTAAATCTGAGGAGCTTCATTTTACCCTCCATTAGCTGCCTAGATCCTTTGTCATAATGACAAGAGTTGATTCAAGCAGCATGATTTTGAAAAGATGAGTGCCTTGAAAGAACCTTTTCTCAAGCTATACCAGTTGCACTGAAATAGATATGTACAAACTAGGTTCCCTGGAGTACTTCCCTGCAACAGTTCAGCTGACTACAGCCTGTAAATGCTTTGGGTTCATGCATTTCCCTTCGTTGTGCCTTTCCCAAATGCACACAGATCTGAGGGTGATGCCAACCATGAGTTACAGGCACCCTTTAAGATCCTACTCAACCCTTCCATTAGCTGAAAAACAACCAAGCTTACAGCTAACAATTTGCATCCTACTGTTTTCTTTATGCTTAAATAGGTCTTTCCTGAAAACAGATCTCTGCATTATCTCTACCAAAGATCATATGTAAACTCTTGAAGAACACTCAGAAAATACAGCACAGCTCATGCCAGTCTAACCTTGCTCATTAATAAGTACGTAGAGCATATGTTCATACATAACTCTGGGACTGGATTTGTACAATCAAATTAACCTTTGGACTGTTGGTGTTTGGCCATAATTTACTGCATCTAGTTTGCAATTGCACATACAGTGCTGCTAATAGTACAGAAATACTATCCCATAAAAATCATAATCACTGATAACAAAGCTGATAATGGAATAGAATGTTTCACTTCCGCTACATTAATATAATTTCCATTGAACATCCATAATCAATTGTGTCCGCATCACAGAAAAACGCTCTTATTTGCAGCCTTTGCTGAAACTCAGCCTAGAAATATTTCAGTGGGGATGGAAGGCACAAAACAGCAAAGGCAGGGAAGGAAGAGACAAAAAAGAAGTCAGTAACTTTCCTGAGACACTGATTTAATTTAAAAGGGTAGTAGCTTTTTTTTAGTAGGTGGGCCACAGCATTGTTCCCACATTGCCTGTGTTAGTTCCACCCCATTGCTAATTACTGTTTGAATGGGATGTCCTGTGCAGAGGCTAAACAGAGCCCCCCCAGCTGACACTATCTTGCTGAGCAAGCATGAGAGGCTTCTGATGAGGGAGGATGGTGTTTGCTTGTCAGACCAGGCAGAAGAGACCAGCCTCCATCCATCCCAAACCCACAACAGGACTCAACAGAGCCTTCCCTACCCTGAGTGAGCAACCACCAGCATGTCTAATCTGAGGAGACACCAGCAGATGTTCCCAGTTTGCCTGTTTGCTTTGAGCAGCTGTCTCCACTGTTGGTGCCCAGACATTAAACCAACAAGTGGGATCTGTGCTGACCTCAGGTTTCCCCAAATCCACAGAGCAACAGACACTGCAAAAACTTTCAGCAGGAACAGCGGATAAGTGTGACAAACCTTGCATGGCACTGCTTTCAGTTGGGTGGGTTCTCATGAAGTGTGGATAAATCACCTGTCTCCATGTAAAGTTCCATTCTCCTCTGTGAACAGTGAGTCTGAATTGCAACCTCAAAAAAGGCAAAATGCCCCTTTCTTGATGAAGAAATTATACAGATGAAACAACAGCATTCAGAAATGCTGAGCTGGTGTTTCTTCAACACATACAGTATTGGTTGGCAAGGAAAAGAAAACCCTCCATTTTACAAAATAAGCCTACTATACAGTAGGTTTATTATAGTTAATATTTTTATTATAGTTAATTCTACATGTAAGACTATCCCACTAGAAAATGCAGATTTTACTATAATTATCTTAGAAATTACCTTAATGTAAACCCTACAATATTTTAAAAATAAAACTATCTTTCAGCATTTAACCTTAAAATATCATTGCAAGGAGAGAGGAAAAGAACTCAAAAACAAACCCACAGAAAAACCCCAAAACCTATTTCCCTTTCAAAATCACAAGTTTTAACTTTTTGACATGTGTTGGGGAATAGCATAGGAATTTCTTTCCAAAGCAATGCATCACTACATGAATGTTTTGATAAGTATGTTGTTTTAATTGCCTGCTTTTACATTAGGAACACATGGCAAACTGAGGTGTGTGTGCAAATTTGATGTTCTCAGCACAAAACTGTGAGAGTGCATCTACAGTGACCTGTTCTGAGGATGAGAGCTGTGCTCTGAAGCTCTCAACAAAGCCAGACTAGGCTTCTCTTTCAACTTGTGTTCAGCACAGCTGAGAAAAAAAAAGCTACATAATTTGTTTCTCATTTCTTACAGAAGAACTGTAAAAGAATGCTCATTGTGTAATATTTTGCTCCTTCCGTAGAAAAAACCTCACACAATACAGTTTGTTTCCTTCAAAACTGCAGTTTCTTTCACTTTACGTAAATCATCACAATCTTTTATTGCTAAAAGAAAGAGCTCATTGCCAAGAGACGCAATGGATTACCAGGTCTCCTGCAAGGGCTCTTGGCTTGAGAGAGACCTAGATAGGAACTGAGCAACACCTCCTGAGCAATGATGCCAAGACAGCAGCTGGATCCCATTACAGAGCGGGACAATCCTGTCCAAACAACTGAATGCCAGGATCTCAGGGTATGAAAGGCTTAGAGGACATTGCTATAAAAAAACAAGGATCTTCATGAGAGTCTGGATTTTTGGGTTGAAAAGAAGTTTTGCTGCCTACTGAAAACATTCCTATAATTTTGTTGTTTTGATAATAATGTGAAAGGAGCTATTCTCACAGTGCTGTGGCTCTGAACAGTCAGTGGTCTTTGGGAGAAAAATAAAAGAGAAGAAAAGTAGACTGAAAGTGCTTCACAATAAAGAAAATTTTAAAAGATTATTTTTAAGCTTAGAGCTAGTAACTATGTCCTAATAGCACTCAGGAAACAGAAATTTTACCCCAAAGTGTTGTGCAAATCTGTTATGACATGATAGGTTTGCAATAATTTTCAATAACTATGAATTAGATTTCAAGGAGACTAAAGATAGGCAATTCTGTTCTGAGAAACTTTTGAAGGTAATCACTTTATGGTAAGGTCTCAGTCCAAACACTGGAGAAAGCTGAAAGATAGGAAACGTGTAGATAACCATCTACTGTTGGAAAGCAATTCAAAACTTACCAAAGGACAGTTTGGAATAGAAATATTTCAGTTAGGAAGCAGGAGAGAGTGGAATCCCTGAAAGAAGGAAAGAGTACCAATCAGCTCAAAATGCAGCAGTCTGTGCAGTCTCTCCCTCAGACAGTTCCAAGATGCTGGTTTTCATCTGCAAAATCCTTCCTTGCGGTGGTCCCAAAGAGCTGCTGCTGATTAGCCCACATCAGGAGCAGAGAAGACTGAGAGGAAGATGAGCAGTTGTTTGCAGCTGTAAAAGCCATGCCAGAGTGACCTGGCAGGAAAGACTGAGAGGTGCCAGCACCCACTCACCAGCAGGATGGAATTCAAACCCTTCATTTCCACCCTACATATTCCCCCAACATGGAAAACTCAGACTACAGACTAACCCTGACTGCCAAAACACCAGCACGTGAAATGTGTTTTGCTCCTTGTTTAGGTTATCTCAATTTCTGTGAGGAAATACAGATACAACAGCCTGGGAATAGATTGTTATTTAGTAATGACTTATAGCACAGAATAAACAACTGCAGATAGAAACCTGGTGTTTTCAGGGTCAGCCAGACACAAGCCAATACCAGTGGCAATCTCCTCAAATCACTCATGGATTCTGTTGCATTTGCCTCTCTTATTTTTGATAAGCTTTGAATCAAACAGCAGGTCTACTTTCTCAAATGACCATATTTACCAAAGGCAGGGCAAGAGAAAGATTTGGGCTGTATTTTTCACTATACAATGGCAAAAGCTATGACCAGCAAACTGAACTGAACTGGACAGGCAGCGGGAGCTCTGCTGGGCAATCACCAGAAAGCAGCAGAGAAGAAAAGGTGGGAGAACTGAGGTGGGGGAAGGACAGCCCAGAATGAGAAACAAAACTACCAGAGCAAATACGCTGACAGTGGGTTAGTTAAAAATATGCCTCTAGCATAGTTAAGTGATGGAGGGAGAAGCGAAATTGTGGCATCTCCTAGGAGAAAAAGCCTGCCCACAGTGGGGAGTGACAGAATTGCTGTTTCTGGCTGTGCCCCTGGGCTGGTTGCAAAGTCTGATTCCTGCCACTCTGGGGTCATGACCAGACTTCTTCTCCTGTGGGAAATGATGACAGGACAACTCTGTAGTTCAAGACTGAATTCAGGTGAGAGGAGAGATTAATATTATCACTTTTCTAATGAGCTTGTATGTGGCAGACAAAGCTTGCAGGCATGAGAGGGCTTGCATGGCACAAGGGAGGCTGCCCAGGCAGGGAGGCTAAAAACTGCCTTAAGCATCTGGGTCTGCTGCTTAAGCAGTCAGAAAAGATTGAGAAATTAGAAAAGAAAAATGGGCCCCAGAAAAGAGATGAAAATTACATTTGTCCAGCTTCAGGAAGCTGACAGATTCTCAAGTTTCTGTATTGGGTATAAAACCCAATACAAACTCAGGAAAAATAAGCTCATATTTAGAAGAGCTAATGTCTGTGCACAAAACAAGGTGGAGGATCACACTTTGGGACACAGGCATATTGGGGAATCAAATATAAAAGTCCATATGAGAAACAAGCAAAGAAGAAAAATGGTATCCACAATTTCTGGCTTTAATAATTGCTTAAGAGCCAAGTCTGGATCAGCTAAGACATGTGATGACTGCTTGGATACTCCTGAGGGACAAACTTGGCTCTCAGAGAAGGAAAACTACCCCTCGCATGGGACAGATGGGAGCATGAGCAGGTCCCACTATCATATTCCACCAGCAATTGATGGTGTTTGACATGGATGCACAATAGTTTTTGCTCTTCAGACGCTGCTTTCCCTTTTTTGTGAGGGAACTTGTATGTATGCTCCTGTCCATACAGGTTAGAGAATTCACTTTTTAAGCCTGCAATTTAAAAAAATCTTGGGTTTATTTTAAGAACACATATGTACCTTCACTTTTCAGTTTGGTGAGGCTGAGAATGACAGTAAATAACCAACTACTGGCCTTTTCTATTGTAGATTTAAGGTGATAAGGAGAAAGGCAGTCAAAGACTCAACATGGTCTATGCCTTTGGAGGCTCTGCAGCTGTGCTGTTTCACTTTGCATGTTTGCAACAAACCCACAGTTACAATCCCTGGTGGAGGTGGTGCTCCAACCCTAGACCAAAATTAAATTAAAGTGAGAAGCACTGTTTGTTTGTGTCTGGGTCAAGAACTGTTGCAATCAGACCTCACATTTCATGACCATGACCAGAACCAGATCATTTTACACAGAGGATGTCAAATACACCCAGTAAAATTGTTTGGATTTTTACTTCATTTTTTGTTTTCTTTTTTCCCCAAACAAAAATATTTTATTTGATTGCTGAACAGTTTTTGTATTTTCATGGAAAGGATTTTCTAGAATTTCAATATCTATTGTAAAATAAACCTGCAGGCTAAATCGGAAAATATTCTCCTCATTCTGAAAGCCTTGTGTGCAAGCTACACTGACCAAATTCTAGTTTGTTCATGCAGATTTCCTAATCAAAAAACATTAACAATATCAATGAAATTAAAAACAAAAATGCCATGAAAGCTGTTAGTGTATCCTATGGGCTTTTTATCTATTTAATTATGATAGCTGGCTCACAAATGGTTGCCCTGGGATGCAAAGAAATTACAGAAAATTCTGAGTGCTCAATTGTTTCTGTAAATTTGGCCATACAGCTGTAATATTTCCTTTGCAAATTACAAAAAGACTTTCCTTCCAGCCCTAGCTTTGTGCTAAAGCTGTGCACTCCCCATCTGAGATCTCATCTGATTTGTTAACAGACGTTTTACAAACTTGGCAAAAGAGAACAGATCAGAAGTAGGATCCAATCAGAATTGTACTTCAGGTTATTTAGGTATAGGCTATACAATAAAGTTAAAAGAAATGCAGACATAGCAGCTAACGCTTGCACAGTTAAGCACATAAACAACTGTGCTCACTCTTATTCCATGATACACTTTTGATGGCATTTAAAGCATTTGCAATCCCAGGTGAATGTAAACCTCTTTTTAAGGACTTTCCCCCCACATTCTTACTTCATGCTATTAACAAAAGAAGTTAAGACTGCTTCTGTTTAAATGTTCAGATTACTTTCAAGGGTGGTTATATCTGAGTGTAAGATTTACTGTACTTTATAATCCTTGATTTGAGGAGAGTTCCATCATTCCTGTAACTTCTTTATCCCTAAGTATTTCATTTTTTAATAATCTGTAAACATTCCTTATTTTATACATGACTATAAATGTCATATATGGTATTTCCATGGTTTGAAGATATACAGTAATAGACATATATTTTTATATACATATTCATTGCTGTATCAAAGCAAAGATGGTGTGCTTCCCCAAATAAGAAAAGTTTACAGTTAGTAAACCATCAGGGGATCTATAGAACAGAGCAAGACAGCTGAGATCAATGAGCAGATCTAGTCCCTGGTATGTCAGCTGGAAGTTGATTGCAATAGCTGTGCAAGGTTGGCATTTACTGAGATGGAAGACAGAGTCCCCTTCTCACGATATCTTGGGGCTTTAAGAATCTGTGATTGCCTAAGCTCTCCTGGAAATGATGCCTAATAAGCAGCAAAGCAAAAGGCAAAGATGCTACAGGGAGCCTTTCAAGCACTGATGGATAAGCTGGTGTGCAATACATCAGAGCATCTGCAATCAAGCTGCTTAATTAATGAAAGACAACTCTCTATGTGAATTACTCCAAATTATTCACAATTTCTCCAAAACCTGCCTTGCTGCAAGATTTGGCTTACATTTAACTGCAAGAAACTGAAATACAGAACACGGAGTGCTTAACTTAGCATTACCAACACATAGAGTTCTGCATTTAAAGGAATACCTTTTTTTCAGGAAAACATCTCTGTATATCTGAGGTCTTACCTCTGAGATACCAAAACTGACTGGTTAACCTATCACGAGAAATAGCTAGCAGACAGCTTCAGAGGTAGGGCAAGTCTCATCTTAAACATTTTGAAATACACACACACACAAATCCTTATTCACAGAGTAGGACTGCATGGACCACATACACCATACATGAGCTTCAGACAAAACTTACTAGAAGGCAATTATGCTAAAGGATCCACTGCTGGGAAACACCCACATCTGCACTGCCTAAGCCTGTGCCACAAGTCTTTGCTAATAACTGTTTACATCTTCAGTTGACTGGTTTTTTCTTTCCTTTTAGGATTTCCACCTTCATGACCTGCTAATGTAGTCATGTGGCTATCAAGGTTTCCACTATGAATGCTATTCCAACTTGCAGCAGTCAGTCAAAGCTGATAACTAGCAGCATATCATACAGGCA
The DNA here is from genome assembly GCA_034509425.1 of Eopsaltria australis. Classification (NCBI taxonomy): domain Eukaryota; kingdom Metazoa; phylum Chordata; class Aves; order Passeriformes; family Petroicidae; genus Eopsaltria; species Eopsaltria australis. Next base: position 262,941 of record JAVTVJ010000253.1, on the reverse strand, counting down.
TGGAATAAAGAAATTTTAGTCCTAAGAAATTTGGTTCCCAAGAATTTGCCATCAGCTTCAGCAGGTTCAGGATTTCAATTACTGCTCCTAGGCCTACCAGAAAACAAAATAAACTCTACAACACACAAGCTCACTGTTCTAAACCTTGAAGGGATACAAATTGTAGTCTAGTACATATAAACTCTTTTTTCATATTACTTAACTGCTTTTCAGTAATAAAACTCGATAAATATGGCACAACCTATTATGAAAAAATAAGTAAAATAATATTTTTAAATTGTGAACAAATAAAGAGACTAAGACTTGCTAAGCAAGTCCATAGTATGTACAGTGTCTTTTTTAGTGTTTTGCAAGACTTTTAACATGTGGTTTTAAAGAAACACATGTACACCAGCTGTGCAGAAACAAAAATAAACTTCAGAACTCCAAGGACCCATTTTGAGGTATCTTTTAGGTCAATCCTCTGCAAACTAAGAGTCTGAATCTGTACAACTTAGTAAACGAAAATCTCCATGATTTCTGCTGCTAAGTAACATATCCTGAGAAGTCTCCAGTGCATAGAAACGCAAGTACCTGAGTCAAAGGTAGAAAGGTACTGTGCAGTCAGCAGTATTTTCACTTTGATGAAGTGAAATGCTTGTCTGAAACACTCCTCACTCCTGGAAAAAAGAAAGGAGGGTTGATCTTCATTGCCCCACACAATCCTCTCTTCCTGCAGGTCTCAATAAAATTATGCTTGGCACAGCCTCAGTGCTGAATCTGGACATGCCTTTTGATTCCCCCCTCCTCCCACTGCTATCCATGCCTGCTTGGTCAGCTACTGTACAGTTTCACACTATGATCAAAATTATACACCTCTATTTGAATAAAAGCTGTTTCTAAGCTTACTTTCTGTAATTTAAACATAATCTTCTAACTTACTGCTTTACAAGTATTATGGAGCAGGTCAATGAAACTAAGCATTTCCAGTTCAGGTAAATGGATTCACTTTCCAGCATTCATCCAGTGCAGCTCTGGAAGGAAGATCACATTGACTTCGTCCAGCCTATAGTGCTGCCAATTCACTGCTGAATATAAAATCATTTCAATCTGGGGCTGCAAAACAAATGGAAGGCCTGCCAGCTGCAGGAAATCTAGGAAAGAGGGAAATATGTTTTTTACCATTGAGAAGTTAAGGACGAGCCAACACAATGGTAAATTGCTTTGAGAGTGGGCTGAGTCATGAGACAGGTCCAGGGTGAGTTAGGGACAGGCCTCAGGGAATCTGCAGGTGGAGGGGTTCCTACTGTTTGAAATTACTGAAGTTCAACTGAAGTTAACTCTGAATTAAGGACAAGCCTAGACTTAAACGAGGGACTCAGAAGACATGCGACCATATCAACATGCCCATCTGAAAATAAAGTTTAATGCAATTATAAATGTACACAAAACATAAATTTAAACAGCAGTAAAAGCCAAGGACAAGCTGTCTTCACAAACTTTGACATCAGGTGATCTTTTCAAACATGTCAAATCTCGGCAAGAGATGTGTGACTTTGTCTCACAATACCAACCCATGAAAAGAACTTGTGGGGCCTAAGAAGTTCCTTTTTGTCAGTCATGTCCTTCAACATCATTCTCACTACTGTGGTGTGCCTCTCCACGGCTGAGCAGGTCCTGCCGTGGTATGTCCAAGTGGTGCCAAGGAAGAATGATGCAAAAGGTGTCAAAATTAATCCTTAAATGTCTTCTCTATGAATACAATTACAGCTTGTAGAGGAGCATTTAATCAGCATCCATTCTTTTGCAATGTTCATAATGTGTGGAAGTTTTCCAAAGTACTTTGTCTTCATAATTCTCCTCTCAAAACTCCCAATAATTCATATTTAGTACAAATAAACATATTCTCCCTTAGTCAACAAAACAAGAAATGTTTTGTTGTCAAGAAATGTCTTGAATTTCAACATTTTTTAATGCTATGAAAGTAAAAAACACTGACTATTCCATCTTTTGTTAAGATTTCAGATATCTGTGAGCAGGACTACACTATCTTCAAACAGATTTAGTTTAAACTCCTGACCCTGTTAGGCTTTAGATTTTGCACTTTCTACTGAAGCTTTAGCAAAATTCTTCTCATCCTGTCAGCTGGAAGTTCTACTTTGTTTCCTTCCGTTAGTGTGTGAAATGTCATTAGTTTTATCATCTTTGCAGGACAAAAAAGGTGACAAGTGGATTTTAAAAGTACCTCCTGCTATTTCCATACAGGTTTTGCTTGCAAAATTTCTTTTCTTTTCTTTTTTTTTTTTTTCTCCTTTTTCACTGTTAAACTGTATTTAAGCATTTGTTTCCCACATTCTAGAAAGGTTTTGGCACATTACACATCTTCCAGATATTGCCATGAAAATGTTGTTCTGTTTAGTTAGACGCTCAGTTGTTAAAAATATCTAAGATTTACTATTAAAGATGCAATAAGAAATAGGAAATTTCCTAAAAACTGCACTACACAATCAAAAAAAAAGTAATTAAAAGGTATAATTATTCCCTTGCTACACTATAGTTCAGAAAGTCCTTTTGGTTATATATTTGACTAGTAACAGACCTGAGATGCTGCTCAAGTAATTATAAAAATATATAGTTGCAGAAAGTTGTTTCTTCTATCAACTGATTTTTAGATATTATCCTTTCCATTATATACATACATAAAAAACATCCCCTTACCACACAATATGTTTTTATCCACTTTATATGCCTGTATTGCACCATTACTCCTGATGGAGGGCATCTTAATGCCTTCTAGCATTGTAATAAACTAGCCCAATAACCAGGCTTTTGCTAAATCAGGCCCATGGCTGGATCTGTTAATCAGATGTCCAACTGATTCAAGGTGAATTTACAAACAACCAGAACAGAAATAACTATGGGCAGATAATTTTGGGTAAATGGGGTCTGAAGAAGGCACTTCGCAGCAAGAGCTAAGCAGATGCCAGAAAAGGAGAAACTGGCAATGGGGACAAGAAATGCTGGGACATGTTATCAGCCAAAGCAAGAATACATAATCACAGATCCCATGTCAGTGGCCAGGAGTTCAAAGCAAACCACAAATAAATGTATCATGTTCATGCACGTCTCCTAGGGTTGTTTAATGTTTTTGTTCCCTGCATTTCTGCATGTTCTACAAATAAATCATCCTGCATTTAGGAAATGTGTCTGGCCTCTCCACTTCTCTAGCTCCAAAACATTTCTACTGCCAGTGCTACCATATGATCAAAAAAAAGCACCATCTGTCTCTTCCAAATGTGGTCTTACTCATTTACCACTTCCACCTTACAGTTTGCATATGCTGCTTGTTGCATATTTGCATCTTTCCCCCAACTTATTTTCAAAGCACAGAAAAAGAAAAAAAGTCCACCATAATGAAACAACAGTTGGTAACAATGATTTAAGTTTTTTCAGGTTAGCACACAGTGATTAAACTTTCCTTTTTCCCAATTTGCACATCATCAGAGCTTCAGATATGCAAGCAAATATATCTCCCTCATATTGAAAGCTTTTGCTAATTAATTTCAGAATTTTCAGAATAGGAACACTCATTGAACTCAGAAGAGAATTTCCAGCATTATCATGCAACATTGACTCAGCTGTAGTTTCTTCTTGTGCTCAGATGTTCTGAACTTTTACAGCAGCAACTAGCAGAAGTGCCATTATTTCTAAAATTGGATAATACCAGAATACACCCTTTTTGTGGTCAGAAAATTGCTGCTGTGTCTGCATGATGCAAAGAAGAAATAAACCTGCAGTTCTTTTTCATCTTGGAAGATGTATACCAGAGCAATTTGCAGAATTTCCCTGTTGACTTTTACTTCATGGCAAAGAAAAGAAGTGTCTGTCCCAGGCAGTAAGTATCCCAGTGCTTACATGGCAAAGACACAGTGGGGAATGGTATTTCCTTTTAGTTTAGAGAAGTTGTTTACTATGTAGTGACAAAGTTTAACTAAAAATGGCTAAATTTTTTCTTCATGGATGGGGGAAGGAATATTTTCATTATTGTAAAAAAATATATGTGTATATATATATAAACACACACACATATACATACACGCATACATATAAGAGAGTATGTATATATATGTATATATTAAAAAAGTGTATATATATTAATGTGTGTGTATATATATACACACATATATATACGTATACATAATGAATACGTATGTGAACAATACAGCACCCTGTATCCAAGACTTGCCAGCAAACCATCCACGGAGTGCATACCTCCAAAGAGTCAGCAATTTCAGGAACACAAGATGATAAAGAACAAACATGACAAGAACCATATTGTAACACCAAAGTAGGGAAACTGATTTGTAGATTTTTGATTTCTCAAACATGAAAGAAGCCTGGGGCTCCAGGAATGCTGTTGAGCATCCTGAAGTTGCAGTGGAGATGAGGCGGAGCTCCTGAGGCAAACAGGCTCATACATACCATGCTCCCTACCTGCACTCTCTGCACCCCTGCTGCCAGATCCAGGACCCCTCTGAGCTCAGCCCTGTGTTCACTCAGGAAAAGTCAATCTCAGGCTGCTTCTAGATTCCAAGTGACGTTGTGGCCGTGTTTTCACTGTTTTCTAGAAATTGAATCTGAGGCAATTTGAACCTGCCTGTAAGATGCTACAACATTGTATTCAATGGCAATAAAGACCTCTGCTGGCACACCCCAGAACTCGTCTCAAGCCTGGATCTATGTGCAAGCTGGCCTTCATGTTCATGTAGAAGTTTGCCACCCTAGCCTTACATATAGTGCAATCATATGTAAGATATTAATGATTCACAGAATGGGCAATTCAAAAAGTGAAATGGAGAACATTGCAAAGAACAACTCACTATTTATGAGCACTGTTAAAAATAACACTATTACCTATCTCCCGTGAAAACAAGGCAATATAGCGTAATCTTGTAGTTCAAAACAAAACTATAAATCAAACACCTCATTTTCTGTAATCTTTCATCTTGATGATTAAAAGTCTACACAAAAAAAGCTTACGTAAAATACAGCATTCAAAATATTGTATCAGCCTCCATACTCTACTAGCATTTTCATATAGCCTATTGCAATAGACTTCTTTACAGAGCTACTGCTACTGGCTCCCTGCCACTAGTAAGTTTTTGATCACCTGTGGTTATGAGTACACTTTCCTGTAAGGCACAGATTTGCCAATGCTCACAGATCCTCAAGGCTGCGTTCCTGGCAAACATCTGTAATTCTTATGCATCTCAGACTGACTCACTGCAACAGATGTCAGACTCTTGTGGGATGGTGCACAGGCACCTTGTCTGTCCAGTGTCACCACACGGTATCACAGCAAGACATTACAGGCTATGACGCAAAGGACTTGGCCAGGTAGACCTGCTTGAGTATTGCTGAGACTGTCTCATCCACCAGGCAGGTTAAATTACTGAATTTGTGAAAGGGAGTTGTGCAATCTGAAGCTTTGCCCTGTACTTTTGCCTCTTGTCTCAGAAAACTTGTGACACTCCTTGCAGATGCAGGCAGACTTCACCACCAGCAGCTGGGTTATGCTAAGCTATCTCATAATCAAATGTGCATTTGAGGTTGCACTACAAATACAATACAAACTTGCCCCTGGAGATTTTGTAGTATTTTTCATGGATTGTGCAAGACACAAACATTATTTTTCAAGTATATATTGCCAATTTTTACTTAGCTATGTCACCTTTAGCTCCTGTACTACAATTAGTAAAGTCCTTAAATGTACAGCTGATATTTCTTTTTTTTTTTCATACAGGTAATAGAAAAAGTCTTTAGTGGAAGAACTTTTCTAAATTTAATTTTTATGAATAACAGGAAACTTACTGAGATTGTAGGCGGCAATTACACTAGCAAAAAACTTGAAATGACTGAGTTCACCTGGTTCAGCATGGGAAAAGGAAAAACAGGGACACAAAAAGGATCTGTATTAAAGAAAACAGGCTGAAAAAATTAAGCAACTTTGTGTACAAGACTACAACCAAACCAAAACTACAAGGTAAAAAGACTCCAGGAAAGTTACTGTTTCCTAAAAGAGACAAATCAAGACATAAGCATAAATTTCCCCTATGAGGCAGAAAACCTAGAGAAACAGAAGGAGATACTTTTGGCTAAATCATGAGGACTTTGCTGACTTCAGAAATAAAAAAGTCATGGGAAGCACAACTCAGCTCAGACCACTACAGATGAAATACAGGCACTCAGGGACAAAATCAGAATGAACAAAGGTGCTTTTACCATCCCCTGAGAGGGACGGCAAGAAAACACTTGAAGAAGGAAAGAGGAAAACAGGAAAGGAAGGAAGAAATTTCAGAGAGATGACAACAAAAATTTAAGATACTATTATTAAATGCAAGGCAAATATATCCACAGTTATTACTGAGAAGGTTGATAGGTTTGATGCCTCTTTGCTGCAGCCTTTGCTAGGAAAGATAGCGAAATCAGATGATTAGAATAATCATGGATAGACCAGAGGAAAACCAGACTAGATAAGTTGAGACATTTCCATGTCAGCTGAGCCAGATGAATTGCACCTGAGAGAATTTCAAGAAGCCAGTGAACTAATCTCAGACCCATTACAGGCTTTCTTTGAGGAGGCACAGGCAATGGCTGAAGTTTCTAAAGGCCAGAAGGAGGCAATTATAGTGCCTGTGTTTAGAAACAGGAGCATAGGAACAATGCACTCGTGCAAACAGTGCAGCACCACGGCAGAAAGAGCAAGTCCCACGCTAGGAATTACAGGCAAGTATCATGTGAGAGAAACAAGAAATAGTCCAGTCTTCTGCTCTGCAGAGATGACTCTCTTGCAGTATTGTTCCTCATTGTGACCATTGCACTTGAGGAAGCACAAGGAAAACTTGGAGACAGCCCAGAGTTAAGTGCCCAAAATCATCACACAGCAAAACCAAGAATAAGAGACCTTGGTTTGTTTAGTCTGGGGCAGAGAAGACAGGAAGGAACAGGGGAACATTTTTCAAATACTTTTCTTAGTCACGCTTTACCTAACAGAATTTTCTATGGCCAGTGAGGCTGGGGTTAAGTTGCAGGAAGATTTAAGGTACTGGATGTTAGGAGAATTTTTTGTAGTAAAAGGAGTTACATACCTGATTCTCTGAGAAAGTTTTGGAAGTTTTAGGAGAGTTCATGGCAGTTTTTAAGAACTCTGCAGAGAAACATCTCGTAAGAAGGGTTTAGAACTGGGCCTGCTCAGGGCTGGCAAATGCAGTGAGGGATGTTTCAGGATCCTGTCAGACTCCATCTTCTGTAGTGCATAAGACCTGGTACTTGGGAGCATGATTGTCTCTCCCTCTGGACACATAAGTACATAGAAATACCTTATCCAATAAACTCTAGCAGATGTGTCAGTATGCAAATGCTGATTCTAGGCCTCCTTAATTCCGTTTATAGATTTTAACTGTGCCAAACAGAGGAGAACAATGAACTCAGGGCACCCCTTTATGTTATGGGTAGGAAAGGACATAAGATTGCAGCTAAGAATTCTCCCAATGATGACCAACCTGCCCTAAATGGAAAAGGAACATGATCTGCCAGACGCGACAATGTCGAATAGTTCCAGATGTGCTCCCAGTGAACTTGGCAGTAAAAATCTGGTAAAAATTTGTCAATGCTGTAATCTAGCTAGGGGATTTGTTGTAACACAGAATAACTTTTACAGAATGTTCTTGGTCCAGCCTGACATGTTGATAAGCATGGGGTATAGCAAGAATGCTTGTCTTGCCTGTTTCAATTTCAGCTGAGCACAATGACCTACATGAGTTTGAAAAATAATTTAAATTAAAATAATTTTAATTAATCTCTTCAATTATTAAGAAAATCTGATAGACATATGATCATGTCAGATGCTTCTGGAATGGAAGAAAACAATCATAGCTCTAAAAATTAGACAGAGAGTAAGGAAACTCTTGTTTCTAACCCTGTATTTCGTGACCCTACCCTTTGTTTTCCTGAAAGTTTCAGTCTCTATTTTCACATCCATAACTGTATAATGGGAATGAAAGCATTGATCAATCTTTATATGGAATTCTGAGATACAAGGCTGGAAGATTAGAGTCAAAAGTCAGGCATCTAGAAATCATGATTGCATTTATCCAAGGGTATTGCTGATTATATGAATAGGGTTAAATTACTAGATTTGTGAAAGGGGGTTGTGCAATCTGAAGCTTTGCCCTGTACTTTCCCCTCTTGTCTCAGAAAACTTGTGACATTCCTTGCAGACACAGGCAGACTTCACCACCAGTCTTTATATTAAATAAAGGCATGAAACAGAGGATGAGATCTTTCCTATCCAGGCATCATGCAAAGGGCTGATGTGGTACAAAGGAATCTGGCAACTCCTTATTTTTTCAAGGAAGACTTTCTGGTACAAAACTCTGGCAGATTACCGTAAGACAGCCCTCCAAAGAACCTTTTCACAGTTGCTGGCATATAGAAAATGGTGTCAGTAGAAGAAGCTGACACAGAAATGCTACTCAACTTTGTGCCCCTTTCAGCAGCTATTGGATGCTGCATTAAATTAGGTGTGCCCCAGCTTGTTTCTCTTAAGACTCTCCCATCCCCAGAGCAGTGCGTTAGGCAGGAAGACAACAGGTGATGCAAAAAGTACTCAAATTCAACACAGTCACTCCTCATCATGTTTTGCCTTTGTGTCTACTTTTTAAGAGCTATGGACCAAAATTGTATTCCATGTATTTCCACTTTTCATTTGGAGAATTTTGTGATATGACAGACTTTTTTTCTTGTTGTGTGAAGAGCTTTGGTCAGGGAGGGAAACAAACCCCAACAAACCAACAAACAGACACTGGTTTACATGTATATACATAGGGTAGAAGCACAGAATTACAAACCTGAAAGATGGAAAATTCCTACAAACTAGCTAGTCTTTCCTTTTTGCCAATAAATATAACATCATGGAGCAGGACTAACAAAATTATGTGTGTCTGACACAGGTGGGATATCTGAAACGCTTCATTTCAAGTCAGAGATAGGCATCTCCTCCTGCTAGAACATCTCTTATGGTAGGGAACAGAGTTTTGGTTTTCCCATTAGTAGGGGGAAATGATCCTCACGAGAATCCTCAATCTCATTAATTCTTTACAAAACCCCAACAAAAACAGAGCCCCTAAACTGAGACTGAATGTGCTTTTTTAGTCATGGTAGATGGTAGCATTCTCTAAGGATGGTTACCATAGACAGACCCACAAAGGTTATGAAAATTATGGGACAAATTCTCAGCTGGATTAAAACAATACAGATGCTCATACTTACACGGAACTACACCAGTTCATTCCTGTTAAGAATTTGCTAGATAGTTCCAGATTGATATATCTATCCACCTGAGAGGCTAACAACTTCAAGCCCCTCAGATACCATGATGACAGCTCCAAAGACAAATGGAAATTGTGCTCTTTACTTGAAAGCTCATCATCATTACTTACTACTTATACAGCATCAATACCATGTACTTTGGGACTTAACAAAAACTGCCCACAACTCAAGCCCCCAGATCAGTAACTTCCTACTGCCATTGTCATTTTATTAGGTGAGGAAAGCTGTAGCCCCTCTTTGCAGTTTAATTACATCTATAAACATAAGAGCAGAGAGTAGCATAAGACCATTTCTAATCCTAGGCTTTGTGCACCAGCTTTCTACAAAATGAAGTGAAAATAGTAGAGAAATGTTTTTGGAAATGTAAATATACTGATGGAAAACCAAATATTTTCAGTATCTAAAAACCTTACACTGGGACTATCCCGGAAATTTGAGAAGGCACAAAAGAAACATAAAGCCTGCATGAACAAACATTCCTAGCTTCTTGGAGCACAGCTGCCAACACTATTGTAAGCAAGAGAAAGACTTTTTAGGTGATACAAACTGTCAGTGCCATTGCAGAGGCAAAAAACAAGATACTGAAGATCTAACAGAAGAGGCTGAAACTAGTAAGATCCTCAAACTACAAACCACACAGGTCTCCTTTGAATTGGCTCTGACCTAACTCAACTGACCTTGAAGAGCAGAGGATTTGAAATTGTGTAAGCAGGAAATGGAGAGGAATGGATTCTCAGGTTCACTCTGGACCTTACAAAAGCACCCCTACACTTTCATTTTAGCAATTTTCAGGCAAAATGCCTTTTACACCTTCTTGCTAAGCAATAATAGCATGCACACCAAAACCAATAATTAGCACATACAAGCAAAACCACAGAAAACATGCACTCTTTTTATGGGTGAGCCTGACTCCGGGTGCTGTTCCCCATGTATTCAATCAGATACAGAAAACAGAGCTGGCACTCACTGCAGTAGATGTTAGTATTCCAGTGCTCAAAACAACACAGTGGATTTGGTAGACCTAGTTTTCCATGTTTCAAACTATACAAGACCTTCCAGACTAGTAAGTCTTCCGGGCAGAGGAATGGCTGCAACCTAACGTCTGCCAAAAAACAGAAAGGTTCTTTCTGTCATAATTATCAGTTGTTAACCTCATGGCTGACACTGTCTTTTTCAACATTTCTGACTGAGATATCTGCATGTTTTAATAAGCTCATTTTTTATTTTTATTAGCACAAAATATTTCCTGATAGTTGATATTTGTGTTAGTCTCAACTTTTTTCAACACACATTTTAAAGGTGGGAGGTAGGACTACTTGAATTTTTCAAGCTTCTGGTGCCCAGTATGTAGTGCTTCATTACAGTTTGGATATCCACTACATAGAACAAAGATAGTATCTTTGGAGGTGTTGTATTTCCACAAAATTTAAAAACTTTTATAGCTCAGTTTTAGACAGTTATAGATAGTTTACTACCTTTACTTCTCTGTGGTGACCAGTGACAGAACCCAAGGGAAGAGCATGAAGCTGTGTAAGGGGAGGTTTAGGCCGGATATCAGGAAAAGGTTCTTCACGCAGAGGGTGGTTGGGCACTGGAATGGGTCACAGTACCGACCTGTAGGAGTTCAAGAATCATCTGGACAACACTCTCAGACATGTGATGTGAGTCTTGGGGATGGTCGTATGCAGGACCAGAAGCTGGATTTGATGATCCTCCCTTCCAACTCAGCACATTCTGTAATTGAACATGCAGAAACTGTAGGCTCTTTTTCTCTTTCTGAAAATTTCCAAAAAGGTACTGATGACATCACATCATTGCTGCCATGACTGCAAGAAAATGTACATTGGCATTTGGTGGGAAAGAGGTGCTTAGCTTTCAAGAAAGCAGATTTAAATGTGCTCTATGAAGAGCTGCATTTTGATACGTGAATGAATTAATGTAATCCCACTTTCAGTGATTTAAAGCTGAGGAAGATGAGTGGGAATAAGGGTCCTTTAGTTTCCAAAATAAAGATGACATAACAGGTACTGAATTAATGAACATTGGCAATAGTCCTAAGCAAGGGGAGATAAAAATATGGGAACACTAGGGATTTAAGAACGTAATGACATGCAGCTCTGGCAATGTGGTAATATTTACATGTCTCAAATACATGACTTGCACAGAATAAAGTTTTGGAGCGGCTCTAAATGCAGAGAAAGAGAAAACTGTAGAAATAAAGGAGATGGAGCTCATGAGCTGGGGGAGTGAGAGATAAGCAAGAGATTTCCACAATGATCCCTGATACAAAAAATAGGCCATATTAGCAAAAGCCATTTTCAACTTGAGAAAGGCATTCTTAATATTTTAGGTCAGATTACTCTATTATCAGAACCAGATGTTACATTACAGTAACCTTTTCTTTAAGTCACAGTACCTACCCATTTTCTATTAAAAAACCTTGTTCTTCCATCTATTTCAAATATCCCTTAGTATTGCAGTTTGTAAACCCCAGAATACCCCTTTCCCTTACACTGCTGTTGTTACTACAAGATCCACCACTAGCTCTGCAAATCTTGTAATGCTCTAATAGCTGGAGAACTCAATGGCATATCAAGGAAGGACCACTCTGAGAAGAGCAGGTTTTTTTATTTCCTTATAGTGGCCATTCCAGACATAAGCACTACCCTAAGCCATGGTGTGGTCCTGCATGCTCTTCATATTTCCTTGGGGCTCTGAATCATTTCCATTTAGGAGAAAAAAAACCTAAAAAGCCACCTTCCTCTCATTCCTGTTCAGGTTTGGCATTTCCAAAGTGCAAGCACAATCTCCATATTTCTTACAGTATTCTCTTTAAGTATATGTTTTTTAGCAACGATTTTAAACTACGGAAAATTCTACAAATATGTAAAAGTGCTGAGTTCAGATGTTCATAAAACCTGAGTCACTACATTCCTGAATAAGAACAACAGATGTTTTCCATTTGCTTCTGTGCTACTGTATTTTTTTAGCTACCCTTCCTTGTAAGAGCAAAATTCAAAAGGAAAGGGGAATGCATGGTAAAACCAGGCAGTGAGTCATGAGAACTGGATTTTTAGCAGAAAATGTCTCCTTTACTTGAACAGCTTCAATATTGCCATTTATTTATGAAAGAACCCTCCCCACATGTTGAAGTATTGAAAACAACTGACCTCTTTAAAGTTCTTTAAGCACAAACATTATAATAATGGAGCAAACCCAATTTTTTCTTTCATAAAGCAAAAACAAGACTATGAGTTGGATTTGACACATTATCTGTGTGTTTGTAGCTTACAGCAAGGTCAACATCAAGTGAAATGAAATGATGAATCCTGGGTAGGGGGTGGGAATCACATAAAGGAATCTGGCCTAGCTATCTGAGGTTAAAGCAATTGAATTACTTAAGGGTGTTGTATAGTCAGTCAGTCTCAATGGCATGGACTAGCAATCAATTATTTCTCTTTATGCCATTTTTATAATGCATTTTTGTATTTTGGTGTAAAAAGAAAACATAATTACTGCTCTAACATTTTTCAAATGATATATTAAGCATTTTTAACACGCTCAGAAAAGCATGAAGTGAGTTTGCTGTAACCATAAATTTAAAGAATAGGTGAATTTTGATTGTATGATGGAATTTCGGTTATACAAATAAGTTTTTTTCAGTGATATATTTTGATTAATTTAAAATACGCCTCACTTAAAGCTTTGGGATCATATGCACAACATTGGTAAAGGCTTCATACACTCAAGGTCTAGACATAAAGCCTTCTTTGCCTCCCTTCATCCCCAGCTCTGTCTCTCCCACCACACCCTCTCATCCATTTAGCTCTCTGCTATTGCCAAGGTCTGGAGAAAGCATGGGAAAGGAGATGCTTTGTATGGAGTGGCTGGGAGGTCACCCAGCACGTAATTGCTCCCAAGCGGTGTGCTCTGCTCTCAGGCTCCTCGTCTTCAGACAGCAGGGTGGTCGGCTTCAGCACCCTGCTCCACTTGAGCTGATGAGACAGGCCGCCAATATTCCTGTTAGCATGAGCCAACTGCTCAAAAATAACAGCCCAAACTTAAGCAAACTGCAGTCAGTAGAAAGGGAAACTGTAAAAGAATGATGCAATCACTGGAAATCTCTCCTAGCAAAACCACATTTTGCAAGTATAACTAATGAGTTGTTGGAAGAGTGTGTGGTGTATCAGCAGCCACCTGCTATCACAGGACTGCAAATCAAGTACCATCTTTTCACAAGTGAAGTCTCGTTTCTTTGATTCAGTTTTTTTCCTGAGGTGAAGCGACACCTGGCACAGCCATTAACATCAAAACACAACAAGCACTTACAAAGAAGATGTATGTCTGCTTTGAATGTGCTAAAATGAGAAGTGCTAGGTTGCTGAATGCATGCTGAGTTATTTGGACTGTACTTCCATAGATAACATAGTTATCTATCATGGGATTCACAGCACTGGACACTGAATAAGAGAGAAACATCACAAAAATTTAAACTTGCATTCTACTGTAGGAAGATTAACTTCATGTGGATTTATGAGTTTATAATGAATTGAACTGCAAAGAATTACCCAAAGCTTTGCTTAGAATATCATGCAAGTTTTATTTTTAGCTTAGAATATCTGCCATCTCTAAAAAGAGGTTGTACAGACAAAAGAGAAGTCACTTTTTTATCCATAACAGAAACATCAAATAGAATGAAAGGAATGGAGATACTAGTATTTTAAAACTCCTAAAATAGCCAGAGGATGAAACCTGACATTATATAGTAAAACATGAAGTATCATCCTGAAACCCACCATTATAAAGAGACATTCACCTTATTGAATGGCAGATTAACATTATAGCACTAGCTGTCAGAAACGGAAGGTATTTGAGTTAAATTTTTTATCTCTTCTATCTTCTTTTCATCGCATGGGAACATCTAAGGGCTGAACACTGAACTTTTTATGTTCATCTTTATACAAGATACTGTTGCTGGCAAAGCTGGAGCAAAAAGAAAACTCCTCTTATAACCTCAATTTAACTTCAGACGGATGTACATGGTACAAAGCCAGTGAAGTGATAAATAGTTTCTGGCAGCTCACCCTTCCTACCTTGAGTAGTGTTACAGTTTATCATTGGGACTCGCCATTCACCACAGGAAACAGGGGAAGCAGTGTCGTGTTGTCTCAGGCTATATTCACAGATACTTCATAGAAATCCCTGGCAAATAGTCAGCAAGTACTAAAAAGCATAAAAAGTGTCTTTATTTTGCGAATAGATATATCTCAAAAGGATCCGCTAGGAAGCCCAGGAGAGGGGAAGCCAAGGCTGGGGTTAGAATAGCTGGTTTATTCACTTCTGCACAGAGCACAATGGTTTTACTGATTCCATCCACTAGTCATTTGCTAATTTTGCACCTTGGAAATGAGTATGGGCACACATACAAATCAACATTTGCAGCAAAGGCATGTGAAATTACTATTTCTCAAAGCAAATAGCAGTTAAAACACTTTAATGATTCTTATTACTATATGTGACACCTTCTTTGACAATACTGTAACTTAAGGGCCTAATTCTGCAATCATTACCACCAATAACTTACAGCAGCAAACTACTTCAGTTGACGATTTGCAAGAATACAACTGAACTCTAGTTACAGAAGAGGACGTTCAGCAATCTGCAGTCGTCACTCTCCCAAAAGCAGAAAAAGAAGGATTGATAAAAATACTCTCTCTTCTCTCCAGTGCTAGCCCATAGCAGAACACCAACATTCAGATAATCGCCTGCAAATCAGCAGCTAAAGGGAGCCTACAAGAAAGCTGGAAAGGGACTTTTTACAAGGGCATGTAGTGCCAGGAGAAGGGGGAACTTCTTTAAATGGAAGTAAATTAGATTGGATTAAACTGGGTAAATTTAGATTGGATATTAGGAATAAATTCTTTACTGTGAAGGTGGTGGGGCACTGGCACAGATTGCCCAGGAAAGTTGTGGATGCCTCACACCTGTTCAAGGACAGGTTGGTTGGGGCTTTGAGCAACCTGGTCTAGTGGAAGGTTCACTGCCCACAGTAGTGGGTTTGGAACTCAATGGTCTTTAAGGTCTCTTCCAACCCAAGCCCTTCTAGGATTCTGTGATTCTATGAAATGACTTGCCAATAAAAGCATGGCTGATGCCACTTTTCCCAGATCTGCTCCTCTTCTACCATCAATTTTTAGATGGCAATTCTAATTAGAGAAGTTAATGAAAAAATAACTCATTTGAAATTAATGTCATAGCCTAAATAACCCCTTCTGTAATGCCACTCAAATCAGTTAAATTGCTCCAGGAATTAATTAGTGTCCATGTGTTTAACGTTTGTTATTTGAACAAAGAATGAAAAAGGTGCCAAATTTCTTGACACTGTATTTCTAATTAAACCAGCCATTGTGTGAGCCTTTACATCTGCAGGATTCCTCATGGAAAGAACAGATCATGTACAACATAATGAGTATCAAATGCAGTAAAAATCCACAATAACTTTTATAGCGCACAATTTAGAAACTGGCTGTTCATTTGTAAAATATCTGATTCTTCTCCCCTTCCCAAAACCAAGACTTGTCTTCTTCACTGGAAATTACAATTCAGTGAAGGAAAAGTAAGTAAGTCAACTGACAAAATAAATTCCTTTTGTTATTGACAAAAATAAATTCCTAATGGAGACAGAAAAACCCGGTTCAATTTCATGACCATAATAAAAACTGTTCAGTATCATCTCACACAACAGAGGTAAAGCCACTGCCACATGTCTGTGCTATTTGCAGAAAGCTCACCATCACATCAGACCTAATGCTCAGAGCCCCCAAAGGGTCTGTTTTTAAGCACACAGTAAGGATCATTGTGATAGGACAGTGCAGGGAAGGCACGGTCCAGGCATGGCTCAGGGTGCTTGTACCTTGACTTCATGGTCCTCTGTGCACCCTGTCCTAGGAGGGCCCCTCTACACCACTCATTGACAAAGAGACCATGTAGGTTCAGTGCTGCTAACAAACACTGTCACCAGCACAAACCTGAAAGGTCCCAGAGCCTTGTTCCAGTTCCTCCTAAACAGGCTGGATAAAGCTGAAGGCCATATGTGTCATTTCAGCTGCTTCCTCATCATCTACAGCTCCTAATCATGCTAATAGCCTCAGATCCCAAAGCCTGACAGATGCCTTTGTTCTTTTCCACCCTACCACCTTTGCCAAAGCCTTCTACAGTGTGAAATGCCTGTGATGGAGGCTTTTCTGAGGTCAGCAGAAATATGGTGCCTCCTCATCCCCTCATTATTAATGTCCTGCTTCACAGAACCATAGAATAGTTGGATTGGAAGGGACCACCACAGATCTTCCAGTCCAACCCTTCTGCCACAGGCAGGGACATCTTCCACTAGACCAGGTTGCTCAGAGCCCAGTCTGGCCTTGAACACTTGCAATTATGCAAATGATCTACAACTTCTAGTTCTAGTTCTAGACTGAACCTTGCTCATTTTAGACCTCACTGAGAGCACTTTTGGAGGAAGTGCTAACTTTGATAGCATGGAGAGAGTTTTTAGCAGGTTTTGCCTTTCTGTGCAGGGGGACTGCAAAATTGCCAGGGGACAGTAAAGTTACACATTCTCGAAAAACAGATTAATGGCCACTATGCAGGTGAGACTGTCACAGGAATGTAATAAAAGACTCTCACATGACTACAACTCATCATGAGACTCTCAGCTCTCTAGAATATCCAAAGTACAGGACTATAACAGATATACTACTTTAAATAGAACTACAGATAACCTGCACTTACACTAGATAAAACATGACAAATGAAGTAAAAATGAGAGAATCAGTTAACCACTCTAAGACTGATCTTGCCATCATAATAGAGTATTTCTAAAGTCAAAAGGGTAGACCACAGTGAAATTCTATGCCTGATAAATACAGTATTTTGTACACAATCTATTTTTCTTTTGAGACTGGAAATGCCATTATCAGCATGATCTGAAGTATGCGTGTCTGTATGTACATATGCACGCATATGGACACATTTTAATGCTTAGAATAATGTAACTGATCACTTTCCAGACAAGAACATGTGGCTCCCTTTCTTGCTGTGTGTCACGCAGCCAAGCAATGAATTTAGACAGGCTTTCTACTTGGAGGTTTGGGTTTATTATTTTTTTAGAAGTGCCTATTTTAGAAAATGTTTTTGCAATAGGAAAATGCCTGTAACTAACTAAAGAATCATGACACATTTTGAAGACAGCCTCAAGTTACTTATTGCTATTCAAGTCAGGTACTAAAGCAACTGAGCAGGAAAGCACACGAATTTCTAGCTGTTGGGTGTATATAGCATGTATACCATACAGTTACGGAAAGAAGTCTTCCTTCTGGTCATTCTTTAACATGATATAATTCATCTATTTGAGAATGATGACAAGACTTGGGAAACGTTCAAAAGAATAGACAAAAAAAAATGCAACCTGACTTGGCTATGAGATTTGCCATGCTTATTTCAGCTGATTTTCTTCTAAATCCCAGCTTTCAACAGAAGTTAGCATTAATAAAGCACATCATCATCCTAAACATTTTTATTAGTCTAAAAGATATCACCTATCCTTGCTGATGAACATTTTTTTAAGAGAACAGGGAATGTTTTCATTGGTCTGGGGACTGGAACTTTTACTAAATAGGAAGACATGGAAACTATTTCACAAACCTATGAACCAGCCTGACTCCCTCAGCATGAAGGGATGAATGGAGAAGTACACTTAAATGCTGTACATTGCAGGTGAAACCCCAGCTCTGTAACACTCAGGGAGAGCTCTGCCATTGCCTTCAGGGCTGGGACATCATGCTGCTCTCTCCCACACTTCTCTTTTGAAATTAATGCATTTTTATTCTTTCCAGTCCTTATTAGTGAAGTCAGTAATTAGGGCCTTTTGCTATTCAATGTACATTCCCCTTTACTACTGATATTTTAGCAATTTGTTTCAGTAACGCCTTTGTACCTGACATTTATTAGAGCACAAATCTATGTTAGATACTTGCTAGCTCATCAGGCCCAGCAGCAGACTACTTGAGTCAGCTTGACAAACGGCCAGAGTTCAGAGTCTTTCCATAAATAATGACTTTGTGTTGTCAGTTATTTTGGCCCGTGCTTACAGCAATGAGTTTCCAGAGCAGATGGAGCCGCTCTCAGCTGCCATCCCCTGTCTTCTGAACTTCCTGTTCTGTGCATGGTTCTCATCAGCACCCATTCTGCAGAAAACACCTACTTCATAAAGTTGAAATATGTCTTTTTTAAAGCAGAAAGAAAATGGATGAATATCTTCTGTGGTTATAGAATTTAAAAAAAACCAAACAAATGTGCATTTGAATGAAAGTTTTAACCACACTGAAAGCTATGTATTGTCTCAGTTCAAAAAGAACCCTAATCTGAGCTTCAAATGGACTTAAATTCTATTACAGATTATTCAGAAATTTCATCTCTTTCATGTAAAAATGCTTTTATGATCTTTAATTCTTGATCATATAAATGTTATTGAAGTCACTCTTATTATTAACTTCTACATTCTTAAAATATTTATTAGTTTCTTCTATCTTATAATTTTGAGGGCTGATTTGCACAGCGGTGTCTAAAGTGACCTTGAAAGTAAAAAAAAGCATCAATTCTCTGCAAGCCACCTCCCTGCTGTCACAGTACATTATGTGCATTATGTGATTCCCATACACAGCTGTTCGCAATTCTAACAGTTATGCTTTAGATGCCGCTTTGCAAAGTCTCTTTAGTTCAGAGCCCTTAGAAGTTAAATATGGGAAAAATAAATTTTAAAATACTGTAGATTTGTGGAATTATCAATTAAATGGAAGTTTTAAAGACATTTATACATCTTTAAACAGCTATGTTTCCTTACAGAAGTTTAGAGACAGATGTGTAGCCAACTCTAGCTACAATCCTAGACAAAAATAGTTCAATGAAAATGATGCCAAAGACTCATACTTTCTAAATCTTCCATTGTTGGGGTTCCTAACTGTCATTGTTTGGAATTGCAGAAAGGAGCCTCTCCCTTGTGGACATGTAACAAGCCCACTTTGTGTGGCACAGTATCATTGCACTGGACACATGGTTCAAGCAGACCCGGCCAGATGATGTTGCACAGTCATGGCACATAATCCAGGCATGTGCACACGTGGCTGCCATATTTCAGTAGAAGAAATGTCAGCTATGCAACAGTCTGTGCAAGTGCTGTGCAGCCCATCCATGGAGAATCCAGTGTGCTGGGGATGTGCCAGGCCTATTCTGTGCACACAACATAAATGCCCCGAATAGTTACTGCTGCACAACTGCTGCTTCAGCGAAAAGAGAAGAGAGTGGCACCATGGAACAATGCAACTCTGTCCTATTGCCCCAAATTGTTCTCTTGGTCTACTCCATGTCATCCTTGTTGAGTCTTCAATTTTTCAAGTCATTAAGAATGGAGATCCCAATTACACAGATCTTGGCAATCAGGCACACTCCAAGCACCCACTCTCAAAGGGAGGCTGAGCCACGCCATCCATGCTGAAGCCAGAAACATGAAGATGGAAGATGATACAGTATACTTGGCAGACTTTGCAGCTCTTCCATAGACTACTTTATTTCGTTCATCTTACTTCACAACCACTCTGAACATCTTTTGAACTGCATTATAATAACAGCTTCTAGCTATTGCTAAAGTACTATCAGTCACTGTTTGAATCTGTATATTCCTGGCATGTACTGATGTTGTAAAGCCAAAGAAATACTTATTTTGCCTTTTTGTTTGAAAGCAAGACATAAGTGGGAGAATCTATATCCACTGTTAAGGAATGTGCCTATATTAAAGTGGATTCTACTCTGACCATCTTAAAAATGTAAAGTTTTTTACTTCATTTGTAATGAAGAGTTGTAAATTTTAAGACTTTTGTTAGCTAGAAAGGAGCTCCTTCTTATCTTCATTCAAGATGATTTCTTAAAAGGAAACTTGACAGTAATTTTTGGTAGGCATCAAATAATAAAAGTTTTGAATTGTCCAAATGCACTATTTCAATATAATTAGAAATAGTTGAGGGGAGGAGAATGGAGCAGGAAAGGGAAATTCTCTCAAAACATGAGTGTTTGAAATGAGCTGAGAGTACCTGCCTTTTTCCTTCAGGAAAGAGAGGTGGGTGTTCAGCAAAGCTGGAAGCACTGCTACTCAGTTTAAACTAATAGAAAGTAGATTTAGATTGGCTGTAAGGAAGATTTTTTTTAATTGTGTAAGTAGTGAGATATTGGAGCAGTGTCCAGAGAAATTATGGACTATCCATCACTGGAAGTGTTCAGTGTCAGTTTAAACAGGGCTTTGAGCAACTTGGGATAGTTAAAGACATCTAGATATATGAGATGATCTTTGAAGGTCATAATTCCATGATTCTATGATTCTACTCGATTCTTCTCCTCTGACTGTAATGCCACACAAGCAACTTCACTAAGGCACTCCAGTTGGACAGAGGAGTGTATAAACACATTTTCTGGAGGAGAGTCAAATCAATAGGTATTGCATGAACCATCTGGAAAATGAGGTTATCCTCTGTTGTCCCCCCTGCCTTCAGCACATCTACCATGGATCTAGATAAGTTTTTAAGATAGTTATGTTACCAATGCTGTGCTGTTTAGAAATATTTTGTTGAGCAGAAACATTCAAATAGAGGACTTTATCTGACAGGCTCAACTGAGGCATGAACTTGTGTCATACTCCATTTCCCAGGGTCATGACTGATACTAGCAAGGCTGGGAAGCAGGAATTCTTCAAATGGAATCTAAGTCCAGAAGGGATGAGAGGCATCCAAGAGCTCTCCTTCACTGTGCCTTTCTCAGAGGGCATGGAGTTCCCTCAGAAATTCCAGGAAACAGGAAGGGGATGTGAGAAGCTCTTGATCACCTTTTAGAAATTCATTTAGACTCTGCTGGTGAACCAAACAACAACTGCTATTCAAAATCTCAGCATAAATATAATTGTAGGTACCTGGGCAGCAATCATTTACTGTAAACAGAGATACATTAGAGCTGACTCTATGTCAAAAAATGCATGTAGAAGACTTCTCTGGTACCTAAGAGTGAGCGAGTTATAATTAAAGCAAAATCCTCCAGGAATATCCATATGTATCTATCAACTTAAATACAAAGCTTTGATAAGTGAAAACGGGAGATGAGAGGATGATCTACTTGTAGGAAAAAAGGTAAATCTATCTCTCTCTCTGTATTTTAAGTAATATTCTATAACATTTCCCTAAAAGCTCAGTATTTCTATGTATCATAAGGGTTTACCCAGATAAGAATGCCTGCATTTAATTTTTTTTCCAGTACCATCTGACAAATGTATTTGCTGTCATCTAGACATTTCCATGTTGCAGTCCTACTTTTTTTCCACCAATCTTCCGGGAAAATATAGTGAAATGCAATGTTTTGCATGTTCTTCTTCTGAACAGTTCACCCTTTTTGAATCATGTCATGCATGTTATATTTTGGTCTTAATTTTCCCCAGCTCTCTTCTGCTCAATTAGAGATTTTAATGCTGTGCAGTCCTAGCATTCTGTAAGCATGGATCCATGCTGTGCAGCTACCAAATGGAGACCCCTCTGTCTCCTAGAGCTGCTTGCTCTTTGAACCACATTCCAAGCTGAGCTTGTTGACTGTTAGTTACTTGCCAAAATCTCACCTGCACACCCGTGAAGGAGCACGTGACATGACTGCAGGAGGAGGAGACCAAACAATATCCTAGACCCATCACAGGAGATGTTTCAGTGCACCAACGATCCACCTGCACAAGCCCAGAGGAGCACTGTAGCACAGTGGCAGATGGGGAACCTGAAAGGATGACTCAGAGGAAGGGATTTATCTATAGATACACTGTGTGTGCATGTAGCTGCTGGGAATACATCTTCAGCCTCACTACTGGTTGAACCCGGGGACATGGAACTGCAGCAGCCTTGCATCTCATAGGTTGTCAGATCCAACAGAACGTATTTTTCCCCTACAAGTACGGCAATAGATTTTAATTCTCCTACTAGTAAATGCAATTTCAGAACAGAAAAAACAATCAGAAAGTACTTTAAAATGTTTGTAAGAGATAGCAAGAGAGATATTATAGCTAATAAACCCCTACGTGCTTTGTTTTTAGCTTTCTGATATCTTATAACTTATGAACAAAAAAGACTGGAAATGTATATCCAGACAATTATCAAACCCTTGTGATTAATTTCTTATTTTGTAGGCCACCCTATTATACAGTTCTACTTATTCACAGAGCTCTGTATAGAGAATAGGATGTTAAAGGGGGATTTCTGCACCCTCACACCTACATACCAATGTGCTACTCCACAGTTAGAAACTTGTTACTGGTTTCCTACATTATTTATGATCAGGCTTATGCTATTTGTTTTTACACAAGTATTGTCCTCTCAGAGATGCAGTGTACACCACTGCTTGCTGGAGTTTTGGCTACCAAGCATATTTACATAGAGCATCCACCTCCTCTCTTTGCCCTTGTAATGCTATGCAATTCAGACCAGCTAGTCCCCAAGTAAGATACTCCTGCTTTGTTCCCTATTTTAAATCTTTCTCCATCCTGTAAAATGCATGTTTCTCTTTAGCATCCAAAATCTCCTCCCTTAACACACAGCAAGCTCTCTTCTTAACTTATTCCAGCTACAGCAACTTTTCATGCATGTGAGCAAACAGAACTAGAGGAAATCTCCTAGCCCAAATTCAGCAACATTAATGCCACATCTGCCTGGCTGTAATTTGCTGCCTGACATTCACAAACAAGAAGATGTAGTTCAGGCTCACCTGTGTGCGATCCCTCAGCAATATACCACTGTCACTTTTTCCAGACAACATATCTCATTAATAGTCTCAATATCTCTTTTGACCTATGGAATTCTGCCCAATTTCTAGTTCTTTGACATTGTCCAGTTTCTTTCTGCATGACAGCCCACCTTCCCCTGTACTGACAACTTTGGGTCACCAGCAACCTACATGCATGCACCCCTAATACGCTAAAGCCATTTATGGGACCCTACAACTGTCCTGAGTGCACCACCATTGAAGAGCTTTGCTAGTTGCCTCCCTGGATCCCAATCACTTCTCTCTTAGCATAACCCACTGTTGCCTCCACATCCGACAGCACTTAGCTCAAAAAACAGAGCCTTAAAAATAGAATCTGAAATGTGCACAAGTACACAGCTATTGAGGACACAGAGTCTTTGCAAATGACTTTCTACATCATACCTGTTTTCTGAGACCTTTCTCAGGCCTCTTTCTCAGGCACCAGGAACTGATGCTCCATTTCACTGACTGCTTTGTTGTAGAACAGAAACTGCACATAAATAAGTCAGTTCTAAACAGACATTGCTTTGAAGAGACTCTTCTCAAAACTGATCTAGCTGGCAGATACTGAAAGAATTACTACTTTGGCCATACCAAATGCACCCTAAAAAACTAAACAGAAATATACACTTCTGGAAAGTGGTATAAACTACCAGATTGTTATCAGGGAGGAAGAAAGTTATCTGGAAGTGTCATTTATACTGACTTGAGAATGGTTATCAGGAATAAACAATACAAGATCTGTTGCAGAACAAGCGCATCCTGTTCAGAAAAGCTATATAAGGAAGATTCTGTGCCCCAGCCACAGAGGCTATATTATCATTTCTTTACAGCACACTTGAAATAGAGCCCTGTGTAGCTCTGTTTTGAAAGCCTCTGAAAACCTATTGAAATGAAGGATAGGGAGAACTGAAGAGGCATCTTAATTAAACAGATTTGAAAAAATAACCCTCTTCCTTCCAATCATTCATGGACAAAGCAACCGGGCATTCCTACTTCAGCAAGAGTAAAATATTCAGGTGTTTTATTTCAGCTGTGACCCTGGGAACTTGGCCCTTTCGTCTGGTGTGGGAGAAATATTTTGAATATGCTCTTTCCTTGTAAAAACTAAAAATTAAAAAAAAAAGAAAAAAGTCTCTTCAAACACCTACCAACATGCCTGACATCAGGGCTTCACCAAACAACTTTCCTACTGCAAGGATTTGCAACAAACTGCATGGGAACTTGCAGCAATCAGCTTCATTCAGACATCATTTGCTTGGAGTAATAAGACAGAGTAAAAGTAAGCTTAGTCTGTGGAAAGAGTAGAAGACAGGACCGTGTAACTGATGCAAATAGCAACTGTCTGATCAGTACAAAATTCCCAAACCATCATCCCTTGGAGGATTTGGAAAGGCCATCTAGAATTAAAGACAATACCTGCCTGAGATAGCAGAATCCATTGCTGTCCAAGCACCATGCAGTAAACACCAGGCTTTCAAGAGGAGCTTGGTGCCAAAACAGAGACTTTACATCCAAATCCAGCCCACACTCAAAATTATAGGACCAATTACTAGTAGTTGCATTTTACTCTTTCAAGGCAAAGCACTGTGGAGAATATATGAATATTTACATCCAGTAGTAACTGGAACCTGGAGTTCACACCAGTTTCTCAGTTTTCTCATCAAGCATTTTGCCTCCTACTTTGGTCCTCACCTTTTTGAGTGCATTCAGGGTAGCATCCAGCTACCAGACACTGCATAACCTCATCACACAGCTGTCAGGAGAAAAGATTTCCTCCTCGCCAGGCGAGTTTTACATTGGTCTTGAGGAGACATATTCATAAACACAAGTCTATATAAAAACTAACTCTGATGTAAAATTCTTAGAGAAATATTGGGGCACTTGAACTTTTTATGCCAAAAAAAGTTGCAACACCTTAAATCCTGAGTGAGTGCTCCAGTCAGGAGTTTTGTAAATATTGTTTAGGTGACCTGTGACATGAAGCAGATCAGAGGATTACTCGGAGAGGAGTATCCTTTGAAGTTTTCAACTGTGAAATATGACAGTTGAATTTATTTTTAATTCTACCACATCATTACTGCTGATAGAATATACTTCAACTATCTTTTAAAAAAATATATATCATTCTGGTATTTGAGGGCTTTTTTTCTGATGAAATGGTGCTAACTTTAAAACCATGACAGTCTGAAATATCAGCATGTGTTCCCTGCAATGTGACTATTTGCATCATGCAAACTTTGCTCAGGCAAGAGCTCAAGAAAGGAATTTAGCACTAGATCCTGTCTCATCTCTTTCAGCCATGGGCAGCCATTATAGGGCACATACCTTCCTGGAAGTGCATGAGGGTGCAAATGTGCACCATGCAACTGAGTGTGTCTCCTGGGTTCACACTAGCAAATTAACACAAGAGCTGTATCTGAAACACCTCCACGGATAGCCTTTAAACTGTCTACCATTTTAATTTAGGTATTCCCATATTACAGGCAAAAAAGAACTCTGAACAAACTTCTTCATACAAAAACCCATGGTTTAGACTTTTTTGTTTTTTCTCCTATCTTTTTCAAACTTTCCCAGATAACCCGGGTTCCTTGTTTGCTCTTCTGTCCATTCACTTCCCATTGCTTCATTTTTTTACTTTGTCTATTAATTTATAGAACTGAACATAATAAAGAGAAAGATGATTTCATTTGTAAGTGTCAATCTCAAGTTATGCAAAATAAACCCTCAAACATACTAATAATAAATTAATTTATTTGACAACTGCTGTCCAGGTTTAAAACACAGCTAATCTACTTGCAAAAAACCTAATCAGATGTCATTTTACTGGGTACAGGCCAAAGAGAGAGTTATATACTCTTTCCTGCATTTGAGTACAGTGAATTTCTGTAACCTGTTTTCTAACTCCATAAGACTATCACAATATTTTTGCATTTTCAAGTGGAATAAAGTGAAGAGGACTATGCACTGAATGGCTCCTTTCACCTCCCATCACAGTGTGACAGAGGCCCATCAGTGAATTGCTGATGATCCAGGTTTCTGATGGCTGATGATCCAAGTTTCTGATGGCATCAGGAGAAGCAGGACTTGATCTGCAGTGCCATTAAAAACTGGGGTGAATTCCTGCATGGGTCACTGCTACCTCCTGCAATCCCTGGCCCCAGGCACTGCTCTCTCCCCCTGTATCCCAGAAGTTTTCTGCCTGTGCTTAGAGTTCTCAACAGCCATCTCCTGCCTTTATACTTCTCTCTTCAGTACTTCACTCTTTGTACCAGTAGGAAAGTAAGGTTCACAACTATACCCACTTCCCTAATTAGGAAACAGCCACACCAGTTTCTTTGCTGAAGTAATTGTTTTCAGAAAATTACATGTGAATGTAATTCAGCTGCTTCCTGAAATTCTTCCAGAAGCCTTGGATGAACACACTCCACTCCTAGTGACTTAGGGAAATTATGCTTCCCTCCCTGACTTATCTTTTTTTTTTTTTTTTTCCAATAAATACCTGTCTCTGCTGGCAGTTAACCTCCATCACCTGCACTGACATGATCATATGGAAAACCTGTGTTAACTTCAGAGACAAGAGGATGAATAAAAAACAGGTAGTAAAAATTGCCTCAATCAACAGTTTCATTGAAGTGGAATTTTTTTACTTATTAAGATTCCAAACTGAGATCATGCTATTTTTTTTTAAAGGGCTATACTTACATTACAACCCCCATTACTGTGCATTTGGTGCTGTATTTTCAAAGAACATCAAAGCACTAAACTGGCAGAAATCACCGGCTGAATCCTAGGGATCCACGTTTTTTGAAGTATTCATCTTTTGGCAGCTGCAGCTTCTTCTGCAGGTGCAGGGAGAACATTTCATTTAAGTCACTATTCATGTAGCTCAATTCAAAGGCTAGTTCACTTGAAGCTGAGAAAATCCTTGATTGTTAGATACAGAGAACGAATTTCCAATTTACGGATAAAAAACAGATAGCAACGGATGAAGTCTAGTCAAGTGAAGCTTTTAGGATAGTATGATCTGTCAGTTCTATTATTAATTAGAAAAACTTGCATTTAAATTTATTAAAATGCCTTTGATCTCAGTTTTTAAGATTTAATTTCACATTTTATCTGGGCAGAGATTGATACAATTTATGAGGAAAAAATTATCTATCCAGAAAATGCAAACAGAGGCTAAGGTATGTAGTCTCTTAAATAAATGTGGCTGCATAAGACATAATTTTCTGGGGAAGAAAGGAAGCCTAACTATTGTGTTGAAGCATTATTCCCTTGTGGAACAGCATAACAGCTACTTAGAAAGAATAAAATATGAAACAATACTGCAAGGACTTTAGCAAGCACATTGCCAGCACTGCGATATTACGTTATAGCAGCCCCATATCCTAGAAGCGATGTTCCTGAGGGAACATAAACATGCCATACTGAGGCATTATAAAATCCCAAGACAACTGGAATGCTTTCCCCAAGGGACCATTGCTAACTGGTTTTCCCCTTCCTGTATTTACTGGAGGTATGTGTTAAAAATACAGTACTTTATAGAATCACATAATGGTCTGGGCTGGAAGGGACCTTAAAGATCATCTAGTTCCACTCCCTTGCCATGGGCAGGGACAGTTTCCACTAGACAAGGTTACTCAGAGTCCCATCCAACCTCTTCCTTGGGATTTTTACCTAGTATCTAATATAAATCAATCCTCTTCCAGTTTAAACTCATTCTCCCTTGGTAAATTACTATTTGCCCTTCTAAAAAGTCCCTTGCCAGCTCCCTTGTAGGTTTCCTTTAAGTACTAGAAGGCTGCTATTGGAGCTCTCCAAAGCCTCCTCTTCTCCAGGCTGAACAGCCCTTGTTGTTGAAAGGCAAAATGTAAATTGTGCCTAGACCTCTATTTTCCACTAAGCATAAAACAGCACCAGATATCTCCCTGAGACAACTCTCAGGGGGCCAGGGGAGCTCCCCTCGGCATGACTTCCCGTCAGGAAGAGAAGAGAATGATGTAAGGGAGGTAGATTAGATAAAAATGAATGAAGGAGAGTATATGAAGATATAATCAATGCCCTAGAGAAAAATACTGTGGGGATGGGGAGGAAACAGGGAAGTAGGGTTTAGCACCCATCCAACAACATAACTGATAGGATGCATTTCTGCTATTATGAGGAGATAAAAGCTGCAGGACCATGGTAGCATCAGATATGTGTTGAAGGGCACCAGAGGGACTGACACAACTCCTTCTATCTCCAAGAGGGGTGCCTACTATTTTATTTCACCAACATTTCAACAACCAGGATAAAGACTGAACAGAAAGAGCAGGAGGATGCCGTGGTGAAAGCCAGGGAATTAATGAATTTGGCTGATTAAGTGCTAATCATGTGGAACAAAGTTCACGAAACAAATGGCTGTCTAGGCTGCCCAGCAGGCAGGATGATGGCAGGAGTCCTCAATCCTCCCAGCACCCTCTGGCACTGCAAACCAACTCCCTCAGACATGCTGATACAAGCTGATAGATAAGCTGCACTGTGAAGCAGATCAGGAAATTAATCCAAGCTAGAAACAACAACAACAACCTGTAAAAAAATGCGGTAAACTACTGTAAGTCTCTGCTGATTCACAGTAATCAAGAATGATTACAGTTTTTCATTACTCATCCTTAGACCAATGGCCAGAAACAATATCCTTTCTGTTGAATTGTCCTGCATAAGGAAATACCTTTTTTGCAGGTACTTAAGAAAACTGAGCAAGCATTTTGAATTATTATGTTAATATTTATAATAATTAATAAATCATTATGGTTATTTCATGGTGACCTTTTGCTTTTCCTATGCTGACCTTTACAAACAATAGCACTTGCTCATGGTATAGCATTTGCATGGGTAAACTGAGCAAACTTATCTGAACAAAACACCACTTGTATTCATAAATAAGAATATGCTATAAAGCCTCATGCACAATTTCAGGTAGAGTGAGAAAAAATCTGTCTCTTCCATTCTAAACCATGTAAACACTTGTATTCAAGACTATCTTCAGAAAAAATCTACTGTTTCTTATCAAGTGCAGAAGATGTCAAAATCACACAAGAAAATGAGCCATTTACTTCCATTTCCTCTTAGTAGAGAGAAAACAGAAGCAAGACACTGCTTGTAAAGAATGCAAATTGATTGTGTGAAGGAAATTATGAAACGAGCTAGTGGATAAGGCTGTGTTTGGAGGAACATTTTCTTCTCCCCATCTATTCCCATGCAAAAATCCAGATAACAATGACTTGTAGGCCAGCAACACTCCCTTCTCACTTCTGTGCTAATAAGTACCTTCCTCTCTGATAAACAGGGTTTAGGAACAGAGCCAGTATTCATGGTGTGTGCACCTCTCCACTTTAATCACTAGCACTCGCCCTGCCCTCCATCCAACCTAGACAAGGTGAGGGAAAACACGGACTCCAGGGCTCAGCTTCTTCTTTGAGATAAATCTGAACTTCAGATGCTCTCAATGATGTGTGGTGCCCTCCCAAGGGCCTTGAGGCTTTATGATAAGTGTCCAGAAACCTGAGCTGAGATCCCCTCTGGGTTCATCTGCAAAATATCAGAGAAGCAATTTTGACCTGAATTGGGATTGCATGGGAGGACTTTGCCCATGGTGACTGAAAATTGTGTTGAAGTGCCTTCAATGATAATCTTTTCAAAGTAGCTGGTGAATTGCATTCAAAGAAACTACTCCATCAGCTGGCCCCTAAAGCAACTTGAAGGAATCACATGGACTTGACTCTCAGGGGTGAGGAGCACCAATCAAACCAGTCCTCAGTCCTGAGCCACTAGTAACAAACATCTTTGGAGATTCTGCCACCATCAAAAAATAACCACAGGCACTTAATATGAACAATTAACCACTAATAATACCAAGGCATCTCTGCTACTGAACTGGATAAAGTGTAAGTGAAAGTCTCCTCAAACACTGCTACACTTTATATACAGTATGTGATGCATGTTGGAAAAACATACCCAACAGAGGTAGGAGCACTGACCGCAGACAAAAGCCAGCATGATTATTTCCACCCTTCAACAGTAGCTCTGTTTTTACTAACCCAGACACAAACACAGAGGCTGATACATCATACAACGTGATGTATAAATGTTTTCTATTCTATCAAGGGAGTAATTTAGCATGGAACAAAACTGGAAAGCAGACAACATTTTAGCATAATGATATAAATTTCTTTCTGTTTCCTTTTCATACCTCACAAAAAAAAGGTATTTTTAAAATTAAACTAAATAAAATTAAACGTATTTTAATACTATTACCACATTTCAGGAACTTGTGCTTTTTCTTGCAGCAAAGATAAAATTCAGCCTTATACAGAAGAAAAGGTGTACTATCATTAAGGTTTTCAGTAAGGTTAATACATCTGCTAAACAAAAGCAAGTAAAAGGGTTTGCATTTTCAGACCCACGAGTGAAGGACTTTACACATGAGTATTTTTGTCAACCCACAATTCAGGTTGCAATTTTCTATCTAACAATGTTTTTCCCCTTCTGTGACTGTTCCTCCTGCGCCATTCAGTAAGGACCTGAACAGAATTTAGCCTCATTTCATGCAGGAAATATTCTGCTTCTCTAAGCCTTTTCAGAGAGAATGATGAAGATGCTTGCCTTAAAATTAAGCTTCAAAATCAGCGTTTATTTTTTCTATTGCACACTTTTTTATCCTGAATTCATTGGTTGTCTGGGATATTTTTAATTTTAGGGTATTTTTCTTCCCTTTCTTTTTTTTTATAAAGCCATTTTTAAGCCCACAGGATTACTCAGTTTTAATGTAATAACATGAAAGGGTTAAATACAGCCTCTGAACACTAATAGAATAATGTTGCATACTATTTTGTATTTCTTTTTTTTTCTTCTTACTGCGAAACAGTACAATACAGTACAATTTACTAAATTCCTAAGTTTTAGGTTACTGAACTTTCTAATCCAAGTATGTTTTCATGGTTCCTGATATAGGGCTTCTTAATTGTTACTATCATCTTCACCACATCTTTCCAAACATCTGAATTAAACATATAATTGTTTTATCATGATCAAAAGACTTTCAAAACAAAGATCTAAATGCTTTTTTAACTTCATAGATGAGCCAGTGTTTGCTTAATGATTAAGCGCTCATGTTTCAAAATCTTACACAGCATTTTATCGCTCACCCTCATCACTCACACTGGTGTGGGCACAGGGTGGAAATGCTAAGATGTTTTCACCAGGGTTAGGTGAAAGGCAACTTTCATGCAACAAACAGTTCAGCTTGTCTTGTGGGGTGTTTATCTCTGTTTTTCTTGAGGGGTTGACTGGAGATAGAATTAGTACTTCAGTACAACATCGTTGGTTTGTACCGCACCAGTTTTTATGCTGTAATCTCTTCTGGTTTGGCGAGCGCACACAAGAGTTTATTAAGGGCATGACCTAGAGCATGCTGATGTAAGTGAAGAATTCATATTGACTTCAATGATCTTTGGTCTGATGCCTAAGTAAACTCAAAGACATAAGTCCTATTTAGTTAAAAATAGCAATGCTCTTGAGACTTTCTAATGCTTTTAGGGGTGAGAACCATTCAAATCAAAAGATAAATTTTCAGCTCAGTGTTAAGGACCCTATGGACAGCTGCCATTAGTAACTATACAGGCTCTTCAATAAACTTTTAATTTGCACAACCTGCATAGCTTAGACACTTGACCGCATGACTTGCATGCAAAACCAATGGGAAATCAGATTTGTCATAGATTTAAACAACAGCATCAAGAGCTTGCACAATTCCACTCAATTGCTTATAAAGTGCTCTTTTGGCTATGGTGTGCCTTGCAAAGATTGTGAAGTCCATCTAATCACCTTATATTAGAAAGTTGTCGCAGGCAAGAAAGAGTAATTCAACTCCACTAAAATTAAGAGAAACAGAGTTCATTCATCTGTGATAAGTTAAAAGGAGATAGAAAATCTTTTTAAGGGATGTCTTTGGAAAGTTCCAGTCTTAAAAAAAATCCCAGAACTTTTTAATATTTGCTTTCCACTTATTTAAATACTTTTCTACATAAAGAGAAACTTATCTGCCATATCAGAGATACCTACATGTTATGTGAAACAAGCATAATTTCTCCACTTCCCAAACTCTTTCACTATGAAATCTTTTCAAATGAAATAAAAATCTATCACAAAATCAAGCAGAAACTCACACAAATTTTCTGGTGAATCAAACATAGAAATAGATAAAACCTACATCCCTAGTAACAGTAACTTATTTATTGGTGCTACATGCCAATTAAAATCAATTTGTATTATTAGCTCATTTACATTTTTTATTTGTTAATTTTAGTTCATATCAGTTACTCATACTCTATGCCTAAATCCTCTTTAAAATGAAAAGGCAAATTTTCAATGTTAGGGAGATAAAAATATTTAATTAAATAATAGTTTAGGAAAATAAAAGAGATACTCTGTTAAAGCTGAGAATATTCTGCAGGTGTTTTTATATTGGCTACATCCTGACATAGTGAGTCTAAGAAAGAGATATTCAGGCAGTATCTCTAAATGCAGCAGCTCCCAAAGCAGGGATTTCCTATGAGTTAGCCTTACAGCAGAAACTGGTACCAAAACAGGACCCACCAAGGCATGACTGTGGGATCAGACTACCCAAAAAAAAGCTGGGTAATCTGGCAGATTTTCCTCAGAACAACTTAAATGCAGCATATATCTTTTAAACTCAACAAAGTAGTAGGAATAAAAATGAAAATCTAGATTAACTACATCTGTGGCGAATTTGCTCATGGCAAATTCTTGGTCCAATTTCATATTGCTGTTTTTTTCAGCATCTTCTTGCAACAGCTCTGAAGCCACTTTATACAGTGGATACTGGGATCAAATTTGCCCTAGTGCAACCAGTTGTCCTCCAGTTTAATGCTTACAAAGTCCTTACAACATCAATGGTGCTTATGGGGTGCACAGTTTGTGAGACTGATTTGTTCTTAGAGGTCAATACAGGACATGGTAGCTTAGAAGGTGCAAGCAACTTTCTTCTCAAAGTCTGCCTGAAAAAAAAAGGCAAGCTAATAACTGAGAGACTTGCATGTTTCAAAAAAAGATCAGGCTTACCACTAAAGAAACAATTATTAATTCAAATAGACCATTGTCAAAACAGTCAAAAGACCATGCAGAAACCAAAATCACCACCAGAATAAATCCTGCAATTGCTGTGAAAAAAGCAAATAAATGTATTTTATGCCACGATTTACTACCCGTAAAGAAATCCCTACATTAAGACAGGGAAGTTAAAAAAGAGGGGCAGGGGAGAGGGAGGGGGTTATTTCTCTGAGATTAGCTCTGTGTCAGCTCTGGGGCCTTGAAAGACTGCCAGCTGTCCGGGCGTACATATTTTACCACTGAAGTATGCTTTTGTTTCAGAACAGTTGAGACCCCCAAAATGATGTAATCCCCAGCGGAAGACTGACAAGCTTTGAGATATTCCAAAACACAGATGACAGACGAAATAGCAAGCAATCAGTGTAACTATATTGAATATTATCTTGCAAGAATCCAACACACAAACCTAATGCACCAGATAACAGAATTGCTTTGAGCAAACCTGGAGTAGAACATCACAAAGATTTCTGCAAAGAAGAAATCATTCAAGAAGGACAATTATCTACATGGGTGGAGGGAAGAAAGACGGAGGGGAACGTATGACTCTCATAATTAGGGGCCTGATTACACTGTAGCCGAAAGGGATTTTTTACATTTTAAATTTGATTACATTTCAGAATGAAGCACACTAATTGGTATTTCTGCAGTCTGTTTGAAGAGAACTTCTACTTAGGGAGGGGGAAAAAATAACAAAAACCAGTGACCTTCATACCATCTATGCCTAATATCTAGTTCTTTTGCCTGAAGTATTCATGGTTTCCCTTCAATTGCTGAACCTATCTCTGGGAATAAGTGCTTTATGACTCATCGCAGTTTATCTCCAGAAAACCAGGAAATAGATACTAGCAAATGCACTAGAATCAAATAGATATTAAATCCAACAATCACAGCTGCACAAGGAAAAACAAATCAAACCAATCCATCCACCACTATAAATAAAGACTAGAAGAAATTATTTGCACAGGCAACACCCAAGATGGCACCTTAAACCCAGGGCCATGGAGAAAGTTAATTAAGGAAGGGACATTTGCATTGAAAAATGCAGAAAGCCCCACTCACTACAAAATCAAAGGCACAATGCACTTCCTGTTCATGTCTATCTGCCAGAAGTACTGTGTTGAGGGAGAAGATGGTAAATCGGCATGACAAATAGAAGAAAAAGTAACAAAGAATGTTTCATAAAATTTGTAAATGAGTATATATCACCATGTATACATATTCTTCTTTCTCAAATACATGCCAGACAAATGCATATTTCCTGTCTAAGCCAAAGAACTGAGAAGGAACCATCAAACATAACTTTGGGGCCATGAACTCAAAGTAAAATATCCAGATCTTTGGACAAGGACAGTGTTGGTGAAAGGAGATGCACTTCCAATATAAGATGAACTTCCAGTATAACGATTTCTGAAGAAAAAAGGTTTCACAGAATGTAAAGAAAAGAAAAAGGCACAAATGAGTAATTATGAACAGAAATGAAGCAACATCCAAACTTTGCAACCTGACCTTTGTTGACGGAAGTCCCCAGGAACAGACGGGCACTGACTGTCACCGTCCTGCTGTGGACCCTGGCAGACAAATCATAAGCCAGGCAGGGATGCCTGCTCTGTAGATACAAAACCAGCTTGGTGAAGGATGGCTCCCACAACTCCTCCTTGGAAATGGAGGGACAGGTACTTCCTAAAGCTGGCTCAAGAAACCTAACTAAAGAAGATGAGTCATACCCTCAAAAAGCTCAAAAAGTAAAAAGGCAGACAGGCAAACAGACAGACAGACAAAGTTCCTGTTTTAAACCAGCCTTGAAGTAAGGAGACAGGAACAAACCCAATATTCTTCACTTTCATTCCTGATCAACACAAGTAAGTGTTCTGAGGGCCCAGTGTGGGATGGAGTTAATGTAGGGAGTTTTAGAGAGCTATAAAAAAATAAGCATGTCTTTGTTTTACTTTCTTTATTTTCATTTTTTTTCCTTTTTAAAAATTAATTTCATAACCAGTTGTGGATGGAACTATCCTAAGTAGCTTATTCTGGGGAACATGAGTGGGATAGTAAGAACACAGCATTTTCACCTGTGGACAGCAACTGGTCACTGAAGCCTCCTCACAATAAATGCCTGACCTGAAATTAGGAATAACAAAGACTGAGAAGATACTTCACCTACATGAATGCAACAAAGGTACAAGACAGCCTACAGGTGGGAGTCTAGAGAAACCAAAGGCAAACTTTTGGAGACAGTAAATGAAAAAGCAAGTGTAGTAACGAGCTAAGGGCTGGATACATGAGGGTGATGGAGAGACTGAGGCAGCTGGCTGGAAATGGGGGCAGATGTAAAAACAGATGGACAGGGAGGAATATGAGATGGATGGTGGAGGAAAAGCGTTGTGGCATGAAGAGACAAAAGAAGCTAAAAGAATATAGGCAGAAAATCTCAAATTGAATTGAACCTCAGTACTTCGTAAGTACTTCGTACTTAGTACTCGATGTCAAATACCTGCAAAGCCTAGGTGGTATGTTTACCCACTGGTAAACAGTTTGGTCCACTTGGCAGACAAGAAAAACAACCTGCTATTGTATTGATCACTTCACTAGTGCAAGCAGCAAATAGCTATGATGTGCAGACAAATTATTTGAACTCATTAAAATGAGTAGCATTCTCTTCAGCTTTTAAGTATTTTGTTTGCTTACTTCAGGAATTATGTTGAAAGCATCAAAGGAACAACAGTAAGTTTTTGAAGGCAATGCTCAAAAGCTAACAAATGCCAGAACTACAGTTCCTCAGCATGAACAACATTAAGATGCAGAAGCAATCTATTAGCCCCTACTACTTCTTCTGCCATTTCTTCTTAGTGAACAGGATTTGCAGGAATGTGGGCAGAGTACGGAGAAGATGACAGAAAGGTGCAAAAGATGAAGAAACTGAAAAATTAGTTTCACTTTCTCAGACTGCCAGTTCTCACCTGCTGTTAGGCAAAGCTACTGGAGGCATGGCTTTTCCCAAATTTTTGTTAGGTTTTTCTCTTTTGCAGCCTCCAGTCTAATAAAGATATCACAAGGTATCTCCTTTAAGTCTTTCTGCCACTTCTATATATTCTCCAATTGCTCAACATTTTAAGAGAAGAAAGTCAGAATTCCCTCTGGGATCCTGGCATATCTCTGGGGGGCCTTCTGGGGTACAGACATGCTGATATTCAGTAACAGCCTGGGAAAGAAGATGTCATCTAGGAAGCGCAGCTTGGTGAACTGGCAGCAGTACCTCTCTGTGGCTATAGGCAGTCCCTAAAGACTGTTTTATAACTCTAATTCTACCTCTCCCTCCCTCTGTTATTTTTTTAAGGTCTTGGTGGCTACATCAATACACATGGTGCACACAGATCTGTAAAACAAATATGTGCAGACAGCACCAGAAACAAAAGCCTGAAGGAGATTTGAATCAACAAGGAGCATTCACACATTATATCCACACATTCCCCACTTTAACACAAACCCAGGCAAGTCAAATCCTTATTTGTATTGTTTTTCCCTATATAAATTTGTCTAATTGGTTATGACTGGCTGTTGCCACCTCTCATCAGGCAACTACTTCCACAATCATGTTTATTTTAATGAATAAAGTGGGAAAGTAAGAGAGAATATGACATCTGGTACTAAACTAGCCTTAGTGATGCATTTGGCTTTTTAAAATTGTGTATGACACAAACATCATTCTGTTATTTACACACAACTCTCAATCAACAAAGCTCCCTCAATCCAATTTTACAGACATTACTTTCCTTGCCTGACAAAATGATATCTGAAAAAGAAAGGGGAGGGGGAAAAATCCTTAGGCTATGATCTGTGAGCTTTCCTGTCTTGACAGACCACAGCCCCAGTGTCTGCAAAAGAGAGCAAAGGGTCACAGCAAAACGTAACTTGACCTGAACTTTAACCACCAGAGGTGACATTTAGCCAACTATAAAATTTAAAACTAAACAAGAGCAAATAGAGAGAAAGGACTATGAGAGTGCCTTCTCCATGTTGATTTAAAATTCAAGACCATGAAAGATCCCCTTCTTAGTTCTTTCTTACTAGAGATTGAGTACACATGTAGAGATTTGTGCAAAAGTACTGATTTAATAAGGTATTGTTTTTGAATTTTTGTAATACAGGAAAATATTTGGATATTATGAAAACGCAAATGGTAGTAGCACTAACATTTCTAAAGAAGGTATTTAATTTTTATGTGGAAAAAAGTTGCATTAGGCAAGGTAGACAGACCAATGAAAACATTTAATCCTGCTTATCACCTTAAGTCAGAATTGATCCATAGACAACACCAAAACAGTTTGATCCACCCCTTAAACTTGATCTCAGGACTGTTGCAAACACAGGAGAATTATATGTTTTCACACCAATTTATACAGAAGCAGAACCTAACACTTAAAAGTATTGTGTATACGGGAAAGTATATAGGAAAGAAAACTACTTTGGCTAAAACGAGCAGTTGAACAGATGTCCAGAGCCAAAATCTATGAGTCTTCAAAATCTTGAGGTGAAGAGAGGAAAATCAGGATATGCTGACTGAGTGAACTGTATGAGCATATGCTGTATGTTTAAGCCACTAATCCCTGAGCTACTTATTAAATTCTAGGAATTCCTCTGAATGTGATTTTTATGGCCCTGGTTCTTCTGTTGAGATGGTAAGATGACCAAAACAGCAAAGGTGTTGCAAGATAAAAGATTGCTTGGTAATTGTCCATTATTCAAAAGATTTCTTTGGTTTAACACTGTGGTATTGCAGAGCTGTGTAACTCCATTTTATGTGTGGCTTGACTCCTTCTTGAAATACTGGATTTCAACATATTGCATTATCATTAAAATATGTGGAGAGTGTTAGCATGACATAGGTTGACTGTCCAAAATTTAAAGAATTTTGATAAAATCTCATGGTAAGCACAAGAGAAGTACCACCACCACAGAGCTGAATAAAATAAATAGAAATATCTAAAGATGGTGATTATTCCTCCTTGCCTCTGCAGATGCAATGCTGTCTGTCGTTGTGCCATCAGATCCAGCACATATCATGCATTTATAACAGATACAAACCTAACAAGAATTAGAATACTTAGAAATTGTTTCAAGAAAGCACTCAAATGAACCAAGCAAAATTTTTCAATCTACAGCAAACGCCTTAACATTTGTGTCTGTATACAAAACAAAAACAACCCTAAAACAATTACATATGGGTGATAACTAACAAATCTTTCTTTTTGTTTCAAAAGTTATTTAATAGTTCATAATTTTTGGTTTCCCACGCTGGGTGTGCAAAACAGCAAGAATTCACTCGTAATTTTAGAACATGATGTCAAAATTAAAGGTTTGACAAGGAAGTGACTTGCAAAAAAAGAAGAAAAAAAATTATTTAACCATGCCACATACATACAAAAGCACCTTTTAAAAAATTTGTGTAATTCTAAACAAGCTTCTGTTTTCATCTTATGCTTAAAGTGAAGATATATTTGATGTTAGAAGCATCTTCTACATGCTATTGAAACTGCATGCTGAAAAAGAATATAAATCATTAATGAAAATTGCAGGGTATCAGTTTCCTGTTGCAGTTGGCTGTCTGCTAAGTTGGCAGCGAGACAGTGGCCTGCAGAGCTGCAGGCATATGTCTCATGTTAAAAAAAGAAAAAAAAGACTTCATGTTATAAACACTTCAATGAAAATTACTATCCAGTTTGGAACCAACTGAGAGCAGGTGTTGAAGACAAAATAAACAGACAACATATGAAAGGTTAAAAAAAAAATCCCCAATGCCACTGGCCTTCCATTGGGATTGTCTTCTACCACAGATTTTAATGTACATCATGAAATCCAAACAAAATATACCTGCATGTGTAGAAAGCAACCAGCTTTTCTCATGTTTAGGACTATAGCTTTTCAACAGTGATATTAAGTTATACCTCAAATTTTTAAAATCTATGAAAAATAAGCCTATGCAAATTTAGATAAAAATTAATCAAGAAAACTATTGCAATTTGTCTTTCAAACTATTCACTAGAAACCCTTCCATGTTTCCCAGCTGAAAAACAGTGACACAAAGCCTGCAGTCAATTGATTTGGCTCAATCATCTTTCACTTGCGATCCACTGATTTTGAACAGCAATGGGAAAACCCTTTAGAAAGGTCACAGGAGAAAGGCACTGTGGTCTTGGAGAGCTCAAGGATCCAAAGGAGAACTGATAAAATTTAGTATATGTGCATCTGCAAGGTCAGTGGCTAAAGCAAAGTAGGTGCTTCAGCACATACCCAATTTCTCCTTGTTTTTGCAGAGATCACAAAGATCCCCATGAACCCTTCTGACTGTTGTGTAAATCAGATAAATATCTTGGGACATGTGAAGTAACCTTTTTTTGCCCAATGGCTATGTTATCATGAAGGAAAGGACTGAAGTGTGGCAGCAGGGGCAGCATCTCAGGATTAATTAAACTGCAGGTATTCCCTACACAGCCCCTCTCAGCTGGCCAGACGGAGACTTTACTTGTGTCTTCTCAGTGCTCCTGGCAGGGTGAACGTCAGATCCCCCATCATCTGGGACTGCTGGACCACAAGTGCTTTCCTCTGGCTCATGTCCAAAACACACTGAGAAATGAAGATACCAGGAAGTCACTTTACACACAGTCAGAGAGGGATATTTTAGGTGTCTATAAAATCAGCTGGGGCAACAGGAAAAAAACTTCCTGAACATCCAACTTTCATTTCAAAATTGGGAAGAAAATGATCTGGATTTTCTCTGGCTGCAGTAATAACGACTGCATGGTTGCATGATGAAACTACTTAGCTCTAACAACAAAGACTACATTTTGTTGCCTAACGTGAAAGGGAAAACTCATTCCAGCAGCATCTTATCTGCATGCCAGTCTGGGAGGGCTCTGCAGGACAAGGACCTTCTCCTCGCTACTGGAGGAGACACAGGGAGCATGGGAGAAAGAAACATTGCCACAATCTGAGTTTCCTTTTTATCATTTGTTTAGAGCCATCCTATGAGAAAGCTTTTCTTCTTTGAAATGCACCCATGGTGAGGCAGCAGCCCTGAAATTTGCACAGCCACAGCACACCAGCATTTGCAGCTCCTCTCTTTATCACAGCAGATTCATATAGATAGCTCTACACAGATCATACTCTGTGACATATCTGCCATATGCCTTCACCGTGGAGCTGCAGGATTTGCAGGAAGCAGAACAGAGATTACCCAAACAATGCAGCCTACAATCATGCACATAGACAGCCTAAGCTGGTGGAAAGAGGTCTTCACCAGAGTGCAAAGCTGTCCCATTAATACTAGGCATGAATATGACCCTTTACATATTCAATGACTAGGACTAGAAGAAGCTAAGCAGTATGTCTGAGAGAAGCCTATTTGGACCTTCAAAATGTTTAACTATTTGATATGTTAAGGTATTCTCCCACCCTCTGTAACCCTTGTGAACTTTTAACATGAACTGCTTAGCTTATTGTGCTGGTTTGGCCTGAGATACGGGTAATTTTCATCATAGTATTTGGTATGAGTCTGGTTTGGATTTATGCTGACAATAGAGTTGAAAATAGAGGGATATTTTAGTTACTGATGAGTAGTGCTTACAGGCCTTTTCTGCTCCCCCCCTCACTCCAGAATAAGTCTTGGGGTGCACAAGGAGTTGGGAGGGGACATAGCCAGGACAGCTGACCCCAACTGACCCAAGGGATATTTCAGACCATATGGAGTTATGCTCAGCACATAGAGCTGGGGGAAGGAGGAGGAAGGGAGCGGGGAGACATTTGGAAGGATGGCATTTTTGTTTCCAAGTCATTTTTACAAGTGATGGACCCTGGTTTTCTGGGAATGGCTGCCCATGGGAAGTGGTGAATGAATTCCATTGTTTACTTTGCTTGTACATGCAGCTTTTGCTTTGCCTATTAAACTGTCTTTATGTCAACCCACAAGTTTTCTCCCTTTTAATCTTCTGATTCTCTTCCCCATCCCATGGAGGAGGGGTGAATGAGCAGGGGTTGCATGGGGCTGACACTTAGAAACCCCTGTTTTGGTGGGGAGCAGATGCCTATTTACTAAGACTACTGGAACCAATTTCCAATCTAGAATCATGGATCAATTTTTAAGCCTGAGTCCCCTAACCAGATATGCAGAAATGCCCCAGCAGGATCCATCATTGCTTATACATGGCTCTTAGTTTTTTGTGCAGACAATGCAAATGCAGACTTCCTGAAGTGTGAATGGGAAAAATGGACTATCTTGAGAAGGCTTGAAGACAGCATAGCTCATTAAGACTTTTCTAAAGATTCAAAACAAAGAACTTTTAATTTCTTGAATTATGTAATCTTTGCAAACTCAGAAAGTACAACATTTAATTTTTATGTCTCTGTATTTCCCTAAATGACAGCAAGCATCAATTTGGTTGCAGATTTTTAAATCTTATTTTGGATAAATACAGCCAGTTATAGTTCCCAATATAAATACCTACACTACATAGAAACACCAGATTAACCCTTCTCTAATTTGTCTACATGTTGCCATTAATATGTTTCAATTTTTTAAGCCATGACTACTTTTTCCCATCAGTTCTGCTGCAAAACTCACAGATTACTTGGAAATAAGCTAGTGTGCAAGGTAGGGGTTGGGTGAGCCATCCACTGAACTAGTGCAAACTTTATTAACTTCACAGAAAACACTTGTTTTCTGTAAAAGCATGGAAACTTTAAAACTGCTCAGAATTTACTCTTGGATTTTATGTTTTAAACAATGGTTTATTTTTCTGTATGAATAAAAAATCACTACCAGGTATCTGAGCTATACTTCTACTGTGAAGCTGGGAAAGCTCTCTCCTACACAAAACAAGTGGCACATTCAGTCTAAAGGGGCTACAGTATAACCTCAGCCAATTTCACACCTACCTACCCTACCCATGTAATATAGCCAGCTTGGGAAATCGTTGCTCCAAACCAGCAGTGAAAGTCTGTATGTCTGTCCTCTGAGAGAACTGGTTGTCCCTGGCTAGGAATGGAAACGTTTATTGCAAAACCAGGAGTGATTTTAGTACTAATGATACTTAGACCACACTGGCATTAGAATGTAACTTCATTAATATGAAACATCTCCCCCAAAAATCATGTGCTGAGCACAAGCAGAATCAGTTGAGACATGTCTAATCCAGTATGGCAATGCCTACACGCCACAGAATCACGGAATTACAGAATCACAGAATGATTTGAGTTGGAAGGGACCCTCTCATTCCAACCCCTCTGCCATGGGCAAGGAACCTTCCACTGGCCCATCATCTCTACGCTGTTCTTTCAAATTTAACACAAATCTATTAGAAAAGAGGAAGAAATAGCATCCAGCCTCTTCCCCCGCACAACCAAAGATTCAGATGTTATCTCCAGACAAATAAAAGATAAAGAATCTTATGATTCCCAGTCCCTAGATTTATATACAGGTCAAGAAGAGTACAATACAGGCTTCAGACAGCTTGTATATCCCTTATGCAAGTCTCTAGACATTAAAAGAACTCTGCATTTCCACTTCGTTCTTTACTTAAAGATTTCTCAGTTTGCTTTCTCCCCCACATTATATAACACACAGAATAAAGAAAAAGCAAGAGAAAGGTCCAGAAATCCATTTTGTGATTAAAAATTCCAGCAGTTCCTGGCACAGAAGAGTTCCTGTTACACCTGTGCTCAAGAGGATGCAACTGATACAGCCCTGCCAGTTGAAAGTTACTGCATATGGGCAGCACAGCCAGCTGCCTGTGCTGGGGCTGGGTTGCAAGTCCTCAGAGCACGTCATGGTAGGCAGATCTGCTCGACAAAGTTCCCACAGAGACTTGCAGATGAAAAAGAGAGAATGGTGCAGCTGAAAAAACAGATTTTTTTTATTGCTTTGTGGGTCTATTAGCCTTTCTTTTGCAGACGTTTGCATTTGCACACAGCTCTACACAGATATTTAGAAAACTAGATGAACAGATAAGATGATAAAATAAATACGCTATTTTGCAGCGGGTTTTTTTTCAAGCAGCTGCCAAAAAGCCCCACCCCTAAAGCTCCCAAACCTAGCATTCTGGGAAAAGCATCATTTTCCATTATGCTCTGGTCTATTCTTTTTCCCCTCCAATTTGTAACATTCTGCTGGAATCAGTGATGAAGCACATATGTTTGAGGTAAATTACACCCAGGAGAAATCTTGAAACTGTTACATTCAGTTTTATTACCCAAGGCATTAGGATACTCTAGCACTACACTTATTTAACAGTTTCACCAAACAAGACACTGCTAATGTATTTTTATATTATTATGCATGCAAAAATTAGTATCGTATTTCTTAAAACTCAATGGGTGATTAATGCACTTCATTTTCTTTTCACTTAACAGTTCCAGGATAATTTTTAGTGCTTCAATGAAACAAGGTGTTACATAAATGCAGAATGCTATTGTACAAATATTTGGGAAAACATATGTTCAGGCAACAGTCAGGTTGAGTATCCCAACACTCAACAGCCAGGAAATTGGAAGGGCTTGTGCATCTTACACAATATAAATTTGTGCAAGTGCTGCATCTTTAACGTATTCTGCAGAGGGCTGTAACATAGAGCGCCTTAGGGAAACCTGATGTGTCCAATGGGACAGACAAGCCCTGTCTCTGCTGCAAACACTAGTCCAGTTTCACAAGGTAACAGCAAATAGCACAAATATTCCCTGTGCACCTGTGGGCTGCCTCTTTTGGGGGAGATTTGCACTAGCTCTGTGAGGTAGTCACATAACTGGAGATTTCCTATAGGTACAGACTCACGCAAGCATCAATAAGTTTACATTTAACAAGTATAATAGGAATAAAAGATAACTCATATAAACCTGAATATTACTTTGACTGATAATTTGATCTCAAAAGACAAGTCTTCTAAAGTTTTTAAAAGGTTTTGCATTGTATTTCTCTAGTGACTCTATTGGAACAACAAATAAAACCAAGAAAAATGTGTACTTGTCAAGACTGCACAACTTCCATGCTTTGCAGAAAAGAAGAATGCAAAAGGCTGAGGCAGCAGTTTAGAGTCACAGTTAAGATATGAATTTTAATTTCAATTTAAATCAACCACAGAGCCTTAGTACAGCGTTGGGCCCAAGCTAAAAACATCAGGCACCAGGTGTATTGGGAAGCAGAGCACAAAGTCCCCTCTGTTCAAAGACATGTAATCATTAATACCTCAAAATGTAATTTAATGACTTTCTGCTTCAAGTTCCAAAATGAGTCACAAAGCTGAGAGCACCAGTTCACTTCATCAACTGCAAACTGAGAGCCAGAGAAAGTTACTTGCTGAATATCGTAAGAGTCTCACTTACTTTATTAGTACTCCTTCCTCCTGTGAAGAATAACTGAAGCTATACTGTTCTAGCTCTCTGTGGTGTTCAATCCA
The DNA here is from genome assembly GCA_034509425.1 of Eopsaltria australis. Lineage (NCBI taxonomy): Eukaryota > Metazoa > Chordata > Aves > Passeriformes > Petroicidae > Eopsaltria > Eopsaltria australis. Next base: position 218,086 of record JAVTVJ010000253.1, on the reverse strand, counting down.
TACAGTGAATGCAGCCATGGCTCATAGAAAATATACTATATAATCATGAAATTGAGGACTGTGCTACAATGCACACAGGAGTCAAATGATGCTTACAGGGGAAAATTATTTACTGGCATTTCTCAACTTCAAAGCACTTGGATTTGCAGCCTATGTATTATTACTTCTGTGTGCCTCTTTTAACAGGCAATTTTACTGCCTGTTGCTATAACTCAAGCTGTCCAATCATAGATCGCCAGCAGAGCTTGAAACTTCAACCTGGAGACGAGGAATGAGTCTCTCAAATCCACCCAATAACTGACATAGTTTTCTCTCCTGAAACATCCCATTTAACATTCTTCTCATTACTTACCTTGATGGACAGATGAAAATAAAAGACCATGAATGTTTTACTTTGTTCTGGTCATGAATGAATAATTCTAAGCATTATTGAAATTTATTTTAGTCTAATTAACTTTTGTGGCCCTTTAAGAACAAAAAAAAGTTTCCTTGTTTCTGACTTAAAAGTAAAATGAGGGCAGAACGCTGTAGGTCTGGAACATGATCTGTCCGAACTCGTGGCTGTTGCTAACTACCAGAGCTATGTTGGCTTTGTGAAAATATGCCAACCTGCATCTGCTAAAAGGAATAGTCAGTCTGTAGTTCATAGATGTTCTGCTGGTAGCAGAATATGCCGTGGCATTATATCTGCGACTGTACAAAAAGGAGAAACCATCACTGCTCTCTATTCCCTTCCTTTCAGCCCTGCTACAAAGAGAGTCCTGCTGTGCCTTTGAAGAAAAGTTTGTGGATGGTCCTACAGTTCTGACTTATTTTGCCTGTCAAGTAGCAAGCAAGCTACCAAAGGTTCAGAGGGAGAAGGCTGTAGAACCCAGGCCTGGCAAAACAGAGATCAAGGAGGAGTAGGTCTAAGGCTGGTCAAGTTTTAAGTCTTTCCAATTCAACTGTACTGCAAATGGAGCAAATTGCAAATTCAGCAAATTCCACTAGTACTGACAAAGCAAATGGTTGGATAAGTAAAGGCTTACTTCATAGCTACCTATGGAGTATTCCTAGAAATTTCATTTTATACTTTGCTGCCAACATAATGCTTATTTCTGGTCATGATAATAAACATTATTTTCCTTTGCCTTCTCTCATGAATAAGTTGAAATAAATAAGATGTAAAACCAAAAAATGCTGAAGAACCAAAAAAGTATGCAAGCAGTAAGTATGCAAAAGGTATGCAATGCTATCAACTGCTAGTGCAGATTGCACAGACATGGTTGTGCTAAAACACAGATACAGAAATATAAGGATACAAAGACTCTGGCTTTGTGTTATGCAATTAATTTCATCACATAATGATAGGCTTGGTCTAAAACTATGTGTATTGGATCTCTCCTCAGCTTCTATTTGGTACGTGACTGAAGTTTAGGAGACTTAAAATCTTCACATACTTACATTCAACACAATGAAGAGAAACTGATAAAACTGTGATTTAAAACATCTTCAATTATTGGAGAAAGGGAAAAATAGGAAAACAGAAATTTAGAAATTACTACATTCCACCCACTAGAAGACACCACTGAAGCTGTGAGGGAAGCACCATTTGGTGGACAAGATGTGCAGTACTTACTGAAAAACAGGAAGGCAAAAGCTTACAAGAAGCCTGGAACACTGTGGGCACTGTGGCCAGGAGTATTAAAATAACACCACAGTGCAAATATGACTGAGTGACCCCATTCCTACCCTAAGTCTTTTAACTATTACAGTATTTTACACTCAAAGCAACAGCAGACTGGTGAGACCACACCTGTATTTTGCGTTAAAAGTGTCCACAGGGAATAGTACCAGAATAACTACTAGCACTATTATTCCACTTCCCTTGAGATCCACTTAGGCCCATTCTTGGCAAACACTTCCAGTTGTAAGCTTCTCTCAACATCTTCATTTATATTCATATGCTCCCCACCTCAAAGATGACCTGGTCAATGACCTACTCAATATTAGTAAATACCAAGAAAACTGATAGCAGAAAGTGAGATCCCCTCTGCCATGCTAGGCCACCCCTGAGCCACAGTTCATTCATTTAAAATTAAGTTTTTAACAATTAGTTTTTTCTAAAATGTGATACCACAACCAAGAGGTTAGAGCTTTCCTATTCTATGAGTGCTCATCTTAAAAAAAGGCTTAGCATGCTATTTTTAAAGGTTAATGTTCATGTTGTTTCAGCAAAAAGCTCAATGTTGGTTTTAGACACACTTCTTTTTTTATGCCAGACAAGCCAGCTCCTCGTATTCACAAAGCAACTGTGGTTCACTGAACATGTTTCCAGGATTAATTCTGACTTCCCAGGGTCAACTTTACACTAATCAATGAAAGAAATTGTGGAAAAGATTACCTTACGAAAACACACAAACTTAGCCAACCTTTAACAAAAAGAACAACTTGTAGAGCTTTCATCAGACTCAGCACTCTTCAAGGACAGCCTGTCAGCATTTGGCATATATGAACACAGGAGATGGAACAAATCTACAGGAAATCCTTGTGCTTACTCATGTACTCTCAGCACCACAGACAAATCAAGCCATTTTTATACACTTCTCCCAGTTCACACGTTCCCAGACATCTAATTTCTCACCACACAAGCAGAATCTTACCTGTAATTTTCTGCAACAAAGGAGATGGCTCTGGCTCATCACAAATTGCCTTGGCAAGGGCCTTTTTCACCTCTCCTTCAGCTGCGTCCAGCTCTTTTCCGCATTTGATTTCTCCAACCACAGAATATATGTATACCAGCAAGACAAAGAAGTCCTCACAGGAATAATCATCTTTCGTCCTTTCATTGTAAGACTTGATCATTGGCAATAATTGGTTCAAAACACTGGGCATTTCTGACTCGCCAATAGTCTGAAAAACAAAAGAAAGATTGTGTCAGATTGCCTCCACAGTGCTTGTTAATCAGGATCAGACATACTCCTGCAGCATGTCATTCAATATTCACATTCTCAGTAGTCAGTAGATGGTGCTGTGCTTTATTTGCTGCTCCGACAGTGAATTTATTAGTTGTCTACAGTTTTTTCTTAGGGATTCATGATAGCAGCATCTTAGCACTTGAAAAGCCTAATGATTAGATATTCTCCAAGTACCAGTATGATGAGAGGATGAGAGCATCTGTCCCTAGAAATAGTACAAAGCACAAGGTCAAACACTTCCTCTAAATTTTAGGCTTCCTCCTCAGGTCTGATTTTGTACATGTGCAGGGGTTTCAAAGCCCAGCTACCATAGACTTGCTGATATCCACATCATGCAACAGCAAGGCTGGCATTTAGATCCATTGTGAAAGTCTCTGCCACTCAGAGCAGCCCACTGACTAATTGCACCATCAAACTGCTACCCTCACTGCCCACAAACACCTGTGGATGAAACTTCTACATGCTAATTTCCTGCTGTGGCTTAGCTGGGAACTCAGCAGCAGGATCAGGTGAGAGGTGGGAACACTGCAAGGCAAACAGGGGAAACACACTGCTCTTGTGTGGGAAGGGAGGTGTGGGAGGAAAGAAGAACAGTGTTTATCTCCTGGATGGTAACGATTCCTCAGATCCATCCAGGAGGTCTCCTGCACCACCAGTACCCTGCCCCTTGTCCAGTGCCCACCTAAAAATCATCCTGTGAAAAGATCATCCTGTGGGTCAGTTTGTAGTATACAGTGAAACATCAAATCTCTTGTAATCTAAGGAGTCAAGTCTGCAAACATTTATTCTTGGTTGTTACTCCAGTAACTTCACACAGACTAGTCATGGTAAATAGGCACCACAGCCAAACAGATACCCTTTAAAATGATTCACAATAAGGAAATAAAATACAAAGCAAACATACTAGAAAGAGACACAAGTTTATACAATAGCAAAACCATGCAATTGCTTTAGGAACACGGAAACTGAAAGCTTTATCTCCTGGTGTACTCCATACAAGACTTCAGGGGGTCTGGTTGTATTTTGTTTTTAGCTGTTCTTTAGTTGTCAGTCTCAGAAACACTAACAAGCATCTCATAAACTGTCATTTTTATACCTACACTGACCCACCACAGATCTCAATCATTAAGAAAGCATGAATTACTTGAGCTCCAAGAAACATTTTTCCAGGCTGTGCTATAAGAAACTACACTTCTGTGGATTTTGTACTCCACCCTGCTCTTGACATACAAGTTTTGCCATGGACCCATCTTTAATGGGACTTCAGTGCGGTCAGCTGCTATGTTTCCATTTGAATACATACCTCGGAGAAGAATTTTCTAACTATCCACTAAACTTAACAGTAAGCGTGACTGCAGACGTGAAGCAGTAAATTACAAAGCTGCAGTGGTCAAAAGCATGTGGAAGCCAAGGAAGAACGTTCTGAAATCCAGGAGAGGTTGGCACCCTCTGTGTTTGGGTAGGGAGTGCTAAATCACATGCACAGTAAGTCCAAGCACTGCTCCACCCAGGAAGCAAATCTATGGTGTTTGGCACTGGTCTGGCATATGCTGGTAGCTGGGCCATCCTCAAGACAAGGCTGTTGATTCTGGGTTTCAACTCAGCCCTGCCTGAGTTCAGTATTACCTCTTCTTTTCTGGAAAAGTGACACAAATAAATTCTCATCTGGATGCCAGTACAATAAATAACAGACCATTCAGATCCTATGATGGAAAAAGACAAAGCTTCAAGAAATTCAGACATATGCATCTATCATAGGGAAGCCATCTGCAATGAGCAAAAGCCTAATCAGCCCTAAAATTCTAAGAAATCAAGATAAGCCTACACGTGGAGTTATTCTGGAATAGATGACAAACTTCAGTCTATTATCTGTTACTGAACATCATCTACTACCTACTGGCACATCATCTATCCCCCTCCTCCCCTCCCAACACACAAATTCTACTTCATTCCATCTCTAAACATGCCGTAGCATGCTGCTACACCACCAAAGATGAGTTCTTGAAAAAGCTGTATTGTGCATGCATGGATTATCCACAGGCACAGAGCATTGAGGATGCCCATGGTCGTATAGAACAGTAGAATGAACAGCTCCTGCTCGAGGACTGTAGCTCCTGCAAGTACACATGTAGAGCATCTTTGGCAAACTTTCAAACATACATGATTAAAAAAAAATCGTGTCTAAACTTTCAGGGTGATTTACTGTAGGGCAGGCTAAAACTCAACAACTTCAAGTAACAATTGCCACCTCTTATCTTCAAAGTAAAAATGAAAGAGGAAAAAAATTAAAGAGCTGTAATAAACCATTAACTTCAGAATGCACGTAGGGTCTTTTTGGGGTATGAACTTCTCTGGAATGTTTCTCCCCTTATCTCTTGGGAAATGGCACCACAGAGGACTTCAAATGGAACTGCCAAGTTTCAGAGGCCATTTTGTCCAAACAGGCCAGTTGGACTGGACTGTGCATGAAAAAAAAGGGACTCGGAACTTCACTGCAGAGCATGGCTCCACAGGGAGCTGGGAAATTTGCCTCAAAAAAATCCACTGGCAGATTGTCGTTATCTGGCCACCTCCGATGATTTAGGGGCTCCCTGCACCACCTAACAATCAATCAATTACCCTGATTAAACAGCCCTAGAACACAAGCTTTAAAAATGTAACTACCCATGACCCAAATTTCCTGCTGGTTACGTTGGCCTCAAGTTAGCCCCATTTGTCTATCATCAAGGGAGCCAATAAAAATAATAAAAACAGGTCAATTCTGAGCTTTCCAAAGGCTGTATAAAAACATTAATGCTGCTTAATGCAGAGCCAGCTAAAGGGCCCAAGCTCAAACACTCTGCTCAGTTGCATAGTTTGGACATTTTAATGCTCCAATCATATATTCCCCAGAATTCAGGGAGAGTTTGTGACAGACTTTTGTTGTTTTCCTTCTCTTTCGTCTACCCTCCTTAGTTATTTATTTTTAGAACTTAAGCAGTGTAATAATTTGATGTCCCTAAGGGTAAATAAACTGATGTCAATTTGCTGGTTATTGCAAAAGACCTGAATTTTGTCACATGGAAGAAAAGTGAAGAAAGAGCAAACACAAATTTGGGGGGGTTTAGACACTGAACATGGCACTGTGCTTCAAAATCTTATTTAAAACCTTATTTATAGGATTTTCAGGAGTTAGGAAGAAGTGTAATAACCCATGAAAAAATGTTATGCAATTCTGTGAGAGGCATTATTTTTAGTACTAAAAACCTTGTAAGAATCTAAAGCCATATGTATCATTAGACTTATTTTACACAACAGAAAACAGAGTGAATTTGGGAGGAAGAGGAGGGTCAGAGTTTACTTGAATTAACACGTGTCCCTGACAAAACTTAGAAGAGAACTGAGTACTCTAATCCCTGTGCTTCCAGCCCACTGTCCTCAACTCATCATTAAAAATATTAAAGCAAAAACCAACTTCAACCAAGTGGAATTTATTTTCTTTTAAAATCCAGGAGGAAGGAGGAGATAAATCTTGAGAGACTACTTCACTATGTAAATATTCAAGTGGCTGTCCATTTAGGAAGCAAAACATGCTTCATTCCTTCAGAGGTCGCATGAGTTAAACAGAACTTCTTGGAATTGGAACCATGCAGCTTTATACAAATGAAGAATTTTACTGGGGAAAACCAAAACTAAAAAACAACCCCAAAACCCAGATGCAGGTAAAACCAGCAGAAGAATCAGTGGAAGCTCACAACCCCTTGGGTAATTTGCTGCCCCATGTTCCTGGACTGGCTTATTTAATGACAGCTCCTTTTATTGATAACTTAGGTGGAATAAGCAGCTTTCTAATGTTGCCCTATTTGATTTTTCATGTTTTACCTGGGTTTGATCTTTTGTGGTTTGTGATTTTGCCACACTGCATATTAACTTCCCCACTGTCCAGACAGAGGCAAGAACATTCTAACTGCTAAAAGTGAAATGGCACCAAAGGAGGACCTCATGGGTATGTGAAACTGGCTCAGATCCTTTGATGGTAATAGATCTCTGCAGCAATAGTCATTTTAGCAAAAACAACAGGCACTGCCAAGCTAAGGAGGAGTCCTTGCTGCCTGCAGTGCTCAGCTGCCCATAAATCAAATGCTGTAGTTCTGCTACTCGCTGTTTTACACTGTTAGGCCATCTGAGATTTGGGGATGATTTCACATAATTTCCATATGGGTGGGAAGAAGCCTGTACTCCCTGCAAAACAATTATTTCATGTGTTTAGTTTTTATTAAATGGCCTACGGCCTATTTGACACCATAAATCAGTTAAGTATGATCTTACCATTCAAATTATGATTCACCATACGAAGCTCTAGAAATCATTATAATTATTGACTTAGGCAGTTTTTGATAAAAACGTACCTCTGCTTTGTCTTCTTTTTACATATTTCTAGGGTATGATTCAAGAATAAGCAACCCAGAACACAACACAAAAGTTTTACAAAGTACCACACCCTCACCATTAGGAAACACTTCAATCTGTATATGTCAAAATATAGAGCACAGTTATTCAGACAGGTGATTTTAGATAACCAAAGTCCACTGTCTTTATATTTCCTTTTGCATGAAGTAATGTTTTAGTCTCAAAATTATGTTTCCAGCTGGGGAGGGGCTGACAAAGCCTCTCCTCGAAGGGAGAACGAGCAAGCTTTGGCCTTAGAGGAAAGCAGACAAAGCTTTGAGTGAACTCACAGCAGATTGAGAGTGGAGGTTTAAGATGCTGGCAGTAAATGGTTGCTTCCAGTTAAAAAACAGTGTAAGCCATTACAGGTCAGGAGAGAGATCAATTGCCTTTTGTTGGGGACCAAAACAGCTTTGTGACTTGCCCCTGCCAATATCAAGAGACTGCATCTTCCTCTCTTTAATGGCGGTGTCTGTCTATTCACTTGATAAATGATACAGAAACCCACCAAGAATATGCATATAAAGAAAACAGCGGAGAACTACACCGCTAGTGAGAGACACAGAAAACAGTAAAAGAATCTAGGACCCATCTCCTCTGTCATTACTTTTAATGATTCTTCTGTCTTAATGAAATATCCCTACAGAGCCAAATTGATCTCCTGTCCTCTTTTCTGCATTTATCACCCACTCTGAACACTGCCCAAGCAACTATGTTCTCAAAACGGTAGAGACAATTTTCAGGCTCTCCTTGTAGTGAGACAGCATCTTAAAATTTTACTGTAAACAAATAAAAGAAAAAGAGTAAGCTTTCCAGAAGCTATTTTTAACCTGGCTCATGCTGTCAAGGATGAAGATTCACATTCATCGTACTTCCATGCTCTCCCAATTAGACTTCATTCTCGCCTTCCACTCACCACAGCACCCTCTTCCTTCTGCACCTGCTGGAGAGCTTCTGTGACTGTGCATTACAACAAATCATTTTAACCATATTAGTTCTTGGTTGGGTTTACTACTTGGCCACAGAAATACACTAGCTGTGAAGGACAAAGATTGGACTGCCTCCTTATGCAACAGTGCTGGCTTGAAGCTTAGATGAACTAGAGTGTAAGGTTGCCAAGAGATAAAAGAAAATGATATAAATAATCACCTGCTGATTGGATGACTTCTTCAATACACTGTCATATGGCCAGATGCTTAATTGGTGTCTATCAGTCAACACAACAGACATCAACAGTCCTCTGATATACCTGATGCATATCTATCCAGGATGTTAGCAGTTACTACAGAACACAGTGACAAGTCAAAGGCAAGAAAAAATTACTGCCAACATCAAACTTTTTAAAAGCACGACATTTGTAAGCTCTTCTGGTTAGAGTTAAGTTTTTTAATGTGTCTTGCATAATTCCAAAAAAACAGCACTGACACTTAACAGCTAATATGTGATAACAACACAAGTATTTAAAACGAGCTCTTCAAGCCCTATCATTTCTAAAACCAAAACAAAAGCAAAGCCCAGGACAGTTCTTTCTGCCAATAACTCCCTAGCCTATGATCATGACCTAAGCAATTGGATTCCATCTAGATCCCACAGCCAAAGTAGTATATTCCAGTATTTTTCTTTAACTAATATTCTTAGGACATAAAAGAAACTATATTTTGAACAACATAACTAAAATTTCTTCTTAACATATTTCTCCCTTCTTTACTGAGCACCACAGCTGCTTGACAACAATTTCCTAATCATCTTACAACTTCTTCAGTTATTTTTGTTTCTTCTGCTACAACAAGCAGATTCTGACACTGTGTCAGTACTTACACAAGACTTACACATACATTTTGAGAAAATTCAAATGACCACTTATATCTCGTCTTCTACAGCACCAAAATCACCTCATCACAGTTATGCTGCTGGGCAATGTATCATTACATCATACAGTCCAGTTTTTCCCCTCTCTCTTTGGAGATCATCTACACATAGAGCCGTGTTAAGATATTTTAATGCGTTCATGGGGGCTCAGGAGCAAGAGTGTATGGAAAAAAGGATATTTAATAAGTCTGGATTTTATTAGACAAAGCTCTGCAAGGATAAGGAGAATTTTGTTTGAATCACCTCATGTCTGACATAAGAGACTCATCAGCAGGTTAAAAAGGGAATACTTCCAACCTACTCAGTCAAAGCTTTTAGCTGTGATAGCTTCTACAGACATGCTCAGTAAAAACATGAATCAGCACAGCAAAAACAGTGTTAGAAGAATGAAAAAGGAATATAGGCACAGTCAAGATAAAATCTGTATCAGAAAAAGATCTTGGTGCCATGCATGTCAGGATTTTTTGTGTGTGGTTTTTGAGGCTGTTTGTTTCTATAAGTCTTGGAATATTATGAAAATTGCCAGAAGATGGTAAGGGTTCGAAATTGAGAAAAGGGCACAGGGATAACATAATATCCTATGAGCTCAAAGTTTATATCAACTTTGAGGGAAACAATGGGAAAAAAATTCAGTCATTACAAAGCAAGGGATAAGAATCCAGAGGGACAGAAAACAAATAAAAGGGGTATAAATCAAGAAAAATATAGTATAACCAATTTGGTCATTCAATAGTGCAGACCATGTCTGCAGAAGGAGGGGATTCTGTCCCAGGAGATGATTACCAAAAAAGTTTCAGGAGACGTTCAGGACAAAGAAAAAGATTGAATTCCTGCTTAGATCACTAGCTATAATCACTCAGGTTAGAAAAATAGAGAGTATATCTACCCAGCAGAGAGAAAAGGTCTAAAAAAATAATGAGTGGACTAGAGAAGGGAGGTAGGGAATGATTCCTCACTCTGTCTCACCACAACAACAAAGAGGCAATACACAAAGCTGGTAAGGAGCCAGTTTAAAGAGCAAATTAAATGGAGGTATTTCCTCATGCAATTTGCTCAGAAGTGGAACTCTTGCCAAATGTTGTGCTGCTGAATTCTTACTTGGGCTCTCAAAGATGATGGGAAATCTCACAGGAGAAAAAATTCCATCAAATATTAGTAAATATACAGAAACCACAACTGTTACAGAACTCATAATGGTTGGAACAGGGAGGATATCATATAACCTTGTCCTCTTCTCTTAATCTTTTGTAGGCAGCTGCTTTTGAGCAGAAGTGAACTTTTTTTTCTTAGAGAAAGCAAACTAGCATGGCTGCATTTTTGATCCAATCCATAATAAACATACTTACCTCAAAGCTATGGCAAAAGGACCAATGTAACTATAAAATACAGTATCCATGGGACAGAAGTAGGAAAGCAGGTTTACTACAGTATGTGGCACTGTCAGGATTAATTCCTATATCCTGTGCCAGTCCTAGAGTCCACATTTCTAAGAGGTTGTGAAAAACTAGAGGTAACATTGAAAGGAGTTACAGAACAATTGAAAGGATTTTATGAAAATCCTTCATAAAGGGAGATGGTTCCTTATCAAAAGCAAGAATAACAGTTTATGTGTGTCTCTTTGGACAGAAGAAAATTTCAGAGTATGAGACAGCTCTTGAATCTAGTCAAGAAAGCCACATGAGGAACAAGGAAAGTTGAAACTATGATTTTTCCAGTTCTCAAGTTGGTGGAGATGTTTTCAGTGGTGAGAATACTTCATAAGACTTTTGAGGGTGAAAGGGAAGAAAACAAGCAGAAAGCACAGACTCAACGGTCTCACACTGTGCATTAAATGCATCCCCACCTCACCCCAGAAGTGAGAGTAGAACATTGTGCATTAAATGCATCTGGTGAATAAAACTATAAACTGTTTAGCACTGTTCTGATTGCAATGAAAGGAATTGTGAACTGTGAGGGAAAATATTTCAGAAACAGCAGAAAGGATGAAGGCAATACATGCTGTGAAGGCTGTAAGCACTGAGTCACAAAAGGAGACTGACAGTCAAAACAAGCCCATCTTCTGCTTTTCCTCCACATTCTTGCCTTTTTTATCATCTCTTTTCTCTCAAACCTTCATTTTATGCATTGTCCTTCACTCCTATGTCAATCTAACATCAGATGTTCCAGAAACTCCTCAGGGCTGCAGGAAAACCTCCAGACATTTGGTGATGGGTCAGACCATGGTGGACACTGGCACCAGAAATTAAAAATGAGGGCTGGGGGCAAGGGTAAAATGGCAAAACCAGTACTGTCAAGTGAAAAACAAAAGGAGTTTGGAGCTTGCATGACTGTTTGGGTCCATTTGAAAGATCTGTTTTCCAAGTGCTATTGGCTTTTTGTGTTAAAGTGTGTTATCTTACCATCAGACTTTTAAAAATAAATCCAGCCAACTTCTGCCCCAACAAGTTTGATTTTAACAGACAACCAGGATATCACTCATACATTGCCACAAGCCACAATGCCAGTTCACACCAAAGCATCCCACAAATCATGATTTCAACTAAAGTTGAGCCAAACGTACACCTAGTATCTTTTAGTGATGCTTAGAGACCATACTATTACATCAAATATGTTGAATAAGGGTACTATCTTAACCAAAACATACCCCATTTTACAGTATCCCTGAGATTCAACTTTCCGTTGGCTATCTCAATGGAAATGGATACAGATCTGAGCAAAGCAGCATTCTCTCTCCCTATCCTTTCTATTTTGCTCCTTTAGCTTTAAAAAAAAGTGGCCAAGAAACTTGGTGAAAAACTACACTAAGACAAACATACCTACCAAAAACTGCTGCAATTTACCGAAGTATTAATAACTGAAATTCCTACATGTGAAGAAACATGAAAGATATTTAAAACATCAGCTTGCATGAGGCAGTTGTACAGGACTAGATGCCAGATCGTGTTGTTATACAAATTTAACCCTAGCTAATTTGAAAATATTTTCTGTTGTATTTGAAATATTTTACACCTTGGTGTAAAGACATAATACATAAAAATATATGGGCACAGGAGGTTTGCAGGGGAGATCCCACTGCTCTGTCCACAGCCCCAGCTGGAACCACAGGAAGGAGACACAACGGCAACATAAAGACACATGAAGGCAGATTATCAGTCCGCTGCAAAGTACCACGACTGTTAATCAGTACAGTAAATGTTATCACAATAGAGTACTGACATTTCTAGTCCTTGTACAAGGCTCACTATGCTTCAATGCATGGTGATTAAAGGCAGATGTCACATGTATAAGTAAGTTTATAACTTAGGAATGCCTGGTTCATTTTTGTGTGTGGAAGGAATTTTTCTTACAGGTCATCTTCATTGGAGGATGCTCAATGTGGCATGATTCGCACAAGGAAGAACATTTTTTTCCCTCTCCAGGTTGGGGAGAATAAAAGAAAGTTAACTATACAACTATATCTCATTTCACCCTATGAAATGCGTCAGATTAAAACCTTAATTTTCCCGTCCAGATTTCTACTACCATGATAAATTAATCAGGTTACCACCTTCCAGAGAGCAGCAGATGGCAGAACAGTGATACTTCAAAGAAAAGGATATCTTTTTTCCCTATAAATATGTGAATAGCAGCAACAACGACTACTCAGCAGTAGTAGTATTAAACAACAACTGAAATACAGGCATAGGCAAAATGACAATTATGGTGAAACAATATTGAAATCCCACTCTTTTAATCTTCTCATCCCATCTTGGAAATGCTTTCCTGCTCTAGAAGCTAACAATTCTCTTTCCAAGCACAGTTTAACTCAACTACCTACAAGCTGTTTCTTCAGCTCCCTAACTGAGTGAGACTCTTGTGTGCTGGTATTCACCTGCAGTGGTGACCAGACTGCACAGCCAGGGTTGGGCACGCCTGTGCGTGGGTATGTGAATTTTTAGGATGCTTGTTATTAGAGAGTACATGCAACACCTGCTTGTCAGTCATGATGTTCTTTGCCTCTTGGCCCACGTGTCCTTCCTTTGGTTGGCATGTGGCAAGTCCTCTCCATTTTTGGTTCCTTTCAGCGTTCCCATCATCCCCATGGGGAGCCAGGCCAGCTGGGTGGCACTAGCAGTGGTTTTGCTGCTGGCTCCTCGGTCTGGGTTGAAAAAACGTCAGACTGCTCTTCCACCGCCAGCTGTAAGGGCCATATGAGGGCATCCTGGCTGCCAGGGATTGCTCCTGCCACACCTCCTCCCCATCCATTTGTCCAGCATGAGCTACAACTAGAAAAACAATCCCCTTTCTGTCCCCCTGGGACTTCCCTCCCACTCAGCCAAATGCCTGAGTCAGCATAGCTATCCCTCATGATATCCCATTTGTGCAAAGGGAGATGACTGGAGCACAGGACATCTGGTCCCAATATCTAAAAACACTTAAATCATGCATGTCATTCCAAACATTTAAGGACTTCAGAAGTTTTCAGTTAGTTTCATATATATTTCCTAGTTGCTTCATGCAGAAAGCATTTCTTATGTTCCAAATTTCACTCTAAAGATGTGGGCAAATGTATATTTCACCTCATTTTAACTAGGAAAAAACCCCCCCCTGCTTTAAAAAGAAGACCAGATCTGGCTTAAGCTACTTCTATGTTAACTACTTTTAAAAAAATTATTTTACAAGACTATCAAAATGTCCTGAAATACAACACAATTCAGATTCCATTAAAAGGAAAAAAAGATAGTTATTATATGCAATGTAAAAAAAAAAACCCAAACCTCTCCAACAAAGAAAAACCCCACAAACTCAGCTGTATAGGCTAGAAGGTGAGGTTCCAAGATGTTTTTCAGTTAGTTACCCATTGTGCTTTTTGGTAGCAGAGAAAGGAGTCCTGGCCCAGTGGTCAGCACTAAACTGATCCTCTGGAGACCAATGCTCAGCTCCAAGTCCAAAGGTGAGCTTCTTGCTTTTCTACACCTGTAAGCAGTGGTAGATTCTCTTGCTACCAAACGTTAATTTGAGGGCTCTGATATCCTGATGCTGGGGTCTGGGTATGAGGAATAACACTCAGTGTAGCTAAGAATTCCCTTTACAGCCCCCACCTACATTGTGACTCATGGTACGCTGATGCCAACACAAAACCTGAGCCCGCTGTAACCCATTCAGTGTGAGTATCAATAGCCATCAAGCTGTCACAGATGGAGCTCACCACCAACTGGCTTCTTTTTTCAAAAGTCAGTACAGGTATGTCTACATATCGCACAGTGTCTCTTGCACAGCTCTTACAAGAGTGAAAATACAACATTTTGATATAATTTCTTTCCTTCTTATCTGGCTCCCCACACTTCAGGAAGGGAGTGCTTCCAAACTTTACCATTGTAGCATACTCATACCACTATAACTGCAGAAAAATCCAAATTTCTTCTTTAAGAACTACTAGAAAATTCTTAACCCACACCACAGCACAGAAAGCTTCCACGTTTCTTACAAGCCATCTGTCAGTATGCTCTCAGGACATGACAATGAGACTTTGGGGTCATAAGTGATATTCTGTATGGAGACACCATCACAGCAAAAAAAGAGAGGTGTGAGACACCCTAGTTTGATGAGAGAATCCAGAGGACCTTAGCTACATATTATAATGCACAAGATACTTTAAATCATTTATCTGAGTCTTGGATCATATTTTGGAAGGCAGACTAGTATTTCAAAGCTCTTAGACACTGTTTATTAACATCAAAATGAAATATGGAAAGCACTTTCTGTTAAATCCAGGATCTGAACAACTCTTATAATGTATGCTTAATACAGTAAAATGGTATTGTAACAGCTACAAATAACTGTGCTATGACTAAAAAAAAATTTTTTTTTCTGCACTAATGTATGTTTACTCCTTCTAAAAATAACCTTTCATAACAACATCATCACAATTAAGTTACTCAGAAATGTTACAATGTGAGTAGCACTCCAGTCATACTTGGGACCCTCACATCCCAGACTACTTCCAGTTTTCCTGGAGCAAATGTTTTGATCTTCCCAGCAGACAGTGCTGCAGGCTCTAGCAAAGATCATATACCCTACAAAATTTCTGTGCTACTGTTTAAGAACAGCAGCACGGGAAGGGGGTGGGCGGAGATAAATCTAGACACAGTTGTTTCTCTTTAAAATTTCACCTTTTTTTCTTTTTTTTATAACCAGTACAAAAACCCTAAACTAGTCTCAGAACAGTCTTTTCTCCTGCCTCCAAATAATGTCCCTCTGCCACCTCAGTCATCGCCACTTCTGTCAGACCCTAGCAAACTGCTGGTTGGTGGTCTCGCTATTCTACCCTGAGTCATATTTTAATTGGTAAGAGCACTGAGAAAAGATCAGTGTACAGATATTGGCGAATCTTCAAACAAGAGTACACGCTGTCCATTTTATTCACAATGAAAAAGCTCTTAAAGAGATTTTGATAAAGATTTGCCTCCCGCTTGCAGCCCACGTTTGTAATGTTTATATAAGTGAGGGATATAAATCTCTTTCAAATGAACCCCATGGTTTTTAAACCAGCCTCGTTATAAACTGCCTGTTTCCGTTTTGCCTGCCTAAGCAAGCAATGCAGAGCCTGCTTGGGATAGACTGGAACTAATTTAATGTGCTCCAGGTTTAATCCCCATCCTCCCGGCTTTTACTGGCAGATTTTACACAGAGGACTACTGCTGACTTTAACAATGATTCATGTGATAAGTGGGTTTTGATTTGTTTTCCACATCAGAAAACACGCAAGTGAAATGCCACCAAAATAATTTTAATAAAACATGGCCGAGACGGAGCCAGGTTAAAAGAAAAAAGAAAAATTAAACTTTGACACAAGAAGGACTGTTTCTCTCTGTGTTTGAATTTATAAAGGTGAATTTCTAGCTCGCTTCACGCAGAAGAGCAAAGAGAAGCACGCAGGTCTCTCCGCTGGTGCGGAAGGAGGGCGGCGCGCAGTGCCGCAGCACAACACGCGGGAGCGCGGACCGGGATCTGGGACGAGTAAGGTGAAGCAGCGGGATAGACCCCACAGCCGAACAGCCCCCACGGCCGGACAGACTCCGCGCTCGGCTCCCGGCGGCACCGGGCGCTCCCGGCGGTGCGGCCCGAGCGGCCCGGGCACGGGCGCGCCCTGCAGGTGGCGCTGTTGGAGCGCCGCGGGCACGGAGCAGCCGCCTGGAAATACGAGCCAGGCTGAACTCGGCCCTCCGCAGCAATTACCCAGTATCAGGAAAATCCTGCTACGTCCTTTCTGCTGCGGACATGCTGCTTCGCTCTCTTCTTATTATTTCTGGGGTTTTTAAAATTTGTTTGAAATCCACAGGAGCAAAACATGTTCATTAACACGGCAGACTGAAAAAGGGCCAGTGAGCGTAATAACTGTTTATTTTTGCGAAAGGTAACTGAATGACTGATGCAGAGACCACATAGATGCTATTTTGCAATCATCTTCTCGTGTATCGAATTCCCTGCTCATTTACATAAACCAGATGTTTCCCTGACAAACCAAATTCCTTGAAGAAAAAACAGAAGTTGCTATACTTCACATCCGAAATGAAAGATGATGTGAATGTTCCATTAGCCACTGAAGGCATATGTATACGTTAAGTGCAATGGTTTCCTTTTATTTAGCACAACTTTTGTGAGGGCTTAGATGATCCTCGGCAGAAGCGTTAGAAAAGAAAAATGAAGCTACTTAAATTTACCCACTGGCCTCAATAGCTTCCACTTCCCTTGGGAGTGAAATGCCTTTGCCAGATCTTGACACTCAAACCAGCCTATGGAGTGGACAAATACTCTGAAACAAGTAATCAGGATTCCTCATTCCTGGAGGAGAGTTGGCTCCTGGAATCTTTCTTTCTGGTACCAGATTCCCAGAGGATCATTGAAGAATAAGAATGATTGTTTTACTAGTTTAGTGATAATTAAAACTTGCAGCCCTTTTAGTACATGTGGGTAAAGTGAAGGACATGAAAAATATATATTTGCTGTTACTAAAAGAAAAAATGATTATCAGGAAAAAAATCTGAAATCTCTGTTACACCTAATTCTTATGCTTTTACCAAAAATCAGCTTGCTAAAGTTATAGATTACTACAGGAACAACGTTTTACATTTAAACTGAAGAACTAAATTCATGGAAGATGCTTGAAGGTTATACTTGTTATTCACCTAATCTTCCAGAACATACTCTTATCCTTCCAATACATGGATCTACCAACTTTTGGTGTGAAGCTATTAAAATCCTGGTAAGAAGGGGAAATCTTCAGGCACAGAGCAATAGAAAATTCGCAATAAAAACAAAACTTTCAGCCTGAGAGTAACTAGTAGGTAGCTGACCAACAACCAAATGACCAATAATAACCCAAACATCAGGAAAAGAGCAAGGGTGAGCTACAAATGCCAGTATTTCATGCTGTTCTTCGCAAAAAATGCTATGAAATGTAGAATATTTAGTGCCATGGCCACGAAATTCAGAACAGGCTCTGATGCTGCAGGTAGGAATGTAGAGACCACACAGCAAAGGACACTTTGTTGATGGCAGTGGCAAAACAAGGGGTAAAATTTCTTGATTTTAAAAAATTTTGGGACTCCTGGGATGTTCCAAACTCACTCTTTTTCGAGATTGAGGTACCAATGGGCTTTGCAAGAGCTGACTCAGCTTTCTGCTGTAAGTTCTCCTTGGAACCAGCACAACCATCTTTTCTCAGCTCTTCTTTTCAGTGCAGGCTAGCAAACATCAAGCCAACTGCAAAATAACTGAGAATTGGACATACAGAACCACTCCACCAGTTTTCAGTCTTGAATTAGGTCACATGTTTCACTAGCCACCTACCTCATGTAAATATACCATGACTTTAGAGGACAAGGTTATTAAATATCTATATCAAACCACTCATGGAATGTATGTGGTAACTTCAGTGAAGCAAAATTGAAACAAAATACTCCAGAACAATATGTTACAATTAACCTTTACTATTGGTCCTTTCAAAAGACACTGTGGCCCTAGAAGTGCCCTAGTGCATGGCAGTCGTGTTTCCCTCTCCTGACAACAGTACAGCACAGCCACAAAGCACACAGTTCTCACATTCAAATGCTCCTACATTGGCCACTGAGACAGCCCTACTGACTACGGTTAAATCTTCCATGTCCACAAAAGCTACTCTGGGTGTCTCAAAACCTTCTGTACTTATGTTCCCACTTTCTGGGAAGAATGATTACATGAACATGATCATGTACAAAAGGATAAACATCTATCCACAAACTGAGCCTCCTGCCAACACAGACAGAAAAACTGACATGTATAACAGGGGAAAAAAATGCTAAAATACTATTTTGGCTGCATCCCTGCAAGCTGCAATGAGCAGCGAGCCTTCGAAAGACATTCCTCCAAAATCACAAGTTCTCAACTTACAGTTCTCTCCACATAAAATTACATGGCATAGTCATATGCTGGCATAAATTTAACTCAGTCTAGAATAGATTTCCCCCCAAATCTGATTATGCAAATAAATGAACAAACAAACAGCATGACTGATCCACCATTTTATCACAACATAATCAGAGCAATTCTAAGTCAGCATTTCTGCCTTTTTTCTTTTTTTTTTTTTATTAAGGGGGAAAAAAACACCAACCTCTCAGTATAAATATTGAAAAGATTGCTTACATAGTTTGTTCCCAACTCTCATCAGTAATACACACTAATTGCCATCAGAGGTTCCCTTTACACATCTGATATCACAGGGGATGGCTGAACCCAAGCTCACGCTACATAATTAAATTAAATGTTTTCATCTTAGAGCAAAGACCAGGCTGACAGCACAGTGAAGCAAAAGCCCTTATCTACACAACTGATAAAGTAAGTATGCAAAAGCTCAGAAGGTGAGGGGGTAGCCTGAGCTCCTGTACTACTCAATCTCTGCCAATTTGGCATCAATTAGACCCCTAAGAACGAGACTGACATTCTCAACTTACATGGTACGTGCCATGAATAGCTAGGATGTAACACTGCCTTTAAACCAGTGGTCTAAAACTACATTTCCTTGCTTACTGCTTATCAAAATCAGTGTCAAACTGATTCTTCCAGTCACATCTGATGTTTTTCAAATAATCAGTAATGATCATTGCCTGACTTCAATATTTGTGATACACTGCTTTATCTTTTAAATAATGTTGCAATTTGCCAGCTTCAAAGCTGACTTCACAATGTCAAAACTTCATACTATTGGTGGAATTTTACTATTATTTTTGCCAGGTCTCAGACTTTCCAGAACTTAACTTTTATATTTAAAGCTATCCACTCACAAAGAACAAACAACTCTCTCCAGGGATATGATATAGACACTTTTAAAAAAATCATGGCACAAAATACAAACAGCTGTAAAAATTAAAATATCAAGTCAATTTTCCTGACACTACATAACTGTTCCCTAGAGTGTGTATTTTGTTCATAATAAACTGTAGATGTGTGAAGAGCTGAAAAAGATACTTAATATATTTTTCTCAGGAAGTTTTTCCCCAACAGATTTTCATCAGAATGGCTCTCCTGGTCTGTATAACATCCTTTCCTTCTCAGTCTTCTATGCCTGCTACATTATTCAGCTGCTAGACTGGTGAATTATGAGGTTATGAATAACATGATGTTCAGTATTTATATGAAGACTACACTTAAGTTGATTTTTTGGAAGAAATGCAAAAGCAACTTGCTTCTCAACAAAAAAACTAAAAGTACATGCTGAAACAGACATGGAAGGCTGAAATTACCAATAGTGAGAAGCACTTGGAAGTTCTGCAGTGGGTGGGGGAAAGTTGGGAAGGGCGGCAATTAGAAATGTTTTGGAAGAAGAAAATATTTTTTAGGGTGAAAGTTAATTTTTACTGTGCCAATCACAGTTTAAGTCAAATTCAAGTTTATTTTTCCTCATTCAGTTTATGATCTCATCTAGTCATCAAGGATGATTGATGATGTTTCAGCATTTGGGCATTTGCCAGTTGCAAGTAAAAGGGAATTATTTATTTTTCTTTAGCACTACACTGCTGCCATTAACTGTATCCCACCCCTTTTGTTTACAGCCTGCCACTGAAGCCACAGCTTTATTTTAATGTGGTATAAGCTCTTGTCTGGGGTTGATAGTGTAAGTGATCTAGCAGACATCTTGCACAAAGAGCATCATTTTGCACAGAAAACACACAACCTTTACTTCTGAAATGATCCCTGCCACTGATCCAGACAGGATTGTCTTCTCCCATTTAAATGTGGAGTTCAAAGCCACAAGTGAGCAATGGATGCTGTCATTTTCCTTGTGGTAAAACTACATTTATTTAATCCCTTTAAAAACAAACAAACAAGAAAATTACTTTGACCTTTGCCTTGGCGCAAGGATTCTGATTTGAAATGTGTATTACATGTCTAATGCCCTGTAACTGTGTCCAGCTGAACTGGGTCAGATTTATGTGCAATTAGGAAAAAAGGAAACCAAGACAATTTTGTTTTCATGTTTCTTGATAGCAAAACATCTTGTAGCAGCATTAAGTTTTAACTGAAACACACAGCAAAATGAAAAAAGAAAATAACTGGAGAAGAAGTGATCTGATAAAAACCTCATTAAATAAATAATATGGACTTTCTCACTTGCATTTTTTTCTGGATCAAACTATTCAAAAATGTATGTTTGAATGTCCCCGCTTTGGCTGTTCATAAGCCACAGGGAGGTTTTTTTGCATGAACTCTTCAACCTGAGAGTTTTAGCAGAAAAGCTTCTTTACAAGGCTTAATTAAAAGCAGGTTTAAGTCGGGGCCCTCACTCAGTCTGGGTTTTATTTTGGCCTTCACTCTGTGTCAGAAGTCAAGTCCCAAAAGAGAAATGAAGTTCATTATTGAGTCAGGAGAATATTTTCTCCTTCATTCTAAACCCAACTAAACATGTTTCAGGTTTGAGTTTGGGTTTAGGTATCTCCAAATGAGATTTCATATAATACCCACCTAAGGGTGAAATGTAAGGAGATGCTAATCATGATGTCTAACTTTGCCCTACATAATAAATAATGTGTGAAAAGCACACTGCAATCTTCGTTGCATGCAACTGGTTTGGTACGGGGAAATGTATATTCTAAACAGATGGTGTTCACAATGAGTGTACTTCAAACCATCAGATGTTCACGATAAATGCAACGTCATTGTCATGAAGCGTGGTAAATAGTCATGCAGTCACACTATAAAATGCACTGAGCAATGTACCAAACCAGAACAGCACTGGCAGATCTGTCGGAAAACATTCAACGCTTTCCAGAATGTTTCAAGTTGTAGTTTCTTGGACACTTTTGACATTGAATACTATGTTGGCTGTTTTTAAAGCATGCTCTCCTCAAAAGCAAGATTATATTTTAGCATGAGTAACTGTGAAAAAGTTTATTCCTATCAGTCATTCTAGTGCAATGAACAAGTACCAATAGTCAAGCAGTTAATCACTTCAGTTAACAGGAAATGCATTTTGTTATTGTTGGTGGTTTTGTAACTGGACAGTAGGCACAGCCTAGTGCGTCCTGTTTGCAACCAATAGCAGAAGCAGATGCAAGACTGTGATATTTGTCATAAGCATTTCTAAGAACAAAAACATGGTGATGTTTTTCAAAAGGCCTTTCAATGTTCACCAGATGTGGAGCACATGTGACCCTTGAATGTGAGAGAATAATGTGACAATAAAGTTGAATCAATACAACATGTGCCAGTAATCACACCAAGATTACATGCAAATGTTTTAAAAACAAAAATATGTAAATTATTTTTAGTTGTTCGGGACAGAAAAACCAGGCACCTGGTCATCCATGAGTTGCTGTCTCCATCATCATTTGAAAGGCTGTCTGCTTGAAATATGTTTCTCCCTGTGTGAGACAGCATCTAGCTTTTGTATTTTTACGTAAAGAAATTCCATTCCTGTGCCATTACTTACTGAAAACAATTAAGTGTTAAGAGACTTAAAGCTTTCCTCTGCCTCTATGTATTTTATGAAAATAAAACTCCTATGAGCAACTTACATAGGAAAAGGCCAGGAAAACTAGTGCCAGGCAAGAGTGCTTTAGTGATGTTATAAAACTGTGTCTCCTCTTTTGACTTACAGAAGGGAAACGCCACTCCATGCTTATCTTTACTCCACTAAGTCTACCCATCAGAGACTAAAGAAACAATTCATTTTCTGCTAGTGATCACTTCTGAACGAGATCCTGCTCAGGCTATGGATAAAACACATATGCATACAGCAATAGGCTAGGAAACAATTAATTTCACAGAGGCAACAAAACCATTTTCAGATGCTGATGTTTGAAGTTCAAACCGATAGTCTTACATGGGTGAATTCATACAGAGAAAAAATTTGATTCCATGTAGCTCAAAAACTGGGTGAAATCAGAACCCAAAGCAAAACACTGAGTTTTTGCAAGCTGTTAACACACTTCCCAGCTATTATGTCCCCTAAAACACATGGTGGCTTCCCAATCTATACATTTGCTGCCAATGCTTGCAGTCAGACCCCTACAAATTAAATGTGGGCACATATGTCTTCAGTGTATTCAACCTCTTCTCTGCAGTGAACAAGCAGATGAAACTAAATCAGCATGTAGACAAAGCCAGACTTGGCCTGTGCCAGTGAGTGACACTCCCTTGAAGCTGCAGCACTGTGTGTCCTTGTGCATCTGCTGTCACCTCTGTAGATGCAATGAAAAGATGTCGTGAACCACTTCTCTCCTACAGTAGATAGCTTCTCAAATAGCCTTTGCTTCCATGGCACAGAGAAAAAGCAGAAAATTCCAACAACTGTGGTAAAAGCCAGTCTCACCACAACAGGCTTGGAGGAACAGTTGGTAAGAGGACACAGAGGGTGCTGAGTTATTCTAAAGCTCTCCAGTACTACTATGGAATTCAGAGTACTTGAAAGTTGTGTACTGACTCCTTGCGCATTGAATATTTTTTTGTGGAATTCCAGAAATAACCTGGTCAGAAAATACACCCACAGTCTGGATAAAAACCTACACAGAGGGAGGCAGGATAATCAGATTAAGTGAGAAAGCTAAGAGAGCCTTTCACATTTTTTTTTCCTTTGTACAAGAACACATATTTTGAAATTTATTCCTATGTATCATATAGTTACAATCAGAAGAATTATGCCCAGTTGAGGCTACTGTCTATTAGAGATAATGAACTTTAAGTAGTGGTACATGATACCAAGAATTTTGGCTTTCAAAATATCCTTTGTTATGATGTAACAACAGACTCGAAGAGTTTTTTCATGACCATATCTGTTAAAACAGATATAAGAATGAATGATTTTTTTAAATATACTTCCAAAACTAAACAGAACTTTAAAAAATGTCATGTTAGTGAGAGCCTGGTCACCAGGGACGCCAAAGCCATAATTAAAATATATGTTAATAAAAAGGTAGTTGAGGATCTGTGCCAGTCTTCCTCAGGGATCCTTTATGTTAACCACACTCTCTTACTGTTACTGGAAAACAATATTCTGAGCAGATACATTTAATATCTACAGCTATTAATAGTTATAGATATCTTAATACAGTATCTAAGTCTTCTAAAATTCAATTATCCTATTTCTGTTTCTGTGTTGCAGAACAATACTGGGTTAAGAAATTCAGATAAAGCCAGAGACATTTTTTTAAAATGGAAAGAAAATGCTCCTTATTTTTTATCAGAGCAGAACATTTCTGCTCCATTCAGAAAAGGCAACAGTACTATGCAAGGGTAAGTTAGATGCAACTATGAAGCACGCCTGAATTCTTTGCTGCCTATGGCTTAGCAGCTATTTAATTTTCCCTAGACTTGAGGATGGGTAGGGAAGAAATACTAGAAGAAAAACTGATGGATAGAATTGAGTCATGTTTGGAGAGTTTCTCATCTCTGGCACATTACCCTTTCCTCTTCTCTTCCAAATGCCCTCGTTAAAAAGAATTTGAAACTTTCCCTTCCCCAGAGACTCAGACTATCATTTCCGTTATCTCCATTTTATTTTCCTGAAGGATAAACCTACATCAACCTGACAGTTGTGCTGAATGGCAATGGTTTATGGACCAAGTAATTTATTTATTGTAACTACAACCATATGTTTTAACCTGCTACAAAATTATGAAATACTTCCCATCAATAGTCAGTCCAAGTTAGATTTCTATATTGAATTGCCTAATGTGAATGTACAGCATTTCTGTACTTCAAACAAACAGTGTGAGGACATAAACAGCAGTTAAATGTATTCATGCCTTATTAGACACAGCTGCACAAATGGGCTGTCGTATTTCATTAGAAAATACCGTACAAGTTTTACGTGTGCACAGTACCCTTCATTTCTGCAGGCAACATGACTACTTTAAATTACAGGAACACTCACAGAACCATATGCTATTTCTTTTAAAGGCACACAGAGGCAAACAATCTAGAACGAGGTGATGCAGGGGGGACATCCAGTGGGAAATTTAACTTTTCTCCTATGCCTACCACATTTTTATTTAACAAAACATTCTTATTAAATACACAAAAGAGTAAACACAGAGACTACAATGTTACAGAAGCTTCAGAAGAAGGAAATGCAGGTAATTTCTAGGTATGGAGCAAATCTCTTCTTTTGCTTTTGGGGGGGAAGGTGGTATACAAATGAGAATGAAGCAGTCTTGTTACACCAGTGTGTCTCGTACCAGCGCTCATACTGCTCTGCACCAAGCCAGGAACATCACAGTCAGCAGGCAGCTTTGAGCATAAATCCACTTTTGTCAGGTCCATGGTATGCTGACTTTAATATTCTTCTCATGGTGCCATGGGGTGAAATAGGGAGGCTTCTGAAGAGGCATATTTTTAGCCCGGGAGAGTCTCTAGAGAAACTTCATGGAAATGTAAGGTTACCTAGCTGAAGAGATGTGAACTGGAGAAAATCCAAAGAAAGACAACTCCTAGAGGAAAATCTCTCTTCCCAAGAAAACTCAGGAACGTGTGGGAAACACCTAGTAGGTTGAGTGATTTGTCTATTATACACCTGTGGGACAGCAGATGTAGTAGTAACCTCTTTGACTAAATTCTAATATTCTACACCTAAGAGGGAAGAGTAAGAGCAACAACTCTCTTTTAAGTAGAGCTAACCAGTCAACTCCAAAAGCATGCCTGGCAATAAGTACTATACAGTCAAGCCAGATTTGATTTTAAAAATTTTTCTTCATTACCTACTGCAGAGGTAAAATTCCACTAATATTTTGCTGGCCAAATCAGCATGTTGCTTTCAAACATTAATTCCTTTTCTAACCTAGACAAGAAGAGATGAGCCTGCCTTCTTTGCTGGAAATAAGCAAACAATATCAAGCAAGTCTATCTACAAACAATGATGTAATAATTTATAATGAACAAAAATCTACTGTGGCTCCATAGCTAGACTGAGCCACAATCAGATCGTTGTGTAGTAGTGCCTTCTTGTGTAGCTTCCTTTGGGGGTGGGGTTTTCATTGAAAACAAGAGTTTTGAGAGTTCTCCAATCCACTGCCAGTTCCAATCCACCACGTAAAAGACAAAATCTTAAGTCAGGAAAAGAAGTTAAGTCCTAGACCACCCTGATCTCAGCTGGCCAGAAAGCTCAGGAAATTAACACCACCTTGTTTTCCATCAAATAAGCAAAATCAAATTTTTTTTCCCACTGAAAGTAATGTGCACCTCTATGTCTATGCATGCTCCATGTGCTCAGAAATATCTGATCCAAGGAAGTGTGGGGCCAGTTGAAAGTTAATATAACTCATTAAGGTGGGGAGGCAAAGGAAATGCAATGTGGCAGCCCCACTATTAATTTTGGGTATTGCCCACAGTAAAGTTTTCACTAGTTTCCAGTTGTGTATTTTCTCTACTTTCTCCTTGCCAGTCTGTAGGAAATAATCAAGTATATCCTCCAAAGGAAGGAAAACCAAACTGACAGACTAATACAATCACACTCAAACCCACATATACAATGCTGGCACTATCAAACTGGTTTGCAGATAAGAGATTTGATAGGCGAGTACTGCCTTTGAGCTAAGAAACACAATGATGAGCAGTTCCTATGAATAAAGCTCTCACTATACACTGTGCTTTGTGGTGTTGACTTCATTATTATTACAACAGTATCTGTTGGAAGGGAGGACACAAGGGCTGTTAAAATAAAGCAATGCTCATTTTCTTAAAGACTATAGAATAGATAGTGAAAGCAGAAAAAATCCAAAGGTACAAACAGTCTGGCTCTAAAAAGGGGGCAAAATTCCATTAGAATTATTAGCTAAGAAATCCTACATATCTCAAACCCTCTGCCTTTCTAACCTAGCCTATGACAAGCTTTGTGAACGATTTTGACTGAAAGCATTAAAACAATTACACCAAACAAGTATTTTTTATCAAATAACCATAAGTAGCATAATGAACAAAATGGATACAAAATAAAATGCTAGAATAGAAATGGAGCTGTCTACCTCCCCATCTCCATTCATATATGACTTTGCCTGCCAGTAACACAATTAACATCAAATTAATGAGCTTATTAGGAGAGACTCAACACCACAAAAACACACACACAGAAAAACACACTTGATTCAGTACTCAGCAAAACCTTGACAATTAACTTGTCCATCAGGACGCTGATGAATGGGCATTGCTAATGGGATTTCTGTAGTTAAGAGGCAAAAAGATGAACTAAAGGAATCTGCAGTCTTCCACTGCTTACCTGTGACCACAGAAGCCACATGTAAAAAGGCACTGCTTGCAAGTCCCTGCTTACCAATATAAAAGATGCTGCTGCCAAGAGTTTTTGACCTCTCCACTTTGTTGGATACAAAATAATGCATGTCATTTTTCTGCAGGTTAATAAGCCATGACATTTGTCCAGTCTGTTGGAGACAATTGCCATGTAGGAAAAGTGCTTTTTAAAAAACATTTCATGTATGACTCAGCCTGTCCTGTGCAAGTAAAACAGAAAGAAGCAAGACAGTTTTGTTTTGTTTTTTTGTGAGGGTGGTACCAACCTCCTTAAGAAGCAGACACTGGAAAGCAGTGCATCTAAAGGAAATCAGATGTAGGCAACTCTTATCATTGGAGCACCATGTAGATCACAGCAAGGACCAGGGGGGAGTACATACAACAGAAGCTTTACCTCTTGGAGCAACATTACCAGTGTAAAAATAAATGATGACTCATTCAATATTGTTAATATTGTGTCTCCTCACTACTCTTCTACATATACTGGCAGGGATTGTGGGCACCTGCCTTTTGGCATAGTTAATATTAACTCTTACAGAAAGTAAGGAGTTAATGTTACATTTTAAGGAGAAAAGTCACAGAGGAGAAAGAATGGCAAGTGGCAGGCAGAGCCGTATCTCCACACAGGGATTCCTGGGACTGGTGAAGGACCCTGGGTTTCACTGGCGGTGAGTGTTCATATGACACTGAGAATCATGCTGCCCTTCTGCAGCATGGGTTAACCAGATATCAACTGCCATGTAATCACAGCATGGATCTAAAACAGCCTGGCAAGTAAAAGGTATTAATTGTTTAAACTTCCAAAAGCTGGCTCTTATTACAATCATTTATACATTGGGATTCTTTCATTTTACAAGGAGCATTTTGGTTTTGTACATGGAACATTAATTCAACAGTTCCAATTGACTTAATATGTTTAGCCTCTTCCCACAAGGCTTTGTAAGTTTTACAGATGTTGACATCTGTTCACTTAAGAAACCCATTTCTTCATTTAGTGCTCATTTTAAAGGCTTTAGGTGACCTGTGTCTGGATACAAAATATTAGCCCTTTCACAGGGTGGGGGAGGGAGATCTTAGTGTTTAAATGAGAGCCATAATGGCAGTACTTGGCAATTTTCAGACCAAATACATTTCTTTGACAAGAATACCGAAAGATATTCTTAATTCCCAAGTGATACGGTAACCACACTTAAAACATTTTAACCTCTTGTCAGCCAGAGTTAGAAAAACTTCAAATAGTTTTCAACAGATTAATAGACCATCAATAAATACAGCTTCTCTTCACTCTCAAAGCCTTTATTTAATGTTAAAAGAATCCTTATCCGTATTTCATTTTGTACTTTCAAATTGGTCTGAGCAAGAGCATTCTACTTACAGGAAATTATTTTATCTAGAAGAATTATATATATACATATAGAATAAAGTATTTTATACGTGTATATATACACATATATACATCTTTCTTTCTGAGCAAAACTACTTGGAATGCCTTAATCCTGGCATGTCAAACCTGGGAAATGGCCCATAACCAAGCTCCCTAAGCCCATGGAAAATGAAGTGTAACCAACAAGCTCCTTCTCTATGGAGTGTCACAGTGCACAAAACCAAACACACTCAAACTCACACTTCCTCAAACTTAGTTCACTGTTTTACCTGTATTGCTGTAGTGCTAAGTTGCCTCCAGCAGTTTAGGGCTCTGCTTTATAGAAAAGTTTAAAAAACACATAAACACATCTGAATTCCTGTTAAAAACAAGGTAGCACTGAGCAAGCAAAAGAAATGAATGAACTGAGACCATGTGAGACAGGTGTCAGGATACTTCAGGGCTTGTATATACCAGTTTTTATGAAAGGCCATGAAATTTATCGTAAATTTTATGTAGAATAAATACTTAAGAGGTTAAAAATATTGCATGTGTAAGGAATTAATCCAAATAGATTTACATGTAATGGAGATGACTCCAGTGTAAATGCAGCAAGTCTAACAAACAGATGGCTAAATAAGAACTAACAGTAAATAATTTGAAAACTTAAATAATTTATATATTACTGTTTTCACTTCATCAACAAATTACATGTGATTGTCTAGTTGTATAAGACAGAATGTGTATCAGTGTCCAAACTGCAATCTCATCCAAAAGATACCAAATTCCAGAGGATGACCTTTGCAATCACGACGGCATCATGCAAGACTCCCACCAAGACAATTCATTCCATATGTAGCTTTATGTTGAAAAGTGACTGAGCCAATTTCAAGATTTATTTCTTTAAATGTAAAATCTTTAATTATGGGCAGCTAACACTATGGGTCTTCTTTCCAAATACTGTTGCAGTATCTCTTCTAAAGAGATTAATTGATCAACATTGTAGGCCACCAAAAAGATAATTTATTTCACTGAGCTGAGCTATGTAATTATAAATTACACATAGAATAAGCAATATAAGTAATAACAACAAGGAATGTCACTGATCTTTATCTATTCTATGTAGAAATGAAGGTCTCTCAAAGCTGACCTATGAATTATTCTTGCAGAGCAAGACGAAGTACTCCAAAAGCTTTTCTATTTTCTCACTTCTTTCTATCAAACTGCTTGCTTCAGCAGACTGAAGCCCATGCTTAAGATCTTGGTTTATACCAGTTTAGTGTCAATAAATGTCACTAGTAACTACTGTATCTTGTAGAAAAGTTGAGAGGTCTGAAAACTACACTGAGTTGTAGGCAGGGAAAATTTGTAAGCTGTCTTAAGTTTCCAAATTTATTGGCAAAGGTTTCTGTGCAGGCATGCCTATGTGAGGAACGCCTATTATGTACAAATAAATAATAATGTCACCCTTGATTAAGTAATGAGTCGTGTACCCTGTATTTGTAAAAATGGTAGAGAATCACAGCACAGAATGGCATGATTACTAACACCCTAGCTATTAGACCTTTCTACTGAAACATTAACTATAATATTAATTACTCAGCAGTATTGCAATTTCTTCACTTTTTTTTTTTTTTTTTTTAGTGAGTTTGAATGCTAACATTCATAAGAGAAAGAATTATGTCACTGATTAAACTCATAATCACTTTCTGCCAAAAGAAAAATAAAAACATTGGAATGACATCTGGCACTAAGTTTCTGCTTCCTTAAAAACATGTTTGTAACTTTCTGTTTCCCAAGACACCAAGGATAAAAATAAAATCTGTATTCTGACAAATTTTACAGCACCAAATTAGTCCTAATTAGTACTTGGAATTTTAAACATGAAAATACTATACTGTCAAGAGCTCTCCAGCTAAGTGTATGTACACAGCTTCCACCACCAGAGTATTTGACCTACTTATAGTGACTAAAAATTCCAGTTGCTTTTGCTAGAATATTAGAGTGTTCTCCTTTTTATGGTAGCTGAAAGGATTTTTAGCCAGATAGGCATCATAAAGGTAATTACATCCACTGATCTGTAGGATGAAACTGAATGCGTTAATGATTTTTGGT
This sequence comes from Eopsaltria australis, assembly GCA_034509425.1. Classification (NCBI taxonomy): domain Eukaryota; kingdom Metazoa; phylum Chordata; class Aves; order Passeriformes; family Petroicidae; genus Eopsaltria; species Eopsaltria australis. The sequence goes on along the minus strand of JAVTVJ010000253.1, from coordinate 187,597 downwards.
TATGGATTGATTCTGTGTATTTGTTGGGTTTGGGGGTTTTTATAATATTATTTATTATAAATTTAATTCAAATTACTCTTGAGATTATGTGACATTAATCAGCACCACAAAACAAAACTTTGACTGTTCTGAGATCCAATGGTAGCATCATGGGCTTTAGGTCAATGCTGAAGCTAATTGCCCAGGAAATAGTGAAAAGATGGACAGGAGGTGCAAAAACTTTGTGGCACAAAAAAACCTCAAGAAGCAAGATTTCCCTCTCCAACCCTATTATAACAATTAATTTAACAATCTTCCAGATATCCTTATTTTTGGCAATCCAGCTAGTCTAAGACAACAATGCTGGTACATTTGTTGTTTTAGAAGGAAGTTTATCCCAGGCATCTTAAAAAATACAAGAATGTCCTCATCCGAAAGAAGAAACACAGCTTCCTCTCTTGGGAAGAGGTCACTAAAAAAATCCCTAATCTTGGAATTTAAATGGTGGGGTTATTAATAAAATAGACTACTCAGTATGACAAGTGTTTTACTCTTAAATCTTGAGAATAAGTTATGCCAGAAGGATTCAGACAATTCTAAGAGTTAGCACCCGACCTCGACAATTTTAGAGTAATGCCATTCAAAGAGGAACAGCACTTTTCCTTGGGGCACATTATGGTCCCATTCACACTATCTGCTGGGTACTCTTAAACTGAATTTGGAGGCAGAAATCCTTGCTCATTAAATATATGAGTAGTGTATGTTAAAAACAGCAAAAGTATTTTTTCTCTCACAGTGTCACACTTTGTTTACTACAGACTTCATTGTTCTTTTGTACTTCATGGGCCCATACTGCTTAATAAATCTGCATTAAAGACATAAATTTTAGAACAGAGAATATAGCTAAAAAGTATAGAGTGACAACACTCTTTCTTACTTTGTTACCTCCCTAAATATTAAATCTTCACTTGCAGAAAAACAAGGCAGTCACATGAGGAATACTGGGGAGTTACAGGCTGTGTGGTGTAGCATTTAGTCTGTGCTCCCTTTCCCATCTATAAGTTTTATGGATGGTCAGAATGAGAAAAAATAGAGGATCTCAAGAGAAGAAAAATACAGTGGGGTAGGATATCCCCTTGGTAAATAGGGCAAACTGTTTCAATTCACACAGCATTTAAAACTCCTCAGTAGTGAAAGCTCTATCATGTGCAGAGGTAGAGCAGCAGAACACAGAGAAAACTTGTGATCAACAAAATGAATCATTCTGCTGCCTTACTCTTAGATCATGATCCTCTTTCCTTTGAGGTCAACACCATGATTCCATTTAAATCTAATTTCACTCTCAAACTATTCATCTACCCTAGTTAAGGAGAGAACAATACGGTGTTAAGTATGTAGCTGCACTTTAGCAGACCTTCAGTCAAAACCAAACTTCCTTGCTGCAGACGTAAAAAATTTATTGAGCCAACACAGGTCTAAAAAATGTAGAGATTTTAGTTATGACAAAACAGTAGAAGTGGGCTGTTTTGACCTCTAGCAGGCCATTTTTAGAACTCAGTACTTGCATCCAAAAAGGGTAAATCAAGGAGTAGAGAGAAAAAGAAAAACAAGAAAGGTTATTCAGTGTAATAGTTAGACTAAAGGTTTCTTATCAACAATGTGTTTTTTTCTGAAAAACACGAAATAGACTAAGCAGAGAATCATGAGAGCCATCAGAGAAATCCAGTAATGACAGAAATTCCAACACTGTGCAGATTTATTTTTTTGGGAAATGTGAGATTCTAACATCAACTGTTTTTACTGGGTTATCTCCTTTAGCATCAGCTGGAGTCTGACATGCATCCATCAGCAGAAAATCTAGAATTCCTACATTGTCAGAGTCTAATAATATTAGCCTCAGTAGATCTTGTACAAACAATTGTCTTCCATGTTGTTCCAATATATAATAGAAACAATTCTCCTTTCATGTTGAAACAAGTACTTTTTATTGAGGATTCTTTTAGGTTTATTATTTTAAACTATATGAAACATAACAAATATGCTAGAGAATTTCTCAGTAGTACTGCTGAAATAAACTATCACAGCATCAAATTTAGTGCAGAGTGCTAGGTACCAAGCACTGACAATGTAATGTCCTGATTGATTTTTAAAAAAAAAAATGTCTAATATCTTCTGGGTCTCAATACTTTGCTCTCCCTATAAACCCCTGTCAACAGCTCAAAGATAGGCCATGTGCTCAGAAGCAGATAATGCATGTCAGATTGTGTCTTTGAAATAGAGTCTATGTAATTCAAAATAACTGTTGTTTGAACTACTGAAAATAAGTGTGTGCTTAAGGAACAGTTACAAATGTTAGCTGAGAAAGTTTGCTTTGGCTAACACAGTTTACCTTAATATGATGGGTGGAAGGCAGAGGGTATAATCCAAAACCACCTACGATTATGAGAGTGCTTGTTAAACATTTCTTTTTCATGAAATATATAGTTTGGTTGTTCCTTACCTCTGTTTTCCCACTCCCTGCTGATTTACTGCTTGGCTTTTATATAGGCAGCTGTCTGTTTTTGTGAAAACAATGCTGAGCTTGCAGCTTTATTTTAATTCTAAAGCTGAACTGGTTTTAAGATGGAATTTAGCCAGCCTCTGAGAAGAGCTATGTGACATGACTCACTGTGAGAGAGAGAAGGGGACTATGGGCTCCCAGTCCCATCTTCTACAGTCAGAAAAACCAAAGAATGGCTGGAATGAGTTCTTTTACCTGAGGTGTGTTTTTTTTTTTTTAATAGAGAAGGGAAGCTGCCTATGGCATTCAAAAATATTTCAGTCTTACCAAGGGAGAATAGTTTTGAAAATTAATTTAGACAAGAGCTTGCTACTATCTAAGTTTTGCAGTTTTTTGCTCTCCAAACCTTGTGGAAATTCATTGACTACAAAGCAATGAAATATGGGCCTATTCTTCTTGAAGGACCAGGGATTGTACTCTGTTGCCAGAGACCACAGCGAGAGTCAAATTGGTTGGTAGTTCCAGGCACCTGATTTTTACAGAGGTATCTGGTTTTCACTCATTTAAGGCTGACTCTAACTTGATTAGGAGTTTGCTCATGAAGACATGCCTCTTGCTAGGGTTTCAGAAGATGGTTAAAAGAATAAAATAGCAGAACAGTACAGGAAGAAAAGTTTTGAGCTTTCTGTGAACTTCAGCTAAAATTAGTTCTACAAGGTCCTTAGAAAAAGCTCCTCCTTTGTTTGGTACATCTCCAAAGGTTAGTAGGATAGAGTTCAATATACCACTAACTCTTAATTTCCTGAGAGAAATCCAAATGTGATACAAAATGGTATGTAAATAATACTGTGGCCACAAACAGGATGCCATAAAAAATGTGGTGATGGGAAAAACTGAGGGTAGATGACAGTTGTGAAAAAGAGAAACCTCACTCTCTTCGTGCATGGAATTTCCGACTATTCTTTCATCTACTCAGCAAATTACACAAGTTTTACACCTACATAGTAATAAACTCCTCTCTGCATTTGATTTAAGCACATTACCTCAAGAAGCATGTAATAATAATAATAATAATTATAATAATAATAACAACAATCCTAGGCAATGCTAGAAGTTATATCTTCTTGAAACTTAATATTAATGCAAAACTGTCACCCAGTTCAGATTACTTACATGCTTCACCTTTAATGCCTACTCTTTTGTTTAAAAATTTCTTAGACACAGCTATGAAAGAAAAAATATGTAGGTTCCCATTCCTCTTACCCATTTGGTAACAAGGAACAGCTCTTTAGCAAGACATCCCAATGCACTTCTTCATAAACAAACACAAGCTACAGAATGCAATGGAAAATCAAAACATTAAACATAATGTGTACCTGCAGAAGTAATCTCTCAAAGGCAAGGAAATTGTCCCATTTGGAAGTCTGGGGGTGTTTCAAAGTCTGGACCGTGGCCAGCACAAGCTGTAGAAGACCACAGTGGTTCTCCAAAGCTTTGAGATTGTTTCTGAAAAGCTGAATGTATGAGCTCAGCTGTTCTGGGGTGACTCTGCCTGTAGAAAGGAAAACAGGACACAGCATTCAGTGGTGACAAATGCAAAACAAAATGTTTAAAATTATAGTGAAAAGGTTATAGAGAACTTTAGAGGCCTCTCCACTACAAGCTTGATCTTATCTTTGCTGCAATCACTGGGAGCTTCAGCTGCAGCAACGGGTCAGGACAAAGACTTACATAATCCACGAATTGTGCCTTGAGGTATGCAATATGGCAGGTTTGTAACAATGCACTACAGATGGTGACATAAAGGGTAACACTTTTGCTTTCAGACAAAGAGGGACATTCATTTCAGCTAGGGAAATAATATTTGATGACTACTTCTAAACAATCTTTCTGTTTTTACCAGAAGTCCAGTGGGAATTTGTGAGCCTTTTACCTAACAGCAAACTCAAACCTTCTCACCACTTCCTGAGGGTGCATTTTTGATTAGTCTAGTCTCAAAAAAAAGATATAATGTTAGTGATAAAAGGAACTGATTTCTGGAGCTGCTCTTGGAAGGGACACTTTCAAGGTGTGACTCTTCAGTTTCTAACATGCAGTAAACACAGCATGATTTCACTGGCTGTTTGAAAATACCCCAGCACTGACACATGGTCCTGTACATCTCTCCTTATTAGAAGAGCATGAGGGGCACCATTTGGGCCATATGAACACTACAGGATTAGCTGTTCCATCCAATGTTAAAATGCCAGCTGAACCACTCAACCAATTTATATTTTAGAAGGGATGTCTTTCAGGAAGGAAGGCAGCTCATCTATCTCAAGAAAATCATCACAAGCAATTACGCATGCCATCAATAGGCAGGCAAAAATGGTGTCAAAACACCATCCTAGTTGCAAGTCTGGATTGTGACCCAGTCCGGGGCTGGTTCCTGGAAGCCTCTGCCAGTAGCAAGTCATTTTCCTCAAAGAAACCAGACCTAAAAAGCAGGGATATATGAGATAGAGTGAGGAGGATCCTTTAACTAAAATAGGACAATCTTTACTGCCAGGAAGACATGAGGGTGTCTTCCACTGATGCTAAGTGGTTCACAGCTTACAACACTGATCATTTTAGTCAGAATTTTTCCATAAAGGAAAAATCTTGTAAAACTGCCACTGTGTTTCTTCTCTATGTTTGGTTATATCATCACTTAACAAGGCTCCCCATCTGCCTTCATCCTTTCAGTATCATATAAATGGCAAATAAATGATTCCACCAGCAAATAAATGTTGAAAGCTCTTCCTCTTAGTTTCAGTGATATCAAGGGTGGTCTTTGGAAGAGCATTTAGATTTGGGAAAGCTGCTAAATAAAGCAAAAAAACACAGGCTCTTTATGTGAATTTTAATGGAAAGCATCAAACCAAAAAGTCAGCAAATTAACACACAAATCAAGCTGACACCACTCAGTAGGCCAGAGGGTTGACAAAAGGCTTCCACGGTTAGCCCACATAGGCTAAAACAGCAACCATGGCCATGTGTGTTTTTAGACTAAACACTGGAGCTTTCAGTCTTGTTTTATTTCTTTTAAAGCTGTGTCAGGCAGATTTACACGGTGATTTGAAAATGTCAGTCCATGATGCCTTGCAGCATACCTTTGATAATGACTGCATTATTACCCAGAGCAGCCCTGATGTATTGTAGCATATTCAAAATCTGATAACTTACTTCAATTGAGAAAACATGCAGTTGCCAGCCCTTCCCTCATACGAATCAGAAAAATAGGAGGGCTTTCAAGACTTCTGATTTCAATTAAAAAAAAAAAATCAAGAGTTTTGTTCCACATTGTTCCTTGTGAAAGTGAATCCAGATGCAGCACTGGATCAGTTTGAGATCCATTCAGCACCATTTTAGATAAACAATCAAATTCTTTCCCACCCTCAGAATACCACCAAAAGAAAGTCCAACACATATGTAAGTATAAGGAAAATCCTGACCTTAACAAGTCATTAACAAAACTTATACTGGCGTTAAGGAGTGCAGCATCTCATCTGCAATATTTACAATACCCATAGAACCACTCAGATCTAGGGTTTGAGAGTTCCAGCCAACTTCTACACAGCAATCTCCCCGGACAGCTGGCTGATAAATACAGTTCCAGTATTCTACTATTCCAGTAGCCGAGGAAAGGAATTTGGGAATGTAATTGGTGGTAATCAGCAATTAAATTACTTTTCCTGAGGCCTAAATCCTCATCATCTTCCCTGCTGCTTGCTCACAGAGAGAGATTTCAGCACAACAGAGTAACATTAATCTAATTTCAACCCTACCAGCCATTTGGATTTTTAAAGTCCCTCTGTTGTTTCAAATAATTTCATTGCAATGTGGCAGACAGGTCCTAAGAAAGCAAAAGGAGATCGATTTCAACCACAGCATGTCTCAACTGTCACTTTGTTCTCCTAAAGCATATTTCAAGGTTCACAGGCAGAACATGGCAACTACTGGCAAAAAGACTTTAGAGTAAGCATCTTGTCCTGCTCTCTTCTCTTCTTCCTGCTCCATCAGAGTCATACTCTGCTCTAAACTCTAGATCCGTGCATAGTCAGAAGTCTGTGTGGGCATCAAAGCCTGACTTGTGAGAAATACATTATGCTGACAAAGCAACTGATAATTTTTAAATTCCTGGATGTGGAAAGGAAAAGCATAACCTCAACCACCGGTAAGGGATTTGAAAATACTGATAACCTTTTTGCACAAATGCCAGGAATTCCATATTGTCTAAGAAATAACCTTTGCCATTAATAGTTGTCAATCAGAATGTGTGAAACAGGTACATTTGTCCCAAATTATGTGAACTACATTAAATCCCAATACAGGACTTGATAAAAACAACATCTACTGAAAGCAATATTAAAACAAAACAAAAACCAACCACACACACACACACAAAAAAAAACCTAGAAACCTCAACAACACAAATCACCCCAACACATTGAAGCCTCATGCCTCTTCACAAGTATTACAGAGAGGATAAAATCAGTATGTAGTCACTGGGAAGTATCACAGTGAAATCCAAAAGTTAACAGAATATAGGGGGATGGGAAGCAGGGAAGAAAAACAGACTGATGATGTGTGGCAACTAAGTCAGCTAAAAAACAATGAATGGCTAGTTTGGCACAATTAATATTTTTGTGCACTACAGAAATAATCTTGGGAAACAGAATGAAATAATAGTATAGGGACTGAGACTGGATATTACAGAAGTAACAGAAACAGGACAGACTAGGGACCAATCTCACTAGTGAAGGACCTGTCCCATTCAAGAAACACTGAGCATCAGTGTGATGAAGCAGCCGTGTTTTAGTCTGATAAACGGAAGATAAAAAGTAACACATAACCAGGACTAGGCTAGCCTTGGGAAATAGAAAACAAACGTTTGTGTCAAAGAAACAGTGAAATTAAGTGTCTTATTTAGCTGATGTCAAGAGTATGAAAAGCTTCAATATAAATGTGCAAGAAAAAAATACCTTACATCACATGTAAAAATGGGATAAAATGCAAAGTACATTTATCAAAGGATATCATGCCAAAAATAATATGTAACCAATTAACAAATTAATTACAATGCACATGGATTTAACATACTATTAACTGTGCCATAACCATATTTGAGTCAGAAAAGACTAGGATTACAAGAATTGTAAGATACGTAAGAAACATCCAGAAGCAGATGGCAGGTAATAAGCAATAGAGAAGTACTAGGGTATAAAAAGAAAGGGTAAAATAAGAGTGTTTTTCTGTGTGCATGTACATATTTATAGTACAAATTTTGGTAATAAATGGTTCCAAAACAAGTGCTGTCAGAAGCTTGTGGAACATCGTTAATATGGAGAAAGAGCAGCCGGCACAGCTGGATTGCTTTGAGTACTGGATAAATATAAGTGGGATGAAATTTAACAGTATAAAAATTATGCATTTTGAGATTAGGGTAAGAGCTGTAAATGTGGAGTTAAAACCTGGAAATGGCAGAAAGAAATAATGTCTAGGCTTCTTCAATGCAAAAAAAGCAGGTACAATTCCTTTCAAGTGATACAGTTGCAGTAAAAACGGGGCCAGAGAAATGCCTTAATACAAAGCCTCTCCCTCCTGGAGCTCTCTGTGCAGCTCAAGTCACTCCCATTCCTGTAAGTTTAACTCAAAACTGCAATGATGCACAGAGGGGTTACTGTAACAATTAGGATGAGGGAGAACTAAAGTAAGGAAAGCAAAACAGGATTGTCTGGCTTATATGGGCTCCCTGCACCAGCTGCGAAAAAAATCAGGTCTCTATGAATGCATAAAAAATATTTACATGAAAGGTCAATACTGGTACTGCAACCAATGGGGATAAATAATACATGAATATATTTACACAGAACATCACTGTATCAACCAGTCTTCCAGTAATGGAGGCAAGAGTAGAGGCAAACAAATGTAACTTGTTCTAAGGTGAGGTTTGATGAGTGTCTAATGAGCAGCTGCATAAATGTTCACAAGACTTAATTCAATACAAATGCCCCCCTTCAATCCTTCATTCCTATGATAATTAATTTGTTAACATATTGATTGAATTCCACCTCCAACTTTCAAGAATTTAGAGCAGATCCCAAAAGAACTGCAGATCAATTTTGTCTACTTTTAAATTAAAGAAGTTGTTGTTTGGTTTGTTTTTGTTTTTCTGATAATTAATTGAAATAAATAATTTGTTGCTAAATATGAAAATAGCAGCACTGAATATCAATATTTTCAATGTTTCACTATATCAAATACACACAGTTCATAATATATGTACAAATGATGACAAAATTAGTCTGAACGGAAGAAGTATTTCTGTTACTGGTAAAGCAGATCAGTCAAGATAGACATACTGTGGCAGAAATTACCAGCAACTGATATTAAAGTCTATCAAAAATCTGGGTTTGAGTAGCAAGAGTAGACTGAGTGGAACAGAAAGACTGACTTTTTTAACAGTTAAACAAAAAGTCAACTGAACAAACCGCATTTGTAGACACCAAGACACAATTCAACAGTATGACTTTTTTTCCATTTGATACTAATGCTGCCGTCTATGCAGTGCAATGCAGGCATTGCTTCAAGAATATAATTATTTTTCAAGATAGATTTACTGGTAGAAGTAATTCTTTTAAATTCAGAATCCAAAAGTGCTTATGCATCCAATAAAAATTTATGGATGAACAAGGTGTCTACAGAGCAAAGGTCAGAATTATCAATGCACTGTTCCAAATATGCAGGCCTTATTTTTTTTCATACAACACTTAGCTAATTATCTCCATAGGGACAAGGAAACAAGTAAAGAGGAAACTACATTTTGCAACTGAGTAAATCAGTGGATTCTCCTCCAAAACTGCAAGAACCACCAAATACACACAGCTTTTAACTTTGTTCAGTTTTATGCAAGAACACAGAGCTTCACTGGCTGGAATGCTTTTGCTGAGGTCCATTTTTCACTTGAAAGAATCAAGAATAAGAAACAATCTTGGCATGCTTATGTTCACAGATGAGATTTTTCAAGTCAGTAGAGGGCTGAAGAAATCCAGATAAATTGTTTTCCTTGTCCACAGTGTAAGCAACATAGACCTATCTTTCCCAGTAGCAATGCTGGATACTTGCGAGGGATGTAGACAGCTCTTGTACTCCACAAAGCCAGCTGGGCAACTGTGCTGCTAAGGGAGCTGGATATTTGACAAACTGAATGAGAGCAATTTAGCAGGACAGATGATGCCCCTTACATCTCCTTGTTAGTGTAATTTCCAGATGTTGTTATTAACTCAAAATTCTTTTGTACTTCTTGGGAAGCTTCAATAACAATCTTTAACAAGTGCCAAAAAAATAATTTAATCTCAACTTTTGTTTAGTTTACTTCAAAAGTCATCCAGCCCTTAAACTGTTAATAAAGAAAATAAGAACATCAGTTAATCCCTAGTTCTTTGGAGAGAAGGAAAGTAGGCCAATATGAGATGCTGTTTGGCTGACTTCTCCAGAATAGGGCTCTGGACCTGAGGATCTCTAAACCTTACAGCAGACTGAAAGCAGATGTCTCAGGCTTATTTCAAGCAGAGCATGCTCATCTCCCACAAATGTGAAAACATCTGTTCTGGGGCTGATGGACACTTGTATGCCTCTCCCTCTTTTGTGGCAGAAACATCAGTACTGAGATAACCCCATGGTCACAGGTATAAGTACAAACAGAAAGTCCCCACTAGAGCAATCCCAGGATAAGCCCCATTTGGGAGTCTGAGCAGTCCCTGAAGTATATCCCAAAGTATGCTGCCACAAGGCAGTGGCACCCTCCTGCTGCCTGCCCCCACAGCACTGTGCCATAAAGGAAGAGCTGTGACTGGCCCTTATTGAGCTACTCTGCCCTGTCTGTCAGAGGCTTTCTGGTACATCTCAAGACTTTAAGGGAGGCAGAGCCCCCCATCTCACATCTGAAGGTGTGTATTGCAGGGGCTTTCATGAAGCCACAGACAATGGTGACAATTATGCTGCAGTTAGCAAATTGTGGAATAGAGGCATATACCCAGAATAAATAAAGCAGGACTCTATTTACTACTCAACTAGCACTTGCCATGTGAGCTTGAACATCTAACCTGGCTTGGCTTCAGCCTCATCAGCTGCAGCATTGAGTTAGTTATCCCAAAAGCAGTTTATTCTGTATCACTAGATGTGTATGGTATCATGAAATCCTTGCTTTGACAGTGTTCCTATAAAGACCAATTATATTCACACAAGTGCGATATACTGTTTTAGCTCTCTCTCCTAATAAACCTTAATCTTTTATTAGAAATTGGAAACCATGCTTAAATATCACTTCTGTTGACCACTCTTTTGAAATTATTTTACATGTCTTAAAACAAATAAAACCTAATCAATTAGGTGGGACAAATATAACTAAAGCACTCTAATATAATCACCAAGATTTTCAGTTCTAAGCACCGAAATCCAAATGCCTAAATATGACTCTAGTTATGATTATGACTCCTAGACCATCTACAGTCTCATGTTTTCAAATATGCCCTGAAGGCCCTATACAGTTCAGGTGTTTTGACATGAAGTGATATTTTTTTTCTTTTCTGTCCTTCAGAACTTTGTTTATAAATGTTCTGGTCCTTCAAATGATTGTTTCCTTCTTTGTGTCCTCTACCATTCAGTTTTCCGTCTTTTGATTGTTAAGTCAGTATGCATAAAAAGTAAAAACCATCTCTAGCCAGTGTCTACAATACTCTCTGATTGCCCTCCAAATTATTAAAGCAAATTTTAAAAAAAACTGAAACTGTTTGAATAAACAGATGAAATCTCGTCTTCCAGAATTAAGCTTCCCAAGGGTTGTCATTGATATTAAACTTAATACTGGCATAGCAGAACTTACCAAATACTTCTCTCGAGTAAATATGCATTGAGGTCAGATTTTATTACTTATATTTTACCTCTTCCACCAAGTTAATATATACAGAGTACCAGGCCAACTCCCAAACAGAGAGTCTACAGCCCTTTAAAACCCAGTAACCCTCGAAAACAGTAATTCACTGTGACTGCAAAAGGACTTGAAATCTACAAATTCGGTTGAATTATCTCCAGAACACTTTAAACTTTTCACAGAAATGAATCAACTTGTTTGTATTAAAAATAACATCCCCAAAGGAATGTCAGGTGGCTTGCGCATGTCCTCATTTAGCCCTACGACATATGCTCCCAGACACTGAAGCACTTCATTGTGTTCTTGGCACACTGCCCCAGAGAGAAGGAGGTCATTGTTCTTCTTTGGTACACTACTCACAGGACTTATTATTTCTCTTATGATTTCTGGAACACTTCTGCAGCTGAGAATATCCTAACAACCATTTTGGGTGGTAAGCAATTAAATAGGGACGGAAAACATGATGATGTATGAGTATGCACATATGTAATTCACCACATCTCTTCTGTAACAAGTCATCCTTCGCCAGATTGAATGAAGAGGCTTACACAATTATGCTTGGGGAAAAAAGCACTGGACAACCCACACAGCTGTACTGAATTGCCATGTTCCACCTCAAGTTTTACACCTACAGACGTTGCAAGCACACCAGCACATATTTTATCTTTGGTTTAAATCCTTTAGCATAGGCTCTACTCAGTGACACTTCCCTCCTTTACTTCTACATCACTTTCAGACACTTTCAGTTTGTTCCCCCTCCTTTTTTAACATAAGTAAATTCTGAAGTCCTTTCTGTGATCGTCAGACACACAAAGCACATTACTTGTGCTGATACCCACAACAGTGTTCCACCAAAGTGTTCCCACTGCATGACAGAATCAGCATCTCCCAATCCACACTCATCAACTCTTCCTTGATGTAAAAGACAGTCCTTGTGGTTGATGCACACTACAAAATGAAGATATTACAGCACACATTACAGCAAGTTCTATCTTATTTTCAACCAGGCCGCTTCCCCAGAGATATAAAGAACAGTAATTGCCGTGAATTTCATTTTCTGAAGTTGAAGTATTTTATTTTTCGCCCACATACAAAGAGGTATAAGGGACCTGCTCCTGTATTTTTAACCACATCTTGATTATCACAAATGGACAGCCTACTGTACAGTGGCTTTCTTTAAAAAAAAAAACCTTTAAATTCAAAAATCAAAATATTTACTTTTAAGACCGAGATGATACAATAGAACTCAATATTAGTAAAAAACAAAGAAAGCTTAGTGAGTAAAAAAATCTCTGGTGTTTACCTGAAAAAACTCACCAAGTAAATTTTAGCAGAGAACAGAAGATGGTAATACAATTACTTCTTTTCAGGAAGTCACATCGGCATTCGTAACTGATACTCTACAAATTTATGTGTGTGTGTGTATAGATATTTATTTTCTTTTTAATCAGCTTATTTCTATAGAGAAGGACTTTTGATCTAGCTTTATCAGAACTGACTCATAGGTTCTCAAAAACCAGAAGAAGCATTTCAACCTTTCCTGGATGATTCGGTTTGTTTGATATAAAAAGTGTTTGTTTAGAGACGGTAGAAACACTGACTTGCTACCAGTACAGACTCTGGAAAATGAAGAAGTAATGTTAGTTGTGAAATCCCTCAAAACAGTATCAGTTGCCTGTATATGTGCAAGTAAATGCTATTTAAATTTTTAAGCCTTTAACTCAAAGTAATTTTCTCCTGATTTAAACAGTACAAAAAAATTAGTAACAACGTGGATTTACATTAAACCTTTGTTTCAAAACTTCACAAATGTTTATCTGCACATCAACGTTTACTCCTAACTATTGTGAACATCATCACAATTGTCTAGAGAAAGACCACGTTAACACAGGCTTTTCCTTATACTTTTATTAGGACAAAAAGACTTTTTATAGAAGTTTATATAAGCTTTGCAGTATTACATTAGGAAATAAAAATAATGCAACAATATATTTACAGAACTTCTGCAAGAGCAACACTTGTGTTTACTTTTAAATTTTTCAGAATTATCTTCAATTCTAATCACAACCAGACACAGAGGGAGACTTGGCCCCATGTTTATATTTAAGTGTTCTGGTTTATTTTCTAGGAATAAAGTTGATATAAAAATAATGAAAAAATTAAAACTTTATCAAAAAAATCCAGGCACATAGAAAGAGCCCACTTCCTATGTCATCCCACTTCCTTCTTAAAAGTAACAATAAGGTTTGCCAAATAGTCATGTACCCATGTGCCAACTACAACTTAATCAAAGAAAACATACTACCATCATATTTTTCTGTTTCCCATCACTGCACAGGGTTCTGTTTCACTTCCATCTGCTAACTGTTTTATAGAAGTGAAGTGCAAAGTAGATGAGATATGAGACTCAAAAATGACATGCTTTACAATTTTATTGGGGCTTGAACCAATACCCATCTTACACCAAAAGAAACTATTTAGCATGCAGTACGTTATTCACAGGATGAGAGACAATTGAGACAAAAATATCTTTACTGATACTTTGAAAACTAACAACCTAAGAACTGTTATTTTTGCAAGAATATGAAGACACAGAATTAGAAATAAAATTTTAAAAATTTCAACAAGACCTTAGGGTAAAATACAGTATTTGGTACTTCAGAATGAGATGAAATATTGCTTTAAACTTAAATCAAGAATGAGTACTCCCAATATTACACTTCTTTTTTAAGATAAATTCACACAATGCATAATTAAGTAGTCAAAAAATCAAACAAAAAAACCCTAACTCAAACTTACCCACAACACTCAACAAATTTGAAGAACACTTGATCTGCTAAACAAGAACAGCTAAAAACCATTTACAGTCACCTGCAGGGCATACATTCCTGAAATATTGAGGGAGAAATTTTGCCTCCAAATAAACTTCTTGTAATAGAGAGGTTACAGAATGTTCCCCAAGAATTCTTTTCTTTTTTTTTTTTTTTTTTTTTATTTCAATACCATTCTGGGTAGTTGCAGTTTTGGATTAAAACATCTCTGCTTACCTACTCTGCTTAAAATTTATTTTTGTTATGAGTGCACTTCACATTATCAATCTCAGTCTCCTTCTATAAACACATGATGCTTCCTTTAAGCATAGGGCAGGACTTAACTCCCAGGACCCCTTCCAAACTCATTCTTAAAAATTGTGGCTGTTGTTGCAATAGCAGAAGCCAGTGAGATTGCACATTCCAAACCATTCTTTTCATCTCTACAATTCAGATGAGGATTTAGTACTCCTGGGTACTTTTATTTCAGACAGGATGTATAAATGACACAGATGTTCAAGCATCCATCTTTTCCTCTCTTCTCACCTCAGGTGGATTTGAGTATGTACATTTCCCAGAGAAAAAAAGTCCTGTACTTTGAGGGTCAAATTGATACTCTGCCATTAAAGGTAATACAAACCAGTGAACAAATAACAGGCAGACATGAAGTGGTGTTTTCCCCAATAAGGAATATAACCTACTGAAAGACAATTCAGTAGGCAAAGGAGGGAGAAGAGCAAAGAAAAGCAAGAGAAAACCAAAATAAATTGATAAGTTGTTAAAAGAAGAAAAAAACAAAACCAGAAAGAAAAATTGACTGAATCATCTGAGCAGCTACCAGATTGAGACAGCTGGATAAGAACAAGCTACCTACAGCTGCCTTTTTCATTTTAGACTTTACTTCTTCCTCATGAAATACGCTGTATTGTGTACACTTTAATAGTGAGAGTTCCTCCACTATTAATCTCATTGGTATTAAAGCACCACCAGCTGTGCTTGGGCCTGGTACAGCACCTCTTTTTCGGTCCTCATGCTTTTGCCCAAATAAAACAAATGCAGCAAACCTAAGTAACTGCACACAAAGAGTTCTCTCATTTTTAGGTATTTCCAGTGCTCACGCAAAAGTCCAACAAGAAGGGTTACATTTTTTTACTTGTTAGCACAGTATTTCAACATTTGGGACACTGCGGTTTCCAGTTCTCTTTTCAAGAGTAGAGAGAACAGTACTCACTAAGAACACATTTCATGGCTGACTGTAGACAGTAGCAAGCCTTTTGCCACACTTCATATACCATTTTGCAGCAATCAAAGTCTTCTTTTTCCAGGCCTTATTTCAACTTTTTCTGTGATTATTTCATTGCAATAGTGAGTCTGTGGCGTAGGTCTTTCAAAGTTCAGGATTAAATGTGTCTGTCCAGTTGAACAGGAATCAGCCATACGTCCTTGCCCAAATTAAAGTGAATCACATACTAGGTGGCATTAGCACAAATGCAACTGGCAGGCAGAGGGAAGTGCTTGTAAATCTCTATTTAGTACTTGAGAGACAGCATCTGTAACATGGAGTTTTGGGCTCCACAGTACAAGACACGCTAGAGTAGTTCAGAGAAGGGTCACTACAATGATTTAAGCTAGAGAAAATGATGCACAAGTAAAGGCTAAGGGAGATGTGTTTGCTTAATCTCAAGATATGAAAGCAGCGAGGGGTGTTACTGTGTTCATGAATGTGATGACTGATTACAAGGAAGACTGAATCAGACATCTTGGAGATGCATAGTCAGAGTACAAGAAGCCATGGTCACACACTGCAGCACGTGAAAAATAAAACTGTAGAGAAAGGAGAACATTTTCTCTGCAAGAGTGGTTAAGACAGGTGCAGGGTAGCCAGCCAGGCTATGGAATTGCCATCTTTGGACATATTCAAAATTCAGCTGAATAAGGTACAATGTATCTAGTCTAACTCTTAACTGGTCCTTGATTTGAGCAGGAGGTTGGACTACATGAACTACAGAGATCCCTTCCAACTCAAGATTATTCCTATTTGTTGATACCCCTCATTCTGTGCTATGATGGAAGTAGTCATCAAAAAGGGCAAAATTCTTGTCAAGGCTTTTCAATCAATTTTATATCACATAATTCTTTCTCTGGGATGCACTTGATAAGAAAGGATGAATAGCTGTGCTCCCAAAATGAGCCTTCTGCCACAGCCTTATCTTCTTTACCACCAAGCTTCTGCCACACAGTTGCCTCCACACTAATAGCTGTTTCCAAGGCCAGTAAGAACTCAATTCAATCTTCAAGTTGCACAGGATTCACGCCAAGCACATAAATACTTGCTTCTCATAAATCACATGATTCTTTCAACTACAGGAACTATTATGTGCTGGACAGAAAAAAAAAGGATGGATAAATTGCAAAATATGCATATGGACTTCTCAATTCACATAGTTCCAGTTACTTCGAGGTGTGTTTGTTTTTTCTTTTGAGTAACTACTTTATGCTCTCAAGGATGCTACTCTGAGTATCAGCAAGTGAGAGTGAAAAGAAAATTACTGGCACAATATCCAGCTTGAAAGGAGTATTATGATTAGTACAAAGATGTCTCCTCAGCTGGTGATGCCTCTAAACAACACTAGACACTAATGCAGTGCCACTTACTGATGAAAACCAAACTTCTGCTCCTGAATATATCTCTCCATCTCAGCTACTTTGTCACATCTCGTGAAAAACGGAGAACTTTGTTGGCAGGAATATCACTGTCCTTCATCTTTTCTGTTACATCTAATGAGTTATAGAGATTATGTGAAAAAATTAGTTGTTTAAGAAAAACAGCAGATGGCTACATACTCTCTGCACATATGGAGCTTGGAGCATTTCTGTCCTCAACTGACAAACCCGGATGACTATCAGAACATGGGATCTAGTTAGTTAGTTAGGTGAACCCTCAGCAGGGTTGAAGCCTTGAATTTCAGAATGTTGCAACACTGCAAGGTGAAAATAGCCATAATATCAAAGTCTTTCTACAGTTCTTTATGTGGTAAATATTGTTCAGAAACCACCTTCTTCAACAGTTACCAGGGAAAGCCTATCCTCATGATATTCAAAGTGCATTCCCCTGAGATTGCAAAGGGCTATACAGAAGCCTCTCAAATAGGAACATTTCCAAATTTTACAGAAACACTTCAAAGTCTTCAGAAACATTTAGCACACTGAGAAGCAAAAAGCCTTCCTGCCTCCAGGGGTGAATGATGCAATGAAACATCTGCTATATTGACTGAGGTTGGGAACATTTGCTTCAGGTCAAGACTACGTTTTTAGTTGCACTATGGGGAGAAATCAGGAACTCAGTATTGCAATAGGCTGGAAAAAAAATCCACTTGGCTAGAAAGCCCCCCACTGCAGGATTCCTGTTACTTTTAAAGAGACAAAGAGCAGACTAATTTAACTTAAGAACTGCCTGTTCAGGATCCAGGCTGCTCAATGGAAGGATTCAGGTGTGAGAAAAGCAGCATTCCTTCTCCTTGGAAAAATGCCCTGAGAAGATCAGGGAGCCCTTGAAGGAGCACTGCGAGACCCACTATTAGACATTTGGGACACCTCAGGCTGAGCCAGGCCTGTGTCAGTTGAGTGTAGCTGCTTATAGTTGAGCTGGTACAGGAAGCCACTCACTTCATGAGGATGCCTGGAGGAGAACTTTGGATGCTGCCTTACTGATCCTGCAGCCTGCTCTCCCAAAGGATTTGGAGACCTGGTAAACAGGCATCAGAGAAACATAATAAGCATCCCAAGAACCAATCTACAATATAACGTCTTCTCTGCAAAATGAGGGGCCGTGGTGTCTCCAGCTGCTATCCAGGTACCTATCACTTACTCAGAAACATGCTGCAGAATGGATTCAAACACCCCACAGACCACACTGAGCTCTGCAATGATGACCTTTCTTCTACTCCCTTGGAAGGACCTCAAGCTCAGATTGGCGTTGTCTCACAACTTGTCTCCATGACAAAATTGTCCTAATTGTTAGCCAGGGTGGATTTTGGATACCTGAGATCAGACTTGTTTTACCTAGAAAGATATATATATGTACTTACTTACTTTATTAGCTCATTATCTTGGCTGGTAGCTTTTATCCTTAAAATTTATTCCAGAAATTTATGGTACTAAATATTTTTATATTAGTCTTGTAAAGAACAAATAGCATGTTAAACACTGTCGCAGTCCAATGCAACTTTTCATTAAAAAGAAAATAATGCACATTTTATATGCTTTATGTTTTTAGATAAGGTATTGATCTACTGTATTGATCCTATCCATTTTAAACTACTGCTCTAAACTCAAAATATTATTTCGTATTATCACACTAGAATGTCAGCATCTTCCTATTTCTAACCAAACAAATACTAGAGTTCAATTCAATCCATAAAAACCACCCCATCTGAAAAAGTTACAGTACTCTTATTTTACTTCACAAAGACTAAGGCTTTTATAGTGAGCTTGATTTTTAAAACTATATTTGTACAGTTCAAACAGAAAGAAACCAAATGGCTTTTCTCCCTCTAACAAGGGCTTGTGTAACAGCATACTGCACTTTGTTTCTGTTACTATACCAGTGTTTCGACTTTCATCAGTCTCCATGCCAGTAAAAAGACACAATAAAGGAATTCAGACTCAATCAAGGTTTACTGCACTCTTTTCAAACTGAAGAGTATGGGTGTTGCTAAAGCCACAAAAGAACATTTGTAGCAAAGTTTTTACCACTGCCAAATACTATGCTAATAGAAAAGCTTTCAAGGAGAGAATCAGAGGCGACAATGCTCAGAGGATGATTAAGATATGCATCAGACCTACAAAGAATGGAGCAGGAAATTCAGGAATGGAAAAAGCAGCCACCTCTCTGCTGCTCCAGAGCAGCTTCATAACAGTCACTTACTAAGGGGTGGGCAGAAGTAATTCCTTTCCAGTATTTAAAATTTCACTTAAATTTAGCACAATGCTATAAATCTTACCAAGGAGCTATTAAGACAATCCTGTCTTCCAAAGAGCTTTTCAAAAAGATATTTAATTCTTTAGATAAGATACATTTTAAATGCCAGGATTTATGCCAAAATAATTTACACCTACGTATTTACACCTACACAATAGCATATCTGACCAAAATTTGGCAAGTATTTACCAGCACTCATCTAGGTGTATAACACACAAATGCAAATACCTCAGAGGAAAAATGGAGCTGATGTATTTCTTAAAAAGTGTTGTTTGTTGGTTTTTTGAAGTGTGTGTGTGTGTGTATAGATTGACATGGAATATTTTAATGCCTCTTTATTTAAATGACATCTGGAAAAGGACAGCTTCACCTATTTACATGCAAACAAATACTTCAGACATCCCCACTACCACTTCTCTTGATACAACTAAAACAATGAATATTCAAATCAAGAACACCAGAGCTCCAATCTACCCAGCTAAAAAATATAACCATAATTGTTGTATCCTTTATTTCCTGTTAGTCTCTTTCATCAGATCTCTTCTTCTCTCTTCCTGCTGATCTCAATGGAAAAAGATGGAGTTCCCAGTGGCCTGCAGACATTTGGAGGTCCTGGAGAGAAGACATGTGTCCCCTTCTACAATTTTCCAACTCTCCTTCCTTCTCAGGAGGAGGACATGTTCAGAGGATATCAGACAGTAAAAGCTTGGGCTATGTGTCCTCCCAGAACTTAGCTCCTGCCACATGCAGACAAGCAGAGAAAGAGGAAAGCTGGGCATCAGGCACATTCCTTGTAGGGAAAACGTGAGCAAGCACATGAACACCTCAGAGCAATGAGCAGCCTTTCAAAGCCCAGAAAACAACAGAATTTATTTTCCTTTCACTGAAAATACAGAAACAGGATGAGATTGAGTTTCCCATCACTGCACAGAGCTCCCATGCTGCCAGTGTCACAAGTGATGCAGTTTTTCAGGCAGGTGGCCACTGCAGGAGGGCTCAGCTAACCAAATGGAATTCAAAGCTTTGCTTTCAAATGTAATTCACTCCTTATTTCCAGGGGGAAAAAAAAGCAAAAGAGAAATAGTAAGGAAAATACTCTTACCATCTGACACAGCTGGTCTTAGTAAAGAAAGTAAGAGGAAACTTTCCTGCTAGAAAATCTCTGACATTTAATATTAGGGCCATAAAAAACTCAGAAAATACCCTAAGTGTTGGGAAAAACAATGTGCAATTCACCGAGATCTTCCAACACAGGCAGAACCTGAGGTAAAATCATAAAAACTCAAGTCTAAGCAGAGATCCCAATGAAAGCATTTCCTTTCTCTCCAGCCAGAGTTGCCTCATATCACAGCTGCAGTGGAAGGAGCCTTTCAAAAAAACACAGAAATCAGGACCAGAGCAGGCCACTACAATTTTTTGCTTCTCAGAAAACTCAGCAACTGATAAACAGCACGATTTCCAACTTCCCTACAGAGAAGTAAGATGTTTTGTAGCACTGTAAACAAGCAGTGAATGGTGTGTAGACATCTGTTTTAAAGTCATTAACAAATGTGTCATTGCACAATATGACATCTGGGTGTGAATTTCAGTTTTTCTGCACTTCTGCTCAGTAAGAAATTTTTTATTTTGGTCACTGTAGTGCCCCCCTCTCCTTGTTTCTGATTTTATCCCTGTTTATAATTTACAAGACTGCCTCAAACTTTACTTCACCCTTTGAATTTTAACTACAAAGTTAACAACTGATTATGATTCTAGTGTGTAGTGGTTTTAGGTAAATATACAATTCACAGAAGAACAAAATTTTGTGAATATTACTTTATGCTATATTTCAACAACAACAAAAAAAAAATCAGAAATTTGTTTCACTATCAGCTTCTAATGTTTCCATATAGCACTATATTGGGCCCATGGATGTCAGACATTCAGTAAACGTCAGCTCCTGTGATTAAGAACTAGGTTACTGCAGCCTTCACTGGATAGCACAGGAAGGGGACAGAGGAAAGGGTGGCTAATCTAATCATTCACATAAAGGAGCAAGGGTCACAGATGGATCATTACCTCTCAAAGACAAGAAGTAATTACTTTTATAACAAAGATGAATTTCAACATTAATAATGATTGTTTTTACAGAGTCTGTCACAAAAATAGTGGGGGCTTCTTAGCATTATTATGGCAAATATTCACACAAACATTCAAAGCTTAAACAAATTCTATTGTTTACTGAACCTTCCCCCTTCAGACAAATTTGTAATAGCCTTTTCTCAGCTGCTCCTTTTCCATTTCTTTAAAACAGCTTACAACATTACTGTTGCAGAAATCAATTATTTCTGATTAATAATCTATTAAATGCATGCTCTAGGTATTTGTAAAGACCACACAATATCTTACAGCTGTAAAGAATTCATGAGTTGGTTGTACATCTAATTCTACAATATCCTGGCAGTTTACTCTGGAGTCACAGATAAAAGTCTGTTACTCTTATTCCATGAGGACCTTTCTCTCTTGATGAGAAGTTCAGCAAGAAGTAGACCTAAGAGTATACACAATATTGCTGTATAGAGGCAATACCAGCTTTTATACACCTAATATATCAATTCCCACGTTTTACTGAGTATGGTATATAATGAGAACAAGGTTCTAAAAGAACTATTGAAAGCCATTATGTCTTAATCTGTTTCTCTAATACTTTGAAAAACTGAGGTTTAAAGTGTGTCCAGACATGGTTTTCAGCTTAAACTCCCCTGAGACAGGCAGCCTTACTCAACATAAACCTCATTACCTATATAATGTAAATACTACCTATATAATGTTATCATATGCAGGAGCTGCACAACTTCCAGTTGCTATTTAAAATGTCTGCTTTCAAGACACAAATCTTGCTGACTTTTTTAGAAAACTCAAATTCTCATGCTCTGTAAAATAAAGACAAGTAGCACTGCTAACCATTTACATGCCTTTAAAACCCTCCTTTTAGAACTCCAATGCTTCTCCATGGTTCCCAATCTTTTTAAGATTGTTATATTTTAAAAATAAAAGTTGTCTCTCACTTATATACCAGAAAGGTCCTATGGTAGCCACGACAGTCACTTGAAATTTGTTGACAAGGATGGGGATGAACAAAGAATGGGTGGGTTTTCCCCAGGAGGGTTATGTGGAAAAAGGGAAGCTGACATCATCTTTCACATTACCAATATGTAAGGGAGACTATGCCACGTTACTCACCCATGCTCATCTTAATAGGTAAATTTTCTCTGCTCGCAGCCTCCACAAGGTGTCTCCTGGCCTCCATCACAGCTTCCTTTTGTTTGAGGTTCATGAAGGACTCCCAGAGAACTTTGGCAGCTGGATCGCTATAAGAAAATGACACGGTTACACTGAACATTGCTTGAATAAGGGAGTAAACTTAAGACAACATTTATGTTTTGAGATGAATGCTTCTATTTACTAATCTTTCAGGTGGGCAGGATACATACAAAAATAAAGTGACATTAAGTTTGATTATTTTTAGCAGAACAATTGCTACAGTTTTACAGAAAGAAGCTAGATTTTTTTGCTATCAATTTAAAAGCATTAGAATTCACATATAATAAATAAGCATGTCATTATAAAAGTAACCACTGCTATTCAACCATGGGAGTATCAGAAACAGTCCAAACTTCTTCAGTTGCTAAAAAGCTATGGAGAGGATGGGTTCTAACTTCCCCATGAGAGTTTATATCCCAAAGCTGGTACTGCCAATGCTGAAGGCTGTTATAATTTTGATGAACTACTGTCACTTTAGGTTTCATGAATTCTTTGTATTTGAAATGAATAATCCATAGCAGAAAGTAACTGTCCTTATGATTTCTGTAATTACAGATTTCCTTTTTGTTGGTCTTGCAGCTAAACTTAAATTAGGCATTTGTGTAGCTCATCTGCACTCAGTTCCCTGTCAGTCTTCTCTTTCCTCCAGGACTCTGCATTTGTTGCTAGTGTGAATGAATTCAGTGTTCTCTCAGTGGCAGGGGAGGATAAGGTAGGAAAATCCCTTGCTTGGGGCTAAAGCCACACATTGGGATTAACCATGTTGATTTTTTTTTTTTAAAGGAAAAGCTTTCCTCTGTTTTTTTCCTCAGGAGACATTTAACTCCTAAACACATTTTGATGTCATTTACAACATGCTTATAAACATGCCAAAACAAGCTTTGTTTCATGGAAATAGAAATCCACAATAATTCATTTGATACCCATTCCAGAGCAGCTGTTCTTATGCTCTGCTGCAACAGCAGGACTGTAGCAAACCTGTGCTGTCCCCCAAACCAAGGAAGAGGATCACCAAGCCCCATTTCTGACATCCCAGCAACCCACATCCTCTGTCAAAGCCTGACTGGGTGGAAGGACCATGGGAAGAAGGTTGAGTTAGCCTTCTGAACAAATCAAACATGAATAGGCAGTGCAAATTTCACCCTACTGCCACGCTTTAAGGAAAAAAAAATAAAAATCAGATGACCTAACACAGTCTTTCCATTTCTCTTTCACACAGTGCAACTCAACCTCCTTCCAGACACAGAGGCAGGAGGCAGCACCTTCCAAAAGCAGCTGGGGCACCTGCAGCAGCTCCCTCTACTCCATCCCCAAGTGCAATCTGACCACTGATGCTGTGACTTTTCACAGGCAGCAGCTCCAAGGAGATTCTTCACAGGAAAAACTACAGTGATACATAATATACAATAGTGCAAGAAATTAGAGATTTCCAAAGCAACTAGATGTTTCAATACAATAAAAAAAATTCTTTATGGAAAGGGCTGTCAAGAATTGGAACAGGCTCCCCATGGAAGTGGAGTCACCATCATTGGAAGTGACCAAAAATGAGTAGATCTGGCATTTTGTGTTATGGTTTAGTGGGCATGGGAGTACTCAGCCAAAGGTTGGACTTGATGACCTTGGACGTCTTTTAATAGCTCTGATTCGACGATCCTCAGGTATGCTATCTTTACAGATCATCTACTCAGTCTACTCCCCATACAACATCACTTGTAAATGCACTGTATTGATCCTGTTCACATTCACAGGGTATGTCACCCTGTCATTAACAACTGTGCCTGAGGTTTGGATTTAATGAGGCCACTGCATTGCCTGATAGCTAATCCCTTCCTGAACATACAGTTCCAATACCAAATCTATAGAGATCCGGACTTGGACCTGAAACCGCATGAAGCTAGGTTTAAAAATACTATTTTCCTTATTTGGAAGAAAAGTCAAGCTTCTTTTTAAGATTTTTAACCTGTTCTCATTCTCACAATTCTCTTCATCACCATAAATGTAAGTACAGAGTCTCACATAAACAAGATACCAGAAGCCAAGCCTTTCAAACAAAGGAAAACAAGCAACATAGGGAAGCTAAAATAAAAGCCTGCCAGATTTTGCAGATAGATTTTGCAGATTTTACAGGTTTTTGTAATACCTGTTTTGTAAAACGAGCTCATCTTGCTCACTCATATACTTCATAAAGATACTTAGCAAATAGTAAAGTGTGGAAAAGACATCCTAAAAGCATCTATAGAAGTCAATAAAAGAGTGTATGTGATAAGGTTACACCAACCCTGTCACCTTAGAAGGCAAGGTCTTTGAAAGCAACATGTATCACAATACCATATTGAATCATCATAAGGACAAGTCCCTGTTACAGCTGGTACTTCTACTTGCTAATAAATTATAATACCCCTCCAAAATAACAGATCCATTATTTTAAACTAAACAAAGAAACAAAAAATAAGAATGAGTCATACTAGTGCTTTAGAAAAACAAAAAAGGGGAGGGGCACGGATTTGCTTCTTGCTTTGTAAATTCTTTCTTCCTCCTTTAGCCACAGTAAGTTTTTCTTTAATCCCAAGGACTAAGGTTTGCAGGATCACACAGGGTTGCTTTAGTACACCAAAAATAGCAATAAGCAAAACAACTGTGGTAGAGCCTTAAAGCAGATGAGAGTCAACCACACTCCCGTATGCTGTATCTCTGTCATCCAGAGTTTCTGCAGAAAATTTTCTTCCCACTGCTTTGCAGAATACTTAGTGGTTTAGTTTTTACATATCTAACTATATATAAGCAGGATGAGGTCAATGTATACCAATAGCTAACACAGTCAACTGACTAGGTCAATCCACAAAAAACAACAATTTTTCAGCTCATTCTTTTTTTTTATATAATAGGAGAAAAGAGCCACAAAAGTACTTGTATTTTTTCTGCTGCTAACACTTTTCCTGTTCCCCCTCTATTACCCTTTCCAAGAAAGGTTTTCGCTTTGAAAAACACCCACTCTTAACTTTCACCAACAAGCAGGAATGACTGCTGGGACTGAGTCAGTAGGACACAGTACAGGGCTCTGCTGTTGCCTCTTGCCTGATCTGAGAAGTTACCACAACATTTTCCCTTTAGAGATTTCCAACACTCAGAAAATACATTATCTTATCTTACCCTTTCAGGGAAACATTCATCTGCAACTGCTTTCCAGCTCTTGTCATGGTGCCCTTCCTCTCCTCTTTTTCCCATCTGCAGTTCCTCTGCTTTGGTGCCCCAATCCGGTGACACTGGTAATCAGTGATTTCTATGGAATCCAGCACTCCAATTCAAATTTCTCCCTCGTCTTGCATTCCTTGACTTCCCAAGAACTACGTATTGATTTTACACATTATCTAGTGAACCTCTGCACTCTGAAAGTAGTTTTCTGAAATTAAACAGTTTGTTTTTTTTTTTAATATTCAATGCATTACAAAGCCCTTAAAAGATATTGTCAGAATGATGATGGTTTGCTTAAGAAAAAATAAATCCTTTACTGTTACACAACAGCACACCTCAGGAATTCAAAACTACCCTTCAAAATAAATGTCACAAAATTAGGTAAACACTATTGGACACACTTCTGTGCATTTCTATTACAAAATGTTTTGCAGGGCACGGCAAGCATGACAAAGAAGAGAACACTAAAATTCAAGGGCCTCTCCAATAAGTCAGTTTCACCAACAAGGTGGAGTTTTGCTCATGGGTTTGAATGATACCCTGTCCATTCCTTTTATCGTTACAGTCATTGTACCTAATCAACCAGTTATATCAGAAAACAGAATTTAATAAAAACAAGCACAGCAGTAACCTGGTAGAAAATTTATTAAACAAAAATATGACAATAAGTCCAGACAAAAAGCAGAAGTCCTTGAAAAGCCCCATTGGACACAGTTATACCACTCAATTTACATACAGCAGTCCTTGACAGACATCTCAAAATTGCAAATTTCTCCCTTCCCCTCATACACAATTTTTTTTTAATGAGATGTTCTCTGCTCCAAAACTAATTAAAATTTAACTGCACATAATTTGTACTTTAAAATGACAATGAAAAAGATTTTAAAGAAAGAGAGAAATCTAGACAACTAAAAGAGGCAGCTTCCCTACTTCTGGTATTTGCATGCCAGTTTTCAAAGCTGAATCACGAAGACAGAGGGGAAAATGACCAAGTCATCAGATCCATAGTCTAAATAAATTCTAAAATGAGACACCAGCTGGCCATAGTGCCAGGAAAAAGGTGCTGATGAGAGCCAATCAGAAAGACTGGGATGTTCAATGCTGACTAAAGCTTGATGCAGGTGCTTCAAAGCAGGTCCAATTTGCAGCCTCCAGAGGCACACTTTCTCTAATCAAAGATAGCAGAGAAGGACAAACAAAAATAAAAATCAATAATAAAATGATTTAGCCATGAAGTGGCTAACTAGCTGGCTTCTCAAATTTATAATATCCAAAGGAAAGACCACACAATGAAATCTGTTGTTTACAAGGTGCAGGGTGAAAAAGCCAAAACCCTGAGCAGAAGTAAGTGTACAGTATGGTAAGCAGTCCTTTTGGTGATGGTGCAACTGGCTTCAGCAATATTGTGGGGGAACTTGCTCTCATTCCCATGGAACTTCTTTCAGCAATGTGTTTTGATAACTAAACTAATTAGCTTGATGTAGACATTTACAGCTTGATAATCAAATGCCTAATCTTGCATCTGTTAAAATAATTCTAATTTATTCTCTTGATCTGGTCTGGTCCAGTCCTGCAAAGACAACACTGCCAGGTTTATCTGACAGAAAGTGCCCCTATCCCTGATTATCTGTAGGCTTAGTCTCAAAGCTACTCATTTTGAACAAGGGAGGTTGGTGACACTGGGATGTGCTATTTTTAAGCTGGAGGTAGTAGTCTGGAAATAGGTGAAATCAAGCACCAGTCAATGGAGTGCAAATTCTCAGAGCAGATGCAAAACTAGAGGCAAAGGAGCACTTATTATCCTGATGGGGTCCAGGAGCACAACACCACAATTTACCCTTGGCTGAAATGACGTGTCTTGCTTCATACCACCAGAACAGAAAGATATTTACTTCCCTTACTGCTTCAGGTCTTGTCTATTACTTACAAATTATTAAAATATGGTCTTCCTGGTCTCTAATGCAAGAGCAAAGGGTAAGCAAGCAATAAGCCTACACTAGAAAATATGTTCATTCAATTACTAAGTACTCCCCATTTACCATTATGTTTTCAGATGTATGACTGGACCATTCCTAACCCCCAAGCATTTATAATATTAGTTTGGCGATATATTTCTTCAATCAGCATGAGTAATTAACCAATAAAAACAAGTCAAATGCTCTTGTCCAAACAGCGTACCATAATCACCAAAATTATCAGCCGCATATGTCGTCTCTGGCAAGCTATTGCACATTATTTTGATGTGATCTAATTTCCAGTCAAGTAAGATAAAAGTGACATGTACATTATCTATTACTGAATTTTTGTCTGGACTTCTTTGCCTAACAGGACAAATTCAGGTCATCCTGTTTTTTCCTTATAAAACACTAACATTTTTTTCAGTTACATGTAGGCTTTGCCATGCCCCCAGGCTTACTGAAAAATAGGTCGAGTCTCTTCCATAACCTTTTCAAAGGCCAAATTGAGAAATCAGTATCCACATAGAGTTTTCTTCACAGATCTTCTGTAGCTTAAATGAAGGAAGAAAAAGATTACTTTTATACAGTTTTATTTCAGTTTTAAACCTCTTGGCATCAGGTGAAAGCACAGCCTATATCATAATATTATAAACAGCAAATAACCAGATGGAGGACATCATACGAGCAAGATACTAAGGAAGAAAGAATAAGCAAATATTCTTATTTATGCACCTGGCAAAGGACATGGGATTTCAAACAGCAATTTGCTGACACAGGGTCTGAACAGGAGACAGAAAATAACTGTGAGTGGGCTTCAAAAATTAATCAACTGAAATGACAGAATTTCAGCATAACAAAGTAGTTGTGTTTATACTTTCAGAGATAAAAAAAAATCAGACTGAAAACTGTGGTAGTCTCAACATGTGACAGATTCTGTGGTTATTGTATCAGCAAAGCTTTCACCTTTCATCTATATAGCTTTACAACTCAGCTGTGCCTGTATATTTTCACAAGAGGAAGGGAGAAGAGAAAATCCAGTAAAGATTAAATTAGGGGGTCATTAATACCACAAAGCTGCTCAAAACTGAGTGACTGCTACAAAAAAGAGCATGCTGCCAAGTATTGCCTTCACAATAAGACATTTGTTTAAAGACAATGCAACACCCACATTAAGTGCACAGCACTTCAAAAAACACCACTAGGTGGTCAGAAGACCATTACTGCAAAGGACAAATCCATTGCTGCAATATGTCATTTGAATACCGATAAACCAAAGAGAAGCACAAGCCTGCAATAAAATGCAACGATTTGGCTTTGAGCCTGGAGCAAAGGGCCATGTATGGAGACATCCTCCCTCCTCCAACTGCTCTGCTGTTTCAGAGACAGCGGAGGCTGCACCAAGGCTGCACCAGATGTACTGCGGATTCCTGGGGCAAGTGCCAGCCTGACAACTGAGGTGGGGACAGCCAAGTCCCTGACTGCATCCCACCACACATACAGCAGCCACCCACCAGAAAAAACCAACAGCACCTGGAATAGTCTCCCTGGAATAGCAGCTCCTCCACGCCCCAGGGGTTGTGTGGGCATGCTGTGGGGAATGCCCTGTGGATGAGAAGAGCTCCACACTGTCATGTTTCTAGAACACAAATGGGCTTAGAGAATGAAGCTGCTCTTCATTTCAAGCTTCTGAAAGCAATCAAACAGCTCTGATATAATTTACCTAAAATTTTCCATATAGAAGCAGCTATCAGTATTTCCAGGAGTTCAGTCTCTAGAACGGCTGCAATTTGAGTGCATCCCAAGCACGTGCTCTTGATGGGCTAAGCCAATGTGTGTTCAACTAAAGATTCCCCCAGAAGGGATTTATTTCTAAGAAAGCAAAAGAACTTTATGTTTTAAAGTGGTTCCTTGCAGTAGACTGTAATTGTGCTGTTGAACATTTTGTGCAGTTGGCAGATCCGTTCAACCTAATTAAATGCACTTCAGACAGTAGAAACTTGAACTATTTTCCAATCCATCCTAACCTTAGAAAAAAAATATACAAAAAGCTAATGTCACCTGGGTATTGTGCTTGCAGAAAACTGCAGGAGCACGGATATTACCAGCTCTGCCATAGATTAGTAAAAATTTTGCAACATTGCATAACACACAAAACCTTTTAAAAACAAGTTCTTTGCAGCCCTTCAACTTAGAACATTATTCTCACATCCTCACTTAGATGTGTCTTAAAATGCTCCCATGGATTGGCTTTTATAATTAGAACATGCAAAAAAAACGTGTCTAACAGCCAATATTAAAGAACATAAATATGTTCCAGAATAATTTAATGGTTATTTCCCGGTTTCACTCTAAGCTCTCAAGCCACTCGGTGGGTGTAATGTGTCCTAGACTCAACTGTGGCTGTATACTTTGGCACTGAGTCAAAATAGAGAGGTTATTGTTTGATTTATATGCCAAGGGCCTCTTAGATAAAGGGCTAATGGCAGGCTGATAGCTTCAGCCTTTGCATATGGTGTTTATACAGACCCTTCTTTCCCCTCCCTCCTTTCTGTGTATACTCAGGGAAAGCTGTGTCACATCAAGATCAAGTTAATTAATTAACTCATACTAGCATAATTTGATTGATAAAAATAATTGATTCACTAAAGGTCACACAGAGTGCTGTTAAAACACCAAATTTTTCTGCCTCAACAACACAAGGTTTTTGAGATTTGCATTTTTCCAAGCTGCAAACAGGAATTTTAAAGAAATAATCTCACTATAAAAATAGATGAAAGAAGCCATGAGAAATTAATCTGTCAATTAAAGTGCACTGCAAAGTTCAGAAAATAATCAATGCTTCATGAGTTATTTAAGCAAAAAATAAATTAATATGTGACCCTACAATAGAAAGGGTCACATAAATGAATTTTCTATATTGTTAGTTCTGCCAACTATTGAGCTTCCCCCAAAAGAAAACTAGTAGCAAACCAGAGGAAAAAAGAAAACTATAGATGTGATATACTTTGCTATTTACTGCATCCAAACTAGGAGTATTTGCTATTATGTAAGTTTCTGTACTGTTAAAATACTTCAGAACATAGTCCTCTATGACCAAGTTATTTATTAGATGTTAAAGAACTTCGTTATCAAATTATACAGTAATTACTTTTCTGCAAGACACAAGCACCATAAATTTCAATTAAAAAATATAATCTAATTTTAAAAATACAGACAAAAATCATCACAATAAGGCTAAATGCTTAAGAGCCTTTTGTCACCAATTTATTTTAAAACACTTGTTTTAAACAACAAACGTATAAAACAGAAGCTGCCAGGCATTTTAAAAGCAGTTCTGAAATAATACCTAAAGTGCTGCAAATCAGCTTGCAGCCAGCAAGGCTGAAGTGCTTTGAGCAAAACTGGAAGCTGCTTATCAGCCATCACTTTTACAATGGATTCTCCTCTGGTCTATCAGAAATATCTGTGGTAATAAAAAAGGTGAGAAGCGACACGAGTTTGTCAGTTCACTGTATGTTGTTCAATATCCAGGTATACGTACAAAGGAAGCACAGTGTTCACTGAACTAATACAGCAGATTCATACATAAAAAGGCAAGATGTGCCACTAGAATTCAAAAATTTCTTAATATTTTGCCTCCTTCCCTGTTTTTACTTTGGCATGGGTCTCCTTGTGCCAGTAAAATACTGACCCAGCATGCAGAATCACTTTGCAAACCAAACCAGGAGCAAAGAACTTCCTTTCCTACTCCTTGACAGCTGGGAGGGACTGCCAGGCTGTTCCACAGGATACAGCCCACGTCTTCCTTCGTTACTGGTTTTGTCTACAGCTGATTCAACATGGCCATAAAAAACCCCAACAGGCAGAGCATAAGGGTTCCTCTTTGAAAGCTCTAGCTTACTAAAGAAGGGGATGTTGTGGAGTGCACCAGGGGAAAGTTAAAAACACACTCATAAGACAAGGAACAGCTACTGCATTCAAGTTATTATTTTCAAGCCATGATATTTAGCTTCATAAAGGCAGACCTACAGATATTGATGCTTCAGGGCAATGCCAGTCAAGTTAACTTGAATTTTGCAATCATTTTCAGACATGGGATGATAAAACAGACTACTGATTACCATTAGGACAAGACAAAATAAGATTGACAAGACACAACCAGTGACTAAGACCAAAAGTAACAGGAAAGTGTTCTTCGAATTTGTTATTGAACATCATGAGAGAATAAGTTTCTTTTTATCTTACAAAGAAGCATATAGAAGTATGGGACAGGATTTTCATAAACATAGTAGCAAAGTCTAAAATATGCTGAGAACACACAAAATCAAAAGTTTATTTCAGACAGACAAAAATTGTGAAAAAAATGGTATCCAACCAGTTTTTAACTAACACGGTAATTTTAAGTTGCAAAACTGCTGTTTTGTACAAACTATAAACTACTATGTCCCAAGAAAACCATGACCACTACACTCCAAACCAGGAAGAAATATGCTCCCTGTTATCAGCAGAGCATGGGAGAACTTAAAAATAAACATTTCAGGAGGTACTTATAAACACAACCAACACAGCAACCCTAAAATGTCACAAAATTTCTGTTTACCTACAGCTCTTTGCTTTGGGATGAATTCCTTATCCATCCTTTTGAGATAATGGATAGTAAATCAGACTCTTAACATATGACATATTTTTGGTGCCACAGGTGAACTGAATTACAATAAAATTTAATAAATAATTATTTAAATGTTGGCAAGGATTCAGTTCATATCAGGAATTGATTAAAAAGAAGGGAAACAAATCCTCCCAACAAAAGTAACTTACAGCATTGCATTCTACATCTCCCTTTTTTTCCCTTAAATAAAAAAATAAAAGAGAAACTTAACTCTATTTGGCTCATTCATGTATCTACTTTACAGATGGCCATACTTATAAATTAAAATATGTACACAAATCTGATGAGCGTGGTCAACCACCATCTGAAGCATGTTCGTCTCTTGCCAAACCCACCATCTTCAGTTTTATCAAACATTTCCTCAATCCAAGCATCATGTAAACTTGTAAGGACAAGCATTTTAATCACAGTCTTGTTTCATGTGGATCTAAATATAGATGCATTTGTATATGTATATATATGCTGTGATACACATACAATAAGTTTTTTGGCTTCAGAAAGCCAGAAAGTTTAACATACACACTTTAGCATCTATGACAAAAAACAACTTTACTAGCTAATAACCACATACATGAGACAATGCAGCTGTGCACAAATGATGTTATTAAAAAGTAATGCATCTCCACTCATTGCTGCTTCCAATATCAAAGAATAATAGTATAAACCAATGACACCAATGTGTATTAAACCAAGATAGCAGAAAAATAATCCCTCCACTGTATTTTACAATAATACAAGTCAGCACAAATGTATGCATGCACATGTACCCACAGAGTGCCTGAAAATTGATTAAGAAATCCTCTTATTCTACTTCATTTATATAGACTAGTAATACAGAATTTCTGTTTCAGCTTAATATTAGAACAGTTAGTGAAATATTTCTTATAAAATATCCAGAGCTTTTTTTTATGTAGAATTATATATATATTTGTCAAATTATAAGGTCACAGTAATCCTCTAGACAGACAGCATTTCTACAGTGTTTCAGCTGATTATAGATGGCCAATACAGCACTTTCTTGTGTTAAAAAACAAAACTACACAGTCCAACAAGCAGCTTGGGAAGCTATGGGTTCTCCCTTTTGAGTTCTGTTTATTCTAGCTATTCCCAAGATCATTAATATCCACTTGAACCTGTAAACTTTGAGGTCAACAAAAGGTGAAACATAAGGAAGCAATATAATATGGAATATTCAACTAGATTATATATTGTGAAACATTAAGGCAGTTTACTTAAACTACACTTTTAAAAAATTTTATCGTTAGTAGTAGAAAAGATAGGAAGACAAACTCCATATTAAACCAGAGTTTAATTTGGAGAATTTACAGAATGACTAGCAATTCCTTCGAGATAGTAATTTTAAAATATACTAACTCTGCCTTTGTAGAAAACGCTAGGCAATTGGAACAAAATGAGTAGAAAAACAGTTAAACAGTCCAGAGATGGAATAAAAATACATGCCCAAAATTGTAATCTTGTATAAAGATCTTATCATTGTCATAAGCAACACGGACCCTCTAACCTAAGTCTGCATTGATTGTTGTTAAGCTACAGCAGGGACATTATAAGTTTGTGACTAGCAGCACTGAGAATGCACAAAAGCCTTACAAATACAACACCTCTCAAGATCAAGAGGGATCTGTTTTGGGCTAAACATCAATCAAAATCTCTGCAGTTCCTGGACTACCTTTCCTCTCGTAGTTATCCTTCTGCAAATGAGACATGCCAACACTAACAAAGCTATACATGCTGATAAACCAGATCACCTCTATTTGTGACATCAGAAGAAAATACAGATATAAATCGTCGTGCCCTATATGTCCTGTGGCATCCAAATGCAGTACATCACATCCGTAGCATCAACTGACTAAACAGAAGAGGCTGATATTGCAGGGAGAAACTGCTTGGATCAGGACTCTTCATCTTCCCAAAGTACCCTGTGAAAAGAACTAGTGCTTAATTACATAAAGCCTTGTTGCCTGCAAATTTAAAAATTACTGGATTTAGGTTACTGACTGGTACACCAAAGCTCACTTTTGAAAATTCTGATTTAAATATAACACTGTCAGACACACACACACACTGAAATTCATGCAAGCAAGCTGACTTAGCTTTCCAACTTCATATGGCAGCAGATACTGCTACAAGGTTATTTTTGCATCAGTTATCAAATGTTTTGGTAGAAAGAAAATTCCTCTAAACCAGTAAGGCTACTCCAGTGAACTACCGGAAGAAGCAAAATCACCAGCATGAAATGGCTGGCAAAGGAGCAGGTTCAAGCTAAATAAATTTCTGAAGCCAGCTCTACTCACATTCTACAAAACCAACTGTCAGAGATGTTTCACACTATTACATGACTACTGTGCAAACTGCAATATGTTTTTTGTCGTCATGCTAATTCTGGAAGATGTTACCCTGAGGCAAGTCTTGAGGAAACGAAGGCACGTTTGGGAAGGTCAGGGGTGTAGGAAAAGGCACCCATGCAGAGCTGTCGCCAGGCTGAAGCATGAGTAGAAGGGAAGCATTAGTCACGCAAACAGCCTGAAACAGAAGCCATGCCTGGCAATTGTATCAACAAGAAACAGATCATCATCCTCGCCTGAAGTCCTTTTATGACAGTTACTTATCGACTTCAAGAACCTCTGAAGTCTATAATCTTGCATGATTATTACCCTGCAACCAAATGCCTCTGAATGTCTTAAAATACATGAATTTCAGTGTCTCTCTTTCAAAAGTTGGATTATCTCAAAAACTTCACTGAAAGTATACCAAGAAAAGAGGGATTTTATTAATCTTTTTTAAGGCTTATTCTTTTTGATCTACAGCAAGTGTACTTAACAAATACAAGGTTGGATCATTTTAGCCCTATTTGCTGACAGCCTAAGCAGAGGGAGCTAGCAGTTTATTTTGAGGGTAATGGAGAACAAACAAGACACATCTCAGGAAAGCAGGGCTGGTTTTGACAGACACCAACTGATCTTTAGGTCTTACTAATCCTTGAAGTATTAAATCCTACTAAGCTCCATCTTGTATACAGACATGATTTTGAACATGTTCTGTGCAAAGAGAAAAGCAGATTAACTATCCACTGGGTAAAGTGTCCTAGCTCTAAGATGTGGCCAGGACACCTCAAAAAAGTTTAACTCTATCCTTCTTCTAACCCCTAGCTATTCCTTTTAAAACATATGTTATTTAAAAATACATAATACATACTGTTAGAATTTTTATCTATTAACCATATGGTAGGGTTCCCTCCCTTCTGCAATAGCTTCACAGCACTCATCTCTGCAGAAAAGCCTTTATCACAGGCAATACAACATTTAGCTACGCTAAAACTTCCTCATTATTCAGTAGTACTAAAGGGGCTCTTAAACAATTATGGTGATACTGAGGTACTCTGTGGATAATGATGCATCATACTTGAAGTTGGAAAAACAAGTTTCAGTTCCAACCAAATACATGGTAGTGTTGTCACTTCTTGACAGCTATTCAGGACTAAGCTTCTCTGTATTGACTCAGCATGGGACCAGGTCTAGGAGTGCTCCTTCCTATTCTTCTCCTGCACCCCCACCCCTACAGCCATAATACATTCCTTGGAAGTCTTCAGAGATTTCTCAACAAGGTCTCCTGCAGAAAGAATAGAAAGGTAAGATGCATAGCCTGGAATAGCATGTGGATTCATTGTCAAGTAGAGTTAAAAACCAACCAAAAAAATCCCAACAAAAAAACAAAACTAAAAAGGTTATTCTAGCTGT
Source organism: Eopsaltria australis (assembly GCA_034509425.1). Taxonomy (NCBI): domain Eukaryota; kingdom Metazoa; phylum Chordata; class Aves; order Passeriformes; family Petroicidae; genus Eopsaltria; species Eopsaltria australis. The sequence goes on along the minus strand of JAVTVJ010000253.1, from coordinate 151,497 downwards.
CCATCACCATTCAAAAGCAGAAGCAACACCTGATCTTTAGACCCCAGAGCAACAGTTAAATGCAGGCTGGTCCAAATAAACAGCCAAGCACACCACAGCAATTGGAGGACTGCCAGAAACAGAACAACTGACATCCAGATGAACACTGAGGCCAGTTTGCTTCCTTCAAGACAAACAATTGAAAAAAATCACTGAAAAGTGAAATTCTTTCTGTCAGAAGTAGAATTGCTTACTGTGACCTGATCCACCCTGTTTTGCAATTAGCAGATCTGGATACATACTACTACTTCACAGGTAAAGGTAAAGAAGAAGGTTTGATAAAGGTAAAGAGAAGGATTGATGCTGAAGGGCTTCCCAGATATATCACAGGCCTCTTAGCCCTCTTGCCCACTGTTATGAAACACACCATCATTCCAGCAATACACCAAAACTCACTCTTGCTCCTCTAGCAGTGGCCAAACTCTGCAGGGGTGAAGGGAAAAAAGTGCATACAAATAATTTCTTAAAACTTTCTAAAACTCATAACCATCACTTAACCCTGTCTGAGTTTCAACTAGCTGCCTTTTAGTCCAACAAAATGTTTCAGCAAAATGTTTCATTCCTACAAGCTGCAGGACAGCTTATGCAGAATGCCAGACTGAGTTACTGCATGAATCAAGTTAATTGAAAGCTTCTGAGTAGGATTTTGTGCACTACAAGGTACCGCAAAATTCTTGGCAAGCAGCTCTTTAAAATGTGTATATTAAAGAGTTACTTGTCAGGGATTTTAATTTCAGTTTTGGACAAAGCAATGAATTATACTAAATATAAAGTCTGATCCTTACAACAAACATATTGCTTGAGAATATTACATGTAACACAATAAGTTACTTTAGAGCATTCTGCTCTGCATTTTAAAGCTATTGCATAAGGTTATTTTAATAAAAATGATTCCAGGGTAAGAGCAGTTAGTAATGAGGTGCTGACAATTGAATCTACATTTAGGGATTGCACTGGAGTGCCAAGTTCACTTTTACAGATGCACTGCTTAGCTATCCAGTAGATGTCCTTGGGGCATGTAAGACCAATGTATTTTGGGTCATGTTTGGCAGCTGAGATAGATGAGACAAGTGAAAACATTTACCAAGAACACATCTGAAATGTGTTTTTCTTATTAGAGAAATGTAAGAAAATAAACCCAGATACCATGGAATGCCAGGAATTTCTTCTCCTCAATGTTTTTGATTTATAAGGCCACTTTTTGGTAATCTCCTTTGACCTCCCTCATTTGCTTGCCTAAAGCCTGGAGTCATCAATGCAACCTCTTGACTAAGCCATTTTGAGGGCTTAATGTATAAAAATACATCTTCATCACAAATGGAAAGACAACTCTTTCCATAAATGACTCAGTTACCACAAAAATCACTGCTTAGTAAGTTTTATGGTATACCTAGTTAAAAGAGGCAAATCTTTGACTTTTTTTATGAGTTGAGAACAAGCATTTAAGTAGATACTTTGAGATCAAAAATAAATAGTAAAAAAAAGTAATCTGAAGCAGTCCTTACATCTTTAAGATGAGATGTTTGAACATGCAGAGCCAGATTCTTTGCTAGCATGTTGGTGAAACTTAGATCAACTCTAGGAGTGGGTCCTGCATATCTTCATTATTCCTCTCTCTTACTTCAAAGTAGTGTATTTGTCATAGTTTCAATATAAACCTAGAGCCCTAGCTTCCTCAGATCTCATGCAAACCTAATATGGACAATTCTAGCCTTCAAAACCAAACTGACAGCTATTCAGAAAGAATAAAGCTCCAGCCCCAGGCTTTCATTTTTATAACCATTTCCATACTCTGGTTGATCTGTCATAAAGAAACAGATAAGGACTTCTGTATACATTGCAAATATTTAGCCTGTGTTCTGGGTATCTTCTCACAACTCCCTACACTTCTGCCTGCCACAGAATGAGTGATAAGAGCAGAATTTAGTCGAAATCCAAAATCTCTGGATTTCTGGTCACCTTTTGTAGTCATTCAATATTAACTCTGCATCCTCCTCCTAAAACAGGCTTCTATAATGAGTGTGTTTGGTGCTGTCTAATTCCCTCCTCCTCCACACACCCTCCTCACCATCAAACCAAATGTACCATTGACAGCATTTTCTTACCAAAGGTCTGAAGTCACAACCCATTCCCATCAATAAGAACTGCAGCTTTTTCTGTTGAAGCTAATTTCCCCATTTTTAAGGGGTAACTAGAGCTTGAGCAACCACGGCATGAATGTGTTCAGTGTATGTTCTGTGGCTGTTTCCAGCTAGTGAAATATCTTGATACAGATTTCTTTTTCTTACATATTTAAATAAGTAGTACAGTTGTGCAGAGATTTAGGTGAGGTCATAAAACTTTTTCTCTCCCACAGAGGTTGAATGTTTTGCACTTGAAGATCATCTTAAAAAATATACTCACAACCTCTGGAAACTAAGTGGTACTTGGTGAAGCACAGTCATACAGAAGCTGCAGAAGGACTGCTTGGGGGTTGCAGTTCATCAGGGCATAAAAACCAAGTTGGCTTGGTCAATATTCACAACCGCTTCTGAAACTGTGAACAGTTACAAAGTTGTAATACCCATTTCAGCATCCCCTAACCAAACTTTGGGAAAAAGAACACACACACGCACACAGAGGTAAACACTAGACCTAGGCATCATGAATTAGGTTCCAAAGATCTGCCTTCTAAAGAACAGAAGCCATGGTAAATAGCAGAAAAGAATGCTGGCTTTTTGGCTCAATTAAATTAAAATCAATAGTTTTGTATGTATTTATCTGTATAAAAACAGAGTATTTCTCTGTGCAAGATTCCGTCTACTTTTCAAAGTAAAAGCATCTTCAAGTTCTGACAGGTAAACAGCTCACTTCACATAAATTTTAGCCTGTGTAAACTTTGATTCCTGGTTCATCTTAAGTCTGTAATCGTGAAATAACCCAAATCATATAGTCAAAACTTGCAATCAGACCTTTTGCCAACAGATAATACTGTTTCCTTCCCAAACATTACTTTGTCATCCAAGTGAGCAGCTGTCATTTGTTCTTCTCATCAGTCCATTATGGAACATTTCTCTCTGTTGTAAGATACAGCAGGCTTACTTTATAGCGTAAGAATGATAAACTAAAACACCCCTCCAGGTCACTCAGTCACTCTCTGTTCTGGCACTATGGCTGAACAGCAAATGAGTAATTCTGCAGTATGTAATAAGGCCAATGCATATCACTGCATTTTAAAACCTCACCGTTGAGGTCATTCAGGAGGCAAACTTGAAGGCAGATGGCCAAGCAGAGTAAGAGCTAGCCTCAGAAAAATCTCACTACATCAGCCAAAGCAATAGTCTCCAGGAGATTGTACTAGAACACAAGAAAGATCAGAGCTCACTTTAGAGAACCATAAAGTCTACTTAAACAGACACAGTCCTTATGGTAGTATTAAACTCTCAATACATCTGCAGGAAAATGCAGTGGCCACACCAACAGAAAAGCACTTTGCAAACTTACACAGGGGAAAGAAGAAACTCACAAAATTCACAAACAAAAGCAAAAGTGAACAAAAAAGAGATGTCAGTTTTAAAAGAAATGCTACAGAGAGCAAAAAAACCATTGCCTCTAGGTAACACAAAGATCTCCCCTTTCTGTCCTGACTGCAGACAGTAGTTACTCTTTCTGATAGCTCATCAGAAAGAGATTTGTCCTTCTTTATATCTTGCAAGGAATGAGCCTGCAGAACAGAGCACAATGGTAACAAGGGAACAGCTAGAATATAAACGAGCTGAGGGGTTGTACTCACTGAATTTCCCCACAGGCATTAAGCTACCTTGCTCTGATAAACAGGTGAAGATGCAAGTACTCAGATGTGTTGATGGTTGGACAACTTCAGGGTAAGATTCAAATTTGCTGTGCCTTTCTATGGACAAAGGAAAGTCAAAAACTTGGCACTTAATGGCAGAACTCAAATAGAGAGAATATGGAGCATAATATAAATGCAGGGAGTCCTTCTCCTTCAGAACTAAAAATATTGAAAAAATTAAGCATGAAGAGTCCTGACTTTGCCATTTTCACCAAACTGATCCTACAGGCAAAAGTATCTCAAACCTCCTGGACCTTGTACTCTGAGGACTGCTATGATAGTGTCAGAGGGTCCAGGAAAAGGAGTCTGAATTCTGTCTGAACACTTTCATTACTAAGCCTGGGTAGCCTAGACAAAGAGTGCAGTTAGAGGTTCTCACAGTACAAGAATAAAGTCTTGAGCAGTCCAGCTTCCCACAACCTCCAGAAGTCCTTTTTGTGGGCTGAGAGGCATAGATAAGGAAGAGTCACCCAGCTGATGCCAAGAGCCTGTCAGCCCAATTCATTCTTTATCTCAAGGAAAACAAGCTTCAAACTTCCTCTTATCTAGAAGACAACTTCTAAGGTTTCTGAACCCCATCATAACAGAAAATTGACAAAAATATGGCACCTATTAGGCAAGAGGATGGTTGGAAAAAAACCCTGGTGAGATTCCTCTGCTGGTTACTTTGACAAACTCACTACTGCAGCAAACTGGGGTTTTACAGAGCAGCAGCAAGGTCTTCTAGCAATGCTGTATGTTACACAGCACAGGCAGGCTGGAGGTCTTGACCTCTTCCCAGAATTTTCCACTCTCAGTACAGCCCTCTCACCCCTTCATTTTTTCCATTTCAAGGAGGTCCTATGTTGAAAGGATCCAGGCAAATATACACATTTATCGTAAAATATAATAAATCTTATCAGCTTGTTCATCTCATCCTGTGGCAACAGTCAATTATGTCCATTTGATTCAGGCTGATTTGAAACTGAGCAGAAAGCATCTCCTGGAAAGCTTGTCTTGACTGACAAACCCCAGAAACTGATCCAGGAAGGGCTCTTATTTCCAACAAGAAGATGCCCTGAGAAATTTCAAACAATGAGGAAACTCTGAATAGGCTTCGATTCAGGACTGTGCTCTAAGCCTGTATGAGTACAATAAAGTGATGATAAGGAAGGCTGCTAGTCCAGAAGCATGTGGGGGGAGAGGAAGGTATGCTGTGTTTGGGGCATTCCTACTGCCCAATCCACCACTTTGTGAAGCATCTCCTGGCTGGACTGCTGAAAAGACAAAAGGTACCATCACAAAAACCCCCTAAAGCTCAATTCACCTCTCTGAAAATGGACCTCAGTGGCACAACAGGAGTCCTGGAAGCACAGGACTGAGCTGTAATTTCACCTGTCACTGGTGAAAGCAAGTTTCAGGGTTTTATTTAATGCAACGGGACGGCTGCTTTTCATAAATTCTGCCGTTAAACTTCTTTCTCTCCCCAAAGTGCTGCTCACCTTGTTCAGAAAGGCAGATAGGAAACAGCTGTACCATGGGTGGTGGCTTTTTTGGGGGTTGGTTTGGGGGTTGGTTTTTTTTGTCTTGGGGGCACTGAGTTTAGGTTTAAAACAATCTTTAGGAGCAGAGTTCAGCAGAGCACTGCAGCTGAGACAGGAGGCTGGGACGCGGGAGAGCAGGAGCGTGCAGCTTCCACCAGGGGGAAGTGTTCAGCAGCAGAAAAGCTGGACGAACACCCCACTAGCAGGGACAGGCAGGGAGCACCCCGCTGTTGCTGACCCACCACCAACATACCGGGACAGATCTAAAAGCAGTTCTTAGCACGAAGTTCTCTCTCTCCCTGACAGAGTCTGAAAGAACCTTGCCATCCTTTCTTTTGGGTTACCCTTCCTCCTCTGCAAGACTCGCAGTGAAGCAATATAGTCATGACATCTGGATTTTCTTACTGCAACAGTAATGTTTCCTCTTTAATATTAACATTCCAGAAAGGAAAATTACTCTAATTTATGCCATAAATTTCCAGCTCATTCAAGAACAACACTGTCCCAAATTACCTTATTATAAGCTTCTAAAAACTTATGCATGCAAAAAAAAGTTGTGGGTTTTTCCTAATTAATACCTACAGCTGATGTAAAGGAGATATTTTTTTTAAAGAGTGAAAATACCAAAAAGATCCAAGAACCATACTGTTTTAAAAAAATCAGAACACCAATATTCTTCAGATGCTTGTTCCCTGATTAAAAAAACAATCAAACTAAAAACCTCTGAGAATAAAATCAGTGATTCAAAAGAAGTCTGTTTCCCAGATCAATGGGAGACTTCAGTGTCCTCTTCGGTTTTAATTCTTGTTGCCCTTTTCTTTGCCATACACACACAAAAAATATTTCATTTGAAATTCACATCAAATATGTGATTGGTCAAAGAATACTGCAGTGTGTGATATACAGAGATCACTGGAACTGCTGTTCCATCAGTTCTCAGGAAAGGGGGACAGGTGAATACAACTCAGAACTGTCTCCCCTCCCCAGGGCAACAAAACTGTGAGTAGGAGTGGGAAGGACACAGTACCAAAGAAAGCACAAATGGAGATCCTGCATCTCATAGTCCTGACACCTTAACTCCCCTTGTACTCATCTGCACTGCTACTTGCACCCCCAAATATTAGAACACCTAGGATTCTTCTGCCTTCAGTATGCCAACTTGTATCCTAAGAAACCCCCTGTTTTACTGGTTTAGAAAACAAGTTCCTTGGACAAGGACTGCAAGAGGAATCAGGAGCAGAAAGGAATTAAGTGACCTGTCCCAGATGAAGCTCCAAGCTGACAGCAGAACCAGGACTGGAACACAAGACCCCTCACCTCATGGCCTCCCTTTATGTTCAGGGTTGTCCAAGTCCCACCAGTACCAGAGGAGCATTGAATCATCATATCACACCCAAATGCAAAGATGCAGCTGGAGTGGGGCTTTCTTCAACCAAATTGCAGCATTTGTAAAAAGTACTGATCAGTCCAAAATGTGAGTAACAACCTCAGAACTAAGAATGATTGAGAGAAGTATGTATTTTCAACTGCTCCAAACATGAGACATTGAAATTTTATCATTCCATCTTCAGGAATGTCCTAATTTTAAACCCACTCACCCAGCACACCAACCTTTCCACTCCTTATACAAGACATAAAGAAAGATTTTTGTGGGTGCTGTGATTCAAACATTTGGCCTCCATAACAATGCTTTCTGCACCACACCCATCAACATGGTCACTTCATTCTCAACTTATTTCTCCCCCTAATACAAATATGGATGATTTAGTGGCTCCATCTGCTCTGTCAAAAGTGCCCAGACAGCTCAGCTATAGTGCTTACTGAATTGCTTTAGGCATAGCAGCCCAAACATGAACTGTGCTACATTAAAGTTTTTCATCTTTATGGAAAAACCCTTGCTGCAAGAGTCCAATGGTTCTTTGTATATTGCATTAAATACATGTATATTTTAAATAAAAAATCTGGACTTTTTAAAGATTTTAACACCATATTGAATTCTAAGAAGCCTGCAAACTTCAAACATTGGAGAAAGGAAGCAAGAGTGGAAAAACAGGCAAGAAATCTCTATTCAGCAAGTTCTTGAAATATGCATAAGCAAATTAAATATTCAATCTATTCAGCAAAATAGGAGAGCACATCAAAAGTGTTACTGGCTAATAAAAAAGCAGTCTGAAAAAAGAGTAAACATAGATATTCCTTTGGTTACCCACAGTGTCATTTAAATCTTTACTTCTCACGCACCACAGGCCTGTGACCAGGATTCAGGCATCTGAACCCTCATTTGGGGTTTTAGGGAGTCATAGGGGCTTCATGCACCTAAGCTCCCAGCTTCCAAGATGCAGAAAAAATAAACCTCCATTAAGATAAACTAATTACTGACAGCAAGACTCTTCAACATGCTAAATAAAGACCTTAAAAACACAGGATGACTGCTCTGAGAAACAATGTGGCCAAAATGTTATCAAATGTTCGGGATGGATTGCTCACAAACACACAGAGCTTGACGTTCATCCAAACAGAAAACACCAAGAAGCCACTACATGCATGCTTAAAATCAGAAGTTGAAATTTGGAAGACCTCATCCAATAACATTTGTATTTTGATATGGGTTATCAAAATACAAAAAACAGCAAGAGAACTGCAATCATTTTTTTCAAACCACCCCTACCACTAAGCTTTCACTAGAATTTCACTTCTATTATGCATTATTTGTTTGAAAGGACAGGGTGGGTACTGCTTTTCTGAATCAGAAACCAGCAGTTCTGATCAAGAGTGGATGTCTTTAGCTAAAGAACTGTTTCTCTTCTGTTATGTACATCTATCTGTATACAGAAATGAATTACATATTTTGACACAATTCTCAAAGAGCATAACTTTACTATCATCCACACTGGAACAGCAACATGTCAGTGACTACAGTAGGGCAAACAATTACTTCGTGAGATTTTTGAGGCTAGTAAAACTAAAAAAATCAAGAACTGTAGAATAGCCTGGTTTTTTTCTTTTAAGAAATTCCCTTCCTTACAAAGAGAGCACCTTCAAAGTACAGTAACTCAAGCAGCATATGGCATTTACATTTTCATCTAAATCTTTAAAGAAGCTCATTATTTCCTTAGATTTGAGAAAAGAACCCTGCTTTATTTCACCACACTAACCATAAATTATTCATTAATTCTGTTTGCTAACTCTGTAACTGAGCCCAGATGTTTCTGCTGGAGTGGCATTCCATAAGAGCAGTTAAATATAGCAAATTGTATGCAAGGACCAGACTCTTTCCCCTCACTACAGCATGCTCAAACATTACTTGAGAGAAAACAATGAAAACATTTTAAAAATATTCTGAATATGTGAGTCTGAAATGCCTTAGTCTGATCACAAAATTTCATGTGAAAGAGCCCCCACACATTTCATTTGGGTGTAACTGAAGTCACTGGCCCTGTCTCTGAAGAAAGGGCTGGCACTTTCACTCACCAGAATAAACAGAAAATTTACAAGCAGAGGAACACTCCTTGCCATGCATCATTTACAAATATAAATGAAGACTTAAGTTTTCAATTACAAGAAACACTTCTGAGCCAGCTACCAAGGGCAACAACCAAGTTGATGAGGAATTGAGAGCGTCCTAAGGAATTTCTTATGGAATTGACACAGAAACTTATTGGTGGGAATCTTTAATCCATTTCAGTGCTTCAGAGAAACAACCATTTTACACTAGCAAAGATGATTAATGTTTGCATTTATAATCCAACACTGAAAATAGTTCCACTGAACAGAATGGAAACATTCAGCCACTGTTACGGTTTCAGGCACTCTTCATCAACTGTCTTAAGTTAGTTTGGAAGTGCCTATTTTAAACTAGAAACTATTCCTGATCATTATATAGTTGGAGAAGAACTGAAAGACGGGTTGAACATCATAGTGTCACTTTCCTTGGAGTTTGGAGACTCCATTCTAAGACCTACAACTCTTCTTCAGTTGTGAACAGTGATCACAAGAGAGATTTTCAGAGGTCATCTAGTCCCTTTGCTGTGCTCCAAGGCAATATTAAGACTGTTTAAAATATGTGCTTGATCTTTTCCTAAAAACTTCCAGTGTAACACATTCTGTACCATGAGTTTGCAGAGGAAGGGTATTTTGGAGAAGCTGTTATAGACCAGTGTGTTAATGGCACCATTACTTTGGTACCAAGTACCAGCTGCTGTCATCCAACTTTGCCAGACTTGCATCTTGTAGCCAAATCCTGCTGTTCTTTAACCAGCTGTGTCCATATGGGACTTTGCAAAATATGTTAAGACTAACTACTGTTAACAAAGGAGACCTTCCCATTAGCCAGCAAACAGGCAATCAAACCTTGATGTATGTATATATATACTACTAGCCACCTTAGAACATAGTAGAACTCTGTCAGCTGTTCCTAAAAACATGAATACATGACTGAAGTCATAATTTAACTATGAAAAGGCATACCAGCACTACATTTAGTCTCCTCAATGTCAATAATGTGAGAAACAACGGAGTGGTAGCACAGGTCAACAATCTCAGGGCAGTAAAGAGCTATTTTTTTTCCTAGTCCACACTGACAGAATTTTCTTTGTTTCTAGTATCTACTCAAAGTTTGCACAAACAGCTAGCACAGAATTCTACTATGGACAACAACCTCCTCGTTTGGATGTGTAGACAGATCTTTAAGAACATCTCAGGAATCAGCAGGAAAGCAGACAGTGAGAAGCAAACCAGAACAAAATTTATTTAAGCCAGTCACCCTGACAACAAGTTACTGAGTCCACCTCTATGAGGAAATATTTCCTCTCCAACTTCTGTGGAAGAAGAGAGGTATGCAATGCAAAACCCAGAAACTGGGCCCAGTTACAGCATGTGTGGGAGATGGAAGGTGACAAAGGATCTGGAGGCTCTCAGAAAATAAAGACTGTATGTTTCTAATGGTGGAAATCTGTGAAATCTTTCTTGGTGGGAAGGGAAGAAGAAGAATACAGGGCAGGTGTGAAATCACAAAACAAGTCAAAAGAGAAGAATAGAAACTATATTAGATAGCCCATCTCAAAAAAACATTTTCTAATATATGAGAAGAGCATTACAGTAAAAGAGAAAGAACTGTCAATGTCGTTTGCACTGCATTAATTTCTAGAGCACTACTGAGAAAAAAAAAAAATTGTGGAGTGAAACCAGCACCTGGTATGTTTCCTTGTTTTTGCATAGTAACAAGCTGCAGGAAAGTTTTGCTTAGGACAACTAAAATTAGAAAGTGAAACATCAAATCTGATGCACTTTGCTTGTAAAGTCTTAGCTACACATTATACATAGCTAAGTACAATTGTTTGAAGTTACTGTTTTTAGGTTGTTCTTGTTTAAGCAAAAATCAGGCCGTCGTGAAGCTGTCTGTATACCTGAATTTGTGCCTTATTATCCTTCTCCACAGGTACTGTGTTTGAAAACAGAGATTAAACCTTAAATTAACAGTACTCTAACAAAAATTCAGCATCCACCTAACTTTATAAAGAGGCTTATGGGAAAAGGAAGTCACCATTGAGACCCGACTGTTTGCATTACCTATTACTTAGGCAGAAACAGAAATGTCACAAGGAGAATTCTTAGTGTTAATCTATACTGATTTCTGCTACAGTAATCTACAGCAATTTAAACAAGCTAAATCTAAAAGGTCTTGAGATTCTCCCACTTTTGGAAGTCTTATCTGACCTACTCAATTAATACGCACATACAGACTATTACATTCCGGCAGAATTATGACCAGATGTGGTTTTACTGTAAGCTTGACTGTTTTCTTTTTCTTTGTTTTTTTTTGAAGACTTGTTCTCTGTTCATTTTTTTCACACAGAGATAACAAACATATTCAACATTAAAAAATAAAAAAGCAATTAAAAAAAAAAAGAAATAAGCAAAGAATGTTTACTTTGGTTGTGCTAAGCAGCCAGGTGCTATAATACTGCAAGTTTCATCTGTAGTCTGCAGTGCTGTAAGTTCCACCATGTTAACCATCACATCGGTCTTGTGGCCGGGAAGTTTGGGAAGCACAGACAGAATCTTCTCTGCAAGATTGTCACCATGATGACCAACTGCTCCTGAGGGAGAAAAAAAAAAAAAAAAGACCCAAAAACTATCAGGTGCATAACTAGAAAAACAAACAAACAAAAGGAATTGAAAAGAAAATAACCACATTTTGGGGAAAAGGACACTGGTACTCCTAACATCAAAATCACATTTAGCTTTTCAAAAACATTTTTTTACAGAAGTAAAATTAATTTCTAGAATGTGTCAAGTTAAAAGCACTTACAACATTTCAGAAAGATTAATTTAAAAGGCACAAATTAGACTTAGTTTTCCGGCTGTTAGACATGAAAAACATTTTTCTTTGCCTAAGGAAGTTGTTAAATAATATTTACAATGGTTATTTAAAAAAGTAAGCAAATATTTACATATACACTCACATGCACACTATTCTACCCAAACTAATAGGACTGTGCTTAAAAGGACTGTATACAAGTTGCATAAATAGCTACTCAGAGAGTCCAGCCTAATATTAAAATAAACAGTTACCAATGGCATGACACAATCAATATCATCACTTTTATATGAACTGAGGGCAGCTCAGGTGAAACAAACATGGAATAACTAAACCAACCCAAGTTACAAAGTATAGAATGTCAATTTGATCGTATTCCAAGAGAAACTCTGAACTCCAGCTGGCATGTTTTCTTCAATTTTCCTGATTTCAAACACACATGCTTTTCTTTCCATTCATGAACTCTCAACACAGGCTCTACAACCAACTCAAAAATATTAGGGTTGTGAGCCAAGTCAAAGCAGAAAAACACGAGACACACTACAGATAAAAAAGTTGAGAGAGAGGGACCAGAAACCTTATTGCCTTTAGGTCAGGAACAAGCTGAAGGTATTTGTATTCTGCCGCTTAAGCTATGGTTTGGCCATCAACACAGGGCTGGACAGCAGTGCAGAGCTTAGCATTGTTCTCCTGGCTTTAATCACAGAAAAACAGGAACTTTTGAAGCACCACTGAGAGGCAGGAAAAAGTTCTTACAGGCTATGGTCCCACTCCATCTAAGTCTGTCTGTGCGGCAGCTATCTGCTCTTATGTTTTCACCATTTCCAAAGACAGAGAAGATCTGTATCAACAGCTGAATTAGCTTCACATGCTCCATAAATCCAAACAAGGCCCTTACATCAAGTACATTGCTGAGGTCAGATTATTAAGTGCTCTTGGATAGCAGAAGCAGAAGACTATCTCCAGCAATTCTACAGCAGCCAGGTATTCAGGCTGTAAACCATGGTTTTCCATGGTTTATCCAACATTCTACATTGTAGAAGTTGAAAAGAGAAGCAAGGATGAAAAGGAAGAGAAGAGTGAAGTCAGACTTTGTGCTGGGAATGCCTTTATCCACATGTCCAGCACGGGGTGGTACTGCAGTGTGGACATCTGGCCACTCAGTTTATTACCCATTTGTTTCACCAAAGACTGCAACAATTACAGGATGACAGCAACTTTCTTTTCTACCATTCCCAGCCAGAGTTAGACCAGTGAAGTACAGACAGAATGGCCTGGTCTGTCTTTGTGACTCCCTAAGCTATCTCCTCCAAAATCCCTATATTTTTCTTACAGGATCAGTCACGTGTAAGGCACACTACAACGCTTGTAAAGTTGCAAAGGAAAAACCCATGGTATTCTTCTGAACCTCCACCCCCACGTACTGGAAGCAACATCTTCCTCTCCACATATGGTGCATGCGAGCAACATTTAGCTAGACAAAACATTTTGCTAAACTAGAAACACCTCAAATGCAAACAAACCCACATTAATTATTAACATCCCTCCTTTCTTCTTGGCATAGGGGGAAGACTCAGAGTACTCGAGCTGCTGCCATGAACAGCCAGTGCCATCTCTGTCTCTTTCCCACAACTGTTACTTCTTGAAGGTTTCCACTGGTCCACAAGTGCTACTGGCTTTTGCCATGCCTCATCAAATCAATCACAAAACATCTACTGGAGGTTTTAAAAATCACTGTCACCCCAGCCAACTGCATTAATCAACCAAGCCTGAAAAAGCAGTTAAACTTCACAAGACTAGGACAGGAAATCACAAGGTGTCACTTTCCAACTGCACTGACTTCAGAAGGGTGCATGGGACTAGTTTTGATCCTCTGAGATCACCACTTCTGAGGACAGTCAACAGACTGCTCAGCAGCTTCTCATGAGCAACAATGTTCAAGGTAGGTGGTGGTTTTGAACACTGCCAAAGTACACAGATCGAGCGTTCCTTTGACAAGAAGTTGTCTGACCACTGGAAAATAGTTTTCATGCCAGGCTAACATCTAGCTTTCAGGATACAAGAACTCTTATGTACCACACTGTTCTAATTTCTTTACATTATAACTTACAAACTGAAACAGGTGACATTTGATACAAGTTGCAGCTGACACAATTTGCAAAGTCAACCACCGATTCTTTAACAGCAGCCAGGAACTCACTAACTACACCCCCTGCTTCCCCTGTGTATTTTTTATGGTAGAGTTTTTAGCAAACCAGTGAAACAAATCTCATTGTGTGGCACTAAATTCAGGTCCATTTAGAACTTTACCTCTGAACTGAACCAAGTTTTTCTTCCTTCAATTTGCATTGTATTTGATAGCAAGAGTATCACATCCGAAGCATAGGAATAACTCAATGAAATTACCAATGAATTCTGGAGACATTTGTTGGTACCAAAAGAATGGTTGCATGAAGGGATCTTAATTTCATTTATGGATACTGAGAATAGAATCTTTAAAAAAAAATAAATCCTGGAACTTCTCATCCTTACTCCGTGAGCTTTGATGTTTCCTTCCAATGCTGCGCCACTACAGCCCTGACATTATCTCCAAAAAACCTTCTCCTGCTGAAGTACAAGATTCCACACTTCCCCTCCCAGGTTTAAGCTGGTGCCAATTATCTCTCTTCATACCTACTCAAGAGTCTCCTTGTTAGGCAGCTCCCTGCCATCCCACATCTGGTTCTTTTCCTTTTTTTTATTTTTTCTCATCATCTGAGTGCATAAATAAATCCTTGCCCAGTTCCCACCCCAAACCAACGCTCTTCTCACATTTCAAGGCTTCTTATCCAAGTCCACTCTCCTGCAGTCTTACAATCAATCTTCCCAACCTCAGCACAGCATTAACTGCCCAGAACCATAGCTGCTCTTTAGCACATTATTAACAGCTATGAACCCTACAGCAGTGCAAGGATACACAATGGCAAAATTATGGGAGGAAAAAAATATGGAGGAAAAACCAGAAACAGACAAGCTGCAGGGTGCAACATTGTGCCAAGTACTTGCTACATGACATGTGGTGGCAAAAAATTATGAACTGAATTACTGACTGCAAACAGAACCAGGCCCACACTACGTGCATGCCAGCAGGAGGTATGTATGACAGGGATAGCAAATGCAGCCACTCCTATATCAATAAACATATGTACAGAAACACTTTGAGGCATATAGGTATGGCTAAGGGTTATACAGAGATGGGTATCTGCTTAGACTGATACAAAGTTAAGAGCGACAAGTAGATACACCGGATGCTTCACAGCGATCCATAAGGCTGAGTTTGAAACACACAGACCATTTCCTTCACATCTCAAGGTGGCACACAGGCACAGTTAAGGTCTCTAGTTTGCAGCAAAATGGAAGCGCTAGAAACAAACCTTTGGATTTCCAGCAGAGCCTTCTGCTTTACTCTTCATTTCTATGATCCACTGGGATTTGCAGCAAAATGGAAGCGCTAGAAACAAACCTTTGGATTTCCAGCAGAGCCTTCTGCTTTACTCTTCATTTCTATGATCCACTGGGATACAAGGATGTGCAAGCAACCATCATGGCCATGGGGTTACACATGCTCCCAGTGCTGCCAGATGAAGAACTGTTTGCACACCTGGTGAGTTAATGCGACGATTACTCTTCAAACCACTAGCCTATGGAATGGAACTGCACAGTGCTTATTCTGTAAGCTCATGTTAAACATGAACCAAGAACGGGAGAGTAACCAGCTCAGTTACGCCAACTTTTCTCCTAATTTGGAAAGCAGCACCAGTTCATCAGGAGGTTAGGTATGACTTTGGGGTTACTGACCACCAGGGACCAAGCCTTAACCAAACCATTTGAGCTATTTCTGCACGAAAGGATGCACCTGGCATCAGGGGTACTGGCACAGCGTTTGGGGTCATGGAAGCAGCTTGTAGGGTACTTTTCCAAACAACTGGATAATGTGAGTAATTGATGATCTGGATACTTGAGGGCAGTGGTAGGTGCATTGCTTTTAAGCCAGGAAGCATAAAAACTGACACTGGGACAGAAGATTACAGTATACATATCCCACATGGTAACAGCTGTTTTGGTACAGAAAAGAGGATACTGGGTATCACCAGCAGAATTCTGGAACACCAAGTTTTCCTGGAGCAGGATGATGTTGAACTTATGGTAACTACTGCTTTGAACCCAGACATGTTTCTCTAAGCTCCAGAAGATGCCCAGAGATCTACCACAACTGCCTGATAACCACTGAACAAGTGTATTCTATCAGACCAGATTTCAAGAACAATCCCATCCAGGACCCGGAACTGGAGCTATATACCAATGGCAGAAGCACGGTACAAAGTGGAATACGGATTTTCGGTAACACCAGGTCACCAGGGTTCCCACAGCTATCTGACACCCTCCCGGTGGGGTGGGTATGGGCCCCCAGGATTGACAGCCCATACCAGCTGCGGATTTCTTACCAGCGAGGTCCAATGTCCTGTCCACAAAGATGACCGAGGCCTTGTTGGTGGCTGTCCTCCTCCTGTTTCTAGCTGGGGCGTAGCTTGCCAGCTCAGCGGCGACGATCCTGCTGAGGGCCCCCACAGCGAAGCTCTCCTCCCGCAGGCCCAGGGCGGTGAAGAGAGAGTCGAGGTCGCCCACCAGGACCCGCACCGCCGCCCGCAGCTCGGCGGGCAGCGCACCCAGCCCGACCTCTGCAGAGCCAAGGCCGCCGGGGCCGGGCAGCGGCGGGAGGAGCGCTGCCAGGGCGGGCAGCAGGCAGAGCTCCGCCGAGACGGGAGCCAGGACCGGCGGGCCCCGCAGCACCACCTCGGCGCAGCCGCCCTCGCCCATCCACCGCAGCAAGGTCTCCTCCAGCTCGGCCGCCCCGCCGCCCTCCGCCTCGTCGCCGCAGAGCAGCACGCAGTGCCGCGCGGCGCTCCGCTCCAGCACGCCGCGCACCGCGGCCGCCGCGCCGCCCCGCAGCGTCCCGCTCACCACCAACACCACGCGGGCCACCCCCGCCGGCACCGCCGCCTCGGCGGACAGCGCGCTGACAGCCAGCGCCCCGGCCGCCAGCAGCTCGCCCGCCCCGCCGGCCCAGTGCAGCGCCTCGGCGGAGGGTCCGTCCATGAGGACGGCGGCGCGGTGCGCCCGGGCCAGCGCGGGCTCCCAGGCCCGGCGGCTCAGCTGCCGCAGCAGCTCCGGCACCGCCATGGCGGTGACAGTCACAACACGCCGCACGTGCCGGGCGCGCCGCCGGCGCCGCGCGATGACGCCCCGGGCGCGGGTTGGCTGCTGGGCGGGAGGGGCGGGGCGGGACGGGGCGTTGGCGGCCCCCGAGGGTCCCCGGCGGTGTCACGGTCCCGGCCGAGGGTCCCCGGCGGTGTGAGGGTCCCGGCCGAGGGTCCCCGGCGGTGTCACGGTCCCGGCCGAGGGTCCCCGGCGGTGTCACGGTCCCGGCCGAGGGTCCCCGGCGGTGTGAGGGTCCCGGCCGAGGGTCCCCGGCGGTGTCACGGTCCCGGCCGAGGGTCCCCGGCGGTGTCACGGTCCCGGCCGAGGGTCCCCGGCGGTGCGACGGTCCCGGCCGAGGCTCGGCGCTGCCTGCGGGACATCGCGGGAACCG
Organism: Eopsaltria australis; assembly: GCA_034509425.1. Classification (NCBI taxonomy): domain Eukaryota; kingdom Metazoa; phylum Chordata; class Aves; order Passeriformes; family Petroicidae; genus Eopsaltria; species Eopsaltria australis. Next base: position 134,155 of record JAVTVJ010000253.1, on the reverse strand, counting down.
CTGATCCCCGGCACTCCAAATGTACAGCGCCCGAGAGGCTCCCTGCCTCTACAACTGTGCATTTCTCGTGTTAGCGTTAACAAATGCACTGGGGGATGAGCTGGCAACACGGAGTACTCTTGCTCCATAAACGCGACTTTTCTCTGTAGTATTAGAAACGTATGGCAAATTAGTTTCATTCCATTTCCCCCTTTAAAACCTCTTGATCTCGGAATCAGTTTCAAAGCTAACGAGAACAAACGCCATAATAAGCATCCACAGTTTATTCTCCTCAGAGAACGGAGGCTCGCTTGCAAATCTGTGTTCTACACAGTATTCACTAGAGCAACCTCTTCGGTACACAGTGAGGAAGATACCTTTTCTGACACAGCAGGATTATCAGCATTAATAAAGACATAAAATACTTAATTAGTTCACCCTCCATCTTAATTGCTGTTCTTAGGTCTCTTACAGGTTCAACTGGTTTCAGAACACTGAAAAACATGAGTAATGCAGAACCACTAGATTTCCAGTAATTAAATCAGATCCTTTCCTTTCAGTGTTCTCCACTGACATTCTTACTCAGGTGCATTCTTCCCCATCATCTTTGTACTGTTCCAGCACCAATATGTTATTTTAACCTTAGGGCATATAGCTTCATGATGCTAGAAAAATATGTAAGTTAATATCCTTCTTGCCTATTTTGATTTGAAAAATGAATGCTAAGAAAGGATGGGGGATAGTTAACCACTGGGCCCCTGAGTTCATAAACAAGTAGAATTATCCTCCTCTCAGACTGAATTACCTCAGATCATGTACCTCTGAGTTTTCACCTTATGGTTGAGTGCCACAGACAAAATCTAGATAAATTATGACTTGCTCAACAATTTTAAAGGGGTTCTTTACCTTCAAAACCATTAAAAGGGGGCAGGGGGACTGACCTCTTTTAAAAGATTGAGGATTTTTCTTCAGATATTATTGTCAAAACATCAGATGATTTTTTAAGAAAGTGAATGATTTTTTACTTTATTAAGACTGCATAGATTGCAACTAGTTCTGGATATGCTCGTGTTGAAAAAAAAGAAAAATTACTTGCCAGAAGACAAAATGAAGTTAATTATTTTAAAGCACAATGGTTAAATTACGAAACAAAATTATCAAAGTAGTTTCTACAGCTTATTTTATCCCTTGTGCAAGGTGACTACTACTGTATTAGAAAAATAACTGTACTAAAGCATTACCCATAAACTTGGTATCTTTTTGTGGGTTTCTGGGGTATAACTTGTGAGTGAAATAGCAATGCAGCTTCCAAAGATGCATTCTGTCTTCAGCCTTTCAGCTACTCAAAGCCTTAGAAGAAACAGTTTTTACAGGCCATAACTCTTCAAGGTGGATTTTTCCATCATCACCAGCTCAGTGTGATTTTTCTTTTAAGGTTTCTATGAGGAAAACTATTTGGAGGATTTGCATCAAAGTATTTTAAGACATTTTATATTCTTAGCCTACTTTTGGTTTCTATTTGTTGTGTTTTTCTCAGACATGGTTTTCTTTCTTCTTCTTTCTTTCTTTCTTTTGTGTCTGTAGCCAATGGAAACTGTTAGAATTCTGCTGTGTCGTTTAATGTCTGCCAGAATTGTGTTAAATGGCAAAGTAAACAAAACAGGAATGAAAATTCAGGCACTGATGTCTATGAAGAGGTACTACATACACAGATTTTTCTTATGAGAAACAAGCAAATCAAAATGGTAAAAAACACCTTTTTTATATACAACTATTTGTATAAAAAAATGAAATGGCAAGATGAAAACCTACCCAATTACATCCCATAATTCATTATCTGTACACAATACTCACATTTAATTTTAGGTGAAAAAAGTTTTCAGTGGGTTGGCTGTTCATGAGAACTCCAGTGAAATGTCATGCCGTACATGAAACTTCCAAATAGGCTTCTCTATGCAGGCAATTCAAAGAAGCTTCCCCCACTGAGAGTTGTGTTTATGTTACAGTCAGGTCCTCTATTCTGATTTTTCCCAAACTAACCTGCTGTGAAAAACCAGGCGCCTGTTTTAGTTTTCACACACATGCTGAAACACCACAAGCTCCATTTGTACACACAACTGGTCAAAACTTGTTTGGACAGTTGTTGGCACTTAGGTTTTCTAATGAATCTTGCAGTTGTTGTCTAGCATTCACAGATGTAAAGTGAGTAAATAACCAGGAAAAATGGCTCACTACTTCCCACTGCTTTTAAAACAGATCAATTTGTTAATGAAATTCATAAAAAACTGAACACAGAAACCGTTGGGAACACTCACACCACACTATGAACATTAAACTCTTAGTGTAGCTAAAAATAAAATCAGGAAATTTGTGGAGGGGAAAAAAAAAATCTATGAACAGTATCTAAACCTAAGATACTCCGTCCAGCTGGGATAGTCCTCGAGGCGAGGGACAATACTAGCAGAAGCAGCGGCGTGTTGCCCCGTGGTTACGCTCCCCCGGCAGCTGCCATCAGCCGCCAGTAGATGCACGGCACTGGAGTGTACATGTGTTTAGCCAAGTCCTGCTTTTGCAGATAGGCAAGGATGTTCTCCAGGAGATCGCCATGCTGCCGGTGATCCCTGCTGAGGGGACGGACTGGCGTCCAGGGACGCAGGAGGGTACGAGGACCACCGAGAGCAAAGGGCTGCGAGAGGAAGGGCAGGCGGCTCTCGCAGCGCGCCCCGAGCGAGCGGCGCAAGCTCAGGCGCGGTGAGTGGCAGCGCACGGCCGGTGCCCGGCCGGCTCGGCGGGGAGGGCAGTGCCGGGGCCGGGCCCGGCCGGGCCGCCCCCCGGAGCCCGTGCCCGGGGCGCCGCGGGGCCGGGCCGGGCCCGCTTCCTGTGCGTGTCACTCACGCGGGGGGAGGGGAAGTGCCGGGCGGCGGCGGCGGCGGATCCTCCGTGAGAGGCCGCGTTGGGCGTTCGCAGCCGCCCGCCCGTGCACCTCCTGGCCGCGGGCCGAGGCGCCGGGGGAGCCCGGGGGCGGCGCGGCGGGGCGGCCCGGCGGCGGGAGGCGCTGCCGGGGCCAGACCGCGCGTCCCGCGGGAGGCGGCCATGTCTACCGGCGAGGCGGAGCGGCTGTCGGCGGACGCCGATGGGGCCGCCGGGGACGAGGAGGAGGAGTGGCTCTATGGCGGTACGGACCTTCCCCGACCCCCGTGCCCAGCCCGCCTCCCCAGCGGGCCGGCCCGGCGCCGCCGCGGCGGGGGGGCCGTGCGGGGGTGCGCAGGCCGCGGCGTGCGCCGCCTCGCCGGGCCGCTGAACAAGGTCCCCCAGTCCCGCCGCCCCCGTGGCTGCGCAGACCCCTCTCTCCTCCCGGCCAGGCCCCCGGTGGCGGCGGCTCCCGGCCCCTTCCCCTCCCCGGTCTCTGCTGCCGGTGTCGCGGGCCCTCAGCGCGGGCCGCGCAGGCCGAGGCGTGCTGGGCCTCAGCGGCGAGAGCCCCGCGTGGTGTCCCTGCCCCACAGGCATCCCTGGGGGGACCGAGCTCTCCCTGGTGCTCTCCTGCCCGAGTTCCCGGCGTTGAAGTACTGAAACAGCCTTAATCTTCTACGTATTTACTTTTTTTTGCGACTTTAGGGACTATTTTTACGTTCAGATGTTAATGAAACACATAAACTAAATCTTGCCCATGTGGTGGACCTGTCAGTGCAGAGCACAGTGAGTGCTCAGGGGTCTGCTTGACTGATTTCACAATTGAAATGTTAAGAATATATCTCAATAGTAATCTGAAGAGTTCCCAAATATTCTACACGACAAGATAATCTGTCACAGTTGATACCCTAGGGATTTTATTCTTAAATAGTGTGTTTCTTTTCTCTTACGGTAGATGAAAATGAGACAGAGAGACCAGAAGAAGAAAAATCTAGGTGAGTATCCTGACAAATGGAAGCCCCGTAGCACGGCTGCACAAAACCTGTATTCACTACATTCTTCTTCCCAGCTGCTTGAAAGTTGGTAGCACCTAAACATGCTCTGGTGTCTTTGGAAGTGTCCTTAAGATAATCTGTTTGGACTTCACTTTTCTGTGAAATGGCTTTACCTGTGAAATTGGGTCACTTAAGTATGAAACTTAGTTTAACTGTATGGGCAGCAATAGCCCCTCACAAAATGCCAACAGATCTTTTATTTTCGTAATAATTGTGCTTTGTGGTCTTAATAATGGACCAGGACTTGTTTGAGATAATTTAGCAACTAAAAAACATCCTGCCTCCCGAAGAGTTTGTAGTGTAGTTACAGAAACAGGAATACAAGGAAGCAGTGGAAGATTGCTGGGTAGTTTGATGTACAGGTAACATCTGCTTAGGCTTTCAGGGTTGGTTTGGGGTTTTTTTACCAGTAAGACAGTATTTGAAAGAAACTGAGGAAAGCTTTGGGAGTATTTGGGGGTGCCTGCTTGAATTACAAAGAGCTGTACAAGAGCACAAAATGCTCACTTGAAAATCCAACAGTTAATGGGGATTAGTAAGGAGGACTGACTGGAAAAGGGAATCAGTCACTCCTGAAGGAAATTCTCATAATTGGTAAAATACGGAAATCATTGATTGTCAAGATATATTAAACAAATAAAGGGAAAGTCAGTACATGAAAACATACATTGTTATTTTCTATAGATGTTTCAATTTTTTCGGTGAGAACTCTTGCATTTAATTAGCCTTGGTGAGCTGCTTGTTCATATGCTTGCTCACTTGCTCTTTTGAGCTTCTGTGAACTTTTGACAAGCACAGAATGATAAAGCAGTAATGGCCTCCACCACATGACTACATATGATACCACTGTGAAGCAGCTACTAGGTGTAATTATTTGATTCCCATTATTTCTGTAGTATAAGAAACAGAGTTATTTTCTGTCACTTTTTCCCTGTCACTTAACAGGTTTTTAGACCTTCATTGTGTTTGTCTTGAATCCCATCTCTTCCAGAAAAAAGAATTCTAGTTTTTTGTTTGCTCTTTAGAAGTTATTCCATATCAGCTCATATTGTGTTCAGTTGCTTTTTCTTGACCTGGCATCTTTGTCACTATTACTGTTGTTTAAGAAAATTACTTGCATGAAATCCAAAGTTATCTTTAGAAACAGTGTACTCCAGTTTTCAGTCGATAATGCCTAGCTTGGCATTTGGCTGTCTCAATGCATAGTTTTGGACAAAAGCATAACAAATACTAACTTACACATCTTAGGAGTTGTGTTTGGGACTGTGGAGGTATGTGGACAATTCACCTGTTGAAAGTTTTGGTCTCTGGCCTCTCAGTTTTGGCATTGTTTGTATATACAGAAATAGTGAGGGGTTATTCAAGTTCTGTACCTAGTCTGTCGTTTTCCAGGTGCTGAAATGATCAAGCTTGAATCCTGTGGCAGTAGCTGGACTGTATTGGGTGCAACACTCATGAGTGTGTTGCCAACAGAGTATGGAGTTAGAATCATTCTATTCAATAAAAATTGGCAATTACTCACTCAATTTCAGAAATATTTTTTCAGTGAAAGAATATTGTTTCTAGATGGCTCCCTGCTTACTCTGCTATTTGTGGTGCAGCATCTTAACAGCTAATGTGACTGTGAAAGTTAAAATATTGCTGTGTAAGAAACAGCAGTGGGTAGGCCCTCAAATGAGACAGCTCATTTGCATGGATGTCACAGTACTCATCCTTTTAAATGGACCAGTAGTTTTAAAATTATTACAGTTCTCAGTCTGCAGTTAAAATAGAATTGAATTAGTCATTGAATTGTAACCATTCCATATGATAGAAGAAAATATCACAATGATGATGTGGGAATTCTGTTTCAGTGAAATGTTACCTATGGGTGTTTGAATATTTTTTCCATTATGTCTTTGAAAAGTGTCAGTCTGCAGGGGAAAAAAAACCCAAACAACTTATTCTCCCCTGATATGTTATAAAGCATTTCAGTTTGATTTCAAAAGAAGATCGAAGTGTAATGCCTTATTACTTCTAACTGTTCTACAAATATCCAGTTAGTATGGTTTACGATAGCTAAATATTGCTAATATAAAGTTATAGTCATCTAAATTTTTTGTAATAAGTCAACTTTGTTTTTTCATTAATGCAGAAGACAACTGGAGCTTTGGCTTTTCATCTGGAATGATGTAGCAAAGCTTTTTTTTGTAATTAACTGATACCCGTGAAACAACGTGTCCATAAATACCTGGCTTCAACTTTTCCTGTTTGTTTTTGTTTAAGTGCTCCACCCCCACCTGGAAGTGAAGAGGAAGCTGCAGAAAATGGCGTTGTGAAAACGGTAGTTTTAAACGTGTTTTTGAAATACTGTTTTAATATGTTTTGATTCTATGACTTACCGGGAATTCATAATTTGACTAGGACTTATATTTAAATGAATTAATGCCTAAGTGTGCACCTTTTTTTTTTTCCTAAAATGTGCTTGTGATCTGCAGAAACTGTAGAAATTACTAAATTAGGAAATAAAATTTCCAGCTGAAGTCCACGTTTTAAATCTAACTTACTTAGAAGAAATAAATAGTACTCCCAGTGTTTGTAGGAGGGCAGAAAGATGGTGCTTGAAAACACCTCTTTTCTCAGAGGCATCCTTTTTAAAATTATGGTCTGTTTTTTATCAGTGATAAGAAAATAAAGTCCTCTGATAATTTTTCCTTCTTTGAATGTGATGAACAGTCAGTGTTTGCAGAACTATGTGAAGGTATAAATCAAGAGATGAATTACACATGCTTTTCAGAGGCAACACAACACTTGTTTTGTAGTAGTCTTCAGTGTTTGGTAGGTCTGATAATTCAGTGTTAGTATGATGAAGGAAAGTACCAAGAAACTATATTTACAGTTGCACTGTTGATTAAAGGATTCAGATTACTGTGAATGGGAACAATTTTAGTATAAGAAGTTCTATGAGAAAATTGTAGTTTTACTTCAGTAGGATTTTTTAGCTTATATCTTCCAAGAAATATCTTTAAGTGATGCAGAAACCATTATTGAGATATTTCTGCAAGTTTCAAGGACTGGCCTCTTAGTGAAGTACTTTTTTATAGTAACTCTAGCACTTTATTTATGAAAGGCATTACATCATATTTAAAATTGGGGAAAAAGTTATTAAAACTTTAAAACTTATTTCAGTTCTTTAAACTGAAAAGCTACTTAAAGTGCATCAAAGGTATTTTGTGTAATGCTAATGTTTTAAGTGGGTGATAAAGTTCTTAGGTGCAAGGCAACAATAATACTTTTTCGGACTTGCTGGTCTTAAAGTATTTCTGGAAATCCTTATAGGCTCAGTTTTCTTGTACTTGCATATTTTTGTATTTTTTATCTATATAAAGCCTGGCATTGTTAGGTTATCATTAGAATATCTCCATAAAATTGAAAACTTCATGGTAAATGGTGTCCATGAACATTCAACAGCAGCTTAGAAAAATGGGTGTTGTTCAAATTGGTTGAATAAGACCAGATGAATATTTCTGTGAGGAGGGAATGAAGAAATCAGTGATTATAAGTGAAGTGGGTTTTGGTTGAAAAGGTACATTGTCCAGACAAAATTTTATTTCCTGTTTGATACCTTTTTTATGGCATCTGTGTGGATTGCCTGGTGAGTGATGAATTTGCACTTTTCAGTCATATGGAATTGAAAGACTGTCTTCAGCTGTCATTTACAGAATATCCATACTGATCTAGACTTGCTCCATCTCCCCTACCCCAAGAATAGACTCTTCATTGTCATGAAATTATATTGATGTTGTGTAACAAGGATGAACTGCACTCCAATGTCTTACCTTCTAGGGAGCTGTTGATTTTTGTCTAATTTATGTACCAGGCAGCTTAATAGACAGTATAATAGACAAGGGCTAGAACTCAGCTGTGCATGTATAACTGCAGGCTGCCGGGGCAGAATCAACTCTGCTTCAATGTGTTCAGCCTCTTGCCAAAGGATTCCAATATGTGAATAAGAGTGACTTGGTTGGAAAGGTTCACTTGGGTCCCGCTAAGTTTTTGAAGAAGTTCCTTACTAAAGGATTTTAAAAAACTGTGGTTACAGAATGAATCCCAGATGGATAACTGTTTTGTAAAAATAGAAAACACAGGGTAGAAGTCAGGGTTCTATTTTCACAGTGAAGGAAAGTCACCTTCACGGAGGATTCTCTGGAATTTTGTCCTTAACCTGTGCAGTTTAATGTATTTACTTGGAAAAGAGCTAAGTTGTTTCTGATGATACAAAATTAATCAAGATAGTAAGATCAAGGACTAACTGAAGAACTGACTGGTTAACACATGGTTATTGAATTCTGCACAGAAAAAGGAGAGTGATGTTCATTGGTGGGGAAAAACAGATCTACAAATAAAATAGTCTGAATTGACCATTGCCACTTAGGAAGGACATGTTAAGTGCTAGTCTGGTGTCCAAAAAGCTCAGTGTATCATAGACCATACAGCGTGCTCTTGTATCTGACTTTTCAGTCTGTTAGCTGAAATGTCTCAAGTATTTTATGTAGCTTACTTATGTTAGGAACTAAATAGATTCCTCGAAGTGTAGTGTTCATCATCACTGGAAAAACATTTACTTGAGTTACTCTGGATGTATAATTGGTGATGGCAAGAAGTTAGTCTTGCATATCGTTTAGTTCTTCCCTGAATGACAAGGTAAGAATAGAATCAGTGTGTATGAGCCAGATAGAGGGAAGTATATTAGATAGTGGAAACTCTTTTTATGCTTGAGAAACTGAACCTAGCGTTAAAGACACTTCTCTGTTTTGATCCAGATGTTTCAGATACTTGTAACCTCCTAAATTTACTGTTAATGCCATTCAATTCTAATGTCTAGAAAGAGGAGAATTTTCTTCTTTCAGAGATTTTACGAATGGATGGTTTTGTCTGGATTGTGTTTCCATTGTGAATGTAAGTGATTGCTTTTTGTCTAAGTAATGACTTTTTCTTTTGTAGAAGGCGGGAGAGGCTGAGGATGACAGTGATAGTGATAGTGATGATGACGAAGATGATGTTCAGGTCACCATAGGGGATATTAAGACAGGAGCTCCACAGTTTAGGTAAGTTATTTGCAAACATTAACTGGGGAAACTTTTGAGATTATATTTAATTATTAATGCAGTCTCCTTAATACTTCCCATTTATTTCCCTTTTTTGTATTTATATTTTTTCATATGTTTTTTATTTTTTATCTTTGTATTTGCCACATGTTTGCCATTTAGTACATGCCAAAAATGTGAGATTGTTTGCACAATTACTGCTAATTTAGATTTTTTTCAGCTCTTTAACAATGTTTTTATTAATACAGTGGCTTGAAAACAAGTGAAATGAAATCAGTGGAGTACAAGGAAGAGTTTTGTATGAGTTTAAATTGTGTTTTCAGATTTTGAGAAATAATTATATGAAGTTTGTAAAGGAGTGAGTAGTTTTTTATGATGGAATGGCTATGTTATATAGCATTTTTAGAGTCATTACTGTGACAGTGACATTTTTGTTGCAAAGGATAGAATGGCAAGAACATGAGAAGTGCTTGTCCCTCATCCTGTTTGTAGTGGATACAGTTCTAATTAGAGCTCTCTAGTTTCAATCCCCCTTGATGTTCGCAAATAAGATTTTAATGTACTTAAGGATGGAGCTGTGAGTCTCTGGAGATTATTTCTCGAGATCATGATTTAGGCATTTGTACTTTTATTGCTCCCTATCCGTTCTGGTCTTGAAAAAGGGCTTGTTTTTCCCTGAATGCTTTCATACACTGCTAATTTTACCCAAAATTATGAAATAATATTTTTCATTGTGTGGAATTTTTCTGAGTGAAATGGTTTGCTTGTTTTTCTTGGCAATCCTAATATTTTTATGCTTATTAAAACTCAAGTTATTTGGGTGCTGTTTCTTAATTGAATTATGTCAGGTCTGCAGGTAGGTCTGACTCATGTATATCATGGTGTTTTTACATGTGATTTACTCCTGTTTCAAACATAGTATTTTTAAACTTTCAGTACTTCATATTCTAAAAGACTGTGCAAATCAATGTAATGGAAAAAGAACCAGTTCTTTCAGTTCTTTATTTTTCTGCTTTCAATAACTTGTACTATTCTTGTGGTCTAGGCAATGACTTCAAATTCTGTTGTACTTAAGCAAAACTGGTTTATATTCTCAGTGGGTTTGCTGATGCTCTTTCCATATATGCAGGAAGCAATGAGCAGATGATCCTAAATCTAATTCGAGTAGAAAGTTTTATATAGAAATGCCTGTCTTCTGAAAAATCTTTTTTTCTGGACAAATTGGACAGAAAGTTTGTGGAAGGGCAGAAATCTAAAACAAACTGAACATTGCTGTACATTTTAACTGCAGTACAACAAATCTGGTTTATAGAATTAAACAATTTTTCATACAGCAGTTTAAAAAACCCAACAGATTTGTTTGACAGAATCATGCACAAATACAGCATGGCAGATCATGAGGTTAAATGTTTTCTGTCAGTTTCGTGCTGTTGCAGCACTTGAAGGAAAAATAGAACTGCATGGAAGTAGATACTGTAAACTATACCCTGGCCTTCTAATTATATGCTAATCTCATGATGTTTATGGGTCACCTATCCACCTGAGAGGATACATTACACACAAATGGTAGGGAGAGCTAGCTCTTAATGTTACAAAAGAACAATACTGTAATTCCTAAGGTAGTTAAATCTATTCAGTAGTTAGGTTTCTGAGTGCGTTTTTATGAAGAAAGCTCTCAAGTATCTTAGTGAAAAATTACGTACTTTTCTGTTGGTCACAAGGATAGACGATTACTAGAGGTACATTGAAACAGCATTTCAGTTGTTTTAGAGAAATGCTTGTATTTTCCACTTCTGTACAGATTAAATGGAATGATTATGAAAAGAGAAAATGATCCATCTAAACCCTTCCTTTTTTTAAAATTTATTTTGTTGTTACTCTAATCCCCAGACTGTCATCTGTATTCCTAAATGAACTGCATTTTTCCTTTCTCTCTCTTCTTCTGGTTCTGTCCATTCTTGTTTCTATCAAGGACTTTATCCTTTCAACTCAGGAAGAGTGACTGGGACTTGCTTCACTACTGTTTATTAGTTGGAGAAGTTGCTACTGAGCATAGAAAGGTACTCTCTCTTCCTCCTAGGCTGATCTCTTTACTTTTACAGTTACCAGCTTGGAAAGCTAGAGGTTCAGGATGGTGTTTGAGCCTGGGTCCAATATGTTTCTGGATCTAGCTATCTCTTGCTTTTTGTTTTCTTCTAGTTTAGAAGTTTTCTTTGTCTAATCCATCTTCTTGTTAATTTCTTTAAGTTATGGAGCAGCACCTGTGAATCTCAATATTAAGGCCGGAGGACGAGCTTATGGATCTTCTGGTAAGAAAATTTACACAGTAATATTAGTAAAAAATGAAAAAACTGGATTGTTTTGGATTAAGGAAATAATTGTTACTTTTAAAACTTTTTGATAAATTTGCCTGGCTTTTAATTTATTTTTTATTATTCTAAGTGTAATGCTACTGATAAAATTTGATTTGGTAGAGTCAAAATGCTGTAACTTTCTAACTTTTCTTCACAGGTGCAAAAGTTAAAGGACTGGATCTAGATGCACCAGGGAGCATTAATGGTGTGCCACTTCTGGAAGTAGACTTAGATTCTTTTGAAGATAAACCTTGGAGAAAGCCAGGTAATGTCTGGTTTATGTTAACTGATATATAGGTGTTTGGTAGGTTATTTTAGTAGTGATTCCTACTGGCTGCTTGTAGAAGTCATCTTACCTATCCCTAGGAGGTCCTTGTACTGTATAACTTGGAAAAAGCAACTACATTACTTGTTGCCTTCCTGCTGTGCCACGGAGTGTTTGGGTGTGCTGTGTTTCTTAGTATACATCCTGGTCACATGTCAGGAGAAAGATGCAGGCCATTTTTTTAATACATAGATATCCTGAACTCTCCTTGGAAATCTGTGTTTCTGTGGACATTACTGCCATTGCTCTATGCCGTGGAACACAAGATAAAGCAAAATGGGAAATAGTTCCAGCAGGTTTTAGCATGAAGAATGGTGAAACGTAGCTGCCTGTGCTAGGTTGTGTTCATGCATAGACATCCAGGAGCTTTGAATAAGAAACTGGGACTTTGCACATAGACTTTCCATGAGTCTCCTCTGTATTGTCTCGTTGGCTCAAGTGATTTATTCTTACTTTTCTAATTATACCAGCATTGATTCTTATTTTTAGTAGCAGTACATCTTGCTGCAGCATACAGTTTTTTTACTAGTGTTTGTATATTGCTTTGGTAATACAAAGAGTGTGTACAAAATGAAAAAAAAGAAGCCTTTGATGATTATCTGGTGTTTGAACTGTTAGCTATATTAAATATATTCTGTGCATTTGAGTTACAACTGTTCTCCCTCTCTTACACTAAAAATACTTCATAGCATCAAATGAAACCAGGAGCCTAAACAAAGTGAGAAGTCAAATACAAAACAAGCTATACAAAAGGGAGTGGTTCTTCACTGAACATAAAGCAGATCTATAGGTCTTATGTTTATCTTTTTGTAATGATATGGGGGATTGTAATATCCCATGATATTCTCTACTCTTGGTCCTCACTTGATGATGCTAGGCAAGCTATTGTCTCTAACTAAATTTTAATGGTTTTATGATCTTAGCTATGAGTACTCTATGTCTACTGATGAATTGTACATTTCAATTCTGCTTTTTTAGATCCATACGTAATCAGTTTTGATGCTTTAAACAGAGGTGTATATATATTTAGTGGAGAAAATATGAACTTTGTAATGTCCTGAAAAACCTATGCTTCTCTACTTAAAGGGGCTGATCTCTCCGATTATTTTAACTATGGCTTCAATGAAGATACCTGGAAAGCTTACTGTGAAAAACAAAAGAGAATACGAATGGGTCTTGAAATTTTGCCAGTTACCTCAACCACAAATAAAATTACGGTAAATAATGCTTTTTTGTATTGTATATGTTTTCTTCCCTGTAAAGCTGCTTGTGTGTCGTAAGCTTGTTCTGCCCAGTTCAGTACATTTGTTAGAGTTTGCACCTGACTCCTTTCCCTGAGCCTTGAGTGTTACTGTGTTGCTTCACTGGCAGTTGTGTGGATAGTGTGACAGACTGCTACAGCTAGATTGCTTCTGTACCTTTAGTGAGACTGCGGCCCACCATTTAAGAGTTGTGTGGTATCTTAATGGGCAATGTGTTATTTAACTTAGGCTGAAGACAAAGCTATGGAACTAAGACCAAGTGCAGAGATTCTCGATGGCAGATACCATCTTTTTAAGGTGAATTTTAGTAAAATTTTGTTGGTTGCTCTCATTTTTCATAAGTATTGCTTCCCATGCCAGCACAGACTGATAGAAGAACAACTGATATGGACACAACCATTATTTTGTACTCTCATCTTACATCAGTGACTTTCTGTATATGTCACAAAATGCAGATTAATGCTTTGTTCATCACTCTTCTGCAAGCATGTGAGTTAGTGGCCTGATGAACTAACAAATTTCCTGGTGAAATTAATTTTTCTTGATGTGATGGTTTATTTGTAGTTGTAGTGCGTTCATTTGTGTAGATTAAAGAACTTGTCCAGATGTGGTGGGGAAGCTGTTGTAGATTATGGCATATTTATTTTTCCTGTAGCATTGTAGCTCTTACTGTGTTTTGTAGCAGTTATCCTTGACAACTCTGATATGAAAATCAATTCTCCATATTTTTGCGTTGTCCTTCTGGGGTTAGCTGACAATAAATCAAGTTATGTATAATTTTTCCATTCAGAAATGCTGATTTTCAGAGGATAGAAAGGTCTTCATGACAGCATTTATCTTAACGACTGAATTGTTTTTGTCTTCTCAGCTTCTCATTCGTTTGATAATGAAATGATAATACAAAGGTTACTTATTTTACCTACTCTCAGTATGTAGCTATTTTTGTTCTTGAACTGTCTTTGAAGTGACTTGGAGCTGTTTCTTTCTTCTGTGTACTCCTGTCAATTGCAGATAGAGAGTTGTCGATTGCAGATGGGTGTTTTTGTTTTATCTTACTTGATACTGGAGGATATTCAGTTATTTTGATTTTATTTTTGCAAGAATAGATCAGAAGGTCTCTGGGGCTTTATACCTTCCTCAGTTATTACAAAACTGTTGTGGGACAGTAGAAATAGTGAACAATAGAGTTACAATTTGACTGTAATCTCAAACTTCTCTGAAATGTCCTGAAGAAAGAAGGATAAGTGGTCCAAACCAAAACTTCACCTATTTCTAGCACGATATTGATTCTGGTGATCAAACGGCACAGGTAATAATTGTATTCTAAGAGTTTGTCATGTTTCACAAGGAGTTTACATATACTTCTTAATTTCACTAACTTTTTTTCCTTCTCTTCTGAAACAGTCTCATCTAATTTACATGGTATTTATATGCTATTTATATTAGTCTCCTGTAACTGGCAAGAATGTCTCCTACATTTTCCCATTACTCATTAATTTGTGGAAGTCTTTTTCAGATAAATACTTATAACTTTCCCCCCTCATATTTCTGGACAGGAAACATTCAAAGTTTAATAAACTTAAACTATTTATGTGTATTTTTTGTGGGTTTGGGAAAGATGTACCCATCTTCACCCAAGTGAAATTCTGCAGAAACATAGTAGCTCGCTTGCCTACAAGCTGGGAAATCACAGCTTATATGATGTTATAGCGTGAGTGAAGTAGCTACATAGAGTGATGCAGGTGTGTAGCTGGTACAGGGGGAGTGACTTTAAAAATTGAATCACTGTATATTTGTCTTTAATGCTAATCCATGTAGGTTTTTCTTTCGCATGTAGCTGCTGCTGAAGTAAAATGATACTTGATGTACTTGCACCAAAGGTTTCGCATAGCTTTAATTAAAAAAATGTCTGGAATTTTGCAGTACTTCAGCAACAGCAGGGTGTTTCTGAAGTATTCAGTCTGACCTAATGAAAAGTCTCTTACAGTTTGCATAACCCAGAGTATGAGATGACTTCCTGGTATGACTCAGAAATTAAGTGGTCACTAGATCTCACAATCAGTGAGGCAGATGGAGAATCCGTTCAAGTTTCTTGTCTCATGGTTTGTTGGTAGTGGAGAGCAGGCTTGTTAGATATCTCGGTTAAGATTATGATGTTTTTTTTAAAGTAAGTTTCCTTCTTTTAAAAATCAAGATATAATTTCGTTCATACAGGAATTTCTTCAAGAAAATCAGTTTGGTGTGTTCACATGCAAATGAAATACTTGGAAAATAAATATTTAAACTGTCTAATCTTCTGTAATTCTCTGGCATATTCTGGTTTATTCTCTGGAATATTGATTCTTATAGATATTAAATACAGTACTTAAATAATACATCAATACAAAACACATAATTTTGCTAGCTGTGCAGAGGTTTTTGGAATTCTGAATAAAGTTGGACTTCCTTTTTGTGGTGGCTGTGTTTTGTTGAGTGTTGGAGCTACTACACTTGCAAGGGTAAACTAATGATGAAACATTATTTTGAAGGTACAGCAGGGCAGAACTGGAAATTTGGAGAAAGAGTTGGCAGTGCAGTCAACCAAACCTGATTTCACATCTCCTCCTGCCTTATTCAAATCAGGAATTCCAACAAACAGGTCAGTTAGCTGTAACCCGTGACCAAAATACTCTTTCTACTGTTACCTCTATGTCTTAGAAGTTTACCATTTTTGTGGGAAAAAAAAGGAAAATAAGTTTATGTAATAGGTAAAAAAGATGGGTAGAGATATCCTAATCACATTTAGCATAATGTCACATGAATACTATGCTACCTTCTTGGCTATATGGGAAAAAGTAGAAGAAAAGGGGAGAAAACCCAGCAGGACCAAGTAACAAGACAAAAACTACAGTTGTTGATTTATGACTCTGTCTTTTCTGTGTATAATTAAATTTCCTGTCATAATACTTTTATTATTAGAAGAGGTTAGAGTCCTTATGTGTATCAGCCAACTAATTTTTTCAGTCAAACAAGATAAAATCCGACAGCTATGACTTTAACAAGTGGAAGAATTCCTGGAACCTAGTCTCTTTCCTGCAAGGCAACTTTAGTTTCTCCACATTTGAATATTTTATTATACTTTCTTCGAAATGAGAGAAATTATTTCCTTACTGGGATCCTTCTCCCAGACCCAGGCTTTAATAAGTTCTGTCTTTTATATCTAAGCCACTGCTGTTTGATATCTGGCACTTGGCTTAGGATGAATCCATGCTTCTGCTTTACTTTAGTTATTTATCAATCCTGTTTAGAAGTTTTGGTTCTGTGCAAATTAAAAGCCCTTATATTACCATCATATTACAAACAGTGGTGGGAACGGTAGAACAGGTTGTACATTGTACACTTTCATCATCAACCATTAAAGATGAGGAGCTATGACCTGTCTTTAGCACTGCATCCGTAAGTACTTTGACTAATTTAGAGGCTCTTGTGTTCAATTGTTCCATCCTATAAGAGTCAGTTCAACATCCAAATGTATTTTTCTTGGGGGGAGGAAGGGGGAATTCAGTCATACCCTTGCACTTTTCTTTCACTTCTAGAATATTCCTCCTGGTAGCCTAATTTTTTCTCCAAACTATCAGGTTATGATGCTCTGTGTTTAGTAGATTTTAGTTCTGTTTTTCTGTTTTTAATTATAAAGAAACAAGAAAAGTCTTCCAAACTTTGTGCCAACTCTGTAGCTCTTTTTTAAATTTTCTTTTTGGAATTGCTTTTAATATATGATGTTCTTGTAACAGAGTTCTCAAACTGGAATGTATTCTTCACAGGGTAAGGATTCCAAGTCTATACCTAGCTTAGGTTTTGTTACAAGATTTCAATTCTTTGTTCATCTCAGTGGTAGACAGAAGACATCTGAACTACTTTTGGAAGTAATCAATGACCAGGACATTAAAACGTAGTCAAGTTTAAAGTTGTAGAAAAAATGTATTGTGTGGATTCTGTGGTTGTGTGAAATTTGCAGTTGCTGTGACAACTGTGTCATTTTGTAACATTTGATGCATCACTTTGTGGCATATCACTTTGACAGTTGTATCACAACTGTATTCCTATAGGTAGAATAGGTTGGTTTTTATATATTTAGTGTGAATACTGTAGTTATAAGTTACAATGACAAAACTGACGTCTTCCCTTAGTTAATACATGCTCCTATGGATACACTTGCTTAAAGTAGATCCTTTTGTAAAGAAAGGTATTTCTACCAAGTGGTCAGAAGAGATTTTGAAAGAAAACTGTATCCTCAGAAGTCTGAGAGTAGCTCAGTGAGTGAATATATATTAACTGTGTGGATTATATATACTTCTACTTTAATGACTTTTCCATAATGCGTCTACTATTTTCTGTTTATAAGTGCCTGTATTAGTAACTTCTGTATAACCAGGCAGTGTTTTATGGGGTTGGACTAATTTAGTTAAAGAGTTTATTTTAGGTAGGCAGAAAGTTTTCAGCAATATGGCCCTTCAATAATTTAAAATAATTACCTTTATGACATGTGGCATTTGTAATAGCCTTGTTGAGAAATTGTTGGAAGCATTTCTCGTGTAGCAGTAAGACTTCTCTGAACTTCTAGCAGTAGTTGATGCATTTTGTGAAAGGGAGAGAAAACTGATAAAATTTGGTGTGGGGATCGGTAAGAAAAAAGAAAGACCTAGGCAATTTACATCACCAGAAAAAGCAGCAGCTCTTCTCATTTACAAGCACTGCCTCCAGAACAGCCGGTGCATGCATCAGAAAGTGGTAGGAGGGACCAATCATGGGAATTAAGGTAGAGGGGAAAAACAATTCAGGGCATGATGCTCATTTAACATTTTAGTTCCTCACTTACTAGTCAGGGCTGTAATAGTGCTTCGTGGATGATTTTACACATACACATTTGCATTACATGTTACTCTTCAGTTGCAAGTCTGGGGACAGATAGTGATGTTTACTTTTATTTCATTTGTTTGTAAACAAACATTAAAATAATTTTGTGCCTATGTTTTTACCTTTTTGATTTGAATCCAGTGCATGTTTGCATGTGTTTGCAAATTGTCTCAAAAAACCCCAAAAAACCTCTGAGTTTAGCAATAGTATTATTCATTCCCAGTATGGAAGTTGTAGTTGACAAAATAGGAACAGTATTACTGCTCACCAGCAAATAAAATGTTGCTAATTCACTAGAATTGCATCCTAAATGTGTAATTCAAAGAAAAATTCAATGCTTGTTCATACAGAGTCCCTCTGGGAAATTTTGCTTGAACAGTGGTTGTCTTAATCATAGCTGAGATATTAGTTGCTTAGAAATGACACCTGAATTTCTTGAGTAGCATAAAGTGTTGCTTACCCTGAAGGAGAAGTTAGATCATAATGGAAATATTTTAGTAAATGGACATCATATACAAACAATATGGTATAAAATAAAATCTTTGTTCTTTAGGGAGAGTTAAAGGATTATTGTGTGCATAGTCATAATTAGGGTAAAAACCTGAAGGAACTTCTTTTGACTACAATGCTTTCTAGACCATGAAGAGGGCTTCGGCATATTTCAAATGTGTCCTAACCAGCTACTTCATAGAAGTATCTTATTTTCAGACCAGTGCTTTTCCTTATGTCGTTTTTCAAGGACTGTGAGATAGTTTTTCTTCAGTAATAGAGAAATCAGCATAAGTTTCATTTGTAAGCTAGCTGCAAAAGCTTGTATTTGCTCATTCAAATAGTACCTATAACAGCTCTCCATCACAAAACTTTTTTCTGTCAGAAGTTTTTTGGTTTTTAACCTCCATTTATGCTTTTACAGTAAAGTGTACATTACATTTAAATGGGTTTTGCTTTCAGAGAAATTCTCCCATCAGTACAATGGACTGTTTATCAGTTTCATCTGTATTTAGGGCTTTCTGGAAACAGATTTTTTTATAGAAAATGGATTTCTGATCTTTCATTTCTGTGAAAAAATGCCAGTTTCAGCCTTGCAAGACCAAGTCATGGAAACTCAGATATTATTTTGAAGTGATTTTTTATACAAATGATTTCTGTAGTAAATCTGTTTGGTTCTTATTCATACCAGTTAGTGGTGAGCTCAGCAAAGTTGAGATTGTCCTCAAGAGGAGGAAAATAAAGCATAAAATACATAAGCAAAGCAAGAAAGAAGAGAAGAAATATTGAAGCGTATTATAATTCCACAGGTATTAGACTATACTATAAGTCTACTAATCAAATGTGGCATCCTGTAGTTAGTGTGTTTCTGAATTCTGAAGAGTCATATGGGGGTGTTCCAAAAAGCAGATTATTTATTTCATCTGTGGTAAGGAAAAGGATTTGTGAAGCTATGAATTTGGAAAACAACTGGGTTTGCCTTCTTTTTTTTCTTCTTTTCTCCCCTCTTTCTGTTTGCTCTGTAGAATCTAAACTCAGCTTGCCAAATGCAATGGAGTTCTCTTTCTGAATTAATCTCTATGGAAGTGATATTCCTAGTGCAAATAGCTCATAAATAACCATTCTCTAATTAGAGTGAGATAACTCAGAGTTGCTGGAATGTTCCTTTCAAGCTACACTTTGTATGAACTCTGCTGTGGGTTCATGTGCATCCCACACGTGTGGATCGCCTTTTTATGTTTCAGAGGATTGCATATGTATCCCAGGTGCCTCAATCGTGTAAGGGACAAACCAAGCCCTGCCTTTTCTTTGCTTACAGCACTGAGACAGAAACTGAGTAGTGCCTGCTTAGCATCTTACCATGACCAGTTAAGTCGAGGGAGTCTTGGAAATTTCTCCCTATGCCAGCTTGCTGTGACTTAATGTGTGTGTGACTTTACCTGTGATTCGAGGTGCCATCTACTGCTTCATTCGCAACTGAATCTATGCTTCCTCTTGTTCCATTCCAAGCTTGTTTAGTGGAATTCTCAATGAAATTGTAATATGGTTGAGGCATATATTGTTGTAATGTCCAATACTCTTGCATTGGTGCCACTGTGTGTGTTTTCAGTGCTGATTCTTAGAGTTGCTGGCAGTGTGCAAACAGTACAAGAGAGGAAGAGTCTTAATTCTGCTGTATACATCACTCCCAAGAGGAAGCCCTGTAAATCAGTGGAGTGAGCCAGGCAGGGACTTTTTACTGTAGAGTAGTGTCATCTGTTATACACAAGGACTAAAGCTAGGTAAGATGAGTTTTCTAGCATATGGTTTAGATAATTAAGAGAAGATACCAGTGATGGAGGAGAACAAGTATCTTGGAACTCTAAAACCGAATGCAGTCAGTGAAGACTGAGATGGTGAGAACAGTTGTTTTAACAAGTGCTTTATAATACCTATGTTCTCAATTTAATTACTTAAAGCAAAATAATAATCCAATGTAGCACTGCTGGACAGCCATGCAAGACCACTGGGGAAGTTTAGAAAAGCAGGTGTTGATTATTGGAACAATCTAACTTCTAGGATGGGGTATTAGAATACCAGAGAATTTCTTAAATTTTTGTTATCGTTGTATAGTATATATTGCTTTATAGTATATACTCTTTACTTTTGCAGGTGTGTCTTCAGATTCTTGTACCATTGCACTGGTATTGTTTGTTTTTTTTTTAAACTCTAAACTGTTGTGCTTAATAAGCTTCCTTTATAATCCAGGAGTAAGCTCTAAACCCAGATACTGAATAGCTCAGAGGATAGGCATTTGGATCATCCTCAGTATGCAGTCTGCTAAGGAACTTCAGATTATCTCTGGGAGATCTAGCTGTTCCTTCATGCTCTAGTGTTTGTGTGTCATTTTCAGTTGCATTGGAATCGAGGTGTCTGAGTAATTAGAGTCCAAGTTACCAGCCTGGCAGACTCTAAGCCTGTAATTCCAATTTACTGTTGTTCTCCCTAATATTTGTATTCCTGTGGTTAGTAGTACAAGATGCTAAAAGAACAAGAACGTGTCTTCTGAAACTAGAAATATATTTTTCTTTCTATGGATTTGTTTCTGTGGAAATTTCAGGAAGGTTTTTTCCCAGACTTTTACTGTTATATATCATGTTCTTGGTAAATATTATCAGTTTTATCTACTGTGATTACCCTTATAGGTGAGACACAGATGTACTTTGTTTCTCTTAATCATTCGCACTGTAGTATTGTACCTCGTTTTCTAGCAAAGTTGACTTAGGTGAATCCTACTTTTTAATCTCTTTTAGAAATCAAGAATGGCCTGCACAGCAGGGAGAATCACAGAATGTTAAGGGGTTGGAATGGACCTTAAAGATCATCTACCCCAACCTTCCCTGCCATGTGCAGGGACATCTCCCCCTAGGCCAGGTTGCTCAAGGTCTTAGTCCAACCTGCTTTTTATAACTCTTACGCAGATAGGTTATGTTTTATCTTCGTAAGAGTTACACATTTTCTATAAACCTTGTTTTCTGGCCTTTTGGGACTGCAAACAGGAAAGTTCACTATACTTTAGATTATTCTTCTCTTCAAAATAGTGATTCCCAGTGTCACAAATATCAGGTTTTAGTTTTACTAGGTGACATTCAGATACTTGTCATATTTTCTGGTCTGGTGCCTGGAGTACTTCTTTTGTGTCGGTATGTTCCCCTAAGGTTAGTTTACTGAAGATTTTGAGAGATTGGTTATACTTTGAATTTTAGTGTTTATGTCTTATGCTTATGTTTTTTCTTCTATCTTACCTTTGTTTCATCTTCCATGGAATCTTTCATTATGGTTTCATGCAATTTAGAAATTACTTCTGATTAATAGTTTATAGCTATTTTACATTAGATTTTTGCAAAAGTTCTGCTTAATAGATTCTTTTCTTACTGAAGTTTTGTGATCTTTTTGTTTGTTTGAGTTTTTTTCTGTAACATAAGAGCAGAAGTATTATCTTTCATGGGGTGGAAGGAGACTGATATAGAGTCAGCCTTTGTTTATTAAAGGAGTCTATTGCTACATTGTTTAGCTCTATACACTTGCATAATTCAGCAAATGCATCCCCTTTAATGTTCTTCTGAAACAGTCTTCTGTGTTTTCTACAGAAGTAAGAACTTTTGCCATTTAGAATGAGGGAAGTCCGTAAGGCTTTCTTCTCTCTCTCTTTCTTTTTTTCACCCCTTTTCTGGTTCTGCTTGTTGATTCTGGTTTATCCTGTGTTGCAGGCGGATATCTGGCACAATAGATGTAATTGGACAGAGCATCACTATCAGCAGGGTGGAAGGACGACGACGTGCTAATGAAAACAGCAACATACAGGTTTTGTATTGCAGTTTTGCATTCTATTTTTGACTAGAAGATGTTTTTGCTTTCCCCGTAGCTTCTGACTAAAGCATCAGTGTGTATGAATGAGTAATATATAAGCAGCTTTAAGTCCTGGAATAAAGTTTTGGCAGTTACCAAAATATAAGATGAAATATTTGACAAATGTCAAAAGAGAAATGTTTTGGTGTACCTCTTACTGAAAAGAAACGAGCAATGTTGCAGACTTACAATCCAGGAGACAGCATTGGCTCTGCTAGGTCTGCATGGGACTCTGTTTTGTTTATGGAGTGAAAAGATAAATACTCAAATGACCCATTTGTCCCCTATTCCTGCCAGACACTAATGCTGGAAGTGAAAGCCCCCTTGTATGCAGTTCGAGAAATGCACTCTTTTAAAGATAAGGTGTGAAGAAATAAATAGTTGGTAGTAGCTTGTTTTTAATTATATTGTAGTACTTTACCATGACTTACAAGATCAGTCTTTATGGTTTTAGTCTTTAGACTGTTATCTTAAGAAAGCAATTAAATCTATTAAGATGGAATACACTTCTCTCCTGAAGAATCAGAGAGAAAGATCAGGGTTACTTTGTACTCTAGTTGCATTTCTATGCCAACTTAGGTTAAGGTTAAACAGTGAAAATAGTAATGGATTGTAGTGCTGATATTGAAAACACTGCCATGTGTTTTTCACCTGATCTCAAAGTATTTAAGTAATTTATAATCTTGAGTTGTTTTCATGCTTTTCATATTGATTTTTAAATATTTTCTGTTATACAAATTTAAGGTGCTCTTAGGCCTTTAAAGGTACTTGGCAAGTGTGGGACACTGAACATAGGGATGCAGGTAGAACTTGCACCATCTGAATTTAGGCCTTTAGGTGTGAAGTGATACTTCCCTATTTTAGTAACTGGAAAGAGAGGAAACCTGTCTTCTACCTTTTTCACATAGCAATTGTAACTAGAGTTTGATATTTTACAGGTTCTTTCAGACCGCTCTAATCCTGAAGTAGACAGTTTTACCAAGCCACCTCCATTTTTCCCTCCAGGAGCTCCACCTACTCACCTTCCACCACCTCCTTTCCTCCCACCCCCTCCAACTGTCAGTACTGCTCCACCTCTGATTCCTCCACCAGGTAAATATCCTGCACTACATAGGGTGTGTATAATGAGAGATCCATTAACATCGAATTCTTGAGGTGCATTGTGCAGAATTTCAGAATTTTGTGTTCTGCCCTTTTCTTAAATGTATCTGTAAGGCAAATCCAAGAATTTTTATTTTTACTTTCTCAGTAGGCATAATCCCAAGTAGTAAATAATTACTTAAAGACTAACTGCTGGTTCTCGTGTTCTTGAAAATGTTGGAAGTGAGAAGCTGTTTTTCTGTAATTCAATAACTCTTCATGCAATTGAGAGGTACATGCTAACACATAATTTTACAAACTTTTGAACTAAAAGTGTGGCATACCACGAATTTATATCACAAGTTGAATTCTCTGATGTGTAAGGTCAAGGCAGCAAGAGAAGTTCTAATTCCCCTTTTCTCTCACAGCATGTATGAATTCCCAAAAGTCTGATAACTATTTAATTTGTTCTGTATCCTTTGTTCCAGTCAGAAAAGTCCTGATTATTATTCCCTGATTTTTTTTCCCAGTGTCCTGTGTCTGTGAATCTTAGAGGAATCAAAGCTGTTTGAGAACTCATTCCATTATTAATCTGTTTTGAAATTTACTGGTATTTACTGAACATTTATTGAAATTTGACATATATGGAAATTTACTGGGAGAAGTGTCATGGGCATTTGCACAAGTAGTACAGTGACCTGTACTTGTCATTTTAAGACACTAAGTTCAAAAGGATTTGGCAAGAAACTAAGAAGATTGGTCAATGAGAAATTAAAATACATGGAGAATCTTTGTGGTGTATTTCAGTAGGAAGGTGAAGCATTTGTTTACAGAAGAGATTGATTTAAGCTGGAGCCTCTTTCCTTATTTTCTCACGTTCCTTGGATTCTTTTGCTTGAGCAGTTCCTTTGCTATTCTACTTGCAGAGTGAATCTTTTAAAAGTTTCTTTGTTAATATTCTTGTCTATAAGCAAAGAAGTAACATTATTTGAATGCAGCTAGTATCAGCTTTTATAGGGTTTAGATCCTCACAGAAGAAGTTGCATCTTCAATTGCCTCTCCTAATTTTAAAACTTAACTCATTCTGCCTGGTAAGCTCTGGCTTTCCTCAGTGGTAATCATACACAAAAATTGTAACACCTTGTTCTGAGTTTGCCTAGAAAACTGAGGAGAAGAGATTTAAAAATGAAATCATTCTTTGCCCTTTTCCAATTATTTTTTTTTTGCATAAATATAAAAAATAGAGTCTCTGAAGTGAGAATATGATAGTGCTGTGGTGATTTTATGATGTCTCTTATTGGGGGGGAGAGGGGGGACAGAAAGGGAGTGGACGTAACAATAATGCTTGCTGTGGTTTTAAGCTTCATTTAAACCTTTTTGATAAAATAATATATGCAACACATTGCAACTTTTTAGACAGTGATTATTTTAATTGTAATTGGTTTCAGAAGAAGTGTTTTAAGTTATGTATTATTAAAAACATGAGAACCACCCCACAGACACCCCAGACACACTTGGTGTGGGGATGTCACATCCAGGTACTGGACTATTCTTATGAAACCCTTCACCTGTTGAGTTTTCAGAGGTGAAGGAAAACCACATGTGTTGCAGATCAAGCCAGCAGGTTTGGCATTAGTCTCATGGTTTACAGACAGGTTTATGACACAGGCTTGTTCAGAATGTCTTCTGGAACATCCTTCCGTGCTTAGAGTAGATTTGAAAATAACGATTAAGAGCTGTGGACTTGGTTTCCTCAGGCCTGTGTTTTAATTGTGCTGTTGCCAGCTCTTTATCATCAAAGCTGTTCCAAAAATAGGTTCTGCCATCTCTCCTAGGTTCACTGGAGGAGGAGTAAAAAACTGCACTTACCCAATATTAAACTGGGACTACTTGCCAGAAAATTTAAGTATTCCAAATATAAAACATCCTCCAAAAGTGCCTTTGAAAAAGGATCTTGCTTTGAAGTTAGGTCTCTTGTTCTGTATTCATTCACTCTTGTGATTCAAATCTTTTTTGAGGAACAAGTCCTGGAACAACTCAAAGCACCAAATGTAGAGAATTCTCAAATAGTCCTAGGAGATGACTGGCTGTGGCAAAATATGTGCTAGTTTATGTTTGCTAGGTTTATTGCTATGTTGGAGTAATTTTCATCTAAAGCAAAATGTGTATGCTTGTTACCCAGGCTTTAAAAGTTGGTTTATGTGCTTTGGTTTAAGTGTGTAGTTAAAAATGTGACATGTATTTGTGATTTAAGAAAAAAGAAATTTCTCTGAAATACTGAACTTCTGTTGCGTAACTTTGCAATATATACCAGGGTTTGGTAAGTGACTGCTCAGCATCCTAAGTGTGTACTTTTTATCTTTTGATACAGAGAATTTGACCTAATTTAACCTGTGGTAAGAGAACTAAGTTGAGTTATTTTTGAGGGCTGTTACATAGTTCAGCTAATTTGCACTATGTTGTTAAAATCTGGCTGTGTTGTTCATGTTTGATTCCTTACTCCACAAGCAGAGCACATGGCATTGCTTTCCTTTAGTGAAAGATACTTGATTTTCTGTAAATACTTACCAACCTTGAGCTAGTAGGATGATGTTCAATGTTCTGAAGGCAATTTTGAGCATGTTAGGTAAAATGGTACACTAATGACATTTGGGTTGCTTTTGACACACAACTCGGAGTATGCAGGTTTAGGCTGGATGTATCTTTGTGGCAGCACAACAGTGTTGTAGGGACATGACAAGGTCTCTGTAGTAACCCACCTTCTTGCACTGGTACAATGTAGTCTCTTCATTGCAAGAAAAGACAGAATATTTCAGAATGTTTTTTCTTGGAAGTAATAATTGGCTGGTGACACTACAAGTATATTTTCATACACTTAAAAAGCAAAGGAGTGAAGAGTTAAGAAATAATTTATTTTCCATTAACTGAAGCTTATGATTTTTTTGTCTTGTTTTGTGTGATATTTCTGTATTAGTGAGTAAGGTGAGGAAAAACATTTGTTTAGATCTTTTTAGATATTTTGTCAATTTGGCATGTAGAGTCTTTCTTCCTTCGTGATACCATCAAGTAAATTAGCTTCTCTTTTAAACTTATATAAGCATTAATCATGACTCTTTAAAAGTTCTTAAAGGTGGGAAAAAATGCTTATGTGGTTTTTTTTTTAGTGTAATACCCTACATTAACCAATTAACTCTGGATATTAGTTGTATTTCGTTTGTATTTATTTTGTTTGAATGGCTTTTCAGTGAAATTTTTCATTTGGTTTTTAGTCTTGTGGTGATACTTTTACTTTTAATTCTGCACAAGAAAACATTCTTGTGAATGAGGAATATATTAATTGTTTAATAGAATTTTTTTCCTTTTTGTAAAGAGGAGTTAGCTGAAAGGTTTCCAGGCAGTTCTCTGGATAGTGCTGAGTGCCATGTGCAGTGCTAACAATATACTGGTTTTAGTGAAGTAATTGAAATATCTTTTAGTATAAAGTGGAGCTAATAAGTCACTTTGAGAGAACTTCTGGTATTTTTCTAGCTTAGGTTCTTAACATTGCTGTATTATATATACATGCTTAACATTTATATATTATATATATTTTTTCTATGTTTTAGGCTCATGAAGGAACTATTAATTACAGCAATTAACCAAAAAGATTAATGATAAACACTTTGGCTGTGCAACAATTTGAATTCTTAATCTTGATTTTCTTTCAGGAATTTTCATCAGGAGTGTTTGGTCTTTTAAATGTTCCACTGTCAAACATTTTATGGTGTGATACCCAGTGCTCTTAACAGCTGTAGTGCACATTGGAAAGCTTGTGTAGTGCTGAAGAGAAAATGGCTCATGCCGTTCAGAAATCTGGCTGTTGGGGATCACTGTCTCCTGATTCACATTTTGGCTAGGAGATCCGATTTTAAATCTTCAGGACTGGACAGAAACCTCAATTATATTTCACTTATTCCTAGAGGATTAATGCTGTTAGGAATTCATGTCAGAGAAATCACCAACAATTAGTGAACTTTGATATTGATCACTCTTCTTGCATATTCCTTCATTCTGTTGTTCTGTCAAGGCAGTCTGGGAGCAGTTGGCATTTCTAGACATTATAAATACGTAGATTTAGTAAAATGTTGCTGCCATACAGTAGTCTTTTAATTTTAATGTTGAACTGATGAGATCTATGTAAATTTTGGCATGCAGTGGCCAGTACTGTTCTGTGTGAAAGTTTATGCAGTTATGTCAACACTGATAAAAGCACTTACCAGAGTTTTCTGTTCTCTCCCTCCCCAAAATTTTGCCATGAGCTGTCAGATTGATCATACATACTTTTTAATGGAAGCAGAATTATTGATAACTGAAGGTGCTTTGTGCCTGGTGAAGTAGTCTATTTTCTGTCAGTATTGTTTTAGCCCAGTTTATTATGTAGCAGCATTATTTGTTCAGTTCAGGTAAAGCTAGCTCTTTGCAAAACATGAGAAGATAGCAACCGTTGAAGCATACAAATTATTTTTACCTTGTAATCATTCCTTTCATAATCAGTAGGATATGTTTATGTATTGAAGCAGTATATTTTGTTAGGTTAGCTAGTTTAGTTGGGAACAATTTTCTCAGCTTTTAGTTAGATTCATAACAGCTTAACTAGATCTGACAATCAGAGTAATTCTTGCACGTTTCTGTTAAAGGATGCTCCTTTCTCAGATAGTTACGAGAAAATAGAGAACAAGACAATCTTATTCCCTCCACATAGCAACTGCATGGTGAAGTGCAGTGTCATAGCATTGACTCAGACATCTGTATTGCTTACTGCTGCCTGAATACTTTGTTCATGTGGACCTACTGTTTCCTGTGCCAAGCTATTGAAGGTCAGAGGCCAATTGCATTTCCTTCCATCCAGCCATGGAATGTAAAATAAAGCAAACGTAGTCTATGGGATGTTACGTTCCTTCTGTATACTAGGCATTTTAGGATTATGAGTAATTCTAAACTTGAGACCCAGAGTCATTCTTCACTATTCTTGCTTCTAAATAAATAAGATCTTAAAGAATAGGAATTTAAATAAAAACCTAGATTTCACAAGGCTTATATAAAATTTTAACAATTGGTGTTTATATGACATCTTGACCTGAGGATACAGAAAATATGTTATCATTCTTCTTGATCATATATGTAGTGAAAGCTCAGTCTGGTTTTAGATCTACAGATAATAAACTATTACTACATCTGATATTTGTTGTCTTTTTAGGTATACCAATAACAGTGCCACCACCAGGTAAATTTGCTTAGATTTTTTTCCACATTTGGTTAAGAACTGATGTGCAACTTACCAACTTCCTTTCAATAATATAGAAAAAAGGTCACGTATAGTAAACTATATGTGTATATGTAGGTTCAGTTATTTTGATACCGGGCAGAAGAGAAATTCTGTGAAAAAGCTGTTGACTAGTGGACCTAATCAGCCAGTTTCCTAGATGGACATTTCCTTCTTTTCTTTAAATTCTTTTATTCTCAGCTATGCAGTAAATAGTTTTCATTGTTGTTTATTACGTATTGTTAAACTTTGCCCATGCTTCTAAATTATCACATTTTTAAGAATGATGAAGTTTTTAGTTTGAAGCACTTATAATACATGTTTAATGTTTTGCTTTTGTCAAGCTGAAAAGTAGTTCTTAGTGTTACAAAATAAAACCCATTTACATGGAAACAATTTTTGCATTGTTCTCTCTGGGCTTTGTTTTGCCTTCTATGCTTAGCCTAGTTCTTTCATGTGTTTGTGGGTGGTAGATTTTTTTCTTTCTTCCCTCCTTACCTAATTTATTGTTACAGGTTTTCCACCACCACCTGGCGGTCCTCCACCTTCCCTCATACCCACAATAGACAGGTTTGAAATATTACTAAGCAATCTATCAGTATTCTGTAACTGAAAGAAATGAATTGCCTGATGTTATATGGATTTGAATCTGAGAGAGGGGAGACACCTTCAGATTTTTACAGTAATTTTACAGAAATGTTACTGGTCTCACCTCTCAACATATTCTTTGAGTAGGTTACCTGGCCACTTATTAGTTTAGTTATGACACAATATCAAAATATCAAATTAGTTATAGTTTTGATGGTAAAACAATGCCAAGACCTAAGGGAATGACTGTTAAAGTATTCTTTAGTAGTCTGAAGGCTTAATTATATGAACTGTATACTTTTCAGCTATCATATCCTTTTTTATAGTCGTACACAAAAATTTGAGCACAGATTCAAGCCCTCATAAGCTAAAAGAAGTGCCAGAGTTCTACAGAATATGAATTTGTATTTCTATTCTGTTCTAAGTGTTCAGCTCTAACAAACCTAACAGTACTTTTTAAATACCATTTTTATATGTATTTATATGTATATGTATACATATATTTGTATATATAGATGTGACTATGTAAAAGGAGGAAGAAGGTTGGCTAGCACAGTCCTTGAAAAATATTTTTATTTTGCTGGAGGCCAAAACCAAGCCATATACAAAATTCACTTAAGATGGTACAAGCCTCTTGTCAGTCCTCTGGTTCTCTCTGAAGGAAGATGCACACACCTGTTCCTTTGAAATTGAAAATTCTATTAAAATACATGATACCAGAGGATGATGGAAAATCTCCAAGAAAATCTTCATATGATTTAATTGAGAAAAAGTCCTAACTTAACACATCCTATGTGTATGAAAGTAAATTCATTACTTTGTACTGACAGTTGCTGTGAATGAGTGCTGCTTCTGATTGTATGTATTGTATATAATATAGATTATATATATGTATATATTTATTGAAGGCGGTAGCTTTGTTGCTAAAGCTGAGTTTTTAAATGTATCTTGAAGTGCTGAAACTGGTTTCCCATGTATTTTCCACAGTGGACATTCTTCCGGCTATGATGGTCGTCCTGTTCGTGCATTTTCCTATGGCAGTGGTAAGTAAGCAAGCTTGCTGGCTTTGGAAATTCTGACCAGTGTGATATCAAATTGTTTGATACGCTTATGAGGATTTTAGCTGGAAGACTAAACAGGTCCTGTCAGTATTTCATTATGAAAGCTCACTGCTGACCACTGTGAATAGATACATGCTGTGGCAAATTTAACCACTATTGGTAAATACTATTGTTTTGTTTATTAATTTATATACTGGATATCTTTTCCTGCTGCTTTTGCAGAACTGTGATTTTGAAGCATTATATGCCATAATATGGACTGCAAGTCAGGGAGAATTTTTCAAGGATTTAAAAGCAGGAGAACAAGTACTGTTGAGATATCATCAGAATTTTAACTACTAAGACCAATCATTCAGAAATCCTGAGTGATATAACTCTCCTTTGAAAAACCATTTGTCTGAGGCACTATTAACCTTCAGCTATCCTATTGCAAAGTCAGTCCTTTTTTTTCTTTTTTTTAATTACTGTTATGGGAAATAAATCTGATGCTGGAAAACTTGACTTGGTGTTTTTTTCAGTAAAAGTGCAATAAGAGTGAACTAAAATAAAAGCTTCATCATGTGCCACCAAATGGGCATCCACAGAATGTATGCTGAGTTTAGAACTGTTACCTAGCACAGCTCTGCTTCTTGATCCAAAGGAGAAAATAAGAAGATAAAGTAGATAGAATTATAGAGTGATTGGGTTGGAAGGAATCATCAAAGATTATCTATTTCAAGCCTCTCTGCCATGGGCAAGAATACTTTTGACTAGATGAGTTTGCTCAAGGTCCTGTCCAACCTGGCCTTGAGCACTTCTAATGGTGGGGTATCCACAACTTCTCTGGGCAGCCTGTGCCCCACCACCATCATCATAAAGAATTTCTCCTTTATGTCTAACCTAAACCTACCATTTCTCAGAGTAAAACCATGGCCCCTTGTCCTGTCACTACAACCCCTGACAAAAGGTCTCTCTCCATCTTCTTTCTTGTAAGCCCCTTTGCAGTATTGAAAAGCCACAATAATGTGTGCCTAGAGCCTTCTGTTCACTAGGATGAACAACCTAAACAACATATGAGAGATATTCCAGCTCTGATAATCTTCATGGACCTCCTCTGGACCTGCTCTAATGTATCTTTGTTGTACTGGGGTCTTAAGAACTGGATGCAATACTCCAGGTGGAGTCTCATGAAGGCACATAAAGAATCACCTCCCTCAGCCTGCTGGCGACTCTTCCTTTTGGTGCAGCCAAGGATCCAAGTGGCTTCCTGGGCTGCAAACTCACATTGCTGGCTCGTATTTAATGTTTGCCCACCAGTGTCCCCAAGCCCTTCTCTGCAGGGTTGCTTTGAATCATTTCATCACCCAGTTTGTACTGACATTGAGGACTGCCCCCACCCAGATGCAGGACCTTGAATGTTGCCAGTCTTTACCTCTGCCTTAAGTACCTCTGCCATCCAGCCCCATGCCTAGTGCCTTTTCTTTCACCTAAATTCTATTGCCTTGCTCCTTGTTCCTTTGAACCCTAGCTGGTGAGAGAAGAAATTATTGGGAAAGTTTTGTCTGTTTCTGAGGATGTGTGATGTTCAGCACAGTCAAATATTCAGCAAATCAATTTCCTAAATGTTCCAAAGTCTTCAACGTGGGTATATAAAATGACGTTTTGTAATGGCCTGCAATTTCTTGAAGTTGTAGCAGTTCATGGAGTAGCAAGCAGTACTTTGCTGACATTGTAAGGATCTTCATCAGTTATCAAATGTTTGCTTTCATGCATTGGAAGCTTGTTATGTTTTCAGGAATTCTTGAAAAAGAATTCATAAACATCTGCTTTACACAGACTTCTTTTTTAGCAGTAATTGAATTGTGTTTCCAGAAGTTTTAGCAAAAAGGTGAAAGCCGAAGCGTACAGCAAAAACCATGCAGAGTATCATAAGGAAAGCAGTCTTATTGACACATACTAATGTATGTATGTGGCATTTATTATGTGGTGTCCAGTGTAGAATGTTTTTCACTTCGGTGTCTCTTTTGTTAGAATTTTCTGTTCTGTCAAGTATTGTCAGGGTCACAAGAGTATTTCCCAGTTTTATGTTGACCTTTAGAGATGATGGCATGCTTGTCTTGTTGCAGTTCTAAGGGATGACTGTTACCATGATCATGCCAACATTGAATTTGAACTTCTTCAGCAGGATTAAAATTTTTTTTGCCTTTATATGATTATGGAGACCAAGGAGCACAGTCCAATCCTGTCTTCCCAGTGTGCTTCCAGTCTATCTGGTATCCCTGTTGCAGCAAAAGCTTTCATGTTCCGTGTACAAAGCAATTGTCTGTCTCAAAGCTGTCCATGTCATACAGACTTGTTAATCTGTGGAGACTCAGTGGCATTTTATCACTGTTGCTCATCTCTTAGTGAAAGATGTTTTCCTGGTCAGCATCACACTCTCACAGTCCCTTGCTGTGCAGTGTGGTCACTGGTCAGTGTTTAGCAGTGCTCTCTGTGAATGAGAACTTGGGGACATTGAAAGCTCCACAGCACAGCAGGGTACAGATATCACTTTGATTTACACTCACTAAGTATATTTATTTAAGTTGCTTTGGATGATAGCACTGAATCTCCAAACTTTTGTTTTCTTTGTCAGTCTATGCATTTCCTAGTTTTGTCAAAATTGCAGGGGAAGATGTGCAAATGGAACACACTGCAAAAAGTACCAGTCTTGGGTTCTAGCCCTTCTGCCTATTCAAATTCCTCAGCTCATGTTTTGGTGTCCCATCCCTTGTGGTCAGCTGTGTTTCCCATTGCAAACCCTTTAGGAAGGTTATGTAGTAAAGTAATAATTTATAGCTTCAAGAATGTCTGTTTTGTTTTTGTGCTCTTCCACCACATCAATGTGGTTTCGTGACTTAGCTCTTAAATCCTTTCAGTGCTACCTTTGCAATGAGATCTTTGGCTTTGCTTGAGCTGCATTTGATCCACCATTGAAGTGCCTTCTATCATATGCTTGTTTGCTTTTTCCTCAAGCAGTTCTCTGGTCCGTGCTCTAAATGTTCTTTATATCTTAAGAACTTGCAAGACATTTAACATTACAGAAACAGTTTGAGAGTCAGTATTTTTTGAGGCAAAAAGAAGAAACATTAGTTTGCCTTATGCCATGAAGCTTTAAGTTTTCAAGCCATCCCCAAAATAGGGCTCATGTCTCCAAAACTAGTAATTATTTGAAGTTCTCTTCCTGTTTTAAAAATAAGATTAAATTTTTGAAGTGTCTTTCTTGTAGAAATTACTGGAATAATCCATTTAGAAATAATAGAAGTGACTTCATTCAGTGTAGTAAAAGCAGAACACCAATTCATACTAGAAATTAAGATTCTTGTGTGTTGTGAATAATTCCTGGTGAAAATCTAAATATAAAAATGTGCAGTGTGTCAAATTACTGTTTTATCTCATGTTACTGGGAGTTCTGTCTGATGAAAATTACTCCAGATGTGATGTGGTATCGAAAATTTATTGCAAAAGTTTGTACTACCATTAGTAATTGGTTTGTAGTATACATTTAAAGTTTAAATTTTGGATCAGAATGCGCTGGCAGCCAGTGTCTCATATACCATACGTGTGCTGTTGACATAGTGGCAAGTCAAGGAAATTAGCAGTCTTTTAAGTCCAGCTGGTTTTTTGCTATTTCTGGCTGCTTTCCTTCAAAGAATTTCAGGTCTTGGCAGTATAATGAACAGCATAATATTGTATTAGGGCATTTTTTCTGTTAACCCTTCATTTTGCCTGAGACCTGAAGTTAAACAGTGTCAAGCATTTTATTAGAGGCAAAACCTTGTATAAATGCTTTTTTAAGGAATTACAGTACCTTTCATTGCAAATGTATTTTAACAATTAAGTGTTTTTTCCTGCTCCACTGCCTCCTCTAAAGGTCTTTTGTATTCCTCCCCTGGATGCTTGGCAAACTGCTCTCTTAAGCTTCTGCCAAAGCTTTCTGGGGCAGGCATACTCCAGACATTACAGGCAAGGCAGTCTGAACATAACTGTCAGCAGAAGCCACTGGTTTTATAACTCAACAGTTAAATTAAATACAGCACCAGTAACACACTTTACATTGTTCAGTGGATATTTATGTTAATTGTACTGTTAATCTCTTTGTGACACCATGAAGTCAAGTAAATATTGTTCTCATATTATAGATGATGAAGTGGAGCTCAAAACAAACGATTTATTGAAAGTTAGGAAAGCTAGCAAGGCAGATAAGCAGAAAGGGAGAAGTCCTCAGTACTGTAAGTCCGCTAGAGAGTGCTGTTTCCAGCTAAATACTCAGCCCTTGTTTTTCCTTTACAGGATGCGTTCACGGGACTTCTGGCGAGGGAGGGCAGGACAGAACAATTGGGGCATTAAAAGTAGTAGTTCTGTATTACACTGAAGATGGCAAAAAGCAGTGGAGAAGCATGTTCCTTCTCCCCATTGCTAGCTATCTAAAAAAGGTTGGGAGACAGTATTAAGACTTCCTTCTTAACATCTTAACATGCCACTTCTAAATTAAGACTGTGCTTAATTTTCTTAAACTGTTAATTCTAGTGTTTGTGCTGAGTATTCATAAATGTTATCTTACATAGCATAAGTGGGACCATTATTTCTTCTCCCCAGATGGAATTTATTTCTAAATCTCCTTTTACATCTGTAATCAGAAAAATATGACAAAGCATACTACAGAATATAAAGTAGTGAATGACAACTTCATAGCTAACGTTGTATTTTAAATACAATGATTGTAAAGTACAAGAGATAAAAAAATAACATTTAAATATAAGGCTGGAAGTGTCCTTCTTTTTCTGAACTGTACTTTCAGAGCACCTGAGTTTCAAAGACAGTTTTGTTTTTTGGTTGTTTTTGTTTTGTTGTTCCCCCAAAATAAAGCCATTTGACCACATAGAATCAGATTCTTTGAGCAAGTATTTGCACAATTTTTTTCCCCCAAAAGTGTTTAAACAGTCTTTGGGGTATATGCCCTGGTTCTGTGCATCCTCTTAAGAAGTATTTAAATGAGTGCCAGAAGCTTTTATAATCGTCATGGGAAAAATGCAGTGTTTGCTTAGAATTAACTCTGATGTGAAAGGGGAAGATTAAAAAATGTCCTTGGAGGAAACTGACAAATGTGTTCTCATGCGTAAGTTTCCATATGATATTTTATTTTGTTCTTTCTAATACCTACATCTCTTTCTTTAGTCACCTTTCCACACCCTGCAGGTTCTGCACCCTCATGGTCTAGTCTTCTGGACACCAGCAAACAGTGGGATTACTATGCACGAAGAGAGAAGGATAGGGAACGTGAGAGAGAGAGATCCCGAGATCGGGATCGCGACCGGGACCGAGACAGAGATCGAGACCGTACCAGAGACAGGGAAAGGGACCGAGACCACAGTCCATCTTCAAGTGCGTTCAACAGGTCAGTGAAATGTCCTAAACATGCTCTAAGTCTGCTCAAAACCCTTAGCTCTGTTAAACAGTGTGCTTCAACATTCAGATTTGTTCTGCTGTGTATTCCAAAGAGCTGGGCAGTGTGGCTTCCTCACCTTCACCCTTTTCTCTTGGAAGCTATAATTCTAAATTTCTACAGAAACTGAAAAAAAGGACAGTGTACATCCAAACTGGTCATAGTGCTTTACAGGTTATTTAAATCTTGAGAATGATTGAAATATCCATCTCTTTTTGACATCAGTAGGTCTAGAAAACATCTACAGAAAAATCTATAGAATTTTAGTTGCCAATTCAGTGCTAAGAGCAACGTGTTGCAACATTTGACCTTAATTAACGGTGTTAAATACCTGATAAAATGGTTAATATGGTTGTTAAAAATGGCTGGATAATAGTCTCTACTCTCCTTTTAAAAACTATTATTTCAAGGCAAAGAATTGTTTTAAAATTTTCATGCAGATGATGAAAATCATATCAGATAACTTTATTCAGCTTTCTAATTGCTTTTAAAAAATAGCTGCAACTGTTCTGTGGTTCATGTGCTCAAGTACAAAGCGTTTAATGTTGAGCTCACTATGGCTTCATAGAACAGAGGTCTATTGGTTAGCCAGATTTTTCTAAATTTCCTCTGCTTATTATTTACTAGGCTTGTTGGGGTAAATATCTGACGCTTTTCTCAGTGTTCGTTGTTAAGTTTCAATTTTTACAGAATATATATGTTAGCTATTAGGCAGATTGTTTTGACTTATGGTTTTAAGCTGAAGGGAATGAGAGCACCGAGAGCCACCATTACGGCAGTTGAGAGATGACATTTTTGCATGATGATTGTTAGCTGAAGACCCACACTGGGTGCAGTGTGTGGGATTTTCCATGTATGCTGGAGTGGTGGTGTCCCCTCCTGTGGGCATGTGCTTCATTCCAGGGTCCATTTCTGAGCACTGAAGACCTATCTAAACATCTGTTTCTCAGACAGATTGATTGAAGGCCAGAAAGAACCCTGGTCATTCAAGGGTGCTTGAAATGAACCTTAATAGCTTCCAGGCCTCAAGAAATCTCTGTGCCGCTGCCAGAGTTATCTGTAAAGGAGGGGGAAGAGCAGGCCTCGACTTTTTTATGTGACTAAATTATCCACCATCTGTAGCAAAGCTGTTGCCACATGGCTGTGTAACAAAATGGGAGGCCTTCAACTAGGATAAGTTGGTTTGGGAATCACAGAAGAAGTGGGAGAGGCTTAAGAAAGAACATACAGATACAGTATTTCTTAAGAAGGTTTATTTTCAATTCTGTGCACTTATGAAAATAAAATTAATGGAGCTGTGAGGAAGAGAGCATGAACTATTTTTAAGACTGCATAGATTTGTAGCTTTTATTTATATTCCTTTTCTTAAACTTTGATCAGGTGGTACTTTGGTGGGGTTTGTAGTAAGCATCAGGTTTAGCATTTTACTGCTCAGAAATTATGGCTTTCAATGCTTTTAGCAGTTGTTTTCCAGATGAATAGCCTGTGTTTTTGCTACAACATTTCTTAAAATTATAGGAAAATGGGATTATTTTTATTCTATTATAACTAAAATGTTGTTTAAAAATGAACTTTCAGCTGTTTTTATAATCTGTTCTGCTTTTACCCTGCTATCCTCAGAGAAAAGTGTGCATTTTTATAATGCATCTTACTCTGCCCCCTTGAGAAGATGCCATTATTTTTGGACTGTTTCCCTTCTGCAAAAATTGTGACTTTATTTTGTTTTGTTTTATTTTATTTTGATAGTTTCAAGTCAATTAGTTACCACTGAAAATGTGGACACTGGAATTTGATTGATATGCTACTGTTTTCTGGTTCTTCCTCAGCAATTTGAAAAATTTAAAAAAAACCCAAACAAACCCCAGCAACTGTGTTTCTAAGGTTCTGGAACTTAATAATCTCATTCAGAAGAGCAAATGAGGGTCTGGCTGGCTTGCAGCTTTACGGGATTTGGTGTCCTGGTGATCAACAAACAGAATGAGACTCCACAATCAATGTGTGATAAAGGTCAAAAACATTGAGCAGCATTAGAGTGTTCCTGAAAGCTCCCAACACACTGGTCTTGGCAAACTGATTTCTTGCTTTACTTAGAGAAGTTGTTTCTTTTCATCAGACACACTTACAAGCTGTCATGGTTCTTTAGTAGTTTGCCAAAATAAGGTTTAAAAGGGAGTATCAGTAATATTTAACCTTTTCTAGAGTGTTTTGATGTAACTGGGTAGCAGAACAAATGTAGAGTGTGAGTTACCATTAAGGGCTTTGGATCTCATATTTGAAACCAAGCTGTAAGTCTACAAGTAGCCATCTAATTTCTCATGGCAAGCTTATCAGAAGTTACTGTTAGACATTCAAATTTTAACTTCTTAATTAGATGCTGTGCATCAAAATATTAGTTTTGGGAAGCAATATCAGATATGGAAGGAAACTACAGTTGCACAGAGAGGCTGGGAAGTCTCCACCCATGGAGATACCCTGAAGCTGTCTGGACATGGTACTGGTCAGCTGGTAATCCTGCTGGCCCTGCTTTAGCTGGGATTTTGTCCTGATGGCCTCCACTCATGCCTCCCAACCTCAGTTAGTTTTTGTGCCATTTGATCACAAATGTGCTTTGCAGGATTCCGTCAGCTTACTCTCAGATCTGAGGTTATAAATGCACTATGAAATCAATGAAGTTGTATTACTCAGTGGCAAATCATAACTTTGAGTTCTGTAGTTGTGGCTGTAGTTTTCCTGTTTTTGGTGTGCAAATATTTTTCGTGTCCCTTAGAAAAGCAGAATTTTCTATGGGGAGGTTAATGCTTCTCTACAGTGTCTTAAATTACTAATTTGTGACATTTGCTTAATGATGTAATCGTACAGAGTTTCATAAAAAGACCAGTGCTGTTGCTTCAGGTGTTCCCCCTTCTCGCTCTGAGTTTTCATACGTAGCTGTAATAATCATTAATGTAATATCCTCCCTTGGGAAATGGCCAGAGGATCCAAGTTGTGGCAGATAAAATGGGTTTGATCTCAGTTCTCACTGCTCCAGGACATGAGAAATCTCTTAGGCTGGAGCTGTTCTCCGTGTGTGATCTGTCTGATCCCTTCTGCTGCTGCCAGGGATCTCAGGAAGATACTTTCTTTCATGGTAAATGTTGGCAAAGGCAGAAACACTTGCCTTTCCTTAGGTCGACAGTATCTAAATTGTTACTGCTTTTACTTCTTTAGAAAGACTGGTTACATTGTGCCTTTCTTTAGGACTTGGTGGGGGTCTTCCAAACCACGGTTGGAGACTTCATGTGATGTACAAAGAATTACGCTAAATTCTTTGTGTTGAAGTTGCACTGTTAAATGATACTGGGTAGGAGTTTCTTAGTAGAGAAATGATGAATGACTGTGCCTTTTTAAGCTATGCTAATGTAGCATCTGAGTGGTATTCGCGAACAATGGATAGTGTTCTCATTTCTTTTTTAGATTTCAGTAAACTCTTAGAACTGTCCTTTTCATCAACTCAAAATATAAAAATATGTTTTTAAGTAAAGCCTTTGAATTCTTGTCTGACCTGTG
The DNA here is from genome assembly GCA_034509425.1 of Eopsaltria australis. NCBI lineage: Eukaryota > Metazoa > Chordata > Aves > Passeriformes > Petroicidae > Eopsaltria > Eopsaltria australis. The sequence goes on along the minus strand of JAVTVJ010000253.1, from coordinate 94,869 downwards.
ATATTTAGGGGGTTTTACCAACATTGTGTCAGGGCAGCATTTCATGGCAATCCAAGAGAGAAGTGGAAGTAGAAACAGCACTAGCACGGAGAAAGATTAATTTTAAAAGTAGCCCAAAACACTTAGTATATTTTACTCTTTGTACTTAGCTTTTCCTTTTCTTGAAGCAGGTGTAAGGAAATAGACAACTGTACCAAAATTTAATTTTAATTTACCCAAATCGTATAATAGTCAGAAAGTGTGCTGATAAGTGTTGAATGTTTCAAACACTGATCTGAAAACATTACTGAAGTTTATGTAGGATTGTACTTCCTTCACAGTTAGATAGAGGTTCAAGCTAACAGCTTGATAACTCCTGTATAAACTTTATGGGACACTGTTGTGTTCTTTTTTCTTTCATTTTTAATGAACAATTTCCTTGCAAATTTGCATTACCTGCACAAGTCTAGTGTATAGCATGAAGAACTTTATTGTCCTTTAAGCACTGGAACTCATTTAGATACCCAGAAGCAATATTAAGATTTTCCTGTCAGTTAGCTTGTTACTGTTGTACTCTTTGGCCTTACTGTCCTGCAAATCTCTTCTTTGTGAATCAGTGATGAAGAACGCTACAGATACAGAGACTATGCAGAGAGGGGCTACGACCGCCATAGGACAAGTAGAGAGAAAGAAGACAGACACAGAGACAGGAGACACAGAGAGAAAGAAGAGACTCGACACAAGTCATCTCGAAGGTTTGATTTCTCTTTTTTTAATAGGATATGAAAGACTTTCCCAGTTTAAAAAAAAAATAAAGTAAACTTTTAAAAGAACCCCGAACAAACATGAGTTTTGTCAAAAGACTGTAAACACTTGAATGTGCTACTTGGAACAAGTCTGCCATGTAAAACATGGACAGACAAAAAGCAATACTGACCCTGGATAACCTCGTACTGAGTGATGTGTCTGACAGTCAGTATGTGAACAGAAATTAGGACTTTGGGGAAAGAAGGGTAAAAATGGTGAGTTAGAAAGAGGTGGAATGGCTGACATTCAGCAGTATGAACAGAAGAACTCAGCAGTCATTCTCAGTAAGTAAAATAACCCTCACAGTCACTTGATAGAAATTGTTCTACATCCATTTTAAGTTAGAAATAGAAGTTAAATCCAGAAAATGGGGTCAACAAGAATGTCAAATTATTGAGGAATGCCACTAGGTACATGACAGTGTTAAAGGTATTACTATTAGATATGGGTTACAAATGTGAAAAATCATTCCATTTTCCCCACAAAAAGTACAGGGTGGACAGATGTATGTTCCATTCGAGGAAAAATTCCAATGTGTGCTGACATCCAAATACTCTGAGTTGGGAGCAGATGCCAGTTTTCAAATATGAATGCAGAAGCTGGTTTTTTGGTCCTTTGTAATTAAATAGGGCCTGAAGTGTCAAGTGTTTGAGGCATGTTTTCTCTCTATTTAGTAACAGCAGACGACGTCACGACAGTGAAGAAGGGGATAGCCACAGAAGGCACAAACACAAGAAGTCCAAAAGAAGCAAAGAAGGAAAAGAAGCCAGTGGTGAACCTGCTCCTGAACAGGAAAACACTGAAGCTGCCCCTGTGGAATAGGCTTGTGTGATTTTTGCCTACTTGCGTATATATTAGTGCCAGAAATAGATTACTATAAATCTTGTTATTTTTCTGGGAATTATAATAATTTGCTCTTAATCTTGTTCTGTTAGTTTGAAATCAAAGGTTACTTTGGTTTTTTTTGAAAATAAAAGAACGAATTTTTCATGTTAAGATTCCTGGACTGACTTTGTCTTTTAAGAACAGTGTAAAAACATCTTACAGCTAGAGGCTTATGCTCTTACAATATAAGTAGGGCTTAAATTCTTTGTATTAAATTGTCTCCTTTTTTCATAAGCCAATGGAAAGGTCATTCTTTTACTGACTTCAGAAACACTGTGCATTCATTTTATTATAAACCCAACATCTGGAACAGTGTGGGTTTAGCATAGCTTTTGGAGTCACATTTGGAAAGGTCATCCTTTACTACATGGACACACAGGAATTGCAGGCTCTTCAAAAGCCTTGTAATAACGTGAAGCAAAAAAAAATCAGGAAAAGTGGGAAAGGTGCCGATTGTTCTTATTTGAATGGAACACAGCATGGTGATGATACACTTGGTAATTATGTCTGGTTTATGTGGGTGCATGAGGATGAATTAAGCTGGATAATCGTCCCTGCTGCTTTTCAGTGGCTTAAAAGAGAGTTCATTTTAGTCTTTGTTCTAGGGGAACAGCTGTCCTTAACATGATAAAGATTAACAAACATATCCTCTTCCCACTGCAAGCTTGTGAGATAAAAACAAGACTGTGGAACATGAGTAATTTGCAGAGAAAGACAAAGAACTATTTTAAGAGACATATAAGTCCCTCATCACATTTAGATTTACTTCATGCAGGACACTATCAAGTGTGATTGATAAGGCAGTGCCACAAAAATTTTACTGATACTCAGAAGACTTATTTGATGGCGTTAGCAGGGTGCAGTGTACTTCCTTAAAAGTAATATTCTATATAAAAAATCCCAGATTTAATAGTATTAATCAGAACAAACCAGGGAAATGAGGTAATTTGGTTTTGGATGAAAATAATGTCTGTACAAGTACACAGTTACAATTATTTTTAATTATTTTAGAAATTATATTCACAGTTTTACAGACTAACAAACAGTACTTGAAAGTCTTGAAAATACCAGCTTCATGCTGACCATGAAAAGGTACACATCATCAAAGTGCTATTAATGTGTTGGATAAAAACCTTCACCTGATTATTGCAACTAGAAAAATTGCAAGAAATATTTCCATAAGTTATTCAAGGTTTTCTTTTTGTAAATCAAAATAAAGTGGGTGAGCAGAAGCTGTTGCTCCTTCAATTTCCTTATTATTATAATACATTAAATAGATATATAGATATGTATAAAAAACAACAAAAAACCCTTAAGAACACAGGGAAGGAAGGACTTGAGTCTGTAGCTTGGATCACTCTGAAGTGGTTTTCTGACGGGTGTCACTGCTTTGCCTAAACTTGACTTTTCTTGACATGCAGGTTGAAATTTCACAAACCTTTTCTTTATAGATACATACTTTACCCCCCCAAAAAGCAAAGACTGATATTCCTTTCCCCCCCCCCCCCCATGTTAAAATACTTGTCATACTTTCCATGAAGACTTGTTTTACAAAAATGTGCCAGGCCAGGACACAATTGTGAGAGTAATTTTTCCCTTTAGTTCTTTGAGCATCCTTGCCAAGCAGGCATGCATCATTCCTGACGTGTTCCTGCCATTGACAGCAAGGAGGATGTCACCGCATCTGAAAAAACAAATGCAAGACAACAATTAAACAAGTCGACTTCTTATCTTAAATGTTTTCAAATGCAAAGCACATCCTTAAGCTGGGGGGATGGGGTAGAAATGAGTATTATGATTCCCTCTCTGGCTAACTGCTGTTCATGAATAAGGGAAGAAAGCAGGTGAAAATACTTCACTTGTTTGGATTTCTTACAAATTTATAATTAATTAGACATATTTGAAAGAAAACATGATCTAGTTCTTCTTATGTTAATTCTGAATGAATCATCATCACAGAATCATAGAAGGGCTTTGGTTGAAGGGACTTCAAAGATAATCCAGTTTCAAACCCCTTGCTCTGGGCAGGGACACCTGCCATAGACCAGGTTGCTCAAAGCCTCGACCGTGTCATCAAAAAAGGAGGCATCCACAACTTCTCTGGAAAACCTGTTCCAGTGCCTCACCACCCTCACATTAAATAATTTCTTTTTAGTTTCTGGTCTAAACCTACTGTCTTTCAGTTTAAAGCCATTGTCCCATGTCCTAGCACTACATACCCTTGTAAAAAGTCCCTTTCCAGCTTTCTTGTAGGCCCTGTTTAGATACTAGAGTGATCTGCATTCTGAACAAATTTACCTTTTAAACCTTGTTAACTGACGTAAGTTTGTGTCATGATGGTGCATTTACTTTCTTCAGTTGTATTAATGTTTGCAGGGAAGGCATTTGTTTGGGGTGTTTAGAACTGGGTATGTGGGAAACCTCTGTGCTGGCATGCTTTGTACCACCCCAGAGATCAAATTGACTAATCTTTTAACTTACTCATGTACTAGTGGATTGCTAGACATCTGAAAACATTCTGCTATGAAGGCAGATCTGTTAAGCTTTAGGATACTTATGTCCTGTTTCCAGATCTCCCAGTTAGTTCTGTATCAAAGAGTCCTTCCCCTGTCCCTGCCACTGCCTTAATGAAAACCTTTTTTAAAAACCCCCACAAGTTAACCAGAAGAAAAACTTAGTTAAATGCTACTTTTTTTAGATAGTTATCATTACCTAATTCTGCCATCGTTATATGCTGGTGTTCCTCCAACAATGGATTTGATAAAGAATGGTTTGTTCCCAGTATGTTCTTCATAACCTCCTACGATGCTGAAGCCAAGACTTCCAGATGTATTTCTTCGTAATACAATTTCTTTGCAGCTGTACAAATACCTGAAATAAACCAGTTTAATTAAATGTCTTATAGTTAACTTTACGTTCTGATGAACCATTAATAATGAATCTGCCTTTTCATGCACCCATAGAGGGATTTTAAGAGTTAAAGTAGTTTCACTGTACTAAGCATCTACACCTCTTCTGTGGTACTGCTTTCCTGTTGTCCCAAAAGTAAAATCAGTAGGTAATCTTGGGCTTAAGTATTAAATAAGTTTTTTTTATAGGGTAGAAATCTATGCAAATGATCTAGTTGGTGTGATGGAGAAAAACATTTAAGTCTGGATTTAATGTTTGTAAGTCAGCAATTCAAAAAACTGTATTTCTTCTACCTTGTATAGCCCAATGACTTGTTTATCTTCCAGATATGAGCCTGTATGTGATAAATTATGTCAGAGTGCTCAGGCATTTACTACTGTGGTGCATGTCAAAGTGAAATAATTTTAAGGCCAGTGGAATGAATTACAAAAATGACAGATGACACAAAGACAAGTATTGATGGAATTAGGGATCCTGAACTTTTCTTGTTGAGTAACCTGGTAAGTCACAGCATGGAAGATGAGAGAAACTTGTCCATGTGGGTCAGTGCTTTTGAGTACTGAGTCTGCTCTCAAGAAGATAGTTTGTCCTCACTGTAATGATTAGCACAAGATTTTATAGCACGAGAACTGAGATCTTCTTCGCCCTCATTTGTCTTTTGAATGTATTTTATGATACTGTATGTTATGCTCAGTCAAAGCTTAGGTTCTAAAACTAGGAATGGGAGAATACAAGAATAGTGTTACTAGACTCTTAAATGTTGCCTATTGCTCTGAGAACATTAATTTCTGTTTCTTTTTTTTAAACCAAATTAATTGCATTTGTTACAGAGTGAATGATAGAAATTTCTCTCCATAGTACTTAACCAACTTATCATTAGTGGTGTCCCCAGAAATTATTGGAATTACTGAATGACTCAAAATATATTTGCTACTCCAAATCTTAAAATATGGGATGACCTACAGCAGGCAACTGTTAAAAGCTCTTTTCAGAGACTTTTTAGGTTTCTAAGAAGCACCTGGCACTTTCATAGGAGGATAAATAGCCTTTATCTTAAAGACTGATATGCCTACTGGTTTAAAAATTGTGTTTGTCAAATAGTGCATTTGCTGTCTTCCCCAGCAGTAATACTAGATTAGTCCCCCATGGCCTACAAATATTCACCGGCTGCCAGGATGGTAGGTACGTAGTACCAAGAATCCACTGGTTGCTAATGTAAGAAACAGGTGACATTTGCTTCTTCCTCAGCAGCTGGGCATTATTACTTTACTGTCTGTGGACTTCTTCGATGTGCAAAATCACTTAAACCCTCTATGTTTAATGGTACTTATCAAGGTCATGACCAAGCAAGGCCAGGATTCAGCCATTAGTGCTATAATTCAGGGTTGATTTTGGGGCAGGGATCTCTGCTGCCCAGTGTGACAGCCACTGCCTTAAGGAGCACGTTCCTGAAATTGAAAGGTAAACAGCGAAATCCTAATGGTATATAAAAGCAGTAGGCAAGCAGGTAAAGACAGGAGGAGAAAAGGCAGTGAAGCCAAACACGGCTTATGTGCTTTCTATACATGCAGTCTATGAGTCAGTTGCATGGTCTCCGTCAGTCCAGAAAGCATAAATACATATTTGCTGTCAAAGTGTATGATAAATTTAAGTAAAATAGAACATAATAGCATTAGGATTGTTCTTTCTGCCAGAGCAGAGAAAACCCATGGGAACCAAGGAACAGTGGAGAAATGAAAACCAGCCCAACTGCATGAGGACTTCAGCAATAACAGCTATGAAAAGGGTAACTCCCTCTTCCTGCTCCATTACAGTACACAAATGCCAGCGGAGTAAGTAATGTTTGAGAATTGCTTCCACCAGAGTCCTACAGCCTGGACCGAGTTACTTTGGAGGTATTTCTGTCCTAATTTCATGTTTCACATCTTGTTCTACCCCAGGTTTGCAGAATGACTTTGGCCGTCTCGTCTCTTTCTCATCTCACTTTACAGATGAAGAAAAGCACTTGTGTGAAGTACTAACGTTTGTAAATGTTATGACAGGATGATCTAAAAAGTATTTTATGTACTAGCTGAGGGAAGGAAATATGAGGAGAGCAAAGAAAGGAGAGCAGGAAAATAAGCAAGGGTAGAAGCAGCATCACAGAGCTGGGGAAATGCTTTTCTCCAGCTGTTCCCTGTTATTTCCTTTGTGCATGCTTCACAACAACATGTCCCTCTACCAATAAAGGAGTTCTGTCTTCCTAAACAACAAACAGTGAAATTAGCTGCCCTGAAATAAGTCTTCGGGTGAGAATGCTTAAGGTCCTGCATCACTGTTTCCTCCCGCCGCCCAGCCTGCAGCCCCTCTGCTTGCGTGCAGGCCAAGTTTTGACAGATGTCAGATGCACATGTGCACGTATTTTATAACCACCACATATTGGATCGTACTACAGAAGAAACAGAGGAGCTGTTTATGTATTATTAAGCCATACCAAAGTGAGAAAGTCCAATTCTAAGATCTCACAAGAAAAGGACCAAAATTTAAGTGAGATCCACAAATGTTGAATTAGCAAGACGGCTTTTCAAATCTTTGAGCCTTGGTGCAAAGGATCAGATAGTTTGTCTGATTCTGCAGCTACCAACTTCATCCAGAAAAATGATATAATTTCCTAACTCTCAATATTTGTGTCTCTTGTCTGTACCTATCTCTGTAATATGCATGCAGTCCCTGAGAAAGGAAGAGTTCTGCTGTAGTACGGAAAATCAGGCATTTACAGTGAGCTACTTTAAATCATGTAACTATTATTAATGTTAGCGTGTTTTCTACTTCATTGGTCATGGACAGAGGTCTGTAGACATGCTCTAGTATTTAGTTCAACTCAACACATTTTATGGGACTCTTCACAGGATTTTCCTCAAACTTTCATGGATTTAGAACAAAGAAGGAAAGACTCTTCTGTCCCCTCTGTTTCCTGAGCCTGTACATCCCACTCGAAGTCAGGAGTTCAAGCTGCCTCTGAACACTCACACTGCACAAGTGCTTGCTGTGAATGGATACACACACTGCATTGCCAGGGCTTGTCTAGAGCCACATGCTTCCCTTCTCAAAAGAATTTAAATAATCAACTATCCAGCCTCCTCTTTTTAAAACTATGCCTGTTTCTGGCCTACCAGTTTTACCACCTTTTCTATTTGTTCAATTTGTCTTACATAGAGGTGCCCCTTCCTGCCCATCCTCCCAAGTACTTTGCATGATCCTGCATAATCATGATTTTGACATTTCTACTTTTCCATTAGCTGTACCAAACACTCTTAGACTCACATGTCTTGGAGCAGTCTCTCTAGTAAATTGTTTTAATTAAAGTAGGTGATTCTTCGACATTTTGCCCCATAACTGCACATCAGGCACTTTTTCCAAGGTGGACCAGTCAGACATCTATTTAGACAGACATCTATTAGAGTATAATTTTTTCTAACAGCCTGGAAAATGTCAGGAGACTGCTGACAATACCTTGGGATCTAGTGAGATGTAAATCTTGCCAAAACCAAACTGAAAGCCAGAGAAAGGTTAAATGCTCAACCTGGAGCACAATGAGTTAACATGACACACAACCTCATGAGAGAACTTGTTGAAGGACTTTCAGGCATCTAATGTGGGCCCTGGAGAATCAGAATAGTAAGTGGGTGAGCGTAATTATGCTGGGGAAGATTGAAGGGTCTGCTAACACCTAGTGAGCAATCCCTAACCTGAGCCTCTTGTGCCTCTACTCAGCCAATCAGCTGCTAATAAGAGCTCAGAGCACCTTCGTTACTGTCACATCTAATGCACGCTGGTCCCTGTCCCAGTCTGATGTTCAGAGCAGTGTCCCCCCTCCGCATACCAATGTCCCCATGTCTCTTTGAAGGAGAAGGGCCATGTTGTGCTCTGTGCACGGCCTCGCAGCTGGGGATAGAGTTACAATGAACTCTTGTCTTCAGCCTTGCTGACACTGGGGCTGATTTTCCTTCAGACCAAAAGCGTTGGAATGCCTTCACACATGCAGCCTTCAGAGGGAGGAAGGCTAAAGTGAGCTCAGAAACTGTTTCTAAAATGGGAAAACCCATTTTATTGCCAAATTGCGAAGTGGAACTGACTGATGTGAACTCTGGATGCAAGCCTGCAGTACTGTGGAGCTCTGTCCTTCATGTCCCCTACCATGCTAAGGCAGTGGGAACTTCAGGCAGCTGTGAGTAGATGGTGACCAGGCAGCTCAGGTTTTCTGCACAGCCCAATGAAGGTGGCATAGGCAGAGTACAATTGTTTCAGTACCTCTGGCAATGGATGGTGATAGAAGGTAAGACTCAGCACTGCAGATTGCAGCATCTGTAAGGCCTCTAGTCTGTTGCTGTCTCTTCACTGAGAGCATTACCCATGCTCTGGAACCTTCACCATGCTGCTGGTCAAGCTCAGGAGTGCAGAAGAAGTTAGCAGGAATGAGGACCTCCCTGGGCCTGCCTGTCTTCAGAGAGACTGAGTGAGGAAAATTTACCATTGCCTGGGGTAGCAAATTAAGCGGCATCCATTTACTGCATTTCCTTTTTACTGCTTTTCCTTCACAGGTATAAAGACATGGTCCTCTCCCATCAGAGGAGGAACCTTTTGCCTGTGGGTCACAGACACACAGCCTGCCTTCTGCTCTTGCAGTGCTCCAGCATATGTTATACAGTCATTAGCATCAGACCAAGCCCCAAAAAACATCTGGCCCTCACAGCAGACCTTGCTCAAGGTGAATGAGCTCAAAATGGCTCCAGCTAGAAAGAGGGAAACCTCTTGTGCAAGAATAGGAAATGGAGTCCTGAAACTGTGTCTAGAGAAAAGCCCACCTGTTCTGCAGATCATCTTTTCCTGCCCTCCCGTAAAAGAGAGACACTGAACTGCTGCCAGAGTTAGGAGTACAGTCAAGAGGAACTTGTAAAATAAATTCTTCATTCCTTAAAACCAGGTATCAGTTTAAAATCTGTGATTCCAGCTTTGCATATTCACAGATTCACAATGTGTGCTCATTTTATACCTTCTGGAATGTCGCAGAAGCTGTAGGTATTACACAGTGCACACGGAGAGCTTAGCGACATGTGATGTGGCTCTTGCTATCCTTGCTGAAATGACAACACAGCTGCTTCCTGTGTATGACAAATGGGCTTCTTTCAGGCGGGGGTGGGGTTAAAAGAGGTGATTTGGAGGTACTGGCCAACCGCTCGAACTTTGCAACATCTGGGTAAAGTCAAACAATTCAGCTGGATTTGGCTAAGGAGAAGGGCTGTGCAGCTTGAGTGTTGCAGGAGGGGTATCTCTGCCTTCTGCAGGGTGGTCAAGCCTAGACTCCAGTTTAGCAAGCTCCTGTACTCCCGCAAGACTTTCCTTTCACTCCCTAAGTGCCAGGTATGTTTACAAGTTTGAAACAATTCTGTATCCTATCCTCCCTCGCAAGGGGAACTGCATGTCTATTTTGCCATGTACACGTACCCATTTACAAAAGGGAGGTATTTAGAGTCAAGTCAGTGACGGAGCCTGGATTTAATTAAGATGTCAGTGCAATGAATCAAGCCAAAAGAAAGAATTGCCAGAAAATACAAATCTTTCCTCCCACTCCCCCTCAGCAAGAGGTTGCAATCTGTGAACTTACCGTGGCAGCCCCAGCCACATAACCCAGGACGGTGACCACTCGCTGCTCTCGGAGGCCGCCTGTGTGTCCTCAGGGGGTGGCAGGTGACCCTGCTCCTCCTGGGTTTCACATGCTCTCATCTCCAGGGCTTTGAGCACCACTGAGGAGTTGGTGTTCTTCAGCAGGGCGACAGCCTCACTCCGGCTGACTCCCGTCAGATCAATGCCGTTCACGTTCAGGAGGATGTCACCTGACACCAATAAAACGGATGATAAAAAACCCTGCAAGTCTTTCCAGAATCCCCTCCCCACCTCCAGAAACAAGTGAGTCAAAGCCATGGCTAAGAACTGGCTGCCTGACGCGGCTTTTTCTAATCCTATCATTTAACGTGGATGTGAAGCATATGCTAGTAAACATGCCACAGGCATGAGGGAAGGGTCTACATTCCTGTACACAGAAACTTTGCGTGGCTGGACAGAAGATCTGTCCTGGTTTTTTCCATGTCATGTCCTGCATCTGGGGCTGAACAAACATCTGGGGTCCTGCTGTACCAACAAGCTTTGGTACCAGTGCCTGGTACAGGTCTGGGTCTCTGAAGTCCATTTCCAGCTAACAGCATTTGTACTCAACCAAAGCTTGAAACCTGACAGCTCAAAGATATTTTTCTCTCAGCTCTCTCTTAGCTGAGGACTGCCACTTCAACTGGCTCTTCCTAGCTTGCTTTGTGGAATAATGTGTTATTATTTTCGTATTAATGCCTGTTTGAATGGCTGCAAGCCAAACCATCTTTCTGTATGCCTTATTTATAATATAGGCACAGCAGGTTCAGAAAAAAATGCAAAGATGACCTCAATTACTACAGACAGAACAATAAAGACATCACTAATGTCATGTAAGCAGCCACAGTGCCAAGTGCTCTGCTACCCTTCAGAGCAGGCTCCCATGCCAGGGCTTTCCTGGATGCCTCCTGTGCTTGGCTTGGATGCTTCTCCAGGCAGGGATGTATCACCGGCAGTCCAGGCACTGCAATATGACCATTCACCTCTTCTTGTGGTCTGCCCTCAATGAGAAGGACAACAGCCTAAGAGCTGCTCTAAATCAGAGGCCTATGGCTCTATTATAAAATCACATATTCATTGGTTTCTAATTTTATCAAATTAACTAGGCTGAGTTTTCCAATCTGCCTCATGATGAATATTTTTTGGAAAGTGTATCCCACGGAGAGGCAGTCATTTCCCAGCAGGAGGAAAAGGGAAACCTGCTGTTTTGCTCCTGTTGTGTGCTCACATGGGTTTCGTTGAGCAGACACAAAGGGGACGTTCTCATGTGTGCCGTCTCTGGGCACTGAGACCCAGGCACAGAGCGTCTGACTGGGTGGCAGCTATTCTGCCCCATTTTTAGGTGCCTTCTCTTCCCCCAAACTCAGGATTTCCCTCCAGCTTCTAGGCAGTGACTGGACTGAAGGAGAACATAGGGGATGAAGGCAAATGAGCTGTGTCATTTCTGGGTGCAGGCTACTGAGGGACTTGGCTCCTGAAGATGAAACGTCCTGAAACCCAAGAGTTTCATCTTTCCTCTGCTGCCCCGCTATTCCCATAAAACCAACTGATAAAATATGTTCCTCATCTTGCTCTAAAAGCTTATTCATGCAAAAGGGGAGAAACTATTAGCTTTATCACTCTCTTACATCAGTAGCTAAATGGGGTTAGGAAGCCAATGTTTCCAGACATGATGTTGAGCCACAAGGCACTAATGTGGCTTCACATATAATGGGAATTCTGCTCCTGTATATTTCATTCAAATTCATTAATGCAATGACAAATAAGCACAAAATAATTACTTCAAAAACACATGAAGGTTGCACAGTGAATGTATCAGAAATTATAATATGGTGGTGCAAGCTAATTTTCCTGTGAAAAGCTATTCATCTTTTTTCCTACCAGAATACTCCTACATCCTACTTCGCAGAGATGATTACTGCTGCATATTGTGCCTTTTCTGGTAGCTGACTCGAGACTCTCTAATCCGACACATCCCAAAATCTATAGGATTGCTGAAGATATCAGAGTGTAAAGCTGTTTCAGTATCCCTTAGTTTTCAAAAGAAGCTCTTGATTTAAAGCATGCTTTCAAGATCACCCCTTTTTACCTGTTTTTATCCTGCTGTCCCTGCTGATCACCCCTCCAGGTTCCACACTTATCACATAGATAGGCAAGTCCCATTCCCGGTTAGATGATCCACCTGCTACAGTCATTCCCAGTGATTCTGTGTGATCTTTCCGGACAGCCACCACCTTCTCATGACAGGTAACAGTGTGAAGTGTGCTCTGTGATGGAGAAAATAGCAACAATAAACACAGTTTGTGGGCATGATGACCTCCCTGACAGCTTTGGCATTTTCTATCAAAACAAATATTCATGGAAGTAACACCAAGACACTTCCCAGCCATCTGGCCTGATGGCTGGCAGGACTCCCTTGGGGGCTTAAGCATCTGCAGTCAGAGCTACCACCAAGATAACTGCGCTTTAATAGTTAAAGTCAGGCACTCCTCCCACCAAAACCAGAGTTGTTTTAGTGCTAAGGCTAATAGAATCAGGTCCTTGAAATGTAAATAAGGAATTTGATTTAAAAAGAAAAAAAAAAGTACTTGATATTAATATCACTAGCGGTCATCATATCTTTGACTATCAGGTTGTGCTTCTCATCTTGCTGGTTGCAGTCTGAGCATCATCTGTATAGTTAGTGAGAAGTAATCCTCATGGGTCTGAGGAATGAAACCATTGGGGACTTAACAGAAGAGACATATTTCCTTTGATCTTCCAGATATCTGTGTTTCTGTGTAAGTTATGGGTGGAAATACACTTGAAGAATAAGTATTTCTGTTCAGGAAAAGAGAAGGACATTTGCAGTGAAGAGCCAGCAGTTTTCAGGGTGTTCCTAGTGCTTGTGCTTGAAGGGTCACTTCGGGACAGTCATCCCTATATTTCTGCTTCTGAACAGGAAAAGTTAAATACACACAGCTGGTCATGAGACATCTAGTGCATGAGTGTGGGTGAAACAAACCCACAGGTGCCCTCAGGATGGAGAACTGCTGCAATGCAAGCTCCAACAAAACCTGTAAACTGAATGTCATGCTTGCCATGTGCTCCATGTTTGCCATGCGCTCAGTGAGTACAGGAGAGTTTGAAAGGCAAATAAAATCTGGATTTAAATGTTAATTGCTTTGCTTTCCTCAAGTATTTAATAAGCAGTGCTCCTGACAATCCCAGCCCCTCCTGTAGGAACAGCATCATCCATTCCAGGTTCATATATAATAGCATGCTTCTAAATACATTTCAAATGCATATTTAAAAAACTCTTCTCATTCACAAATGTGATGTCACATTCATAATATGCAAAAATAGTCCATATAAAAAAAAATTGAAGCCAAATTAATCTCTTCTTAGAAATCTGACATCTCACAAAGACATTTTACTTTGGTTCCTGGGCCAGCAGCACAGAAAGTGGAGCAGATGAATCCACAATGTCTCCCTAAGTGACAATGATGAACAAAGGAAGATTACAGCAAGAAATTTTTATAGGAGTAGGGCAGACTATGTCTTTGATTTTTGGTGGTTTTTTTTAAGGTATGTTTAAAGGTGGAACCAACTCTACACCAAGATTTCTATGATGGAATGTCAACAACAAAACACAGGACGTTCTAGAAGATTAGCAAAAGATTTCTCCATGCTTGAGCAGATGAACAGTAGCTGCCACAAAGCTCCAGAAACAAAAAGGCAAAGAGCTCAGTGGAAAGATGAATTCTCTCCATCTCTGGGAGAAAACCAAAAAACACAGTTGTTTAGACATATTATACCTGGTCCATGCAGAACACAGGCACTATGTCAGAGTAATTGGACTTAGGGCTTGCACACAAACCTAAGAATTTCTGAAAATTTAAAAACCTTCAGAAAATGTTCTGTTCCAGATAAATTTTACATTCTGATCCAGATAATTTTAACCTTTCACCTTTGTCTTTAAGGTGTAAATATTTTAAACATAGTAGTTCTATCTTTATGCAAATTAAACTTAATGTTTCATCCATGTTTTGCAAAAATATCCTTTTTCCCTTGGAAAGGAATGGCTTTCCACTGGGAAAAGGCCATTTTGTGAAACATGTGGGATAGGAGCACTACTAATTTTCACAAAATTGCAAATTGAAATTTTGTAGCAAAACATGAAATTGGGTTTCTGTTTGTGACTCTGAGTGAGAGAGCAGTCCTGTTACTTATGCAGCATACCTCCAGTCTCAGACAACAAAAGCATTAGAGCATTAGTGAGTTTATCGCTATTTTTTGAGGAATCAGCACAGAGAGAAAGATTTCAAAGTAGTGCTTGGGAAAAAATTGTCCTGCAACATTTCAATGAAGAATTATAGAACTACCAGTACTTGTATGCTGAACCACAAAGGACCAATTTTCCTTTGAAGCTACTCTTTCCCATGTCATTTTTAACATGGTTGCAGACAGAAAGGATTTGGGGTGACTTGACTGAGACAAAGGCAGTGATGAAAGGAAAGTAAAGCCTTTTTTAATAAACACACGTAGAACTTGCCTGGAGGTATAATCGATAGCAAGTAAACCAGTTAAAAGGCAGTGTTTATCAGTGACTGCATTTCAGTGCATTCTCTTCTAAACAATTGTCCTTCTCTGTCGTTTTGAAGTGACCTTGGAGGTCAGGAGAAGAAAAACATAACAGTTCATCTCCTCCTCTTTTTATTTTTTCCTCCTTTTCTGTATGTTTACTGGAAAATAAATATTTACAGCAGATTATCACAACATCAAAGCCATGACACGTGTCTTGCAGGCAAAAAACATCACTGTATCTGTTTGGAAAATGTACTTCACCTGAAGGTTAACGTGCTCACGTGGTCAGGAAACATTGCCCGCTCCAATAACATTTTCTTTGCTTAATGTACTAGACAATTAATTTGAAAGAAGTAAGAAAACACTTCCAATTAAAAACAAATGCTATTTAATTAATGGCAAAACTCCCACTGACTTCAAAGGAATTGAATTGGGCCTGTTTATGCATTACAGCCTGGCTTTGCAACCTCGGCTGCACAAGAAAGTGTTTGTGACATCTCTTTTCTGAACCCAGGCAGCAGCCAGAACTGTTTGGGCTGTACCTCCCTTGTCTCTGTACAGAGGAAAACAGATCCATGAGACCCTGTGCAGGACCAATCTCTTGGCACACCAAACACCTGGCATCGCTGCCACCAGAGAAGAACATGGTCACAGGAGATCATCCTCCTCTTATCCAGAGCCTTGTGGGCCACATGGCTGGTGGCACTGGCCTGAAAGGGAGGCACCCCCTCACATCGTACAGATGGAGGTTGGCTGTCATGAGGCCAACAGCTTGGCCCAAAGTGGTTCCTGAGCCCCACACAAGCCAGACAGCTGCTGGAAACGAGAGTTAATTCTTGATACTGAATACAGCCAAGGGTTGAGAGCAGATTTCAGCCCCTATATACATACACACTCTACAGTGAGAGCAGTTTCCCTCAAAGAGAGCATTCCTGACCTTCTAATATCACCTCCTACAGTAAGGTCAGGGGACAAAATGCGCCGTAAAATTAACTGGAATTCAAGGCAGCTAGCAATCCTCTATTAATCACACATAATCAAGCAATCCCACTGATGGCAGTAGGTAGCAGACTCATCAAACCACACACACGTAGGAGACTCCCCTGACAGTGAGGTCTAGCCAACAAGCATTACCTTGGTTTTGGCCAGGAGCATGTGCTGCATTAGGATGCTGTACAGGCCCTAGGCTTGCAAGCATTAGTCCTGCACTAATGCCTATTTAAAATAAACAACATTTTTTAATTCTTCCAAAGCCAATTTAAAGATCTTGAATTGCAAATTATGTTCAGTTAAACCTTCAGCAAAATAGCATGAAATATTTAAACTGACACGGTCATGCCTTATAAAAGGGCAAATAACACTCCAGTAATGTTTGTATCAGACCAAAAGTCCACAGTGCCTGAAGCTCATTGTGTCTATCAGCTGTACTGATCTGCTGATCTATTGCCAAAGCATTTTCTCCGATAGAAGCCCTTTACTACATACACACAAAGCTAAAGGGAGGTAGGAACTGTTCAGAATTTTCTTTTTTTGGCTGGGATCTTCCCTGGAAAGTGCTCAAATGGTGGCATTGGGCAGAAGTCCACAGCAGCACACCCACTCATGTGCTTATGCAGTACTCAGCTCTTGAGGCAAACTGGAAATCCCCCTAAAAGCTGTGGCCTATCCAACAAGAGATGATTCATTAGTCTTTAAAGGACTGTTACAAAGCCAACATTGTGCCTTCAATCATACAGCTACCTAAAATATCGTTGGACTTACCAAGAACTCCCATCTAACACCTCTTGGCACAGGAAGAGAAAATGAGGTTCTCAGACCAGAGAGAGACAAGTTGTGTTCCCAAATAGTCCCATGTGGTATCAATTAATTACTCAGACCAGCATGGTGGAGTCAGCAGGTGCTTGGATCTTCCCTAGAAAGCATACAGTAACAAGGCAAGCTGACTGCTGTCCTACACATATCTTCCTAAGGAGATCATTGCTTCGTTTAAAAGTACTGCCTTGCAGATGCTTGATTAGTTGGGCACTACGTGCTATTTGGTAGAAGCTCCTGAACACTGACTGCTTTCTGCTTTAACTCCTGCTGATCTGACCCACCTAACAAGAGCTGTGATTGTGACTTTGTGGAAAAGGAAAACTAAAAATAACTAAATATATACTAGTATTTTTAACACATAAAAACACTGAATAATATAGTTTTAAAAGACCTGCAAAAATAGGTATATTTTAACATTCGTAAAATCCAGAGCTGGACTTGCCTCCTGGCTGACAACTGTGCATATGATATTTGACACGGAGGTCCCTTTAAGGACACAACTGGCTATCCATCAAGCAGGATGAACTTAAGCCCTGCCTGTACACCTCCCTGATACACCCCTGGCACCGGTGGCCAGGGTCAAGCTTGCATGGATTTGCATAAGTGGTGACACTCAGAGTGATTAATGTAAATTAGCCAGACACATGACTTCAGATTTAGTTAAATTCAGTTCCTGCAAGGACATGCCTTGCTCTTTCTAAAGTGCAAAGAATAACACTGAGTAAACCTAGAACACATGTTTTCAAAACTCTAGCTGCATTTGTTTCTACTTAAAACCTCATATGTTTGAGCATCAGCATCTCTCTGCCTTATGCAAAGAGAATATTGCCAGTTTAGATGCACTAAACACACACTGTGACCAGGTACACAGAGACAGCAGGGGGACAGTTTGGTCACCACAGCCTTATCTGGGTGAGATGGCCACTCTGTGCTGTATCCTCTGTGCTGCGACCCTGCTTTGGGTCCAGCTGTGCTGCCTGCTGCCAACCCTTGCAGATCCCACACCATGCAAGCTCCAGGTGCTGCCAGAGTAGAACAAACATGCTTTGGGCCCAAAGCTCCACAGAAAGTTCTCGTGCTTTCAGCAGCCAGGGACACCAGAGCTGCCAGCTGGGTCAGGCCATGGGCATTTTAACAAATAAGCAACAGTTTAATAATGACCATAATTTTCAAGTAGCTTATGGGAATCTTTCAGACCAGCATGTGAAAGCTTTTTGTCTGAAGACTATGCAACAGATGGAGAAACTTTAGAAAAACCTTTCCTTTCTGTTGGAGCACATGGTCCTCTTCTGGTTCACTCTGCTGGTCAGATCTGTGGCCATGGCAAGGATCCTGTGTGCACATCAGCACCTGCCCCACCACTGCCCATTGCCTTCTCTTTCCCTCCCCACCCCAGGCAGAATCAGGGCAGAACCAGTGGAAAAATAATGACCATGGTCAAGTAAGACATGCGTTTTCTGGTGACAGAAGCCAGAGATAACACCCTGTGACATGCAGCACCAGCTGCCCTTCCATTTTCCTGTCTCACAGACAGCAGAGAAACCACACAAGTGCCCTCACCTTGCCAGGGTTGTTTCTCTCAGCGGGACAAGGCTGGGAGCTGCCAGCACTGTGACTCCAGCCTGTCTCCTGCAGGAGGTCGGGGGTCGGCTGCCTGGTCTGCCGTGACACGATGAAATGAACCTGCTTCTCGCTGGCCTGTGGAAGGAGGCACAGTGTGAATCTCGCTGCCCCAGTGCAACAAACCCCTGCACCTCAGCCCCAGAGTGTCTGTGAAATGCAGGAACCACTTAAATGTTGATTGGATTTCCCATTAATGAGGTTGCTATGACATAAAGCAGTAGCATCAGTTCAGGTCAATGAAGTTAATAAAAGTTTACTGCCAGCTACTTAATACTTCTCTTGAAAATTTGGTGTTTACTATAAAAAACGCCTTCTACCTGCCTCAAATTTGGCTGGAAGCAGTGATCCACCACAGTGAGCGCTGATCAGCTCTCATCTACGTCTGTGTATACCACTGCAAAGCAGCAATTTTCCTGCCATGGTAGAGAGACAGACAACCAGAGCTTTTGCTGCCCAATGGATGGGAAAGCTGAAAAAGATACAATTAACCCTGAAACCAGGTATGTGCTTATGCCTTGTCTGGTGAAAGTAGGGAATAAACAATGTAATTAAGTCCACCTGCATGCAATGAACATGACAAATGCAAGGAAGCTTACAGAAAGAGAGAAAAGGGATTTTATTCTGTGAAATAAAACCCTACTGCAGAAGAGTACAGAGAAAGAGGGTGGGCACAAGTAAGCATACAGAGCAATAGAGTTTAAGATGGGAAAGCAGCTCAAACTCTTGCTCTAGGAAGAGTAGTTTCAAAAGAAATAAACCAAGCTCAAAGAACTTCTAGGCCTTTTTTCACAATGCAGTCAAAATACTATGTGCCTGAGAGATGCTGCAATGCTTCCACTGAGGTAACAGCTGCTTGTTGTTTTTAAGGTGCTCTGTGTGTGCCTGATATTAGTGTTAATTCTGTGTACAGGTGGGGATTCTTTTCTATCTTGTTGAATCAGCACTGTTTCCCTAGAAGCAAATGCCTTCATTTGTCCCCCAGTGAGGCTCATATGAATCTGTTCAAGACAACAGTGATGCAAAGATAAAGCTGAGAGAGAGTGAGGTTTACCTGGATAAATTATAGATGCCTGCCATAAGCCAATATACTGAACTGAAATGAAGAATGGGGTAGAAATAACCTCAGTGCTATAGAAGCATACTCAGAAAATTAATCCTCTAATCTCCTTCTCTCTAGGCTAAAGACCTTGGTGTTGTGCCAGGCAGGAGGGGCTCTTAATGATCAGTGTGCAGAGGGACTCCTAACTGCTTGCTCTCAGGTTATACTGGAGGAATTGCTCAGTATCTGGAATAAAGCCCCCCACAAACACATCTGGAGGCCTGATGCCCCTGGGACTGCAGCTGCAATGCTTGTTGGTACCACAGACCTCCTGGCTCGCTTGCTGGCATGGTGATGTGCCCTGCTCACTGGGGAGAAGCTCTAAGGAAAGCTGGCATTGAACAAGTGGCTGAAAACCATCTCAGATCCAGTTGTGCTATTGAAATCAAATCTCCCACAGACAATTAACAGAGCCAGAGGAAGCTTCTGGGATATTTTTTGATAGCTTGGTTTGTCCTTTCTGTATCTGAATTCAATAGCTGTAACTGAGAGTTTAAAAAAGCTTTGGAAAAATGTCATTTTAGTTAAGAAAAAGCAACCTACCTCTCCTAAACCTCCAACTTCAAGCCTGAAATACACATGTTAAAGCCATGCTGTTTTCAGTGAAGTAAAAAATGTGCATTTCTTTGTTACTTTCCCAATATCTTGGGGGATGCTATTTTTTTTACTAGAAACTCAAATCTTCACAGCTTTATAAATATCATTTGGTGCATACACATGTACTTCAAAATAACTTTTTAGGTATTTTTAACAGATCTGGTTTTATGGAATATTAATTCATGGACTCTGGACTCAACTGGTACGCAAAAGCAAAATTCTGTTCATTGGGAGAAAGGAAACCACTCTGGGTCCTAGTATGTAATATGACTGAGGTGAAACTGAACAATATGAGATTAAACATCCCAAGGGCATGTGGCCCTATGAAAATATATTTTTCTCTAAAATGAACAATTTCAACTTAGCACAACTTCTTTTTGAAATTCATCTGCTGCCACGTGGTAAGCCTCAAAGCTGGTTATTGAGGGAAAGGTTGTAAACATGATTAATTCTCATAGAACAACTAGCAAAAGTTCAGGAAGAGTCTCTGTTGCAATGGCACATTTGTCTACAGGCCAGTCAAACTAAGTAGTTTCTCAGAAGTCAGAGTGGTTTAGAAAGTTATCCAAACAACAAGAACAGCTTTTGTATTTACATACATATGAAAACCCTTTAATGTTTCTACTGATCAGATTATTCATTGCTGATTCATTCTGATCTCTCCCTCCCTCTTACCAGTGGCTTTCTCTGTATTTTATGCTGAAGTGAAAATTAAAGAAAGGAGGTTATCTTTGATACTGAGTGCAAGTAATAGTTGAAACAATCTACTAGAATGAAAGTCTTTTACAGCCGAGGCAAATCAAGCAGGAAGGCAGAGACACAGTGGCAACTTCTGAACATCTAGTAGGTAATTGCATCTTAGAAAGAGGCTGCTCTTGTCAGAAGCTGCCCCATCTCTCACAGGGACAATGGAACATGGATATGTTCCACATCACAACCTACTTGTTAGAGGCAGTTGTTGGGAAGAAGAGTGGCTCATCTGTTCCCAGCAGCTGCTCCGAACTACAGTGGGGGAAGGAGGTGAGAAGGAGGGTGAATATCTGGGGTCAGTAAAGTCTGACTCAGCCCATGTAGCTTGGCTTGGTGTTTGAGCACCCCTGATCTGCTACCTTGCTCCTTTTCCTGTCACTGTCATGGAAAACAGATGTGGGATGTCTCCTTATTTAGAGTAAGTGTCACTTCTGACACAAGGCCGTGGCTAAAGATGATGTGACAAAAAGGAGGCAGCAAATTCCCAAGTGTTATGATGTGTGCACATTCCTAATTAGCACTTACAGGTTTTCTTCATTTCAGTTCTTGTGACAGAGCTTTGAGCTTATAAACAGCCAGACATCTAATCTACTGATTAGCAACTGCTTCACATATGCTAGTGTATAATTTCTATAGGCCTCAAGAATCAGATTTGTCTCAATTACTAGTTATTTAAAAGTCAAAAATAATCAGATTCCATGGAAATGTGACAATCTTCCAGCTGTGCTTGGTTCAACAAGCCACTGCACCTATCAGTGAATGTTCTGTTTTTAAAGAAACTGATGGTGTGTTTGTAGCTTTCACCACCATAAATTAGAATACCTCAATGCACTGCAAGTGACATGCTGAGCTCTGAACAGGCAGGAAGGATGCTGTTGAGAAATCAGAGGACACAGTAAAATAGCCCTTCGTGTAAGAAGCAAATGCAAAACAGTTGTGGCTTTTTCTCTGGCACAACATGGAAACAGGAAAGGCAAATGATAATTGATGATAAAAGCATAACAAAAAAGACACAGGTTCTGGGAATTTTGCATTCAACAAATGTGATTCATAGAGCTCACATCAATGCAATGTAATCCTGGCTGTTTGGAAACCTGAGTTTCCCCTTTGATGGGTTTGTTTAAATTCCCAGGGACTGGTGTGCATTTTAAGGAT
Source organism: Eopsaltria australis (assembly GCA_034509425.1). Lineage (NCBI taxonomy): Eukaryota > Metazoa > Chordata > Aves > Passeriformes > Petroicidae > Eopsaltria > Eopsaltria australis. Next base: position 73,001 of record JAVTVJ010000253.1, on the reverse strand, counting down.
TATTACAAATAACGTCCACTCTTAGGAGGCCAATAAGGGCTTTAGTTGCATTTTTAGACACTTTTATGTGAATAGTCTTGTTAGTAATTTTTTCCATTTCATCTCATGTGTTTTTTGCTTATGAAGCACTGATGCCTTGTTTTGTAGCCATAAAGAAATGTTCCAAGAATAATAGTTTTTAGAAAGTTTTTCATTCCAGGCTTGTTGCCTTCAGAGAATTTAAACCTTCCTCCTTCTGCCTTCTGTTCCCATTTAGTGAGCTACATAAGGTAATCCAGAAAGATGCTGGACCAGAATTTCAACAACTGGCATTATGTAAGGGGATGACATTTTCTTCACCTATGCTATAAACTTCACAATAAAAGTTGACTGCAACCAACTGTGAATCCTTTCCACAAAATGCATGGATTTGACTGTTTGTTTCAGTCTGACTTATATTACCCTGATTATACCTGTCAGAAAGAAGAAGCAGCCAGCCTGATTTGACATCTTGTTATTGAAGCCCATGAAATTCTTCAATATGTAAACAGTCTACATGCCTCCAAATGAAGTTCAGGACTGCACAAGTATAATAATGGCTATAAAGATGAGATAAAAGCAACAAAAGATTCTTGGCTTTGCTTTTTATGTTGAAATTTTCTAAAAACATAGTCTGAGAACAAAAAACCCAAAATGGTTCAGGAGGGAAAATTAAGCGGAAGCTGACCAATTTTGTAGCTGAGAAAGGCATGGGGCTTTTTTTGTCTGATAGTTCTGTGTTAGCACCCATTTAGTACTCCACATGAGTCTAAACAGAGATTAATAAAAACTACAGTTACAGATCCATTTTTCCAAAACATCCGGATCTCCATATACTGGATTTAGGTAAGAAATATCTATAAGGTGTGGACTACCTTCAGTTGTAAAGCATATCCATGGGAAATCATTGAGTCTGGGAGGGTGATGTTCATCCTGAATCATGCCATCCACTGCCTTAGGCTATTCTGGTTTGCTCCAGGGCTGAACCAGAGAGCAGTGTGACTCCTGAGCCAGAGGAGTCAGGATTTTGCTGGAACTAGTGCTGCCAGCCTGCAGGCTGGCATGCCTTTTGGTGGCTGGCATCACTCTTTGGTGATGCTCAACGTGTATAGATGTTAGCGTTTATCTATACGTTCCAAACCCTGATGGTAGCAGGCACATCTGTGGGAGTCCATGCCCATGTTCACACTTGTCCCCACAGTAAAATAAAGGAGCTTTCAGAGGCGTAAATTCCCATCCAACCTTGATTTCTTCCCTCTTCCAAATATGCAGACTCAGTGTTTGGCCCCTGGTTTGCAATGGATGGTGAAAAACCACTGCTTTTGGTTAGAGTGGGGATGACAAACCTGTATCAGCTGGGCTGCGCTCTCTGGACTGCCATAGCGATGGTCGTGCCCATTGATGGCCAGCACCCGGTCATTCTCCTGCAGCTGTCCATCACGGGCAGCCATGCCACCTTCCAGCAAGTTGAAAATAAATACCCCTGGCTCATCAGCCTTGCGGACCAGCTTTATTCCCAGCTGCTCATCTGGGCTGCTCTTGTTTAGCACAACATGAAAGCTGTCATCCCTATTGCAGTGAGCATCAAGGAAAAGTCCACTGTTCCGGCATCGGTACCTCTGCTCTCGGAGCACTGTCAGTCGGAGCACGTGGCAGGGTTTCTTCAGGACTGACAGGGCATAGTTGTGAGGCACATTTTTGATGTCCATGCCATTTACCTGGAAGAGAAAAGTGTAGATCAGCAGCAGAAAGTCTATTGTGAGTTGGCACTGATGAGGGCAGATCTATTTACACAGATGTCTTCATATGAAGTGACATGTGCTATTTCAAACTGTGTCACACAGGAGGCCAAGTTTGAGGAGCAGAACAATCTTCCCCCCAAGGAAAGGATGCACTGCACAGACAGTTTCTGCCCTTTTTCTTCCCCTTTCTCCCTGATAGTCTCCAGACATATATATTAGTCTTCATCTTTCCTATTACTCTTTCCCAAGCTTCAATATCCTTTCACATATCTCCACTGGCCTCTGATTTCAAATTTCCCTGCCAGCCTTTCCTTTCACTTCCACTGTTTTCCTGCTGTTTCTCTTCTTCTATATCTCCCAGCTGTTCTAGGTACAGTAAAAAGAACATTCTTCACTAATGAATCTCTAATTAAAAAGAAGAAAAGAGTCTCAAGTAGAAATTTAAATGCCCTGGATATTTACTAACAATTATGCTGATATACCACACCAGAGAATTAGACTTTTCTTTTTTTCTCAGTGTTTTCTAGGTAAGATTTAATTTGGATGACAGTAAAACTATATAACTACCACTTTTTAAATTTGGCTGGGGAAAAGAAAGAGAAAAGAAGAGTTTCCAGTCAATCCCATCATGTTCATATGTGTAAGAGTGACTAGGCATTGCACTTTATACTGCTAAATGAAAACCAGTTGCAAGATTGTATTTCATCACTGGCTAGAAAACCTGAATCAGACAAGTTATTTCCATGTAACTTTACATTGCACAGGTTGAACCATTTAAATATTAACAAACATCTCCAAAATGTAACAGAAATACTCCCCAGCATGGACAAAAGCATTTGGCAGGTGTTTGCTTTTGCAGATTGTTTATATGGGCATAACGGGCCTGTTCTGCTGCAGTCTGGTGGGGAGGTCCGCACCTAGAGAGACACAGCTCAACTAGCTTTAAGTTGCTACCTTGGGTACCACAAACAGCATGAGCTGCGCCAGGATGGGGCTGAAATTCACAGGAATCCTTGGTAAATCCTGGGCAGTCAGCCACGTCTGGGAAGAGCTAGGCTGGGCCCATCCATGCTACAGTCACAGCTCCATTGTGCAGTTTGAATGTGCCCTGCAGGAACAGCCTTGTCCTACTGGTGCCATTAACTCTGCTGCTCTGTGCTGGCACCAGGACAAAAAGGCTCCCTGAAACACACAGCTGCGTGGTGGAGGCTTACCCAGCTGCCACCAGGAACCACCATCCAGAAGCATTTTTATCCACTGCTAGAGGGAATTCTGCCCACATCACGATCCTGGGAAATCCCTTTGGCTAAGTCTGTCTGACATAAAGCAGAAAGCACGGCACAACCCTGGCATGCCTCAAGTGACTCAGCTGCCAATGGGCAAAAGCTAGGAAATCATAGTGGCACAGGTGGTGCTCTGAACTTCAGAACATCTTTCTGCATGTAACATTGCAAATCTCATAATGATCAAGTTAAACCATTTTATTGTTCATCAGGATATTTTTATCTCATACCTCCACAGTACCGTACCTTTAGTATCATGTCTCCAGGCAGCAATCTTCCGTCTCTGGCAATTACCCCATCTCGATAAATATGCTGTATAATAATGTGAACCAAAGGGGTCTCACTGCCTCCCACAATCCTAATGGCCAGGTTTTCATGGGGATCGGTACGGCTGATCTTAATGCAGGTAATTTCCCCATCTGGAATCAGGTGATACAACCTGGGAAAACCTGGAAATGCATATTGTAAGGTACTTATTTGACAACACAGCTTTGCTTTGTTGAAACATACACAGCACAACCTCAAGTACCTGCCAGTTAGTCAAGCTAGGTTTTATGCACGGATGTGATTTATACCAAGTGGGGAGGAAAGGATAAGTAAGCTTGCTGAGTGGACTTGAAGGGATCTTTTTACAATTAATATATTCAAACTTCCTTTTTCCCCCTACAAAATACAGCCTTAAACCTTTGATGTAACCCAGACAGATTAAATGTACTTACAGTTATACATGTCGATATTTTAAGGGAATAAAATATATTTTTGGTCACCAGAGACACCTCAGAACTAGGCCAGAGTTTCTTGCCAGCCCTAGAACACATGGGCATGGGCACCTCAAAAAACATCCATCCCTGCTCTGCTGGGTTGTAAGCCCTGTCTCACTGGTAGCATCCCAGGCTGCCCTGTTTTCTCTGTTTTTGGTGTCATAGTGGAGGACTGGGCTCTTCTCTTGTGACATCCAAGGAAGCCTTTTATTTATCTTTAGCTACCAGAAAGACAACATTTTTTGGACAAAACAAAGCACACAGTAGTTTCCCTACCAGACCCCTCTCCTTTCATCACTGCTTGAACTTTAGGAAGTAGGAATGATGGCTCTTACTGTCTGTATTAAAACCACAGTATGTTCAAAGTACCTGGAGGGAAAGATCTCTGCTGACCCTGGCAATCTGGCTATGGGGAGGAGAGACTAATGGTGGGCAGGGGTGCTTTTTGTATTTATAATGCACTGGATAAGAGTATCCTCTTCAAAACCCTACTTTTCAACTGGCATGTCTGATTTCACAACATGTCACTAATCCTTTCCTTCTTTCTAGGTCAATTCAAAATTTTAATCCACATTCAGCAGTGAGCAAAGTTGAAGTAAAAGCAGTAGTGAATTTTCCAGCACAGGCATAGCAGTCTTCAACTATTTTGAGTCCCCCAAAGCTGAGAGAAAGCATTTGAGCTTTTTCTATGAGAGTCCAATCCAGTGCTTATATGACAGACCTGTAAGTCAAAAAATTACCTACTAGTATTTTTTCAATAGCCTATTTTAGAAATGAAAGTACAGTGAGTGTTAATGAATAGTGGTTAAGTGTAAAATGAAACTCAATAGACCAATATCTGAGATAGAATATTTGCTACTACAGAATTAGCAGGCAACAAACCAGCCAGGCACCAAAACCCTTTTGGAGAGAACAAGGGGAAAGAAAGAGTAGAAGAAACATTGAGAAACACCATGTTGCATCCCTTACCACTTCTTTGATCATATGCTCTTCAGGGTGGGAAGCTGTCCTCCTCCACATCTGTAAAAAGCACCTACCAGTAGCACAGACTTCGACTTTGTGGTTTCACACAGACTTGGCAGGCAATAAAAGTCTCTCCAGATAACTACACAGCTTTACCAACCTAATACTCAACTATTCAATTACCAACCTAACACTCAACCATTCACTCTTGTAATAGCAGTTTCTGTGCTAATACATGTTTACTTCAATTTTGTAGGCAACTTTAATGTCTCAGGAATGGAAGGTGCTTCATTTCTCCCATGCTCCTCTATTTTACAAATACTATTTCCTCAGCTTTTAATTTGTTCAATTCTCCCTAGCCTGAAGGGCAGATTCACTTGATCTAAATCCAGGCCTCTCAGTCAAATGCACAATTTGGTGATCTACTTGCTCTGACTTCATTTGTAATGCACAGGCACCCAGGGGGAGTGATTCCCATGCTAAATCACCACTGGAGGTGCCAAATGTGCCCCCCTGCTGTGTAAGAAAAGAGGCAATTAACTCTGGTATCTCAGTGGGGTGCTTGAAGTCAGACAATACAAATACTCCTCAAATATCCAATGGCCTGATCTCTGCATCAGAATAAGCATGCATATTACACACTCTCGGAGTGGCTATAAGGGTAGTTATGGGTAAAAATACAGGACACCTGTGAATCCTGCATGCATACAAATTAATATACATATATATAGAAGACTACCAAAACAGTGCTATAATAGACCTACTTCTATTGTGATGACTCACTTCACATCCTAACAAACTGTGATTTTTGACTCTGATGTTCATTTTACCATAGCTCGTTCTGAAAACTCTTCTAAAGGAATTATCCAGTTGCATTTCTTATCCATGAAGTATTGTGGACTGAACAAGCTATTGACACTCTTATGCTATTTCAGCCTGTAATTATTCCAGAGGAAAATCAGGGCAACGTGGCAGTGAACAACTTTTTTACACTTGTACAAGACTTACCTACACCTTTATATAATGTCTAAACATAAAGTGGTTTCTTTACATTTTGAACAATGCCTTACCTGGTTTGTTAAGTCTTGCACTGGTACTTGGCTGACTTTCAATATGACTTTATGCAGATTCTTTTAGAGGAACTTTTAATGTCTAATTTCCTTCTGAAATGTGCAGTCTACAACAACCCAAATCTTTACAAAACATTTTTCTTGCCAGTCTGCAAGTCTCCAATGCCACTTTCATAATTAGCAGGCTCTACTGCCTCACTTCTTGTCTTCATCTGATTTATTCTTTACCAAATATACTTAAAAAACAGAAACATTTCCTCCTCAGATGAGCTAAGCAACCAAAATAACTCCTCTATGATCCATTAATTTCTGCTCTCTTCATTGAAGACTTGCCTCTTCTTTTCATCCCAGACAACTACATGGACATTTGTATTATCAACAACCTAGACTGTTGCAAGTAAAAGGACAATGCCTATTTTGATAAACTTACAGTAAGTGTGGCTATCTAGATATATAAGCACACAAACACACTATTTTAAAATAAGAAAATTCATAATTGCTTTTTCACCAAAAAGCCTGCATACATTGTGTGCAGCTTGATGAAAACTTACCATGCATATTTCAAGGTGATGCCACATCTAGAAAGCAATGTCTTCAAATTGAATTTTAATGTATAGATCATACCCAGAAAAGATGGACCCTGCTTCAGCACCTGTTTGCATAAATGACTAGGACCTCAGAAGCCCAATTTAAGGAAGTCCAACTGAGTTGAGGGCTTGTATCTTTGTGAGACTGGAGTATCATTTTTCACAGACTCCATTTCCCAGCCCTTACACTCATATTTAAAATTCTCCATTTTCTTTGGTCAGGTTTTCCAGAGGAGGAAAACCCAGGAGTATTGCATACCTTTCTTTACCATTTTATATTTCCAGTCCTTAAATATCGAAGAGCTGCTGAATCTAGAAAGAAGAAAACTTTCTCTCTTGTTTTCGGTGGTTCTTCCAGGCTGTGTTTTTGTCACAGGGGGTTGTATGGAGCATTCTGAATCTGTCAATATAATAAAATGTCACCTGCATTCAGAAAGATTGTGTGGGCTTTTTTCTCAAGCAGTATTCTCTTAATATTAGTGTGCAATTTTATCGATATTTTCATACATCACTTTATGGTAACAACATAGGAGAGATCAGCTTTGCATAGTGAGCTCCACTTCTCTGGCACAATGTGGGACACTGATCATTGTTAGCATAGTGGCCATGGTCGAGTACTACGAAATTTTAAGTATGCTTACTATTTTTCCCCCACAGTTTATAATATTTAATAGTAGTGTTCCTTCAGTGCTCAGGTTTCTTCTGACTTCTGTGTGTATCACGCTCCTTCCAACAGTGCTGCCACGAGGGTAGCTTGTGCCTTCATTCGCAGGATTCAGAGTGACAATGTGCAATGTTTGCTGTGACTCTTGAGTCCAGATTAATCAAAGGTCAGTGTAAACAAAACTTGTATCTTTGGTTGCAAGCCCTCATTTAGATCAGGCGGCCTGACTAATGTGCCAGCTCACCCCCACAAACAGGACCATCTGCAGGAACACACACTCATGCTTCCCAGCATCTGGACACCAGAATTTAAATTAAGCTTGTGTAACCTAGTCTTGGAAAATTCATGTGTCTGTGAGTGTCACATGCCCTTGCGCTGGTGGGGAACTTTATTCTGCAAGTTTTCCTTCCCAATAGATTTTCATTTATCATGCCATTCTCCCAGAGGTTTGCCATCATTTTGATTTAATGCCTTCCATTAATTCTCCAGTGATGCTGCTCTGATGGAGGGATAGGTAGAAAGTGATGCCAGTTCTAATATCTCTTCTTGCTTCTGGGCATTCCTCTCACTAAAGGAGTCCCAAAAGAACTAAAATGAAACTGTCGCTGAGTTGACAATGTCTCTGAAGAATTGTGACTCTTATTTACAGCAGGCAAACTTATCAGTCTGCAGTAGAGGAAATGCTACAGAGACAATCTTTTTCTTCTGGAAATTGCCTGGCTCATCATTCCAGAGCAGAGTACTTTGAACCGGTTTTGTAACAGCTGTTTTGGAAAATCAGAATGGCAACTGAATCAAATCTGAGAAAAAAGGAACAGTGTGGGATTTCTGTGGGGTGCAACCTTCCTGACGCAGAAGTTGGGCTGAACTGCCTTGTCCTGAGACTGGATAAACCACTTTTTTTTCTGCACATAGAAAGCCTTAATGCCATGAAATGAAACCCGTGTTTCACTTACCTTCTTTTTCTTAATGTACTTTCCCAAACACTGAAGAATTTGTAGTATCTATCTATCTATCTATCTATCTATCTATTTATCATATATATGTATGTGTATATATATCTCTCAAAAATACAACCGGGTTCACACTGAACAGTACGAGAGGGAAGTCTGTTCTGTGGTTCTGCCAGTGCCTGCTGGGGCTGCCTTGGTGTTGACTGCTGCAAAGCAACAACAGATGGTAGAACTGCATCCACTATGAGGCTGAGTTTGACTTTGAAAAACATTTGCCGTCCTCAAGCAATCATAAATTAAATTTCTTTTACAATGGCTTGACTGCAAAATGAAATCAATGACTGTTTTTGAAAGTCAGAAATGCAGCTCTTTTGCTCTAAAAACTGCATGGAGGTTTCTTCAATTGTACCCACAAATTCTTTCCTCCTAAAACATTAGCTGGTTTACAACACATATTTGTAGATCAGTTTGAGTAAAGAGTAAATATATCTATAGTCTTTCTTGGAAGTGAATTTAGAGTGTAAAGCTGAACTAAGAGCACAGTGATACAAATAAGCATAGCAAAGTTGAAGCAGTCTTTGCTTGAAGATATTTTATCATTTAAGTAGATTGTGAAGGTCATTTACACTAGTAGATCTGGTCACAAGATATTACATCATAAATGCATCAGTGCTGTAAGCATGTCCCTGTCACCTTCCTTCACATCTCAGAATGAAACTCTTTTTTTTAAACTTTCTAAACTTCTACTTCACACCTGGAAATCTATTTGTAGTTGTAAATGCTGTTAATGAAATTGCTCTCAGATAAATATCACAAGCATGGGTGCTGCCTACAGATAAATATTTCTTTGCATGGGATTTTACAAATAACAAAGTATTAAAAATGAGAAAATCTTAACACCTGCTTCCCCCAAATATTTTCTCATTAGTGTTTGTACTTTTCAATAATGTCTAAGATTTTCTTTGGTTTGGACATTTAACAATTCTCTACTGAAAATGTCACAAAAACAGAAACAAAGAAAGCCTGAATAATTTAAATCCAAAATGAGCACATATGATACTGTTTAAACAAATCAAACCACAGGATACAAACATAAATCGTGAAGGAATCTCCACAGTGCAGGATGGCTACCAGCTCCAGGTATGAGATAGCATTAGATTGTAACCATTTTCTGCTGTAATTATGACAGAAACATATTTGATATTATACATCATATTTTACAATGTCCCTGAGTGTCAAAGAATTTTCCAAAACCAGTACTGGACTCAGCTTCAAGTTAAGAGTTTGAAAATTTTTGCTCCCTCATCAGAAACTATTATTTTGTCTTGTACCTTCACAGTTATATTGCAACTGAGCACTGGTTCAACAAACATAGCAGCTTCAAATTACAGGCACCTACACACTCTGCATGAACGGCTGCTGAAGGATAATACATGGCTGCTTGTCATGGTGCTCATTCTTAGAGCTCCTTTGACCAAAATACAGGCAAAACAGATTAAGCAGAGACATGTGAACTAAGATGTGGGATTCTGAAAACTGAAGTCATGAATTATACATTGAGCTTTGCCAGATCATCTTACAGCTCCTTTATCAAGAAGAGGTCATCATCAAGAAGGGGCTTACATCACTCTGTGCTCACTGTGAGGCTGGTATAGTCTCAGCTTTATTCTGCTCATGCACTGACTAAACCTGGTGAGGGAAGTGGTCATCAGAGAGTTGGTGAGGTGCTGTTCGAGCTCCTGGAGCAATGAGTCATGGCTGACTTGTGTTGTTCTCAGATGGTCCTGGAGACGAACCTGTGAAACTTTGGGGAAGGCAGCAGCAGCTTTCCCACTGGGTGTGGGGACCTCTGAGGTCGGGAACCACGTCATTCACCCCCACAGGAGCACCTCCATTCCCAGGAGAGTGGTGTGGCAATGGTGAGACAGACATGCAGGGCTCCCTTTTCTTCAATAGACAAGACTTTTAGTGAGCACAGGGCAGAGCATACAGCAGCTATCCCTAAAGATTGTCCAACAACTCTAATCAGAAGTCTAGCTGCAGACTGCTCAGAGCAGTTGAGGACTAAAAAATAAAAAAAAGAAAAAAAAGAAAACACACAGAACTGGAGAAGAAAACCAGCCCGCAGCAGGCAGGATGATGATAACTGCTACAGAAAAAAGTACATTCATTTCCTTCTCCAGCACAAAGAAACAGAGAAAGCCTTTGAGAGGCCATTACACAAAGCACCTGTTGCAAAGGACTGAATAGAAATCTTTGTTCAAGTTGTATTTGTATTGCTTCAAATTACTTGCTTGCGTTTTTTAAAGATCACATTCCAGAACTGTGTTGCATTCTTTGCATATGTAATTAATAAAGTAATTTAGGTACCCAGCGTCTGTGACCTCATACTTAAGAGCAACTGCTTATTAAGTAATTGTATGCCTACCTGGTTTTTCCAGTGCAGTAGAATACATTTGGAAGTTTACAGGCGTGCTTGGTGCAGAGGAATGAAACCACAAGCAGAGCCAAGGAGAGAATGGCAATCTTGTCACTGTCTGTGGGGCCCTGGAGTGATTGCCATTATACATCCCTTATAGAGACAACAGTGTTTTTCATTTGCTGGAAATGTAAAGGCCAGTGCCATCTTCACACCTCTCTGTGAACTTCTGCTAACATCTGGACTGCACTGGACTACTGGATAGGTGCTGTTGAGATCCAGGTCATCTGCACACTCAGGACATCAAGCCAAGCTTCCAGTGGAACTATTAATAATGTCAGCTATATGTCTAGGTAGAGAGAAATCTGTATCTCATCCTGAAGAGATGTTTTCCTGATGATCTTTTGAAAAATATGAACTTAAGGCAGGGAGAATTCACTCATTCTAGAAAAAAAGCAAGATTTTGCTTCCAGTGGACTGAAGAGCTGCTACAGAATGAGAAATATATCTGCCTGCTCAAACAGAGATATAAACACCTTACTTGCAAAATTTTAGTTTGGAAAAAATTATAAAATATTATTTTTATTAATAAAAATTATGAACATTATTAAAAATAAAGTAAAATTATTCATGATGTTTCCAGGCCAAGGAGTATAGTCACATTCCTTTTATGGAAAAGGTTCACAATTTTTAATTACCAGGAAGTATGTGAAGAAGGAGAGTAACTACCAAGAACACAGTAACAGTGAAACTCCCCTGAAGTAATAAGCAAAAAAAGAATATTGAACATAGTTCTACGATTCACCACTATTCACAATGGCATCACAATGATGCCTGAAAGTAGCATTTGGTAGCCTTTTGTCCTTATTTTGTGCGTGTTTCAATGAGAACTTGAATACAGAGCAAAAGGAAGTTGGATATTTTGTGTTCGCAAAGCCTGCATCCTGGACATTTGATACGGGAAGAGAAATGAGGTGCGGAGGCATCAAGCAAAGGAATAATAAGCTCAGTGAAGACCTTGATTAAGACATTGATTCCCACTCTATCATCACTTCCTCTTGATGCATGAATGCCATTGTTGGTTTCATAATTATGGTCCAAACTGATTAGTAACATTTGCTTATTCCTTTGAGAATGCCAAATGTTAAGTGTTACTACCTGCCAGACCCCTCATCCCTGACATACATCAGAAAAACTTGCCTCTCCCTGCTGTTTAAGAGCAGAGCATTCTTACCCCATCACCTGCCTGGCTGAAGCAATAAAGGAGCCTACAGAAATGCTGGAATAATTACAGTACTTTGCACTTTCATACCATCCTCCCACTGGGAATTTCCAGTGCTTCATAAACATTAGCCAAAACTTGTTAAGTTCCTCTAAAGTATGATTATTGTGATCCATTTGCTTTAGGAGGAGAGGCACATGCCAATGAATAAACCTGAACGAAATTACAGAGCAAATCAATGACAGCTCCAGTAATAGATCCCAGACGCCCAGATCCCACATCCCGTGGGCTAGATACTGGGCTGGCTATAGCATGCAGGCTGTTACCAGAACAGCCCTACGTGAGGTTCCACACACCCCAGCAATACTCTTGCCTGCCAGTCAGTAACATCTTTTGAAAGAAGAAAATAAGGAAAGAGTGTGTTTTCTGATTTGTTTGTTTTAATCACGCACAGCCCACCACATGAAAGGCACGTCAGTCATGGATATCCAGTTCCCATAGGGCTCCCTATGCCATTTAAAGTGATAACACGAGATGAACAAAACATTACCTTCCTCTCCAGCAGCAGAGTTTCCAACAGTCTCTCTTTCTTGGTCAGTCTGGTTTGAAACGGCACTTCCACTTTTTGTCCTTCGAAGAACACTGAATGCTTTGTTTATTTTTTTAAAAGATCTGCTTCTTATAGTGGAACGTTCAAAGTGTCGAGCTGCAACAGCAGGAAAAAACCAAATCAATACAGTTCAGCAGTTCTGGTCTAGAACCACAGCATTTCTGCAGCCCTCGGCATATGATGAGATATAACATCAACATCACAATTGCCTGTACTTCATCTTTGCCCCTGAGTCCTGCTGATACTTCAAGGTTGCACCCACCTGAATTTCAGTACAATCACCCTGCCTTAGTCCCACACCCTCAAATTGCCACCTTTATGTCTGTTTTGCCAACCACATGAGAAATCTCCTATGAATGTGGTAGCCTTGGAAAGAACAGTCCTCCATCATGACACAATCAGCAGTAATCTTGTGAAAAATATATATAACAGGAAGGAGCACTGCCCTTCCCAAGCTATACACTTTTGACCAAAAACAGCTGGAATTAAAAACTCTTCTTGAAAAAATCCCCACTACTACTACTTCTACTACTACTACTGCTTCAAAACCTTGCAACGCTTCTAAAGCCACCAACGATTGCCAACTATTTAATGTCAAAAAATTCAAATATTATCAGGTGGGAGGGATCAAAAATCACGTATTCTGACTCGGATATGGCAATAGAAAAGGAAAGTCATAATACTTTCAAAATATGTCACTCTTTTCCATTCTGCTAAAGATATCTTTATGGCTGTTGCTGTTCTGTCGGGTCCAGCTCTGCATGCTAGCCAAACATTGTAATCTAATAACACAACATTCCCTCAAACCAGACTGTGGCCTCTACACTCAATAAAACTGACAGAATTTATTGAGATTTTGGTGCTCTCTTCTTGCACTCTTCCTTTCCTCACCTCTCCAAACCCTGGCACAACAAAAGGATAGTGCTTCTCATTTCCTAGTCTTTCTTCATCCCTTCATCCATTTTCCCAACATGCAACTGATGGCGGGCACACGAGGTGGGATTTCCATTTTAGCTTCAGAATCCTCAAATGCATGCTTTGAACTCACCATTAACACTTCTGACTGGCTTTGGCCAGGCCATGTTTTTCAAACATGGCACTCGTCAGAGACAGGTACAGTGTCAAAAGGTGAAAGATCAAGGCAAAGTTTCCTCATGCAGCTTGTCCCTGACCATTGTTATTTCAGCAGGAAATTTCAGCTCCTCTGAGCTGAACCTTCCCAAGAACCTGGCAGATGTTCCCCAAGCTCCTGAGGCAATTCTTAAGGGTTTTCTTCCTGAAAATACTTGGCAAATGCGAAACACCATTCCCAACAGGATTTTGGGTAGGTGCCCATGTCTACGGGGGTTACTTGGGCCACCAAGCTTTAGTGAATACACATTACCCAACTACACCATCTTACCAGCCCATCACATATAACATTTAATCTTCCAACTGAGCCGATTTACCTAAATAATCTTTCTAAAGATTTGCAGTTTACATGTGTACAGCTACTCCGTCTTCAACTTGATGCCAAGCCATTTTTTTTCACCTCAAATCTATTGGGTCACTGAGTACTCAATTTGATAAACCATGTAAATGAAAGCTTTTGCTTCCTCCACTCCTTTTCCTTTTTTTTTTTTTTTAATCCTCCAGTGACATATATTTAACAGAAAGATGAATGTTGAAAGGGACTACTAGGCTCTGAAGCCATTATTTTTGGCTCTTACTTCTGTTGCGGTTGCTGCGGTGCAGGTCTCCGGGGCTGCTGCCCAGCTGGCTGTCCTCTGAGGTGGGGCTGAAGGCTGGGTTCACCAGCCCTGGCTCGTCTGTCATTAAGGCGATGGCCGCAGCTGCAGAGAGCTCAGGGCCCAGGGCAGCTACTGCTAAGCTGGAGCCATGGTCCGGAGAGCAGTCCTGGGAACGCCTCTTCCGTTCCTTGGTAAGGCCATAGTGGGATGCTCCTTTACATCTAAGGAGAAGGGAGGGAAAGAGAGATGTGATAACAAGTTGCATTTAAATGCTGCTTACTTATGGAAATTATCTGGTTCCAAGGAATTGCTTGGAGTACAAACTGTGATGATCATGGTGACCAGTGAAATATGGATGATAGACAAGAGGGAAAAATGCCAGTGTGTGCTTCAAAGGAGGTGAGTTACCACCTTAGATGGGAAGAGTATTGCTGGTCAAGGAAAAATAGAGAGCCTCGGCCTTGTGCATAGTCTTATGTGCATAAATAGTTCCTGCGGATGCAAGAGCACAAGAATAGCAGTTGGTTAATTAAGCCAGAGGCTACCATCTATAATTTCCTACGTGCCTCTGATTAATGGAGCAGAGCATGGTGAGGCCTGACAGTTTCTTCAGGTTTGCTGGTGAAATAAAAGGCACCTTACCCAGTCCTGCATCCTGAAAAACCCTCCTGGCCACCAAGGTGGTCACATGTGAAGCACAGCGCTGTGTCTGTAGAGATCAGGGAAATCAATGAAGGGAGGGCTGCAGGTAGGAGCTGGGAGGCGGCAGGAATCCAGGCCACGCATGGTGCCTGTACAGACCATTACTACTTGAACAGCATCTGATGAACTGTTTTCAAATTCAGCCACAGAGATGAAGTTGCCAACTCTGCTATTCCAGCTCAGTTGAGACACTAAAACGGGCAGGTCATTGCCTTGACAGAGGAAGAGGTGCAAGTGGGGATAGGGGGCCCCACTGACCCTGCAACCTCACCAGAGTCAAGGAGGGAGTGCAGAGTTCCCACCAAGGGACTGGGACTAAGTTCTCATGCCGAGGTCCTTGGGCCAGCCTGGGACTTCACCAGTTTGGGAATCTCAAGGCAGATTCTAAAATACTTCTGAGGAAAATCCCCTGTTTCTAGTGGAGATATACATATTCCCAAAAGAACTGAAAATACAGCATTTTAAGGGGCAAATTACAAGCCTGCTTTGAAACAAACTTAGTTAAGCTTCCAGCTATCTGCTCTAGATTCATCCTAGACAGCAAAGGCAGACCCGTGTATGGCATTTTTTTTTAAGACTCATGAAAGAAAGTCACTTGAATGAAATTAAAGGTCGCTGTAGTCTTCATGAGTCAGTATTCAATTAAAGCTGTAAAATAGACAGAGTGACCAAGGACACAGCACCTGTGACTTGTCTAGCACCACTTCTGCCCAGTGCCTACCCACTAGAACCACATTAAAAAAAAATCTGGCTTTTAATCGTAATCTAATGAGCTTGGCCTACTTTCAGTTACTATTATCTCTTTCTTCATAGCAAAGGCTAACTGATGACTTTCACGAAAGTGCCCTGTAGGACAAACTCACAGAAATAGCTGCAGAAACCCTTAGGGACAGAAAGTTCTTCGTAATATATGGCATGCACAAAAGGCAATACATAATACATACAGTACACAATGCTAGTGGGTTAAGTGTCACGAAAAAAAGTAGTACACTGAACAGAAGCCTTGGAAGAGAAATTATTATGGAAGCAGTTCCTGAGACAGAAAGGTGATACGAGGAGAAGTGGTAGAGCTCTCTGTATCAGCTTCAGAGCAGCAGTTTCATTTCTATCATGGTATTGACTTTCGATGAGACAATTGAATTAAAACCTTTTTTTGGCACTAAATTATATTTTGCCATCATTTACTTCATGCTGCTTCTGACAACTTTCCTCCTAAAGAGGGGAAAAATACCCAAGTCAAACTCTGTCATATTGATGCAACTCTGTAAGGGCTGTGTACATGCTTTAAGGCTTGGGTATGAATGGCTGTAACAGAAGTTATTTCTGAAATGTTTCCACAAGAATAATGAGGTATCTCAGAAGAAAATGCTCTTATGGAAGAGAAAGTTGTTCAACTACTCCAAAAGACCAACGAAAAGCTATTTGAGGCACCTATTGCAAGACAAGACTGCAACAATAATCATGTAGAACAGGAAGAGCTCTCCTACCTCCACTGCAGCATGTATTTTTCTATTTCTTTCCAGATTTTCTCATTCTCCCAGAACCCTAAACCATGGCAGGATGCTCTCCTATAGATTTCATAGGAAGCAGAAGTACAAAGGCCTTTCCCTCTTGCTACTCACCTAAACTTCTTCGACACAGTGTTTTGGAAACCTGTCCTTGACATCTTCCTCTTGCAGTAAAGTCACATTTATTAATCCAGCCTATGAATGCTTGACAAAATAGTTTAAAAATACTCTAAAAACCCAACACAAAGAAGTGGCTTTGGGGAGAACTGTCTGCTGCTCTCAGAAGACAGTCTCTGCTTTACAACAATTGTGCAAAGATTCAGAATATAAGTGATATTCCTATGCCTCCCCATTTTATTTAATTTACCTGTGTTTTTCCCATGTCATTAAAGTTTCAGTGGCTGAGATTAGACCCAGCCTTGTGAATGGGTCCTCAAATGCAGATTTTTTTTTTATTTAATAGGTTCTATGAAGATCAATATGAAGATCAGAAAGCTATTTGGCCCAAAGATTCCTAGCTATTTGGATTCAACCACTGCCTGGTGTCCATCTGCAGTTCACTGCTACAGCCTTCCCTTTCTGTGGAAATCCTCACTTGCTGCTGTTGGCTGCACTGCAGACACACAGTCAACAGCTTCATTCCAACAGCAATGAACAGAAGACAGCTACTTTGAATGTAGAGAGGACTGACACAGTTTAAGATGTGGCTTATTGGAGAAGACAAGTTGTCATGATGCAAAGCACAAAGCGTATCTTTCTAGCTCTGCCAGAAATAGTTAAAGAAGAACCAGAGCTCTTCAAGTATGATCACTGAAGCTATTTCTTAAATAATTGTGGCAGGCATAAATGAACACAAATCAAGCCCTCTTTCTTCAGATTAACACAGTGTCCTTGAAGAAGAAAAAAAAGTCCCAAGACCTCAAACTTGTAATAAAATTTGCAACAGCATCTCTTCACTTTCATTGTTTTGCTTGTGCTGACACTGCTGTGATAACAGAAAACAGAAGAGACGACTGTCTAAGTGGAATCATATTTATAGTGTCTAAGCTACATTTTTCCATATGGTTGGATTTGGCTCCCAGAGAAGAGAGAAACATAAAACAGCTACATGCCAGTAGTAATTAGCTCTCTCATTGTGAGTATTAATCACTATGCCTGATTTGCAGCTGGAAGAGTGGGATACCTGATTAACATAGTCAGTCAGAAAGTGAACTCAACACTGTCTGCAGGCCAAGGTGAACTACAGATTTACGTTCCTTCTCAGTCGCCCTGGACAGCGAGTACATCCGCGCAGCCGTATGATACCGAAACAATTTGAAGGCCAAACTCCAGAGAGATAAACAGACATGAATAATGAGTGTTGTACAGTTCATGCCATTAAAGCAGTGTCACTAGGTGCATACAGGAAACTGAGAAAATAGTTTCTGTTCGCACAGCCTCTTTTATGAAGCAGATATCTACTGTATGAAATTCTGGACATACGAGCTAAGCACTGTGTGGTATGAGAGCAGTGGTGGCTGCTGAAATTTCACCCAGGGCTGCAATTCTGGCTGGTATCAACACTGGCAGCCACAGGGCAGTCTCTGCCCTGCACCCTGTTCTACACTCAAGGGAGACTCTGCACTCCAGGCTTCAGGAGCAGCACATCTCAAGAGGCTGAGCAAGGAGATCCAAAACCCTGTGGCAGCCTTAACTTGGTCCTACCATTGGTGAAAACATCCTTCGGTTAAAC
This sequence comes from Eopsaltria australis, assembly GCA_034509425.1. NCBI lineage: Eukaryota > Metazoa > Chordata > Aves > Passeriformes > Petroicidae > Eopsaltria > Eopsaltria australis. The sequence continues at coordinate 55,037 of JAVTVJ010000253.1, read as the reverse complement.
TCAAGGCCAACAGAAACATATCTATGTCATTTGAAATTCAAATTAAAATAGTGGTTTGAAAAGAGAGTTCTCCTTCCAGCATTCCTGACTTGCACAGCAAAGCAGGAATTGAAAGTAAGACTGACCTCAAGGATTTCAATTACCCAGGCTGACATAGGGAAAAAATGTAAAGCCAAAACATAAGCAAAGACAACTGCATGGATTTTTTCACCTCTATTCTAGTGGTCTAAATAAAACAATTCCACAGGTAGAAAATGTATGTATATCTTTGCCCATGGCAGGGAGACCGAAACTAGATGATCTTTATGGTTTCTTCCAACACAAAATCATGCTATGATTCTGTGATTTATAATGCATGTGTTCTTAAAAATGCCCTTGCCTTCTGTATCACTTCACAGTTTCTGGGCATGAAACAGGGGAAAAAAGTGAATCTGGAGAGTCAGAGTGGTTGTGACCCAAGATCAGCACAAATAAACAGAGCAGGAGCCCTCCCCTGCCCCGTTCCAGTAGTGTTTTCTCAACCTCACTTCCAGCACCACTCATATTTTGGAGCTGTTTTGCTTTTGTGCAGCAGCAGCAGCAGACACATTGTCTGAATGCAATTAAGAATAATGTATACAAAGCACTTAAGATTGCCCATCAGAAGAAAATACTTCATAATGGGCTGTCAATGCTGATCCAAAGCTAAACCCTGATCAGGGTAGACAAGCATGTTTCAGCCATGGTCTCCCTGCAAGCAGCCCCATGCCTGTGTAACTTGGTTTTGACTCAAACTGGGGTCCAAAGTATCAATAGTGTGTATCATACCCCTGTCACACCAACTCCCTGAATGCTCTAACGCCCATAAACTAATCCAGTGGAAATGACGATGGAAAAACCAAAGCTGAACAAGGAGCATCCTGGATAACCTGGTGCTGATAGCCTCGCTAGTGAGACCCTGGTGAAAGGCTCCTGCTGTGCCTGGGAAGAAAGGAGAGATGGCGTTTAACTGGAGAGGCTGACTCACAAGAAGATGTTGACAATTCCTGCCCCACAGGAACCATTCACACCATGTGTGCATTAGCAGTGACAGTAGTCCAAACATAAACCAAATACCAGCCACATGGATTTCAGGCCAAACACTTAAACTCTAAAGTTTTCTGAAACTCCATCACGAAGGAGTGAAGTGACTTGATCAGTTCTCAGACAGAGATAACACCGACTTTTCTGTTCTCACCTTTGCCAACAGTGCACCAAGAAATGGAGTCAAATACAAAAAAGAAGCAAGGCACCTGAACTCCCACTATATCTTATATTAAAAATATAAGCTACTGCAATGCAGGAAATACACAATCTCCCATCCAGTCCCGCCATACTGGTGCTTAAGAGATCAGAGACATCAATATCTTTGGCAGTGAAGGTGACCACTACCCTGCTGCTCTTTGAACCTGATGACATTGTAACATTCCTGCTCAGAAAACTAACTTCTGTGAATTCTAGTCATATGTACAAAATTTCTCTTTTTTTCTTTTTTTTTGCTATATTAGGAAAATCAATCCTGGAGAAGAGCACTTACCAGAAGTTATTTTTCCTTGGTAATTTTGAGTTCCTGCAAGGATTAAGTATTGTGTGAATGTTGCATATGGAAAAGAGCTTCATAAGTACCTGATTTTTTTTATAAAATGCGTGTGCCTTTTCTGCTTTTTATAAAGAACTGTCTCATGTCAAGAACATTCCTCAAGCTACTGTAATCATCAGCTATGGCTAGGAGGGTCCTGCCTACATTAAACCTTACTCAATATCGATAAAGAAGGGAAGGAGCTATGTAAAAAGCAAAGCTTGAACTTCTGGATTACAGTTTTCAGTGAACATTTGCTAAGAGACAGGCTGCCAAACACATATCTAAGCAGGCAACTGGAAACAGGCTGATCTGCACCTGCACTTGAATTTCATAATGCCAGCAATATTTCCAGGTGCTTGCCACTGCTGTTCCGTGCACTCTGTACCCTGGCATTGATGCACTTGGGTATCCTCTCCCTGATGATCTCTCAGTGTCAGAGACTTGTTATCTTTTTTGGGTAAAAAAAAAAAATCATATTTTTCACTTAAGTTGGAAATTTTCCCAGTTACTTCTGCTCTTTCACTTCAATAACCCAGTAAACAAAAGCCTTTTAGGGACAGTTTCCTGACACCTGGGGCATCAGGGCTGACTGGGAGGGCAGCATGGGCCAGTGGCATGATCCCTGCTGCCTCTGGAGGACTGAGGATCAGCAATTCCTTTCTATGGCTTCATAAACACTGCTCTTCTCGGTGTCAGCACAGAGATAACTATGATAGAAGCTGAGGCAAATGGCTTCTCTGTCTAGCTGTCAGAGAGATTTTCTCATGTTATTTGCTCTCTATTGTCAGCCAGAGGCCTTTGCTATAGTAAAAACATGTCATAGATTTAGTGGTTCTGTATTTCTGCATTACTAGTCTCTAAATATTTATAAAGGTCCTCATAATATTTATTTCTTTAAGCTAAAATTATTTAGCTTAAATACTTTCCCACAAGATAGGAAAAACCTCTCACATATCTATATTTTTCAGTTTAATTTCTGCATATTCCTGTTATGGTTTCCTAAGGGGTATTTCCACACTTTTTGTATTAATGACAACATCACAATTCAATAAATTCTGGAAAACTACCTTACTAGCAAAGCCTAAAATTGTGCTTTGTCCTATCTGTAAAGATCTGACTCCAGGGAAGGGCTGTCATTTTCACAATGTTTTTGCACTAAGGTGCTGTCAAACAAAATATCTTTGTGCATTATATCAGGAACGTGCGCAGGAATATCTATATACTTATATTTTCATGTCAGCTACTCTCTATGAATTGTTGGTCCAGATCATCTTCTCTTTCTCTCCTGACACTTCTTTCAGGCCATTATTTTGCCACTGATGAAACTAGAGCTGTACTGATTTTTCTTCAAGGTAGGATTATCATTTCAACTTCTAGTCTTAAAGCAATCCAAAATAATTTCAGCTGTCTTACATCTAGGAGAATGGAGTTGTAAATTGCTAGAGAGAGCTGAGATGGGCCAGTTGGCATCCAGGCTTGAAATGTCAACTTTTTTTTAGCTGTCAGCACACCTTGTTTTTGTTTAACATAACTACTTCTTTAGAGAAGTCAATATTCACAACTGACTTTGTGGCTTCACCTTCTATGCCCCTTTCCCTCCTGTGTTCAAGACACAAATGCTCTGAGAACGCACAAAGGCATCAGCAGACTGTTTCCAGTGCTCACATAAGGCATAGCCTTGAGTTACTTCTAAAGCCTCTACTTTTTCCAATACTGCCTTTAAATGCAATACTTGTAGAGCACAAGTAGACCTGGAGCTACAAAACTGAACAGTTAAGCAGGGTGAAAGACTGCACTCAATCATTCATTATTTACTCCTAGATTACAAACAAACTAATTTGCCTGCATTACTCCTAAACAAACATTAGTCTTCACAGAGAAGTAACCGGCCAGAAGTACAGTACCAGAGTGATCTTGTGTGATGCAAAACAACAGCAGTATTTATTTATACTGAACTTAATTAAAGACTGAAGCTTCCAAAGAGTGATCTACATATCTCATGCAATCTTTCCACACCAGCTGACACAAACAAGGAAAACAGAGGTAGCACACTATCTCTAATTCCTGGTAGGTGCTCAGGTACTGACACAACAAGGAACCTATGAGTGCTTGGTTAGGAGATTCAGAGGCAAATGAGAGAGAAAAACAAGACACACGGGACTAGCAGTTTTGAGAGCCTGTAAACCTTGCTGATGGCTTGTAATACTTATAGCGTTCAACATATAATACATGATTTAAACCCACTAATCCTGTTCAAGTGCTGTATTAAAGTAGTGAAGTACTAAAAACCCCTCTTGACTTCAGCAGAAGTGGAACTTGATGAAACTTTACCAAGTGCTTTCATCACCTTTCAGAATTGTATTACCTATAAAACATACCTTAAATATTCAATTTCTACCACTTAAAGAAGAGTCAAACTTGAACATTTTTCCAAATGAAAGTGAGAAAAGACAAATTAGAAAGACAGTTTTCTTCATGGAAAATGTGACTACTTAGCGATAGCTGCACATTCTTTTATCTACAGAAGTTGTGCATGAGGGAGAAATCACAAGTAATGTGTATCAGTTGGGTGTTTGGAAAGCAACATAAGACCTGCCATAAGCAGCTCTGAGCTTCGTATCTGCTTTTCAAGTCCATCCAAGACCTCTCAAAGAACTAGCACTTGGCCAGCAATCTTGACCACTGATTTTGCCTCATACTAATAAAATAATGATAATACAACCTTTTTATATTAGGAATTGAGACTGTATATAATGAAGCTGCAGCAGGATCACAAAAAATATTCCTCATTAACTAAAAAATGAGCCTAAGGAAAATCACAGCATATATACACAAAGGCTCAAAAAATGCTGCTAAAATCAGGTTATCTGTGACAAAAATAACAAGTGCAAAGAAAAGGAATTCTTAAGGCATTGCAAATGCTCTTTCTCATAGTAGCACATGATCCAATACAGTACATTTTTTAAATTATGTAGGTACACATATAATCAATGTTAAGAATAAGCATTCAATCTGTTGATTCATATGCTTTTCATGTTTATTGTTCAGTCTTTTGATCATCGGATTATATTCAACAGGTATAACTAGTCTCCTGGAACTTAATATCTCAGCATTGTCTTCCCCTCCTACTATCCCCACCTATGCCATAAAAACTTTATGATGCAGTGAGCAAAATATGTTTGCAATGGAACAAGGGGGGATGGTTTTTTAACAAGACTGACAGGATCAGCTTAACCTGACTCTTGCAGCTACAGACAGAAAATCCTGACAGACACAAACTTTGTATTTACACATACTTAGCATGCATTTATTTTAAAAATAAAACTAATTACAATATCTGCTATGTCACAGACTCAGCAAGCCAGCGCTACTGAGAGCAGGTGTGAGGCTTCTGTTGGCAAAAAGAAGTAACACATGCACATAAGCCTGTAGACATAATAAAAAGGGAATGCTGTGTTCAGTTTCAAGCTGTTTTCAACCCAAGGCTTGGGTTTACTACTATATTCTCCACTGGAATTTGAAATTATAGGAAACAATAGACTTAAATCCCGCAAGTAACAAATACTGTCTTTATACCATCTTATTCACAGAATATGCTGTGGACAGCCATACACTGGTCTAGCTCTGGTGGCACTTGTCTCTGACCACGGTGACCCAAAAGTCACATAAGATCCCTTTTAGGTCAGCATGGATCTAAATTAAATTGCTAACACATCCTAGTACATATTACACTCTAAACACATCTTTACTTCCTCATAGGGAAGGTCACAAAAAAGGAGGTCTCAGCACACCTCAGCAGTTGAAAAACCACAGAGATCCCTGACAGAAGCCAGTCTGGTTCTTGAGCAAACATCTCTGCCAGTACAACTAAGTAGCTTCTGAAGTTGTCACGTTTCCCATATTCTTATCAGATCTGATGTCCAATATTCAACAAGGACCCCAACTCAGCCCTCTAAGTAAACTGCATTGCAGTCTTTTCTTTTGCACATTTGATTAGAAGAGGGTGGATCAGAGGGACACCACAAACCTCTTTTCAGAACAAATCCCCCCAGACCCACTGGGCATGCAAAAATCTTCACTGCTTGTGTTTTATGGGTTCCACCCAGTTGAATATGAGATATTTCAGTGAGATATTTCACCCATCCATTAAAATCAACACACATTGTAAAAGCATTTAAGGGCTTCAGAAAGTCCAAATTCAGCCACGGCACAAGTATGGCTAGAACGTTGTTTATAGTCTCCTGAAAGCTCACATAATAGGAAATTCTCACTTATGCTGTAAAAATAGTGAAACTTTCTCTTTTTTTGGAACATGCTTTAATAACAGAGCTATCAGAAATACTTTTAACCTGAATTCCGTTATCCAAATCTGAAAAAAGCCTAATCCACTCACCCTTCTCCCCACATAGGCACCTACAGGCAGTGCTGTGTTCAACATCATGGAAAACACCCAAAACAGCAGTGGTGTGGCTTCCCTCCTGTTGTATGCAGACCACTGTCAGCTCTTGCTTGGAAGGGAAGGCTGAAGGAGCTCACACGCTCACATCTCAGTTTTCAGGAGTACTCTAACCATTAAAATTCAGGTTGGATAAAGCTGATCTCTGCTCCTCCCTCTGAAGCTTATTTAGAGATGTGAATTAAGCAAGAGGGGACCAATGCTGCATCCAGATGAAAGTCTGACACTTAGGGAGGGAGAAACTGAGTCCTGCTTCAGAGCCTGCTGTGGCTTTTCAGTTGAATTTGAGAGAGGTTCACAGGAAAGGCACTGTCCTCAGTCCAGTCAGTATCTTGGGGATAGCCTGACAATACCATCTAGACACACAAGCCCACCTTCAGTCTGAAGCTGAAGAATTTGCCTTAGAGGCTTCAGATACAGGTTGAGAATCTCTCTGGGAAATTGTGTATTGTTTTCTCAGATCACTAGGATATAACTGTGAATCGAGGAATAAAACACACTAATTAGGGTGCAAGCAAGAATTCAACCTTGAAACCCCTTAAGTGCAAAAGATGCCTTCAGAAGTAGGTACCATACTACCAACAACACAAAATATATTTCCCTGACAAAGAAAAGTATCATAAAATCATAGAAAAGCCTAGCCTGGAAGGGACCCCAATGGATCATGTTGTTCAACCTTTCATGGGAGAGGAAGCCTAGTTGAGATTATCTAGCATCGTCTCCAAAACTTTAAGTGATAAAATTTTTATCTAAAGTGATTAACCTTAAGTATCTTGAAAACCTTAAGTGATGGGAACTCTACTATATCCCTGGGGATGTTGTTCCAGTGAACGAGTGTACTCAGTGTGAAAAAAAGCAGGAGGAGAAAACACGTTTTTCTCTGTACCTTCCTTTAAACCAATTTTTCTCAGGCAGTTGTTCCTTCATATTCCTTAGCTTACAGATGTTATATATGTTTCTTTAGGTTTTCTTAGTTGCTTCTATTCTCTCAGATCTCGTGCTAGTCTTGCATTGTATAAATAAGAGAAGATCATAAAATGGTTTAGGTTGGAATGAACCTAAAAGACTGTGTAGTCCCAACCCCCCTTCCATGGACAGGGACACTTTTCTCTAGACCAGTTTACTTATGGTCTTATCCAACCAACCAGTCCTTGAACACTGCTGGCATCCACAACCTCCCTGGGTAAGCCGTTCCAGTGTCTCACCATCCTCACATTAAAGAATTTCTTCCTTAAATCTAACCTAAGTTTTCATTCTTTCAATTTGTACCCATTACTCCTTGTCCTATCACTAGAGTCCCTGACAGAGTACCTCTCTGGCTTCCCTGTAGGCCCCATTCAGATACTGGATGTTTTCTCTCTGCTTTTTTTCCTTTAATTATTCAATTTTTAGAAAAACTCCTTCAGGATAAGAGGCAGTCATTTCATCCTGTTACAAAACACATTAACTTTTATGTTCATCCAACTAAAATACTTGAAACAGATAAAAAAATACAAAATGCTCTTTAGGAAGCTGCAGTTTCCCTTTTACAAAACTGCAGCCTTGGAAATTGCAATATTCAAGCTCTAATGACTGGTCTTGCTTTCAGTTTTAAAATATAAACATCATGTGTACAGCTGGGCACATAAAACACGGTGGGAAAACCTGAGCAGCAGGTTTGGAGTACTGAATCTTGAGCATGAACTGCAATTATATTTCTCTGGATAATACAGCACAGTGGTCTTGCTTTTGCTGTCCTAGGAGAAGGAACATCCTGCCTGACCTTGCTGCTCCCACAAAATGGGTCGGGGCTGCTGTGCGACAGCCTGTCCTGAAATGAATCCAAACCGAATTCTCTGTGACAGTTTGTGGCATCTGGGTGACTCAGACAGCCTCTGTGCCTGAGGCTGTTCCAGCCCAGGCTGTGATTTTGTTAACGTCACAATTTAAGTAGACTTGGGTCTTGTTAGCAGTAATGATGGACTCCCTGAAGGTAAGCCAAGGTGGCATTGGAAATGATGTCATTTCATTATCAGCTCTGAGATGGGGATAATTACATCTGTCTTCTTCAAACTGAGATGGCCCTGGTCCTTCAGAAGGCAGCTGGCAATCTAACTTCCAGCAACATGCTCATGCCATGCCTCATCATCTGCTAATTTTCACATCAAAGGCATCTCTCAAGGTGACCCAAACCATCATCAAAAGACAGGATCTCCAGCTGGACATGTATACTACTGTCCAGTGGACAGCACCACGCTGGGGGCATTGGACATGTTTGCTGCCCTGAGACATACATAAAAAAAAGTCCTATTTGCTTCATGTAAATATAACCACAGCAAGCAGTTAATGCAGATGGCTTGACAAGCCTTATAACAGAGAACAGTCTTAGAGATACAATGAGAAATTTCCCAATGGTTGCAAAATATCCACCTCAGCCTGACATGGACACTGAGGATTAAAAAAAAAAGGGTAGACAGACTAAACAAAATTTGTAGTGCATCTAAATATTTATATTAGAAATTGAGACATGGATTTCTATTGTAATTTTTCACAACATCTTAGACCAGTGGTTGGCAGTTTACAGATCTTCAGCTTCTGAGGAACTTTCTTAACTGTCCTGAAACAAGTTTGCTTCCTGAAGGGCAAAGCGAGATACTAGCACTGTGTGTTTATAAGAGTGCACTACAGAGAGAAAAGGAGGAAGAAGAAAGGGAAATAAATTCCTAACAATTAGTGATTGTAACCAGAACAGCCTCATGGCAAATTATTTTCTTTTTCTTTAAAAGCTAATTGAAGATCCTACAACACCATGTTGCAGGGTTTTCTGAGTACTTAGGTACTGGCATTAAGATGACCTTCCAAAACTGAGCACAAAATACTCTGTAAAGGTTAACCACATTCAGTTTACAGAGGTGGTGCTGCTTCCTAGGGGTTGTCTGCAACAAGGAAGTACATGATTATTGTGGTGGCTGTGGAATGATACCTCAGGCACACTATTAGATTATGTGTGTAGACACACACATCTGAGAAGAGCTTCCCTGGAGATATCCCCATCCTAGGGTAAGAGTATTCACTAGAGGAGCTATCCTAGGATAAGAACAGTATTGTCACTTCACACCCAAATTTATTATGGATTAATTTCCCTGTGTGTTCAAACCATCTTTTTAGGATAATTCCTGCCCTTTTTCCCCCACCTTTTCTTCTGGACACCAAATGTCTCATTGTTTAAGCCCTGGGTCTCTTTGAGAGACAGGGTCTACCCCTCAGTATGCCACATCTTGAAAACTAGTTACTAAGTTTGCTCTGTTTAATATGTAATAAAAAGTCCTTATTGCTTACTATGGTTTTTTGGGGGTTTTTTTTGTGTTTTTGTTTTGTTTTGTTTTGTTTTTTTATGTCTCTCACAACACAGGATTTGGCTCTTTAAACTACCATAGCACAAAAAGTAAGAGTTAAAGCATTGCCACAAAGTCCTAACTGTAGGAACAACACTTTTATTCCCTCTAGTGAAAAGGAGAAAAGTGAATGACAGTAACACCCATTTACCTTCTAAAAGCACAAAAGAGTTTGGGACTTCAAGCATCCATGTGTTACTAAATATATCACTGCATCCATGTGTTGCTAAAGATGCAGAATCCTGAGTCACCTGAATTTCTGTGCTCAGCTCTGGACCTAACAACCCAGCAATGGCTTGCAAGGGTGAGGACCATTTCTCTGCAATGTGACATTTTCAGAAGACCTGGAAGAAGCAGTCTTTGCAAAGTAGCCAGAAGGGAGGGGAGGATACATCAGCAACTGCTTCCCTGGCACAGGGGACCGTAAGCAGCACAGCTGTTCTTTTTGGAAATGTCAGAGAGGGGGAAAAAAGGGTGCCGAGGGAGTTGTCATTGTCAGAAAGCACAATAGGTGGTTCCAGAATAATGCTTCACACAGTCACAAGCTTTTCTTGAAAACATTGCTCAGGAAGCCCAGGCCTGAGTAACTTTCGAAATAGCAAACACTACTTGAAAAACAGAGATGTAAATTATAAAATTATTTAGCATCCAATTTCTCTTTTTCTCTCTGACAAAGGAGAACATAGCTGCGTCTCAATGCAGATGCTGCAGCTGAGATAACCCTATATGAGCCCTCTCCTGCCCAGTCACAGCCATGTCTACAGAATGTCCCAGGAGGATTTCAGGTCATACCCATGACTCTACCTCTTTTCCTGTGTCTGCCCCCTTGGCAAGACACTTGATCCACAAAGGGCCAGCTGTCCTACAGAAAATAGCAAAATTCTGTTTGTTCCTGGGTTCTGCAGGAAGTCACACACCTTCAGAGGCAAAATGCTATCTCCAGGTTGTTTTGAAGTACTGGCAGTACTTCCAGTACAAGCCAGATGGACGTGCAGGTCTCAGATGGATGCGCTGTCTCCTTCATGTCCACAGTCTTACCGGGAAGGAGGATGGGAACAGACAGAGGAAGGTGTGTTACATGGTGCCACACTTACCCCACTCTGCCAGGAGATGAGGAAAAAACCACACAGAAGATTTTGAATGAAGAAACCGTAAGTCCAGACTTTCCCTTCAATCAACAGAAAAAAACTACCTGAACCCTCTGCTTCCTTATGCCTGCCACACTGAGGTGAAATGGATTCTTCATACTGATTCCTACTTCATCGCCATCACTGTGGTGGTCAATGAGAGGTGGTGAGAAGGGACCAGATCAATCCTTAGCCTATAGCTATGCTACACAGCTTCTTCAGTAATTTGTAAGACAGGCAAAATTCTGTTTACCCCTAAACCCCTTGAAGCCTTCTCTGGTGGCTTGCATGGGCCTTAAAAAGACTTACAAGCTTCAGAGCTGGAGACAAAGAGGGACCTTTCCTCACCCTGGCCCTTCAGCAGCAGATCTGACTATTCAACAGTGGGTCGCTGTTTTATCAAAAGTCCTACTACTCCCGAAAGCATCCTGCTCCAAAGGGACTTTTTGGTCAGTGTTAAAGTCATGGAACTTGTGTTTGCCAATGTAGGGAAATAAATTTAAAAAAAAAAGGCATGAGAAAAGTCACTGTCTTTTAAGATCTGTTGTCATACAACTACCATTGTCACAAGGGACAGGAAAAGTGCAGTCTGAGGTTTTACAAAACTCCCACACAGGGGTGTGTATTTTTTGAGAGAGGGAGAGGTTGTCACAAAGAGTGCAGAAGCTGGAGTCCATGACATTTTATTTATATTGTTTCAACTCATTCACCCACATGCCCTCAAGGGATGTTCTGGTTTTTTAAAATTGCTGTTTCTGCTAAAAACTGCATGGTGTGAATTAGTGTGGTTAGATGCTCCTTTCTCAAAAATATTTGTTTGGATTGATACTATTCTATCTCTCTGATCTATAGGTGTGAAAACCAGAAGTTTTCCCTTGCATGCAAAACCTTGTTTTCTTCCAAATTCACTCAAATTAAATTCAAGAGAGTCTGGGTAGTAGAATAGCAGACAGAACTAGAGCAAGGTTCTTGAACTAAATAAACCAACTAAGCAAGAGGAATTGAATTATACAGGGAGAGAATTTATGACCCCTATTCTTTTTTGACTTGTTTTATTCTCACCATTTGTAGTGGGTTTCGTAGGACAGTTTGCAAGTCTTTTAAGAATTTCAGACCAGATGGCAATTTAAGTAGGCAGTGGATCAGTCGATAAAACTCTGATTAGATGTCCGCTCTTCAACTGAGCTATTTCCACAGCCTGCCTTAACCTATGTTTAGTCTAACAGATAAATATTTAGAATTCACCAAGACTGCTGAAGTGAAAGTAGTATAAAGGGAGTCTTAGCAAATCTGGTCAACCCATAAAGATTTCCTTGCTTTAGCCTTCAGCTCCACATGTTTTGCTGAAGGAAGTTCTACAGCTTAAACTCCCAATACATTACTCATATATTAATCCATAAATTTAAAGTAAGAAACATAATCAGCTCACAGTTTTGCAGTGCTGCAACAGTGCAAAGTAATAGAGAACATATGGCTTGGTGTCGTCAGCAACACTGGAGTCAACCACAAGGGTCCTTGACAGACCAAGTCAGCCAGTTTCTCTCTTTTCTTCTTCCTCTCCTTCAACAAGACAAGACATTCAAGCAAATAGTGCTTTCACTGAGTATTTCACTAATACACAGATGAGAGAAGGATGCAGACAGGGTCTTGCCACCACTACAACGAGGAACAGGCTTGTGCAGCCCCAGCAGAAGTGTCTATCAATGGATTGATTGAACCTACCAACTTCAAGTGGTTTTGAAATTACAGTTGGTGATCTCTATTTACAGTTCAACCCAAGAGCACCTAATATTTTTAAACCACTTCAGTTCTCCTTTATCAGACAGAAGAAACATGTTGCTGTCATGCTGTTCAGTGTTCAAAGCCACACTTTCCTGATAACCTTGATCCTTTGGTATAGCTGAACCTAGTAGGGCAGATGTGTGGGAGAGGCAAGAGAACAGGTGTAAAGAAAACAGGAATTGAGAGGAAGCAAGAGAAAGGCAAAGTTTTAGTGCAGCCAGGAGCAGTCAGGTGGAAAATGGCTAAAGAAACCAAAACATAGCCTGGTACTGGTGATGACAGAGACTAAATGAGCTTTACAGGTCTTGTGAAGAGAACCCACAGAAGAACCTATTTAAAGACTCAAACCTGCATCTTTTCTTAAAACATAAATAGGTCAGAAGCAGCCAAATTGTACTTGGCAGGTAGTATCCAGAGAGTTTACATAACACTGCAAAAAAGATAAGCACCTGTTTAAGAGCAAACTGTTATTTTTACCCAACATGCAAACAAATCAAACACGTTCATCACAGGCTAAACCCTTTGTACTGTCAGCTGTGAGTTCTCTTGATGTTGTAAAGCACCACCGAGCACAAAATCACTATGGTATTTTTTGTGTTGGTAGTCAACCTCTGTTTGCTGGAGATTTGAAAAACAGAGGAGACATGTAGAACAGGAAGATCTGAGCAACAATTAGCAGCCCTTAACAAAAAGCAAATCTGTGAAATGCATTTTTTCTCTGAGAAAGAGACTGCAAATACTGAGTTAACAAAAATATGAAGGATGTAACTTAGTATCTGCTGGAGAGGAGAGGAGAGGAGAGGAGAGGAGAGGAGAGGAGAGGAGAGGAGAGGAGAGGAGAGGAGAGGAGAGGAGAGGAGATGAGATTTTGTTGTGAGGTAAGTGGAACAGGAGCAAATGTGGGTTTTTTTAATATCTGGTATGGATTACAGTTCATCAGCTCCGGAAGACGGTTATTCGGTCTTGACCTCCGCTCATGAATTTCTTTTGTCCACTTGGGTCACTTCACTATTATTCAAGCCTAGATTATAAAAAAGGCAGATCTGCAAGGCTTCATTTGTTTGCTTTCTCAGCTCAACATATTAAGTGCAAGTTTATATGTATACAATATATCTTATTAGATGCTCTGTCCTGTTTTGGTCTGTTCTCTTCTGATTTATTTTGAACTCAAAGATCATAACTGTAAGTGCCTTCAAACTTACAGATACTTAGGCCACTGGGGGATGAGCAGAAAAAAAGTGAAACGCAGCAACCATTACTGTCCAACTTCATTACACTCATGCCTTGGAAGAATAAAACAAAAATGTACTGGAATTTAATCTCCTCTGAGGGAAGCAACTGAAAGCAGCACGTTTGCTAGAAACTGCGCACATTCAATCCACTAAAATTCATCAAGATATGCAAAATTTAAATGCCATCTAAAGATGGACAGTGAGAAAATTTACAGACATGGCACCAAAGAAAGTACATTGTTTGGCTGTATCCTTGACCCATGACAGCACAACGCAGGTAGGAAGCAGATGCTGAGAACACAGCATGCTCTCAACACTGAGGGCTGTGTGGGATGCACAGGATTCTGCCAATCTTATGCCAGGGTCCACGCTGCGGCAGGGGGGCACAAGGATGGCATGGGTTGCAGTAGATACCATTGGGCATCCACAGCAGAACCTTCTCAGCATAGCTAAACTGATTTACTAATATTATTAGTATCAATATTTCCATCACTTTCTGGGTTGGAGCAAAGTAGCAGCAACTGACACCTTCAGTTCTGCTCATCCCCTCAACAGATCCCAGTGATAACCTCAGGCACAGTAGTACCAAGAACAAAAAAAGAAACACCAGTATATGCACACTGCATTTGAAAAAGAATCTTATTCATCCTTCCTCCAGCAGTACCATCTTCCTGCTGTAAAACCAAACCAGGTAGTAATGCCTGAAGGAGAGATGTGCCAATTGTTTAAATCAGAACCAGAGGTGACGCTCCTTTGGGAGCTGACAAGGGCAAGCCACAACAAACTCCTGGGATTTCTGCTCCCATTGCAAAACCTGTCTGGCAAAGGACTGTGTTGCAACATGTGCTTTTCATACAGAATACTTATTTCTGACTGTAATTTAGCCTCTTGGCAGGAGATGATCATACATATCGAGCGAAACATCCTTGCTCATCCATATCAACCTACACATCCTCATATAATGGCAGCAGCAGAGCACACTCTCTGCTTCCAGTGGTCTCCTATGGATCACAGGACAGATTTGGTTAATCATGCCCATCTCCTCTCCATAAAAGCCTGCTCCCACAGGGATGTTTTCTGGCTTTTCATACAGTTGAGTTATAAAATCCACAAGTGAAGAGGTCTCTGTGAATGTTTCTGTTAAACTATTCCACTACTCCTTTTACATGGGAAGGAATGTTAAAACCAGTGGAATATCACCAGTGCTAATTGGATGTTAAAAATAACATATAACAGTAATGCTTATCACATATGGGAGGAGAAAGGAAAATACCTGAATTATGCTTTTCTTAATAAAACACAAAAACCTCCAGGCCATGAGTCTACTAATCTTATCCATTCACTAAGTTCTGCACAGGAGAAAAGAGAATACAATCCTTGGAGCAGATTTCCCTTGCCTTCTATTTAAAAGGTTGCTAAATAATTGAAATTCTACATTAAAAATATATTACACACTGTCTAGTGAATGATGGGACTGCAATGCGTAATGTAGAGACAGTGTAAGCTTCTCAATACATGCACATGAAATGACTTGCTGATCTAAAACACTCACTTCCTGCCAACATGATTTCAAGAGAGCTGAGGAGAGAAAAACAAGTTACAAAGTTATACACTAATGATTGAATTTTATAGCTGAAATGTATAGGTCTAAAGGCATTATATTCACTTATTTAACATTATTCAGGTAAATAATATGCAGTGAGTTAGTAAAAGAACAAATGAAAATTAAGATGGCTCCAGCAACTGCAAACATCTTGTCTTAGCCTACTTCGTACCATGTGCCACAACAATGTTATGGAGCAAGACAACTCCATTAAAACAGAGGAGTCAATGGTGATTTCTCACTCCTCTCCCAGGTATCCTCTATACTCAGTCCAGTGTCTTGATAAAAAGAGAGAATGAGAGCAGATACAGCCAATGGCAATGTGTCATTGTTACGAATCTGGTTATCTGCCTGCACAGGTGAGGAGAACAAGACTTTATCAATAAAATTTCAGGATGCTGCCAGCAGAAATCCAACCAAAATGACAAAGAGACTTCCTGAATATATGACTTGGCTTGCCCACTGTTACAGTCAGCCTACTTTCTTTCATATGGGGAGGATATATTGTACAACATGTAAAAGTTATGGATGCTTTACAGAATCTTTTCGTTACGCAAAAATTGCACATCTGTTGAAATCTCCAGCCGTTTCACTGGGCTCCTGCTGAACTTGCTTTACCCAGTATTCAGAATCTGTTGCCAATCAATAAATTAAATGAATGGATAAAGTATGTTCTAGGGAAAGCCAAAGGATTCATTGGTGAAATGCAGTCTTCACCAGCTGCAACTTGGCTGAGGCCAAGGGGTTCATTCAGCTTTTTAAGATGTTACAAAAACCATTCTCTTTCTTAATCCCAAAACAGAGTTCAGCTCCAAGCCAGGAATTCTTTGGTGGTAGAGGGGGTTTAGTCATGACATGTGACAAGTCATTGAACAACAGGTACCTCCAGTGAGGTACCAGTTCAACATAGAGGTACCAGCCTGCACCCTCCTTTTGAGACAGGAAGGCCCAAGCAGTCACATGTGTGCTGCCACACAGGTTGTTATTAGTCCAACATCGCCAGCGATGTTACTATAAAACCTCTGGGTTTGTTGTCCTGTGCTTGTTGGCATCCTTGTGCACCCAGTCACTGCATGGCTCAGGGAGGCAGTTTAGATATGCTGTCACATGCCAAGATGCAGAAAATCAGTTCTAGTTCCTGAACAATAGCTCTTATCATGGAGAAGGTCATTAAATGCAATTGGCTACTGTGTGGACTGGGGACCTTGAAGGCTGATTCCCCCAGAAGGTCAAGAGTGTTAAAGACATCCAAGAAGACCCTCAGACCTACTAGTCTGCTTCCCTACAGTGTACCAAGCTGTGTTGCAGCTGATCTCAGTACCAGTATTCAGAGCAAGGTTTAAGCTGTGACAGGCATAAGAGCCCTGCAAGAGCAGTGCTTATCCTCACGTTGCAGGACAGCCCAGTTCTGGCAGATTTGTCAGAGAAATAGCTCAAGGAAAAATATCCTTGTCATGCTGCCAGTGCCAGTGTTAAACTAGGTTAATTGTCAGAGAGATGCGGAGGTCGGCCGAACTTGCAGCATACGGCCTGTGTGGCTTAATGTCAGACAAGAAATAAGAGTCTGCTGCTTGTGAGTAATCACTGACCTCCTGCAACTCCCACCACCTCACTCCTTCCTCTTCCCCCACCAGACGTTTGGTGCTTTGCCCTCTTTGTTTCCCTTTCCAAAGTGGATTGCCTGTTGTGAAAGAACTTCCAAGTGGGGTAAAGGTTTGACCCTTCCATGCTCCTGTTACATGGGCCAGGCATGCAAGCACCCTTCTTTTGAGCAACTTGCAGAAAAAATCAAACATAATTGAGACATAAGTCATTCATAAAAAAAACCTTTCTGCCAACCATAATTGTTACATTCCATCTTGGCAGGGTTTTAGATTTTTTTTGGCTGGCTCAGCTTTTACATTTGGCAACAAAATGTGTTTGTTGAGATTGACACTGGCCAATGTCCGCCTTTTGCAAAGGTGTGAGAAGCCTTCAGAAAATAATCCAGAAGAAAAAAAGGTCTATTACTGATCTCAAGTGTGTGTAGGTAGCTGTGAATAGAGTAAAGGTAACTTTCTTGCATGCTTAAAAGGAAATGGAGGGTCTTTCTCAATCTACAACTGAAATGCCAATTTTCCTTACACACAAAATTCCCAGGCAGAACCAACAAATTCTTAATGCTCTCATGGGGTTTTTGGTTTCTGGAGCTGTCCCAGACATTTCTGCACCTAGAATCACAGTGCTGGAAAAAAATGCTAACCAGTAACACTTAATCATACCACAAAAACTCAGCATTCTCTAACCGGTGCTGAGAAGCCAGGAGGGATGTGCTGGTGGGGAAAGGTACCATCTCTGGGAGAGGGTGGCAGAAGGTGGGGCAGAGACCCAGACCCCACTGTGCTGCTAAGGAGTGCAGTTAATCTTTGGTCAAAGAGCGACCAGACCCAGACATTTGCAGTCAATTAAATGACAACTTTCTGCTGCACTCCTATGCTAACATAAAACACTCTTGAAGACAACACAATATATTTAGAAAATTCAATCTGGGCACTTCAATACTAAAGTTTAGATTACAACTCTTTTTGTACTTTTAATAGTACAAAATAATACAGCATATTTGCAGTTCACCTACTTGAGATTCTACCTGGGGGCTTTCTGGCCTTATTGGTACTAAAATTTCAAACTTTCCTATGCAAATCTAAAGACTGGAAATACAAAGGAGCAAAATAGAGGCAGGAACAAGGCATGAAAGAGCAGGGGAATAACCAAAGGTAAGGACCAGAAGACGTATGGAGCAGAGAACAGAAGTAGGGCAAGGGAGAGGGCTGGTGGAGAGGGGTCAGACAAACGGCAGTGAGTGACTAGGCTGAGAAAGGGACACTAGTAGGTCTTTGCTGGAGATTCTGGGGGAGAGATCAGAATTCTGAAGAAAAACCAACTCCATGTTTGGCCCCTTTGAGAAGATGTAGCATAGGGGTGAAGCTAATGGTAGCCCTTGACACACTCATGACTTTCTGTTTGAATTTCCATTCTGCTTTCCAAGAGACATACAGTTCTAACATCCTGGAAAAGACCCTCTGAATTCTATCTCAGTGTGCTTTGTCCTGGCTATTTAATGCAGATATCCTAAACATTTCATTTACATTTTCATTCAAGAATATTTCCATGCAAGTCTTGCTTTCCAGCACTTTCAGTTTGAATTAACCTCACAGTTTAGCTTTGACACAGATTTCCATAACCACAGCTTTGCACAGAGTAAGGAGGCCAGCACGTGGCTTTTGCAGTGGACTAACACATGAGCCCAAAAGGTGCTCCAGGCTTACCAATTTTGTCATGAGCAATGCATGTCCTGTGCTCCCCAGCCTCTGTGTGGCTAATTTCACAAGGACAGACTTGAAGCCAGACACAAGTTTCCCCACTGAGTTGAACAGAAATTAAAGAAGTTGGCTCCACAGTTAAGCTTAGCGCTGTAGGGGGCTGGGAGAGTGCACCTCATTATTTTTACCATAAAAAAGATGTGCTCAATGGCACTAGAAGACAGCTGGCACCTGCATCTCTTCTTTTTAAATTGAATAAGCAGAGAAACTAGATTTTACTGGTTATTCCAGCCCAAAGTGCTGTTTTGAAATTTAAGAGAGTATTTATTGTATAAAAGTTATATGAGGAAACTTGATCCATTTAATTTGGTGAGATTCCTTTCGCTGTTTCATGCAAGACTCAAGAAGGGTAAGAGAAAAAAATATACTTTTTTTCACACATGAGAGTAGGTTGTGCATTTCCATCTAACAAACAAAAGATTTTAAAAAACAATGGCTTGATTCAGATTACTGGGATAGATCTAGGTGATGTATTACCAGCAGGGACTAAGGCCAGGAGCTATTTAATCCTTTGAGGGAAAGAGTGCCAGCAAGAGTGGCTGCCAAGGACTCCCCAGAGCTCAACCTGTGCTGAGCACACGCGATGCCCAGCACTGTCCCAGGCACTTGCTCAGTCAGCATGGCCACGTGCTGAATTGGGATTAGGTTGAAAACCACCCCACACTTTCACGTGATTAATGTCCTTAGGGAGACAAGGTGAGGTTATTTACTGCCTACTCTTGCAACATCCTTCCCCTCAATTTTATTTCTAAGTGGTTCTTTAAGCTAAAGGTGCAGAAAATCCTATTTTTTATTTTTTTCTTGCTATTGAGAATACCCTGCTGCAAAGCTCGTCTATGAAGTGAGAGGGATAGCAATGGTATGAGCAGTGCTACCAGGTCATCACAGTCAGGAAAACCTCCTAGTGACCACAGGCTGCCTCTCCACCCACATACCTTGTTTTTAACGGGAGGGAATAACATACCACAACTCAAAAGAATGCTGGGGCAAATGTTTCCTTTTTGATGGTATGTTAAATAAGAAAGAAAGAGAACAGACGCCTTTCAAAGAGTCTTTATGGGCTTATAAAGGAGAAGGCATGGACCCTGGGTCCTCAACATCCATATAGACCCTAACAATGGTGAGAGACATTGGGCTGGAATGGCAACACCCCACGGTCTCCCAGAGATTCCTCAAGGTAGATCTCACAGGTTTCTCTTGTTCTTCTGTCAGACGTTTCCATGGGCTTCTCCTCAAGAGGGAGAGGCCTGGCTTACCACACACTGCTCTTTACAATTTGGCAAAGAGCAAGTGCAGGAACAACATCTGTGTCTAGATCTTTGCTAAGGGAAGGACAACAGACAATGTCCAGGGAAGTGGCTGTAGTTCAGGTGGCAACATCAGGGGACATGTATTTGCTTCCTGGGAATACCTGTAATTATCAGACTGCTAATAGAAAGCTAAAAATAGTGGCCACCCAACATCTATCCCATAAAGTGCCACTACAACACATCCACACACCTCTCTTTCCTACCTGTGAGGCATTCAGCTGAAGTGACACAGCCTTTCCCCAACTTCATTTCCCTCCTCAAATTTCCTAAAATCTCTTTATTTCTTAGCTGGATTCCAGGGCCTGCCTCTCCAGATGGGTTTTGTGCTATATTATAATCCCTATTCCCCAAGCAGCCCGTTCCACATTTAGGAGCAAAAATGCCCTGGAACTAAAGCAAACCTCAGCAATGCAATACAAATAACATAACCTTTGAACAGAGTAGAATGGAAGAGATGGATTTTGTGAGAAAGAGGGCCGTGTGAATCCCAGCGCCCTTGTTCTTCCTCTTGTGCCAGCACCAGTGATGGTAACAGCATTCCCCACTGTCCTCCAGCTCTTTCCTTGTTGCTAGCAAACCCAGTATCCCACTCTTCCTCCTCAACTGGTATCTCTGGTGGTTGACAGCCAAGAAAATAATGAGTCCTGACTGAGGCCAGTATTTGTACTGGCCAGCAACCAAAGATAGTGTGATAATGAAAAAATGCTTTCTGCCTACTACAATCTAGTTTTGAGCCATGGTGCAAGTCATCAGACACACTACACACAGCAGGGACTCTTCAGTTGGCTATGGGGAAAGATTTACGAAGCTGCTTGTCTGGGGTGCAAAAGTTCTGTGGCAGTTAACCTGTGCCCTTGGGTGTCAGGCTGTCCTGGACATCAGTGGCTATGCTGTTTCACTCATTAAACTTTGCATTAAAAATGTCCAAGTGCCCAAGCAACTGAAGTAGCAACCTGTAGGTCATAACATTTGTACAAACTGATTAAACAGGACTGAAAACAGTATTTCTCTTTTTCTTTTGACTGCTGTTATTAGAAAGGACCTTGAATCCATCCCACAGATTAGTGTATCAATGCCTCGTGCAGCATCCAGCAGCAGCCAGAGGCACTGCATAGATGTAGAGAAGGAGAAATTCCTGAAAGGAGGTCAAACTGCCTGGTGCCCTTGTGGATTGTGTCAGCCTCAGTAAATCCCACTTTCTCTTGCCCTGGCCAGAAACAGAGTGGTGTGGGAGGCCCTGAGCACTGGCTCCTGGCAGCAGGATGCCAGATAGCATCCAGGGCTGGGCACTGGAGAGGGAATGTGCACCTCCCATTGCTGACAACTGAAGATGCACGTCCAAGCCCCAGTCTACACCCACTCCATTAACAACTGCTGACATCCAGCACGACTAACATCTCTGTGGGTTAGAAGGCTAAATAAATAAGAGATGAATAGCTACCGTACATCATAGCCCTTTATCCTGGGAGAATCAGTGAACCTGAATTCCCCAAGAAAAACAAGTAGGCTGCATCTGTGCCCGTGCTCTGATTAATCTCATTGGTTTGTTTTCCTGGAAACTAGATGTCCCAGATGCCATTGTTTCCATTATAAGTGTTCATCTGCCCTGTTTTGAGCTTGATTGCTCCTGTAGCCTGCTTGGCTTAACTGTTTTTTGTTTGTTTGTTGTTGTTTGTTGTTTGTGTTTTGTTTTGGTTTTTTTTAAAATTAACATTCCTAAAATGCCAGTAAATTAAAATGAGGACATAGCTGCAACCCTCAACACTAGATTTGTTAAATGTTTTAAAACACCTACAGCATGCAGAAATCCTAAGCTGTTGTATGCAGTGTGACTAAATTATTAATAGTTGCCATGCACATCACACAAGAATTTTAAAAGAGGACTTTGTGTTTCTGCAAAACACTGCTATTTTTGTCTGATAGTAGAGACAAAATAATTTGAAAATTAGTGTCTTTGGTACTAATCACCACTATTACCAAAACATTCCCACTGTAGGCATAATACAGTCATTTTTCATTTTTGAGAGAATTAGACATTTCATTCATTATCTCAGTGAAGATCTTGAAAGTTTAAAATTTGTAAAAATACAAACACATAATTAATGAAAACACAGTGAAACGAATATCTATTTCTAGTCATAAAAGCTCCACTATCTAGTACAATAACATTCAAGCACAAATTAAAGTAGTAACATTTACAGAAGATACCACAGAATGTCTGTTTTATGGGTTGGAAAGATCAGCTATGGGGCTGTTTGAGGTGGGCTTTTTAACAACATGAAGATATGTGAATGGATTGCTACAGTTAAATTTGCTTTACAGAGAAAATAACATTCTGCTGTGGGCAAAAACAGAAATACGGGAAAATTCTGTCTCAAGTGAATTATTTCTGGTGAAAGGCTTCTCAGCGTTTTGCTACAGGCATGCAGCTTTACACACAGAACATTATGCATGTACACAGAGAGTGCTCTACTGGGGGTGCCTATCCTGATGCTCTCCCCTACATCCATCTCCCCACAAGGCTATTTACAGGAAATAAAGGAAAAACAGAGATTTGGAAATGGAAATAAACCCCAAACCAACAACGACCTAAAACATCGGCACAGAAAAACAAGTTGATAAGGAAAAAAGCAGCTTCACTCAGTACGTCTCAGCTGCTTCCAAAGCAGAAAGCAATGGGGACGTACTGCTATTATTAGCCCTCCGGATGGGAAGAAGCACGGTGTGAAGCTGTTGACAAGACGTTGCAGGATTTTTTTTGCACGTATGCACAGGCACAGACACACAGGCAGACAGACCCCCCAAAACACTTATGGCGAGCCCCTTCCCGCCACTCGGGTGAGACAGACAGACAGAGAGCACGACGCCAGCGCGACTGTGCGTACTCACAGCTCGGAGTACAAGAAGTGCAGGTTGCCCACATTGTCTATGTAGTTTGCAGGACTTAGCCAAGGTAGGACCAGTAACAGGAGAGCCTTCATTTTCAGTGCAGTGCTGGCACTGCTGCTAGGTTTCCTCCTTCCCACTGTCTCTCTGTGCTGGTGGGACACACAACGAGAAGCTTTCGTGCCAGCCAAGCCCCTTCTAAGCAAGCCTTTCCATTTCAACGCAATGGTAGCACATTATGAATCGAGCTTAAATCCCTTAAACGAAGCTACACTGCAAAAATCATTGACCTGTAAGAGGATTACTCGATCTGACTCTCAGATGGGTAGATGTGAGGGTTTAGGGACAGCACAGCGTGGTTGGCGAGACAGTGACTTATGCTGCAGAGGAGAGCGATGCTCGGGGAAGAGACCTGCCTCCTGCAGGATTCAGAGTGGTTCTTCAGAGGCAGCTGGTATGTTTACATCACTGCCCACAAGCAGATGGGTTACGAGCTAAACTGCATCACGGAAGGGTGTAGCTGTCTGACAAGAGGGGAAAAAAATGCCCCCCGTGGAGTCTTGTAGCTGGTGATATCAGAAGACCACACCTTTTTAAAGAAAAACACTGCAAAAGATCACAGCCAACTGCTGGCTGTTTGCATCTCAGTCTGATTTCCCCAAATCCAGTCAGATGTTTGTGTACAAACATAAATCATGTTATAATTCAAGGACGTCTCTTCTCGGGTTTTTTTTGAGGGATGCAAGAGAAAATATTTTAAATAAGGATGCTTTCAGTGGACTGCTCCATGGTAACCGGTGTTTTAAAAAAAGGTAAAGTTCTCTCATCAATTACAAAGCATAAAACAGCAAGCTCACCTTGTCCCATCAGTGACCTCACCTCTGATCAGGGCAAACTTTCGCTTTCTCTCTGAGAACCAGGACTGGTCTGAACCTGAATAATGTAAGAAATGTGAGGGCTGCTGACCACCCTGGTGACCCCCGCAGAGTCTACTTTAATTTATTCACTGAGAACACAATAATGTTCTGTGGAGATTTCAGGTGGGCTCTGAACTGTTCTTACTACAGACACCAAATATTTATGATTATTACAGTTTTTGGGTTATTAGCAAAATCACACATTTCCTCTCCCCTCTACTGATTCATCAGAGTTAAAGAGAACAGCATCAGCTCAGTCTGTTTAATCTGTCCATGGGCATGACAGAGCACAATGCCCTCCTCTTTGCCATTAATTGGAGATGGGATGGCAAGAGAGGTTTCTACATTTCCAGGAATTAAATTAGGCAGAGGCATAAGATACCTCAGGTGATAATTACTTAATGCTGTGCTTAAAAAAACAAATAAAGATACTGTGCAGTGTCTGTAAACACAGGGATGTAGAAGTCCACCTTTAGATATCACTCAGAATGTTCCCTCCTATTTCTTCCCTCAAATGGGAATGTTAGTGAGGTGGCAGTACCTATCCCTTGCAAAGCTGAAACCCCCAATAGCAGAAGTTCCCTGTAGTTTCCTATTCTCCTGTCTGCCCTTTGGCCTGAAGGTAACTCAGCCCTCCCAACCATTCTGAGGAAGGAAAATCCATGTCATGATTAGCAAGGAAGCAGGTGTCCAGCCTATGCAGCAACGCTTTGTACTTCACTACCTTAGAGGCTTTAGGGCAGGAAGACCCTACTGCATCTCTCCAGTCCTCTGCTCCTGGGGTTTGCAAACCTGGGACCTGGTGCAGGGAACCTGACACAGGGAAGAGGGAATAGCAAGAGATGTTACCGAGACAATTCTTTCTATCTGTGCTTGGGCTCAGGCCAAGCAAGCCAGAAGCACAAGATCTTGAAGATCCTGAGGGGAAGATCCAGGCCACTAACATTCAACAGTAAGTGCTAGCATAAAACCAGCCAGGCTTTTATAGGATCAAATCACGGTTTATAGCACTGCAATTCTGTAAGATATGTAGAGAAGGGTACCTTTACTACCACCTTAAGGAAAAGAAACTAACACACTGCAGTCACTTGCACATATCCACATAGGATAATCAACACTAGAGATCAGAAGTTATGCCAGCTGTGTGGCTTCCATGTAAAAAACAATTTTCCAATTTGTTTATTTATTGGGGGTTGGGGGTGAATTGGGCAAGGGTGTCCTGCTAATTTTATGGCCACAGCATCATGACGCCAAAAAAAGGGAAGACAAACAGGAAGGTCTGAATCACATAAAATTCAGCTGTATATATAGCAAAGGGAAAGGGCATTTGCATTAGGGGTTCAAGATTTTGTGGTTGGAATCTGTAGAGAAACATAATTTCAGTGACAGCAGCTCACAGAAGACTAACAGTCCCCTTACCTGCATTTCTGTTGAAATTAATGTTTGAGACCTGTTAGAGAAGTATTGACCTAAGACAGAAAATTCTGAGTAACTTTGTTATTTTGTCCTCCTAGCTGCACACAGTGGAACTCCCAGAGCACTGCTGGCCTGGTCTGAGGCCTGTTGCCACTGCCTCTAGCACCACGGGCAAAAGCACCCTCATGGGGAAAGCCAGGTCCAGAAATGTGGGGACAAGGGCACCCAAATCCACAAACACCAAACCTTCAGCAGGTGAAAAGTGGTCTCATGACCATCACAAGGGATCAATAAACTCACTGCTAATGGGTTCTTCGGGGATTTTTTTGTTTTCGTAATGCAAAATCATCACATTTTTGGCTGGTTAGGACACGATAACTTCAGTAAATATCTTCAAATGAATGAATTCCTAGTGAGAATCCGGGTGCTTCAGGAAATGAAGTCTGCAGTGCAAATGAGGAGATGCTTGAATGGCAGGCTGCAGAGCCATTTCCGGCTGTGGGCCCGCAGACTGTGAAGTGTGCAGTGTGTGAACATACCTCCCCTCTCTGGCTCACCAGCCTGCTCACCAGCAATGCTCTGACCCTCAGTACTGCCATGTCCGCGCAGCAATGTGCCCCCAGCAGCAGTCTGGAGTCCTACACTGGCTGCTCAAGGTTTCCTTCACATTGCAGAAGTACACACCTAGCAACATGATTTATACCTGGGGCAAACTTCAGGGGAAGTAATTTCACTGGGCAACATATACAGGTCACAGAAAAGGGCACATCTTAGGCCTCATCTCTCCTCAGACCTGAGGTGCTGTGACGCAGACTATGCCGACGTGTTTGTCTGCTGTCAGAAATCACAGCCTTGAAAGTACCTCTTCACTTTTCTGCCTTCCTTACAAAAGGCAGAACATGCACGACAAAAGCACATGCTTTTACTCTGTATTCAGTTTTCTCCTTGCAGAGGAACCAAACTGCTCCCTGGAGTAGTCTCTCCCAGAGGCAAGATGGAGGGTGTCCTGGCTATCAGGAGGGATAAGGCTGGAGTGGGAATCCAGCCAGGGTGCTCTTCCAGGCTCTGTCTCCCTGTGAACCCCATGGTGCCCTGGGTAAGTGCTCACCTGGAAGCAAAGAGCACTCAGGTTCTAAGACCAATACCAAACCGGAATATTTTCTGCTCTACTTCTCATATAGGTCATTTGTGATTCAAAAAAGGTTTGAAGAAAGGGCAATTATAAAACCCTTAATGTGCTATTAAAATATTTATAATAGCTCAGATTCCCAAATTTCACAGACCTCTTTGGACTACATACACACTGTCATTGTGCAGCTAACCATAAGGTATTCACCCAGAACTGCTAACGATAGCATGAAGTACCTTATATGCATTTGATTCTAAAAAAGAGTAAGATATAGCCTATCTTGGACTATAAGTGAAACAAATTCAGCTCTAAATTAATTATACTGTAGGTGTTCATTGGGAGTGAAATCAACAACTCTTTCTTTATGTTAACTGTCTATTTTGATCTGTATTAATTGAAGATATTTTTTCCTCTACTCAAAAAAAAAAAAAAAGAAAAAAAAAAAAGTGAAAAAAGGTCTATCAACAACAACTTACTGGGTTTGGAAATGCTGTTCAAGGTGGCCCCGTTGCACAACCTCTGAGCAGTGTTCTGTGAAAGGGCAGCTAACCATTAGCTTATCCAGGAGGTTATTCACTAGTATGCTGGACTTCCTGCACGTCTGGAGAATCACAAGCTTGCGGTCCATGGGGCAGAAGTCTTTTTCCACAAGGAAGTTTGTAAGGCAGGCTGTGCAGAAGGTGTGACCACAGAGCGTGTCTAATGGCTGAAGCAAAGGTTGCAGGCAAATGTGGCATATCAGATCATCATCTACTTCTTCGGTGTAGCTGTACAAGTGGTTTTCTTCTGGTAAATGTGCTTGGCCGCAGGTGACACAGAGTGGCAGGGAGCTATCCTCCATTTCTTCTTCTTTCTGGCTCATAATCAGAATTGATGCAATTCAAAAGGGAGCAGGTGGGAATGCCCAACCAGTTTTCTATTTGTGAGAGCTGTAGCAAGGCTTGTGTGCCATCAGATCTGTGGGGAGGAAAGCCAAAGGATTATGTTCTGGGTTGTGTTTTCTTACCATACTCGCAGTATGTATCTGGATATGAAGTACTATATCAGGTATTAGGAAATAATTGTGTCTTTGGGATGGGAGAGTAAAGCAAAGAAGGGGGGCAGAAAAAAAGGAGACACTTAGCTCCAGGGACTTACTTTTTCATAAATCTACCTCAATTTACACAGTTACTCTCATTGTAAAGAAAGATATCAATATAGAGAGAAATACTACAGGAATTTAATGGTTGAAAACCTTAAATTAGCATATCATTGCAGTTCCAGTCAGATGATTTTATGGCCACATTACTTCTGCCAGAAAAGTAGCATTGTGTGTGGGCAAACACTGCAAGACTGTCTGCAGAAACACAGTAAAGAGTAAAGGTTGCTGGCCAAGTTGCCTGCTCAGCACAGCAAGGGAGAGCAGTAGATTCACCTGATACACACAAGCACACAAACACTGTATGTGTAGCCAGAGGAAGGGTAATTTGGGTTGTGAGAATTTAGAGCTTGGGACCCTGTAGACCATTCTTATACCACAGCAGCAATGGACCTGGACCCCTGCATTCAAAGTTTGCCTGCCTGAAGTCAGTTATAGCCATCTGCACCGGCATAATCAGTTCAAAACTTCATTTGCTCTGCAAAGCACCAAACACCTGACATACTGAAGTCCACAGCACAATACTAAGCAATGTATTGCTCAAAAGAAGGCCTATTTCCTTTATAATTTGTAAAACAGAAACCCAGTGTGTCCCTAACTACAAACCCAATTACCTCTGTCCACAACACCTGCCTGCTGGTATTTTAAAGATGTAAACCCTGTGGGTGGCAGCAAAATCGAAGAGTAATTTGTAGTTTTCATTTGATGAACCCCAACTGCTTGTTGAAGCACTTATGCCTCATTACTTCTATGCTTATTTTGATATACCACTCTGAAAATAAACTTGAAGATATAAAATATGCAATGGCCTAATTACTGCTCTTGCTTGAAAATGTAAATCTTATTTCCTGCTCTGCCTTAACACTGTACCCTTGCTTTCAGCTTGACTTAATTTGCTGAGACAATGTGTCAGCCTCAGACACCCATGTCTGAGGGCAAATGAGGGAAAGAATAATAAGAAAAATCTGACTCTGACAGAGCATATTTTCATATAAATGAACCCTTATTTTTATGCAAAGCTCATGGGCTCTAAACCTGAGAACTTAAACTTTAACATAGCAAGGTTTTTTCTGACATGAAGGTAAAATAATAGCCCCACTAACTCTAACCAGATGTTTAAATGTCAAACATTCTCTTCAATGCTTTGCTAGATCCTATTCTTATGAAGCAATTATGTTAAGTGCCTGTTTTTCTTGCAAGAGAGAGTTCTGCATAAGCTCTGTCTCCTGATTAGCAGTAGCTTCACTGGAATTAAAATCATTGCCTGTTAGAACCCTAGCAAATATTTAAAATACACCAAACTGGGTCAAATATTTCCTTTTGTAAAAATATTCGCCAGAGCTTCATTAAAAGCTCTGTGTGAAAAAACAAGCATCTCCCCATAGTGTAGGCACAAGCTCCACCTGTTACCTTAATGCAGGAATTATTATTTAGTTCTACTAAGGTGACACAGAGCAAAATGAAATGAGATAAAAATTATCAGAGACTGTGGTGGAGACTATTTGGGCACTGTGAGTGGCTCCTGTAGGAAGCTCTTGGATAACTTCTAGATGAAGTGGGGTGGCTGTGGGCGGCTGTCCAGCTGCTCTGCACATCCCTCGTTCATGGAGGGAGCCGATCTCTAGTCAGCAGGACTGCTTGCAAGAATGGCAACACATGGCTTGGGAACTTGCGTGCTTTTTAAAATAGATGTAAAATGAATTAGAAACCAATAAAGCATGACAAAAACAGCACTGTGTTATAAACTTTGTTTTCTCTTACACTTTCAGAATGCCATGCACCTGGGGCAACCAGGGATGTGGTCAACATCATGCTCTTTCTCCACTCCCCTACATGTCCTCTTGTACCACCACACGCAGGTATATCCACATGAGTGCTTGCCCCATGCACCACACACCATAACACAGCCAACTCCAATGCTTTGCTGCCTCATGGATTTTCTCAAGGACAGAATTATTGCTTCTTGCTGGCAGGAGACCCAACATACAGTTCCCATCAGCAAACCTGAAACCTAAAGCCAAAGCTCTGTTCTGAGGAAAGAGAAGCCCCCAGGAACAGGAACACAGGCTTCTGAGCCGCCCCTTCCCAACCTTGTACCCTAACCCTGAAAATACCTCTCCTCCACTTCCACATGTACAACACATCAAGGCCCCTGGTACAAATTAGGTACAGCTGGAAACAGTACTACAGCTCCAAAGCTACTTCGATTATTTTCTCAATGACAACAGAGAAAGAGAGGCATCACTGCCCTAAGGCCATGTTCTGCTGCAGCAAAAATTACAACAGAAGCCCCAGAGGAGGCAAAGTCTGACTGTCCTGACCATGTTACAGATAGTCTCTTTATGAATCTGACATACTAATAATGCAGTGCTGGTGGAAAAGGGCAGGTGTAGGGAGCTGTACCTGAATTTTACAATGTTTGCATAAATTACAAATACTTGCTACAGCAAGGGGAAACAAAACTATCCATATTAATTAGTAACAGGCACTGAATTTTTAGAACTTAAATCCTATGACCTGTATTATTTAGAAAATTTTGACTACATAACAATATAAATTCTGGAAAAAACCATCTCAGCCCCTTCTGGCTAATCTGGTCCACATCCACCAATGAACCTTCACAAACTGCTGGACATATCAAGCAATGGAGTGATTGCCATCTTTGGGAAGTGATTATACTACCAAAAGAATTAGCATGGAGGACGTGTGATGGAGCTGTTGCACAGATTCAGTCAGAGGCAGATGTTCTTTGCAATGTTTGCAGTCATTTGTATTTTTTAACATTTATGTGCTGTCATATAATAGCTGCATAATTAGTATCATGTCCTTTTAGGAAGCTTAAAGTCTGAATTCCTCTTGAACATTGTAGAAGAGAGGAGAGAAGGGATTTAAACATAACCTATTTATTACTAGTTCATATTTCTACTCCTTCCATTACCTATAAATAAAAAACAAGAATACATTTCGAGCAAGAAAACCTGTACAGGTAGATGGTAAACCACAGTGAAATAGAAAAGGTAATTATTTCCTGGCTGAACCGCTATTCTTCAAACCTCTTCCTCGAGGGAGGAAGAGGGGGGAAAAGAGAGGGGAGGAATCCTGTGTTCCTGAGTTGGTGTCAGCCACCACTGGCAGCCTCAGTGGGATATAGATGTCACCTTGGCAGTCTCATGCTTCTTGTAGTCAGAGTCATATTGACAAAGAGTGGTACTTGCAAAGAAGATTGGCAGGAGAAGCTTTTAGAGGAGGTGGTGGTGCCATGCCAAAGTAGACATCACCAGCATTTGTCGCTTCCCTGCTGTGCAGGAAATTTTCAATGAATCAGGTCCCAGACTTAGCATAGTTTTACAGCACCTAGCACAGATTGGCTTGGATAAAGAAAATCAAGTACTGATTTGTAAGAATGTCACAGGGTTGTGACACTGTGGTGAACCAAGTTTCAGTCCAAGGCAGAGACGTGAAGCATAAGAATACAGTGCAAATGATGAAGGGAGAACATTGTTATCTGGATATCCATATTGCCAAATTTTCAGCCACAAGCTGCAATGACAATGGTCACATTAGGGCATAAAATAACCCAGGCTTGTCACCATAGTGAAAACCACTATCATGATGACACATCTTTTAAAAAAGTTACCTAACAGGCTGCACTGATTTGAAGGAGTTTACATCTTACTGGTCTTCACCGCTTAGGAATTTGCAGCCACTAGAAGCATTTAAGAGGATAACAGAACAAACCCACACAAAAAGCCTGGACAGTAAACATGGAGAGTAGGTAGAGAGAATGCCTTTCATCTCCTTGCAATAACAAGCCCATAGTTGTCCCATCCCAGTGAAGCATTTAATCAGTCTTAAGCTTAAAATACTGACTTACCACCACACTGGCAGCAGTGTAGCAAGAAGAGGGCAGAACCAAGCAGAGTGGCAGAGCCCCACTGCCTCTGCCCACCCACTGTCAAATATTAACCCAGCAGTTCAGGAGGCTGCACATGGAAGTAGCTTGGCACGAAATAGAAAAAAATTCAGGTAGGAAAAAATTAGTAACAAAAGCTAAAAGAAAAACAATTAAGTGATGAAAGATATTGAGAAAGTGGCTATCACAGAAAGACTAAAACAGATGCCTAAAGGTCAGAGAAACAGTGACATGGAGCCTGGAGGGGCAGCTACAGACTTAAATCACAAATGGAGAAAGATAAGCCAGTGAGCAGGCATCACTGGAAAACAGAGAAACAAAACAAGTGAGCTGCAGAACAGTAAGAGGAATTTAGCTCCTGTAGTTCTGAAGTAGTATGGCTTGCTGGTAATGAAATCTTCAGTCAATGGTAAGGATGGCCAGCATGTGTAAAGAAAATGGATTCTAAATAGTACACTAAGATTGAGATATATTAGTTGGGTTCGGTTTAGCTTGGTTTTCTCTCTGTGTTTAAGGAACATGTTTTATTAATGCTCCCATTTCATACACACTCAAAACATGTGTATAACAAATCTTGTATCTGCTGATAAAAACAGATGCCTTTTTACACCCTGTTTCTCTGCTGTACAACCTGTAGGAGGTGGAGGTTCTATTGACAGAGCTGTTGTGCTGTTCTTAGCTAAATTATGATAGTAAAGTCACTCTGCATCCTTCCCCCAGTCCCAGCTTGGTTTGTTATCTCCTACAAATGTGCATCTCTGAGTACTCACAGCCATCCATTTATGTGGGTCAGCAATGCACCATATGGGCAAAGGGGCATGCAAGGAAACCACTCTGCCACAGCAGCATTCACAGCTGCCAGGTAAGGGTAGGAGCTTCTTATTCTTCCAGAGTTGCTTTTACCTGGGCTTCCTTTCACCACACTAGCTGAGAGCATGCTGCATCTGATACCTGCCTTTCTTGACAATCAGTTTTTTTTGCTGAGGGCTTGAAGACTGCCATCTTGCCTGTTCATAGTAAAAATATCCACATCAAATTGCTAGGAGGTTCAACAGCTTTCACAGTTACAGAATTAGCTCTTTAATGAAGCCTCAGCCCAGCTGCCACTGGCTAGATGTGGGCAGGATATGACGTGTGGGCATTGTCCCCATCTAGTGGCTCACCCACACTGGGGAGAAGAGCAGATCATGGCTAGGAGGGAGCAGAGGTCCTCCTTCATCCTCTCAAGCAAAAGCACATACCCTCTGGTTTTGCAGGGTCAGCTATGACCTTACTGCTCCTGCCAGAATCTGGGTTGCAAGATCACATCACTTATTTCATATTCAGGGTTTTATAATGAAGTATCAGGTTGAATGCTTTTAGAAAACCATTTGCCATTAGTAAAATGTTAACTGTTTTAACTTCCTATCTTTCTTAAAACTGTCTTCCCTGGTAACGCCTTCCAGGTTTCCCATTACTGTGGTTTGTACCCACTGCTTCTCTCCAACTGAAGATTTTGTAGATTACACTGACTTTACTGTTCAAAGTGATACTATACAACAGTTGTGGAGAACATTGTAGAGTGATTCTTACTTCAATAATATGTATTATACAGTATTTTAGATTCAAAAAGACAGTGATTTACATTTCAAAGACCTGGCTATAAAATAACATGTAATAGTTCGCACCAATCTTGGCATAGCTGCACTAAAGGCCAAAGGGGTGAGTCAGTTTGCCTAGACTTGAAACTTTGTTCGAAGGAAGGCTATAAAACACTAAGGTACCCAAAACCTTATCATCATGCCTTCTGACCAGAATTCCTCCTACTTATATCCTACTCTCTCTTTTTTTCCTGCCTTTCCACTTATTTTTAAATCTATTCTGACTAAAGAAGAATGATAACATTTTCCTTCTGCCTGATGTGTAATTAGATGGAGATTTGTTATGGGCAGAGGCAAGTCACATACCTCCAGGTAAAAAGCCAGTCGCTGAAGGAGAGTTAGGGATCCCCGAGATACCAATTTAACAGGTAAAAATTCAGCTTAACTTTTAAGATTATAGGAAAGACTGTTAGAACTGGCTCTTAGAGGAGAATAATTGTATTTAAAAGTTCAGTACATCAGTACAGAACATCTCTGAGACAACAAACAGGAGCTTCAAAACCTCTTCTCTGCCTAGCCCCTGTTTTAATACAGCTGGTTTTTCAAAGTTATTATTAGTCAAAAAGTCCTCCTCAGAGCTTATAACAATCAAAGTACTTTGCAGAGCCTTTAGTGATGAAAGGCATTTCCAACTGAATAGAAAAATCCAATGGTACAGTACAGTAGGTGAATAACCCCAACTTTTTAAGTTCTGTCTCAAGCTGTGAGACCCAACAGCAATGTCATACTGTGCCTGCATGCAAAATAACTTCTAAAACCAGAACCAGACTGTTTGAAAAAAATTATTTTCCCTGCGGCTCACGCTGGAATTTACAGAATAAACCAATGTTTGAGTTTTTTTTTGTTGTTTTGGAACTATGTAGCTGAAATGCCTGTTAGGAATGTACGGAAATATATTCTGCTTTTTCATCTGTCTGTCTCTCACACGCCCACACAAACCCGAATTGCTCTTTCTGATGATTTCATGGATACAAAACTTTACTCAGCATGTTAAAATGAAAAAAAAAAAAAAAATCAGCCCACAAGTACTGACAATATTAGGAACAGCTGGACAAGATCTGAGTGAAGAGAAGATCTGAGTAAGACAGTATTCCTTACAGGTTAAGTTCCTTACTATAAGGAACACGTCCTAGGAATTAACTCACCTTAGTAGAAAGTAATACTTCCAAGACTTGTTGCTGGCATGTCTAGTTGTCAAATACTCTGATGGTTAAGGTAGTAACTTCCGTTTCTTGCTTTTTTCAAAGTTCAGTAAACCCAGACTTGGACCAACAGCTTATTACAGAACTTCAAGCACAGACTCCAAGTGCAAAGATGGGCAGGCTGTGGGTAACTGCTTCCCAAAGGCACATGGTCTACCTGCTCAAAGGAAGTCAATCATGTGGCCAAAGCAAGGCTATGTGAGCAATTACGATTGACTCCTCAAGGGCTTCCTAAACATATGCTCATCCTAATTGACATAATAAATGCCATCGGCATTTCACATACTGAATTATAAAATTGCATGGCTAGTTATGTAACAAGAGGTGCGCTACCACTCCGATTTGGCTGATTGCTCCGTCTGACTTTGCCAAGACTGGCAGCCTCACAAATGCCACAGGCTTGCTTTCAGCCATTTGAGCAGATGACAGAACTGTATTTTTGTGGCTGGACAACCACGTGCCCCAGCTGCCTTCCAAGATGCTGGTAAGCCAGGAACAGGTACAACAGTCCATGCAAACTGCATGAGGGAGAGCGTCCCTGGTTCTTGCTGCAGGTATGTCTGCCGTGTCTCTGCAATGGGGACTGCAGACCACGTGTTCTCTGTGCGGGTTGCCCTACTTAACTTAAAAATAACAATACAATAGGCAGAGTAAATTGCACAGGATTGTGAAAATCTTAACTTAATACAGCTTCACAGTAAATCTTAATCTGTTTTTGCAATCCTCTCCCAGAGCCCCAACTGGGTCAGAAGGGAAGGTGGGTGATGCTACTTCTCTGCCCTCCCAGTGCCAGGGGATGGAAGAGCTGATGAAGAGGGAGCAAAAAAGAACTAGAGGACTTGCTGCCCTCAGGACACTGAAATCTTACACCTCAAGCTGCCTCCCATGGCCATGGTACCTGCCACCCTCAGACCACACAGCATCTGCTCACATGTGACCATGAGATAACATTAATAACTACAAAGTGCAGAACATCTGATGGATAACCCTGCTAATAACACATAATAAAGTAAACTGAGCTTTAATTACACTGTGCCTTTACAACTACTTCTCTGATCCAGGAGTTTCTTAATACTTGGCAAACTACTTAATGAGTTCTCACAACACCCTGTGGGGATCTTTTCTTAGAAGCAACACACATGGTTAGAAGCACCAACTTGGTTAGGTGAGCAGGGGAAGGGGCAGCTGGCTACTCCCATGCTGTGGGGGGACAGTGCCCAGATTCTGTCAAAGGAATCCTTGTGCAGCAATGTGACCACGGAGATGCTCTCAGACCTGATCTGAGGGAAAGCCCTCACAAACTCCTGACTTCTAGGATTGCATCCTCTGCTTTATGGACATGCATCTGCGGTTGCAGGGGACAGCAGCAATTTGCAGCAGTTGGGTCCCAAGAGTAACTTGTCTAAACAAGAAAAGCAAATGGTTGGGTTAAAACCTGTGGTCCATTACACTCAAAGGAAAAGTTAAGCAAATTCAGTGGAGCAAGGATTTAATCATCTGTATCTCAAGTTTACTTATGTTGCACCTAACTCCAGTACTATGATTTAGATGTAGTTATTATTATATTATACATAATAAAATAATGATTATTATTATTAAATATTATACTATATACAATTAAAATTATAGGTCTATAAATGTCTGTAACTTAAATTATACTTGTGTCTTACTCTTACCTCCTCCTGCTACTTAGATCCACAAAAATGACTAAATAAACAAGTCCTAATCAGAAAAAACAGTCCCTATTGAAGAACTGCACAGTACAGTGACACTCTGCTGTTTAAAATAACACAGTCTGAAAGCATTCATTGCCACTCAGTCCCAGGGTCACAGCTGCTGGGGCCCAGTCCCATTCAGGACCCTGGAAAAAGGAGGGCACAAGTCCTGGTAAGCTAGGCAGCAGACAAATTTCAACAACTTAGGGGAGAGCTACAGCACAGGGACAGCCGTCAAAAAATGGGCAAACACACAATATGCAGCCATAAATAGAAATTTCAGTGAGCAAGGGGAAGAAATTTTGATGAGCTTACAAATTTTTTGCAATGTTGAGTGGTGAATTTCACATTTAAGAAAAATGTAGTCTTGGAAAGAGGGAGATATATTGGACACTGAAGAGGCTGAACCCAGCAACCCAGTTACTGTGGTCTGACTATCAGTTTTCTAGGGCTAACACAAGTTACATTCTGGCTCTTGAACAGACCTCTCTTATGAAGTAGTGCTAATAGTGCCCACTTATATCTGCTGGTAATCCCTATTGCTCATTTGGGAGTTAGGTGTGCAGTAGAGCTTATAACTCTGTTTAAAATGGAAAGGGTTCGGTAAACCTAAAAATTATTCAAGCAGGAGTGGAAGCAGATCTCTCTAGATGAGGCTGTGCAATAGTTTCTGTTCCAGGGCACCCTTTTGTTCATAGCAGGATAATGACTAAGATCCCTGGCCAACAAAAGTCTTGGCAAGTAAATTTTGTTTATTATAGTGACCAAACCCTCAGCCACCAAAACACATCCTGTAGGGCCTGGTTCTGCCTTCATCTGCTCAGTGCTGGGAAACAACATCCCTGGGTATGGTACTACTCACTGGAATTGATTCATCACTGCTTTAATTGGGACTACGTGGGAACTCCCCCAAAGCCTATTGCTAATTAACATGCATGTGTTGCTGATGGACTTGTAATATTCCCCTTAACAACAAGAGGCTTACTAAGGTTTTGTCAGTCAGGACACGCGAGTGACACCAGCCTGGGAAAGATAGTTAAGTCTGTGGCTGAATTAATATCTGCTTCCAGAACCGGTTCTGTGGGTGTGAAGACCAATTGTGTGCTGTTTAGTCCTGTGATGAGAAACCAATTAGGAATTACGTGCTCAAACTGTCCTGCTTCCTGCATCCTTTCTCACAACCAGATGTGATCTGCTGTCTGCAGGGAGGCAAGGGTTTTAATTCTTTGAAATTTCTCCTACAAGTCCTGTTTATCTCAGTGCCTTAGACACTTTTTGACTGGATCTAAACTGAGATATAATTTTAAATAGCAGTACTGTGATTAAATGAGTTCTCAGACTAAAACTATGAGAACTCAAAGCTATATTTTCCAGCACTGCTCATAAAATCCTATGAGAACTGCTACTGTCAAATATGTAGGGTACAAAATCAGCTTTGTAGCAGACAATAAAATAAGATAATAGCATCATCTATACTTTTTTAACATCAGCACAATCAACGCAATCTATACCGTGTAGTTGTAAGCATGGAAAGCAAAAAACTAGGGAAAAGACAAGCAAAAAGTAGACAGGAATTATATCCAAAATCAATCAAAACGTATCTGCTTTCAAAAAAAACATTTTCTGAAAGATTTACCAATCCAGACAGAGAAATGGGAAGCATTCCTTAATAAGAAATTACTGGCACATAAACCTCATTTATTTTATTAAGACTCTTTGTTTCAGTAAGAATGTTGCAAGCGTATTAAAGTGAAACTGGAGGACCAATGAAAGGGTTACTGGGAGCAGCTAGACAGGTAGGAAGTTTGAGTGTTTAGCTCCTCGTAAATGAGCAACTGATTTTTACTCAAAGGGATGGGAACAGTACACAGTGGGAAGCAGTTGTACACAGGAACTGCCAACTAACCATTCCCTGAACATGTATTGAAGGTGAAAGTTTGTCTTCTGTGCTGAATCCCTTTGAATCCCGTGATTCAGGTAATGATTGCTTTTGCAGATTCATGCTGAGCCTTTAGGGAAAGCCTTGGAAAGATCAACTGCATATTTGTCCATCCCAGCTTCTAATTTCCATGAAAGAACTGGACATGCACTACAAACAAGTGCTAAGTCAGGCAGCATTGCAGGACACCAGTACCCGACCATTTTAACAAGAGAGGGGTCTCATTACCTCCTCAAAAGTCTCTGGCTACAGAGTCCCTCCAAATCAGCCACAGGCCTCCATCTGTCCTGGCAGTGAGAGGAGCCAGGTGGCAGCACCCAGCCCTGCAGACAGGGCTGACATCTCCAGCAATACCGGACTGCTTCCCTCCAGCAGCCAGCCTGGAGGAGCCTCTCTACATTTGAAAGCCTGTATTAATTTACTTTCCTTCTGGAAACAATGCTGCTTGATTTCCTGGTTTGCAGTGAAATGAAGCTAATCTATCATCTCATCCTGCGTGCAAAATTTATTTCCATTTTACTAAAGAAAAGCTATGCTAGGGGAAGATGCCAGCACCTTCAAACTTCTTCCAAAAGACAATTCAATTTTCTCTTCTAGTAGACGATTACAACTCAGAGCCAGGAACATTCCTCTTTCCAACTCTATGCTACAACAAAGTCCTGATGCAGTTAATGTTCAAACACATGGGCTTGGAATACCCTTATGAAAGCAGAACCCATGTGAGCAAAAGGGAGGACACTTCTACAGGACCACAAACAAGAGAAATTAGCGGTGGGAGAGTATTTTCAGGGGACAAGGATAAGATAATGATGAGACAAGTGTTCCCAGATTGATTCAATTTATATCTTCGGAAAATACCCATAGGCTCTGAGGTTTGGGGTGGAAGAATAAAATAGCAAATTAGTAACAGATCACTTCCTTAAGAGGAATTTTCAATCTTAGGAAAGTAGATGGGAGTACTGAGGATACCAATCCTCACACAGCAGCAGCCTTCCAAATTCCTGACAGTGATTTCTGGCTTTTATTTGCAGATCAGCATTTGTGCTTTTCCAACAACAGCAGGTAAGAGACACTGCTTTTCAATGAAGTGAAACAACCCAAAACATTAAGAAGTTTAAACATGTGAACAGTGAACAGGTCCTTCTCATTTGTGTACTTGGACCTCTTGTCCACTGAGTACTCTAAGGATACATTTTGATGAGTGAGGATGTCCACATATCCTCGTTGCTGTTCTAGGTTCTGTGTTGGCACTGTGAATATACACATTCTCACATGTAAAATCAGTCTTATGGATAGAAATAAAACTTATAAGAAGTTATGCCTGTTCATATATATTCACAGGTTTGCAACCGCTGAACATACCTGTACTGAATTACAAGATGTTTTGAGTGAAGAACTGAGTGTAAGCTTAAATGTAAAGAACATGAGCTAAAGATAAAAACTGAATCAAGTTCTCGTTCTTTCCTGACCTCAGCTGCAGTTATACACATAAAATCAAACAGGCAGATACAGCAGTGGTGAATGCAGCCTCAATTCACCTCATACAGCTGCAGCGAGACTTTGTGGGTTTTAACCTGGGGGAGGGGAAGAAATGGTTTTCCAGAGGATTAATAAAGTGATGGGCTAAAGCAGCTGCAGTACAAATGGCACCTCTCCACAAACAATCAGTTGGATTTCAACACACTTTACTGAAGAAATAGACCTTCATAGCAATGGGGAATACAGAAACCCAAGCACATCTAGCTAACAGAAAGGTTATGAACTGAGCACAGTGTTTCACATACCAGCATATATGTTTGTTTGTAGTATTTTTATACTGCCTACCAAGAAGGGCAGCAACTTACAGATACATTACAGGGCCTTTTCTGTTAGATTATGAAAACAATCCTTACATTAGGTTATGGGTAAGCTGAATCACTAATGACAGACACAGTAGATATTATCACTGCCTGGCACTCCAGAGTGTGCAGGCTGAGGTTCGGGCCCACTCCCCCTGCCACTAAACAGGGCTGGTTTGTTTACCAGACCATTTTCTTCCACCTTTGCTCCTCTGGAACAACTCACGCCAAGCTCAAGGGGAAAAATAGGAACAGCACAAAGATACAAGTCTTTCAACTCACGTGCATGGCTTTGCTGTGTCTCTCATCCGCTGCTGGCAGTCGTGCAGGTGTAAAATCAGCAGGCTGGGGCTGGGCAGGGCCTGCACTCACCCCTCAGCTGCCGGCACACAGCGCCGGGTGCCCGTGTCAGATGGCGAAGCCTGTGGCATGACAGAAGGTACAGAAAAGCTGAATTGCATAAACCTGGGCAATTTAAGGTTTAAAAGACCACACCCTCCCGGTCATGTCTCCCGCAGGCAGATAAGCATGTGCAGGCTGCTCATACAATAGTGTAATTTGAAGCTTTTACTTTTCTTTCCGGCATATGCCAAAGTTCATTTTCAGTCAGGTTCTTCCTTGCATTTCTTTTCTTCTTTTAACCCGACAACCAATATGAATCAAATTGAACAAATACGAGTGGATCATCCTAAAAATTGCTTCAAGACAGAAGATTCATGTTGGCTTTCCCCTTTCAAAAGGAAGATGGGGTCCACCCAGAATCAATAGTTTGGAACCTGAATCTTCACCTTGTTCCTGTTCACTTGGTGGTGAACACTTGAACCACATAAGAGCAATTTGCAAACTCCAAAATCATCTGTTTGAAAAGACAAACTCTGTTCATTTTCTAAATGTTACAAAATTAAGGCTCCATTAAACCCTCTCACCCAGTAATTTTCAGTTTAAAAAGCACCCAAGAAGGGGATAAAATGTTGTACTGTAGATAAGGTGTTGTGCTGCTGCACTGTGATGCAACAGCTGAGTGTGAATGTTAATAGCAAAAGAAGCAGCAGCAAAAAAGATCCTTTTTTCAAAAAATATTTTCAATAGAGGAAAAGAAACCCTCATCTTCCGACTA
This sequence comes from Eopsaltria australis, assembly GCA_034509425.1. NCBI lineage: Eukaryota > Metazoa > Chordata > Aves > Passeriformes > Petroicidae > Eopsaltria > Eopsaltria australis. The sequence goes on along the minus strand of JAVTVJ010000253.1, from coordinate 14,344 downwards.
CATGAATCAGTAATAAATGCAATGACTTCAGCCATCTTAAGCACTTGCTCCTAAAGAAGGAAGTGTTTTTCAGGAAGCAAGGCAGCTTTGGAGATGGACTTGAATAAAGCAACTACATTATACACTGAAAATATGTGGGAGGAAATCCCCAGCCTTTGATATAAACATCTATGGCTACCAGGTCTCGGTCTTCAATTCATTCTTATGCAAGTTTGTTTCCCTTCAAACATTTTAAAAGCATGATTGCTACTTGTGATTATAGAATCCCTTGTTAAATATTTATTTTAAGAGATCATCAAGGGACATGTCAAGTCCTACCAGCAAGTGACAGTCATACCCTTAGCTGGATGGATGCTTCTTTGCAGTAGTATTTGCCTTTTCTGACAGCATAGCTCCTCTGCTCCAAGTTGCTCAAGGAAACCTGGGATGGGTCCCTGCCCGTGCTCACTGTACAGTTGTCCAAAACCCAGGCAGTGCCATGCTGGATCGGGGGCACTGTGCAGCTGATCTCTTCCCCCAGGATGGATGCAGTAAGGAGAGACACAGCCTGCACGGGACCAGATGTCCATGGTAGTCACAAGGCCAGATATGCAAGCCTCATGCGTCAGTCGTCTGCAAAATTGAGCTATGCATATGAAATGTACTTTTAAAAACATGCTTAAGCTATAGAAGCTTAAACATTAGCAAATACATCCCCACAAAGCAAAGCCTGTATTTAAATCCTTCGTTGCATGGGAGGTCTCTCTGAGGCTGCTCGCCCTAGATCAGGAAGCCCAGAGCCCTGTTGTCACAGGTGACCACATCAGACGCTCAGTTACAGACTTAATTTCCATCCTAGAAACCAGCCAAGTTTGCCCTCCCACCCACTGCTGGGAGGCTTTTCTAAGTTTCCAGACCAAGGGCCAGCTCAAACTCATTTTTTCTCACGCTAATGTTACTGAATTGCTTAAATTGCCCTTCCTATCTCATGATATGCTTTCCTGTTTTCCATTCCACTCAAACTCTCTAAGTCTCTGCTCAGACAAAAGCCTCTCTGCTCTCCTGTTCACACAAACAGCCCTCTTGGGCACTCATTCCTGTCCAAATTCTTCACTCTGCAATGGCATTTATACTTCTTTATACATACCAGGCAAATTATTTTCCTAGAAGGTGTTATTTATTGACTCTGAACCAAATTGCTGGTGAGCCCTTTAGTACCTGTTGACGGAAGATCCTAGCTGAACCTGTCTTTCATCTGCTGGGAAGGAGCATAGAAGAACCTCCTTTAAACTACAGCCTGTGTAGAGTATTATTTACCAGTTCCCTCCTTTGCCTGCAGCTGACTAAAGGCTCTGGCAGATTTTCTTCAGCAACATCACAAAAAAGTGACTTTTCCCTACTACAGTTCATTCATTTGCACCAAAATGACAGCAGCATATGATAGATCTGACTGGTAGCATTGACACCTGTTTGATAAACTTCTAATTTCCTGGTATAGATTCATACATTGGAAGCAAAAATAATTTGCATATTTAGCTGTTTAGTTTTAAAATAAATTTGTACATGTATCTCAAGCTATGAAAATACAGGTATAAGGACAGATATTTCAAGTTGCAGATAGTCCATACTTCACTACTGCTGAAATTATTTCCAGGAGGACAACATGCCATAAACTCTATTGTATTAGACTTACTCATTTATTTACTTCAACTAAATTATTTCAGCATACATAAAGCATTGGCAGTACACACTGTGCAAAATAAGTTAAAAGATTAGTCATGTCATATTAGGAGAAATTGTAGTAATCAAAGCTAGTCAATAATATTGAATGGATGCCATCTGTGCTGGGTTGAAAAGATCACTCTGTCCTGCAAACACAGAGGCCTGTGCGTCCTGCTGTGAAACCCCATGAAACCAGAGCAGAAGAGGCAGGGGTCAGGTCAGCTCTTTGCCTGCCACTGGCCACGCTCTCCCAGTCCCTGGTCCAGGCCAGGCAGCAGACTGTTTACCAAAAAGGAAATAAAAGACCTTCCTCCAGTGCATGTTACATTCCTGTCTACACAGCTCTGGCAGGGGACTGAGCCATGCTGTCTTTCAAGTACTCAAAATCACTAGAGATCCCTTGTGGATTTCTATGACGTACCCACAATAGTAAAATACACCCTTGTCCCTGATGCCCATGGATGGACCATGGGATGCAGGCCAGGACAAAGGGGACAGGTAGACCTGGCTGGCCCTCTGACTCAGTGGAGGAGCAGTGAGAAGGAATGATACCAGGAAAGGAGCATCAGGAGCTGTGGGTCACAACTCAGAGTGATGGGGACAAACCAGACAGGAGGAGTTTGGAGTCCCCCAGATGAAACTGTCTCTCCTGGCCTCCACAATGGCAGGCCACGTACACATCTGGCATGAACATTCAATGTTCTCCCATGGGACTGCACCTCTGCTGGTAGAGGGATACTGAAGAATAGAAACAAACTCTGTGAGGGGAATAATCAGGTGTAGAAACAACTCCAGCATGCAGGCCAGCATATTCATATCGGTACCCTCTCTTGTTTTGTCTTTGGGAAAAATTAACAACCTGGATCGGATCACAAAACATAAAAGGGTTGCCAAGCACTTGTACTATGGACTCTGTTCTGACTAATGAGTGTCACTGCTTGGAAATTAGGCTGGACTCTGCAGTCATTAATCACCAATATTTAATAGATATTCTGTATAGTGTGACAGCTTAAATAAGATGTTGCCTTCCAAAATTGACCTACTTGATATAATTTACAGTCAGCTAAGCTCTAACAAAGTGTATGTTACTCTGGGAAGTCATGTTTCATTTGTCATAAGCATTTTCTGGATCTTCTGTATTCAGTATCTTTACATTTTCTAGATGACTCCTGAAAAGGAGAACAGGAGCATAATGAAAAAATTAAAATCCCAAGATTATTTTAATCTCTTGTCCTCTATTAATGAACCAACAACAGTACCAGACTACTATTTTTCTGAAATAGACAGCTTTCATGGACTAAGAGAGCACAGGATTAAACATAGCCCTACTGGGAAAAATCCCAAAACAGCAACTTGTGCCGTACCAGCAAATAAAATCATCCCAGCAAAGGGCCCGTATGTCATCCCTCAGGAATGGCCCTGACTTGGACAGGCCACAGATCCAGCTGTAAAATCTCTAGTGAAGCTTGGGGTACTTCCACCTCCTCCAGAAAAAAAGCCTGTGAACAGATGAGCTTTACATACATAAGCAAAACAAACATTCAGATGGCCACATTGCTCTGGCTGTAGGGAGAGGATAATATTACAGATAGGCAGGCGCTATATGTTTTCCATTGGGAGAAATTCTTGAAGTTAAAAGATTAATCTGGTCTCTCAACACATTCATTAGTTAAATTACAAAACAAGCTTGTTACATAACCAATCCTAGGACAATAATATTTATCTCATCAAAGTTCACAGTACGGATGGATTGCTGACCAAGGTAACATAAATACCTTCTGCAGGGTGAAAGCTCTCTGATCATATTTGAAACATCAGTCCAGTGCCCTACCTGAATTTTGAGATTATTTGTGCCTTTTCGGAAGGATACTTTTGCACAGTTCCTCCCAGAAGTCTCCAGCATGAAGAGAGGAACTGAGGAAAGCTGGGATTCATTCTCTAGAATTGGGCAAATCAAGGCACAGAAATTAAGTTATTTGCTCCTAATAAACAAAGAAGCCTCCAGCATGAAGAGCATCTCACTAATTCTCCCATATTTTGTGACACATGGTAAAGGAGGTGTTTTAAGGTGGAGTGAAATTTCTGTACATAAAGCATGTACAGAAGCATAGTGCGCTCATTCCACTCCTGAATTAACTTCTACATCCAAGTTTATACCTGGAGAGTTCAAGATTTGTTCAGAGATGGAGGTCATCTTGTCTGAGTCCTTGCATGTCACAAGCTGCACAACCCCTGCTCTGTTCCTTCATGGAACCCGCTGTCTGGGTTTAACCCTTTCAGAAGTCTTTCAATAAAACATTCCACTCTGGTGTGAAGAACCAAAAGGTGGGGAGCCCATTGGTCTTTTTGGTATCTTATTGTGGGTATTGTGCATATGTGTAAAAACATGTAGACAATTTATTACTAATTTGATGACACCACCTCAGATTATTGTCATCAATTCATGTTTTGCATTTCCTGGCAAGATGAAAGAGCTGGCATCTGTATCTTGTACCTCTACGTGTGTTATACTTGTACTAACATCCCCATCTATTTTTCGTGTGGAACAAAAAGGCTGTGGTAGAGACCTGTCAATATAGCAGGTGTATTAGCTAGCTCTCATGTAAGATTTTTGCTATTCCCTGTATTCTTATCCAATTTTAACTCCTCTTTTAAATGCTGGCTGAGATGTGGTTGACTGATGTTATTCCATGAGTCTCTCCCTATGCATGCATACTATAAACAGAAAAAATCAGACCTTCACCCTGACTTCAGTTCTGCACATGTACTCAAGGATCACACCAGATATTTAGCCCTCCCATGGAGCTATGACTACATTCTAAGGTTGCCCATTAAGGTCTCCAAAGTCTTTCCAAAGTCTCTATTTTTTTCTCTGAAGCTGTCTCACCTAAATGGTACACGTTTCAGATTTATAATTTTGCGCTTGACCATGTTAAAGTACAGGATTTTAGTCTGAAGTCCACTTTTTAGGCAACTGAGATTCCTTTTTCTCTAGTGCCATGCATAATCAGTGAGTAGTTCAGTATTTTTCCTGCAAGACTAAGTAGTGAACATTGCCGAAAGAGGGCTGAGTCCTGATCTGGGTCCGGAGCCTCACTAAAAAAATTCTTTTTACTGTGATTTTGCAACAACTCCTTAGATCTACCAGCTCTTAGCCACTTGGCATGTTCTTAAACAAGAATATAAAATGCTACATTTTTTATCAAACTATGGTAGGATATCAAACTGAAGACTTTCAGTTTCTATTAAGCCTATAGTAACTTTTTTTAACCAACTGGCTAATCTTACATTAAAGAAGCAAGCCAAACTTACCTGACAAGACCCAAATTCAATGAAAACATCATTGGCTGCCATTAACAATATTCCTGTTCTTTATACTTGAATTCTCATATCAGCTCCTCTATTATTTTGCTGGAAGTGAGGTCAGGCTGACTGCCATACTGCTATCAGAATTATCCTGTTTGTGCCTTTGGGGCACTGGCAGAAAAATGAGTATGCTTTCAGTCCTGGCAGATTGCTCCAATGTTCCCAAATTCATCAAAAATTCTTATCAGTGGGCCAGAAAATTTCTCAGCCAATTTAACAAAAAAAAATCGGATGCATAGCTGCTGGCAATACAGGGGCTACTGCCTTAAAGCTGATTCCTCAAAGTAGGAGTTGTCTAACAGTCTTTTAGTTGGAGATGGGCTGGAAAAGAATTCATCCTCCTCACATGATATATAGACACCATCTTCTTTCTTTACAAACATAAACCAGAAATATTTTCTGAATATTTCAGCCATCTGTGCATTTCTTATTAATGGTTTCAGCACCTACAACCCTTGCTTGGCCCACATCATTGCTACTTTTTTTCCTTATGAAAATTTAAAACTCCTTCAGAACACCATTTGCTTGCCAAGAGTAGGTTTTGGGTTAGGTATTACTAGTAATTTCCATACTTAATAACATATAAACATCAATGGATATTTATTTCCCTTTTATAGCCCATTTCTCTAATATACAGCCACATGGTTTATTTAAGTATGTAAGTACTGTCTGTTTGCATGCCCTCTGAGCAAGGAAGATTTCCAGTATGAGTTGAGGAAAAATGTTTTTAACAGAACACCATCCAGGTACAGATAGAAGTCCTGAAGGCAGCAACTAAGGTTGCATGCCAGTGAAGATCAATGCACACCCATCTCCCAGCAGCTTCTTGTAAAACCTTGCTTCTTAGCTCAAGCTGCTAATGCTCTATTAGTCAAGTGACTTTGGCCGTGGGTAGCTGAGGTGTCCCAGCTATTTTCTGATATACCAGATTGCCTGGGGGGGCAGCCAGAGATGGCACCTATTTCAGCCATCACAGCTGAAGTCATTGCTACTCACTTGCCAACAACTAACCAGTTGGTCCAAGAAAGCACTTTACTGGATTTCTAATAGGGGAGACTCCACAGAGGCTAAATAACATTTTAGACAATCTAGCACTTTTGATACTTGCCCACAATAATGGTAAGATCTAATATGAGAGAGAGATAAAATGACACTGTAAGCCTATATCTAAGTATCTTAAATATTTATCTCTGCACCAGGCCAGATGACAGGGTAGGTGGGAATCTACTGGGCTTGGTGGTAGATATATCCTCAGGCATCAAGTTATACCAATGACACATCTTCTCAGACCTCAATGAAAGAATTGTTTTGGTAGTAAGACAACCATCACTTTTGCTCATAATGCATCTCTTTGTTTAATAAACTTAACATGGCTGTATGGCCCCACTATGTAGGACTGGACAGTCTTCTCCTCTCAAAAATGTTTAGTCTGGATACAGGACTTCTGCCTTTGATTTTCTAGTGAAGGGTCTGTATAAAGAACTTTCAGACAGCTGGAGATTGTAGGTGAAATAGTTGATATAGGACAGTATACTGTATCATCATTCTTTCTCTTTGAGCTTCCCAACATCACCAGTGGTGAAGGAATTGAGCATATATGAGTAAACTAATTAGGAGACAGTATTATGAAGTGTTTTAAGACCCTTTGCAACACAAGCAGTTCTGCGTAGCTGCCACCTCCTGTTGCAATTCTATCTCATCAGGATTGGTAATCCCTTGCAGCAAAAAAATGCATCTGCAAGAGGCAGCTACACCATGTGGATTCTGAACCTTAGCATGTGTGTGAAGGACATGATTAATCACCTTCACATTTACAAGATCCAGCAAAATGGTGGCAACTAGATGCCACATATTGCCACATATCAGCTCCTCTGACATCCAAATTTAACAGAAACTGTGAGACTGTATATCTAAATTTTCAGTGTGAAAAAATATTGCCCTAGGTTGACCCTGTATGAGTTTGGCAAGGTCTGGCACAGCAAGAGACTTTTGTGGAAGGCAGCCCCAAAGCTGAGCTGACAATGAAGCAGTAGCTGTTGGTTCCCATATGGATTTTGGGTGTTATTTTCTCCTCAAGGTAACATACTGCCTCAAAGAAGCTCCCACAAAGCTCTGAATGCAGATACTGGCCTTTTTATGAAGCCTAGACCCTTGCTGCACTGGCATATTGAATTTTCTGATAGCAGGAGTTGTTTCTTCCCTGCAAATCAAGAACTTGCCTCTGTGAAAGGCAGTAGCTTCCAGCCTTCCTCACCCTACCATGAAGGCAGCACTGAAGTCACAGGGCAACCTGTGACAGGCAGAGGACCACCTTCTGTATGAACTCAGTGGAAGCAGAGATCTTTCCTGTTTAAAAACGGATTCAACTTTCCTCCTCACAGAGCAAAGGGCTGCTTTGAAACCATTCTCTTACATTGTCATTACTGTTGGGGTTTTTTTCTTTGCTTATAAGAAACAGGAGACAGGTTTCTTGTGCTGATACTAATTACATCAGTGTGAAAAAGATTCCTACTCATAGCAGTGTACTTTTGAATATGGAGAAAATATAATATATTTTTGTTGAATACAGATGGTCTTGTTGTACCTTTTCACCCTGATCTTTACCATCCTCACCCAAAGAATATTCTTTGCCCATTTTCATACTGATCATAGCCATACTCACTGAAATTTGCCTTTAGAAAGCTGAGGATTCTCTTCTTTCTTTTCTTATTTTTCCAGATCTCTAAACTAAACCTTGTTTCAACAAATGTATTGGGTTGTGGTTTGGAAGCCACAATATTTTTGATTTCAGGACTCTGAGAAAATTAAAGAAATTTTATATTTCATATTTACCTTTCTAAATCAACTTTTCTCCTTCCTTTCTTAAACAAGAACACATTTGCCCTGAATTGCCCCTTGTCAGACAAAATATCAGTAATTATAATTGTAGACCAAACACAAGTTTTCACTCACTGTCTTGTGAATTAGGGTAGAAGAGCAATACCTCACATGTTTGTCATGGTGCTTGATCTCCAGTTGGAATATGCAAACTTTTCCAAAATATCTCTTAATAAGTGGTCACGATCCTCTCTGGCATCTTTTATGAGCAGTAAATTCTATGTGAAGGAGGAGAAGAAGGAAGCCTCAATTGAAAGGAATAACTGAACAATCCCATTTGTGACTTTCCCAGCATTACTATTAGTGTTTGCCACTCTGGGAGCTGGAGGAAATGCAGCAGTTGCTTCCTCATCCCTTCCAGCATGGCACTGAGCAGACTTTTGTTTTAACTGTGGCACTGGTATTAAGAAACAAGTTGAGAGATCCCTTTTGTCATATCCCCTCAATGCCAGTGTTTTATTTATAGTTCTTTTCTATGCCAGTATTTTATTTATGGTATTAAATATATAAAGAGATTATAATGCAGCAAAAAAGGCTGTTATGGAAAAACAGATGCTGTTTTGTCCAAGAGCCATGCTTATGAGCAAGGCCACCTGGCTTTACACACACTGACTTTGAACCACATACAGAACAGAGACCTTTTCTTTTTCATTATTTAATCAGCTATTTTATCTGTGTCCTACAATGGTGTATAAAATACAGGACATTTCTTTCTAAGAACTGACATCAATCAAATCTTATCTTTTAGGAGAGAACAGTGTTCTGAGTTTTGTTTTTAAATCAGGCCTGTGAATATTTTTTCTGCCTGGAAGTACATTAGTATGAAACAGAGCATTTATCCCGCAAGTTATTATGTAACCACTGTAAATAATATATAAATACTTCAACTTTATCTTAGCTTAGCACTACTTTTAGTACTGAACTCATATTATTAGAGTTTTTTATTGGAATTGTTAGTAAATCAATCTACCTTCTCTTCAAGGCAGTCAGCCCCTCCTAGTGGCCACTCCCGACCTGCAGCAAAACACTCCAGGTTTTCCTGCCATTTGTCCTCGGTCTTCGCTAAGCAGAGCAGCGAAGGTGGAGCTGAGAATTACTTTTCCTTCTTAAAATATAGAAGAGAACAGGGAAATCTTTTGTCATTTAAAGTTATTGATGAAAAAAATAAACTGACAGAAATGTTTGCGTTATTCCTTGCATTAAGTCTTGTCCTAGTTTTCATAGCCTGAATACTATGAGTCATACAAATGTGAGCTGTAAGAGTCTATATTGCTTGATTACTCATATTCCTCCCTCTGCTACATCAATACTTTTGAAGTGTTTTGTAAAGCTGTGCAGTAAAAGCCAAACTATTCCACAGACCAAAGACTGAAAGCCTAAAAAAAATGCTTGTGGTAATATCCTTTTTAGATCTTTTCTTCCCTTAATTTCAGCAATGCTGCTCACACAAGTAGTTATGCACATGTTTGTATGCTTGCTGGAGAGGGTCTCTGTCACTCAGCCAGGAACATATTTCTGACAATCTGCCTGGTTTTTCTTCCTCAGTTTTACTGCCTAGCTGGTTATTTCTGCCATGACGTTTCACCTGTTGAAACTGCCCAGAGAAGCTTTCAAACAGCACCCCATGTTGTCACTAGAGCCGTGACTTCCTCTTCCTTACATATGAACATTATCAAAAAACACAGAAAAAAAAAAGTAAAGCCTTTCTCTCTCTCCTCTACTCTCTCCACTAGTGCTTCACTACAAACTTGGGGAATGTAAAAAAAAAGTTTAAGTGCTGACTCTAAGTTATCAGTGCAATAGAAAAACAGCTCACACAACGATACTTACGTATTGAGTTTATTACATAAGACCCTTGCAAAACTTAGCTAACCCTTGATATGTAAATCTTCTTTCCGAAAAAAGTTTAAAACCATTTGAGGAAAAGAACATAGGAAGTTTCAGTAAAATCCACTAGCAGCAAGCAATCAGCTGCATGTCAGGGTGTTATCCACCTAGTTTTCAGCAAAGGGCAGAACATCTCCTGCCTTTGCTCAAGTTACTGCGTGTCATCGGCAATTTCCAGATTTTAGGTCTCTGCATTAGGGCAGTACTCTCAGTCAACCAGCAAAGCTGTGCTTCTGGTGGCCACACAGAAGAACCAGCAAAAGTCCCAATTTTCAGAAGTAGGTATTTATTGCTTTATGAGAATAAGGCACCATGCCAGGCACCTACAGAGTGAGCCAACCCAAATCAATAGCTGGGATCTTAGCAGGAGGTTAAGAACCCATGCACAGCACAGCAAGCAGACAAGACAAGCTTCATTTCTGATATAAATACACAGTGCACCGAAGAAAGCCTACAGGCATTGAATCTTTTAGGATCATTATAATTAGCTTACTCAACTTCTTCGATATTGAAAGATACAGCCTTATGTGCCAAAGCACATAGGCAACAACTAGGAAGAAAATTTCTGTCTCTAACCCCGGGGAGGGAGAAAATTATAGGTACTGTGCTTAATATCAATAAAAGAACATAGTAAAGGCTTTTTGAACACCCTACTTATGATTTTAGAGAAAAAATGGGGGGATATCTTGTGGCCTGAGGCAGGTTGCTATAGTTCTTAAGTCCACATAGATTCATGGTTTCCTCCACAACAATCTAAATGTTTACATGGACTGGGGTTTTATTGTTAAACAAATTTCCAAGACTGGGATTTAAATTTGTGTTGTACATATGAAAGTCATCTGACCAATAAATCTTTCTGTAGTTGACTGCTGAACATGGCTTTAAGCCAATGCTGAAGAATGTTCACCTGAAAGTAACCCCTTAATTTTTCTGAAAAGCTTACTCTTGATTGAGGAATTATTATTAGTTATTATATGGTTGATTTAATCTCAACTGAGATCAGGAACTTACTACACTAGATGTTACCTGTAAAAACACTAAAGAGCAGTCATTAAAAAATATTAGTTTGTAACTCATATAGGCAAGACAGATTCAAATAAAACACCTCCTACTTCCTATCAGAAACTGAGGTGCATAAAAAAGTTGAATGAAAATCTTTTTTTCTTTATCAAAAGATTTTCCATCTATTACGGATTATTGATTATATTTCTAGAGATACTTGAAACAAGGACAACTTACATTATTTAATGTTTTAAGATTATAAAATATGAAAGAAGTGCTTTCAGTGTTTTAAAAAGCATGTCCAGTATTTGAATGAAAATATGAAATTTTGTAGTGTTCCACAAAATTGACAAGCTGCCTAAATTTTGACTCAAGATTATCAAATCAAGCAACACTAATGTCACTGAGGAAAAAATAATTGAACAAATATATTTACAGTTTAAGAAAATACAGAGCATATTAAGACCATGAATATGGATAATTCTAGAAACTGGATGCATAGGCTATTAACTTCTTAAGCTACTGAAAATTATTTTTAATTCTATTGTGGGCTCTGCAGCCAGATCTTGGTCCCATCCTTCCTGGATCATTCAGCTTTTATTTGCTGGCAAAATAAAATAAAATAAAATAAAATAAAATAAAATAATTTTAAAAAATACTAGACTAAGAAAAATCAATTCTATAGCTGTCAGAAAAGCCTGTAATATATTCTACTCTATCCTGGAATCAGAACAATTTCTAAAACAGCAAAACTACCACTGACTCAGAACCTAAAGCTACCCAAATTCAATAGAAATTCTTTCAGTGAGTCTAATGGGCTTTGGGTCATGGCCTCATGCATTAAACTAATTTATACAGAAAAAAAAATCTATTTCCCTTTACTTTCAATTAATCAGAGAACTGGATATGACCTATTGGTGGAATGGTAAATAATAGAGAGAACAGGTCAGTTGAACAGAGTGACTTGGATCGCTTGCAGAGGTCAGTTCAGATCTAAACATAGGTTTTATTGCAGCCAAGTGCAAGGACTTCTATCTAGAAACAAGAACTATTTATAAAATGAGAAAAGCCATTGTATAGAGCAATGATTCTGTCTCCAGATTGATAACAAGTTACTATAATGGTAGATGAGCAGTTGAACCTGATTTCCTTCAGTGAGCTAACGTGATCCTTAATTGATTTGCAAGCAAGGGAACACAATAAAAGTAGTAAGGCAGCATTAATGGCACCATTACTGGAATTCTGTGTCCAGAATTAATATCTATAATTCTAAAAGTATATCAAGGAATTGGAAAGGGTTCTGGAAAGATGTAATGATGCAGTTTTCAAAATATACCTCACTGTCAGGAAGACAGAAAAAACACAGCCTATTTGGTTGATTTGACAAATGACCTGGAGATAACTTGCTCATTATATGTAAAATAATATTTCTGATTATCAGTAAGAGTTTCATCTGACAGGAAAAGGTATAACATGACCAAAAGTGAATCCAAACAAAATTTAACTAGAAAAAAGGAAGAAGGTGAAACACTGAAGAGAATTAAGTTTTGGAAGAAAGGATATTACAATTACCCAGAATTGTATGATTCATGTGAAACTATTTTTCTTGTCCTCTTTTACCTCAAAAGAATTGTGGTTGATTTAATAAATTAAAAGATGATGTTCCTTGATTTGTAGTATATTTGCCTTGATATGCGAGCCAGAGATACAAAGGAGAAAGTTGTGCTATGAGTTGGGAAGGAATTAATGGTTTTGAAGGCAGTGCATATGGGGTCTCATATGCAGTGGTGATTTCCCCTGATGAGTTCAACTCATGGATAACCTGCTACATTAGCAGTAGGTACATTTAGAAATGAGGGGCTGATTTGACCTGACTCCATTCAGGACATGTGTTTGCGTACCACCATGTTCAGCAGAGATCGTTATATACTTTATTTCAATGCAGTGGTTGGAGTACAGATCTTGGGTTATTCTGTTGGTCATTAATCTATTAGACCTCTGAAAGTAGGTTATGGTTAATAAGATTATGCCCATCTACATATCAATTGGTATTGTACATGTTTTGAATGTATTACCTGGGGTCATGTAATGAGGATAGCTATGTTAAGGCTGAAGATGATTATAGCTGGCTGTAATGTCTTTTCACTTAAAAATCTATGACTACACAACATGAGAAAAATGAATACAGGATAGTTTGCTGAACCACATGCAGGATCTTTTCCAGGTTGAGTTTTGTAGATAGCTTATCTGCGTGAGATTCTATTGTCAATTATGTCATCAGGTCTGGAATTCACCATGGATATTACAATCTCTTATGTGTGGAGCTCTGTATATGCAATGTCACTAATGAATGTCAGATCTTATTCTCCAGTTGCAGGTGCATCCCACCCAGTGTCCTTCCAGCTTGAGCAGGTAGGCAGTACACCGATAGAGATGAAGCATATACAGAGGACTGAGCAACCTCAAACATTTGAGTGAATAAAATTGTTCTGCTTTCATAGGAAGCTAGTGGTTTATAAGGTTGGAGCTAGAATGACAGAACTAATGTTTCACTTGGGCACCAAGTAGATTAGGATCCCAGCAGGAGCTTGTGCCTGGGGGAACCTCACAAGGTCTATGTCCTGGGACAGCAACCAACACGGTACAGAAACAAACCCACCACAGGGGACCACTGGATCAGTGTTCACCTGCCCACAGCAAATGTGCATCAAAAAATTACAACAAATCTTGCCATAAGCACTCAGTGCAGCAGGCATACTGTGTCATGTCCAGCAGATAGTGGGGGAGGTCATTCCCCACCGCAAGACTCATCACAGTGCACTGATAGTTGCTGGTATTCGCCACTGACCCTGGAATTTTTTGCCATTAGGATGATGGAGGGGACCAGCAGCATTTCCATATGCCTTAAATACAGCCACTGCTTTGCTGCCAAGTGCACAGACCAAACATCTCAACAGGGGAAGGGCAACTACAAGCAGTCACCAGCACTACTAGAACAGTTATGCATTTATTTTGACTGGTAGGGGTATCAAACCCAGTTAGGAAATGAGAGTTGTAGTTATTACCACCATAGTCAGACATTTTTGTTCTGCTTTACTGATCTTTTTCATAGTAATCACGATGAATCAGACTGTGATGAGCAAATAAAAAGCTAAAACCACTAAACACATAAGGAAATCTAAAGGGCACTTAATAAAACTCCTTGATTTGCTATTTCAACTTTTAATACACTCTATCATAATTAATTTTGATGATCTTAAGCTAAATTAAAAGCAACGGGTAGCACTGCATGGAAGGAAAAGTATAAGGGCACCTTAATGGAGCCACCCAATATAGTGCCCTGTAGGCAACCATAACTTAATTTAAAAGCACACTTGATATGCAGAAATACATCCAAGTAAAATGGCAGGTGATCCTACAAACAGAATAAGAAGTAGCTGTTGTATCCACCCTCAGCCACAGTAAATTTGTATGAACATGGTGCTTTTCATTAAGCAATCAATAATATATT